>CAWUFW010005086.1:207500-1409820 GCA_963921515.1 Calotriton arnoldi
CTACCACGTAGTGCAGTCAAATGCACTACGTGGCATTTTCGAATTGCAAAGGTGCTGCAGCCAGCAGCACCGTCCGCAATGTTCAGGGCCCTGGATGCGCCCGCCATAGTGGCAGGCACATCCTAATTCACTTAGTGGGACCGCCGCCTTACCGGCGGCCGGTCCCCAGCACCGCAACGATGGCGGGTGGACTGATGTCCGCCAGCCATAGTAATGTGCCCCTTAAGGGGGTGAAATACACAATTCCCTCTACAATCTAAACCAATTTGGGGAAGATGTTGGACACTAAAGGGGTGACATTTACTATTCCCACTCCAACCTAAACCATTTTGGAGAAGGTGTTGGACACTAAAGAGGCTACATTTACTATTCCAAATCGAATCCAAACCATTTAGGGGAAGGTGGTGGACATTAAAGGGGCAACATTTACTATTCCCACTCCAATTTATACAATTTTGGGGAAGGTGTTGGACCCTAATGGTGCAACATTTACTAATCCTTCTCCAATCTGAACCATTTTGAGGAAGGTGTTGGACACAAAAGGGGCAACATTTACTATTCCAACTGCAATCTACACTATTTTGGGGAAGGTGTTGGACACTAAAGGGGAAAAATGTACTATTCGCATTCCAATTTAAACCATTTTGGGAAAAGTGTTTGACACTAAAGGGGCAACATTTACTATTCCCACTCCAATCTAAACCATTTTGGAGAAGGTGTTGAATCCTAAAGGGGTGATATTTACTATTCCCACTTCAATCGAAACAATTTTAGGGACGGCGTTGGACACTAAAAGGTTTATATAAACAATCTATACTCCATATTCAAGCATAATTCTTTTTATGTGTCAAATAAAATAAAAAGTACTTAGAAGACACAGTAACCCAAACTATAAAACCTGTATATTTAATATGAAAGGTTAAGATATAAAATATGTTAATCACCATTTAAAAATAATTTACTATTAATATTTTATTGATATTCCTAAATTTTGAAACATGACATAAAAATAAATACACAATCCAATGTTACAAATCATTGAATATATAAAAACACACAACACTTTTTATCATTATATAGTAAATATAAATTATATTACAGTTAAATTAATAAATATTAGAATATATACTCCCAACTAAAGAACTTATTCCAGTACTATAATATAAAAAATGCCATTATTAAAAATGTTTGCATTCACATTTAAATAAACCTATAACATAAATATACAGATACATCTTAATTATTACATCATAAATAATACGTATTTATTCAATTTTTATAATTTAATTATACATACTTTTGAATATATTTAAATAAATGTAAAATAAAAATCAACTTATTTACAATACAGTATAATTTTCAACATTTAAAAAAACATTCAAACCTTATTGAATTTCTTATAAAAATTTAATAATAAATGTTTTAAATTAAAAATATGTAACAAAAGTAAATACACAAAAGTGTTACATTATTAATTTAAATATAATACATTTACATTTCTTCCAAAATTTCAGTAAATTAAAATAACTATGAAATATTTATAAGAAAGATTAATTGAAAAAATACATTTCATATTACAATATTAATTTGCATATCATGAAAAAATAAACATTACTTTTAAATTAAAATATTAACTTTTTAAAAATCTCCCCTCCCTTATCCCCTAAAAACCCAATATGCCACTACTAAAAAAATATAGCTATATATGTATACATATGCACATTTATTTTACACATTAATACAAATGAAAATAAACCTTTCAAAAATTTCACAAATAATAAATTATCTTAATAAACGCACACATTAAAAAAAGTACTTACATAAAATCAAACACCACAATAAAATTCATATAATATAACACAAATGATATTATTTACAATGATATTTTCTAAAACAATATATTTTACAATGATATTAAAAACACCACTTAAAACAATATTCTTTGATATTCCTGTCCATGATATTTTTTATTCAATATTGTGCCCAAAGACCAGAGAAGAGATTTTGGATACTTTGGTTAGATTGTTGATAAATGGATATGGGGGTATATATTTAGGTTGAGATTTGGTGACGAGAGAGAGAAGAAAAGAGGTGATGCAGGGCAGACCAGTATATCTGTTGGTTCCTTCAGTCTCCATTTTGCTGTTGAGAGATAGCTCAAACTTAGACTCTCTATGAAACAAGATATTCATTGATGTAAGTGCAGTGTGTGTCAATAATGCAGAACAACATATTTTGGGCAGTGATACACATGCTCTTCAAGGCAGCAATCATGTTCTGCAGGTTCAATACAGAGTCATACATTAAGTTGAGGCTTTCATGCATTGCTTCTAGATCAAGTCAGCAAGTATCCATGGGCGGGGTGAAAAGAACTAAATCTTGGCTATCAATGTCAGATGAGGATCAGGGGAGGTCATCAGAAGTAGAATATGCAGAGAATATGCAGAGTGGGTATATATAGTTCTTCAGTGGGAAGGCTATTGGTTTAGCTGTAATAACTTATTAACAAGGCAAAGCTCGTATACACTATCAGGAGGGAGGATGCTAAGGTACTGGCCAAATAGTGGCCTATTATTATTGAGTCATAGACTGTGTGCCACTTGTAAATGACAGGAAGGAATTTGTTTAGTTATTGTCATGTTTGTTATCATTGCCAAAGTTGAAAATAGTCAGAAATAGGAGCAGAGGATGAAGGGGAAGTATTCATGCGCTTGTCACTGCTGTCAGAATTAGGAGAGGCGGTTGTCGGAGGAGAGTTGAAAGGGCCGTAAGAAAAATCTGTTTAAGGTGTAGGGTTTTAGGGTTTTAGGATTAAGGTTGAGAATGGGCTTGAAGAGTTGGAAATTTATGCAGGGAGACTGGAGATGATTGTACTATTGTCAAAGATACCGATGTGGAGGTCAGAAGATGGATTTTGAAATGGACTTGGTTAGTCATTTTTATCTAAAAAGAATGCTGTAGATGCTTGTGACATTGAACAGATTACAAGGGTTATTTGTCCATGTTTATGTGATGGAGGTGAAAAAGACAATATCAGTTCTGAAAGTTGTATGCCTACTATCAGACTTGAAATATCAGACATTCATGGTTTGTTACTAAGGGGCTGATTATGATGTCGTGCGGAAATTAAACCGCCCGACTCCTTGTCGGATTCTGTTCTGACTGACTTGTAATCGGTTGTTCCGCACGACCGATAACAATGCTTCAAAGGACTCCTATTGACTTCAATGGGAGCCTGTGTTCCGACCGACAACACAGGCTCCTAAGGGGAAAATCGGTGTCTGCGGAAAACCTTGCACCCTGTCGCAGGCACCCCATTGTGCCTGCCACACTTTGCATGGTTTTACAGTGGGGTCCCTTGGGTACCTCCACGACCCCAACCGGAGACCTCAGGATGAAGGGGGCCTGCTAGGGGCCTCCAAAGTCAGTTTCCGACAGCCTATTTGTGTCACACAGTCCGACTCGGAAAGACTGGCAGAATCCGACATCGTAATCGGTTCGTCGGAAATGCTGTCCATTGAGCTGTATGAATCGGCTCCAACCAAATCAGATTCTCCAAATGCCAGTCGAAACCGATTCAGAATGACCGAACGGTTCCCCTTCCGACCGCGAGCATTGTAATCGGTCGGAATTGTATCCGACCAAGTCGGGCGGATGGGTCCCGACACGGTCTAGGGGAATCTGACTGTCGGACGGAGGCTTTCCGACCAACATCATATTGAGCCTCTAAGTTGTTATGTTTGAAGAGTCTTTCTGCATTCTTATATGAGCCCTATAGGTACATGGTCGCTGCTGTATTGGTATCTATGTTATTGCAGAGTATTTTATGGTGAAAGCTTTTGAGTGGTACTGGTCATCATTTAGTATTTGACAGAGCTAGGAGGATTGATGTACTAGAAGATTTGGATGAGCATGACCAACACAAGAAGATCAGGGTAGTGAGGACCTGGTGGTCATTTAATCACAGCCAAAATAATAAAGACGTTTTAGCAAAAAGTTACATTCAAATATATGTTGGAGGTTTAATGTAAAGGGGTGTGAATCACAATGCAGGGAAATCATCTCCATGGTCCCAGAATGTAATTCCTTTGTAGCAGCAAGGTCCACCGGACCATGTGTGCCCCACTCCTCCCATTGTAGGAGTGCCCACACATACCAGTGTTATTTGAAAGCTATAGGTGTAGACTTAAAGACAGATTGGGTAAAACTGAGACAGGTGTATCACCTTGGTTGGGTGAACCTTAAAAAAACAATTGCTTCCACAACTGGTTGGCCAGAGAGTTAGTCCATTGCCAGAATTCTTTGAGCAGTTGATCTCTGGGAGCAAACAAATGCTGCTATTTTTGCCAAGTGATGAGAAACACCTTTGGTACCCATCAATATTGGCCAACATAGCTAGGTAAAATTGCCTTGTTGTATGTTACCCTGGGCACAAGGCTTGAGCCATTTATACCTGCCCATCTCTTCTCAGTGATTGCGCAGTGAGGTTGCAGCCTAGGATATGAGCATCAAGTGACTTGTTGGTAATCTTATTTTCAGTCTTCCACAATCATAGTAATCCCACAAGCAGCATCAATGGATATTGATTCATCTGGGAAGTCTGAGTCACAATTACAAAGGAATGGCCATTACCTCCTCGTCCATCTTCCCGTCCCATTCCTTAACAGTTAGCAGCTTGTCTGCTCCCCAGAAACCCTATACCTAGCAGAGCTTTAACACTTCCCCCAATATGGCGCCACCTAGCTGGTGAGCATAAAGGGGGAAGTGCGTCAACACAACATCCTGTTTTTTTTTTCTGACTTCGTCAGTTTCCTTGATGCCTAGCAGAGCGGGTGGTCGGGTAAGTGTTTTTGCCTTTCCTTTTTTTGTTTTACTCGCGGCCTGCTGTAGCGGCCACTTTTATGCTTTCTGATGTGTTCCTTTGGACTGTTTTCATGTGTTTTCACGGCCTGCTCTAGCGGCCGTTTTTCTGTCTTGTAGTGCTCTTTGACTGTCGGGTTTATCCCTCCACGCTTGCATTTTCATCGCCCGGCTTCAGCGGGTGTTTCTGCTTGCTTACTCACGCTTTTTTGTGCTGCGGAGGTGGCAAACTCTAGCCGCCGCTTCTCACCGCGGGTGCCTTTGCGCCCTGCTTTAGCAGGTGCGAGCCCTCTGGTTTCCGGGACTGTGGCGTGGAGCGTCCTTGGTTCCGTTTGGTGCCTCCCCTAGGGTGTTTCCTGTTAGGCTGGCTCGTATTTAGGCGGCCGTGCACTTCCGGATTACGCAAGAGGTTGGGTGCCTCGTGACTTTGTTTTCTTTTTAAACGAGTCTGTCGCAGTTGGGCCCCGAGCTCTGCATATTTGCTGCCATGGAGCAAGGTGCTTCTTGCTATTCTGCCCCTAATATGGATGCTATGCACCTCATTATAAATAAGGCTGTTGCTGCTGCTTTCCGGGCTCGGGAGGCAGATGGCCCTCCTGCAAAGGTGCCTCATGGTGGACTTAGTCAGCCTGGTCCCTTGCCTGATGAAATGGGGCCCGAGGAGGAGGATTGTGGGCGTGGTCGTTTTGTCCAGGGGGCGGAGCTCTCCGATTTGTTTGGCCATGTCAGGGGCAATCTGGATTTCACTCCTCCAGTGTTGGATGTCCTGGAGGATGACTTTTTTACTCAGTATCATCAGCCTGATCCTGACTCTTTGCCCTTACACGGTGCTGTGCACAAGGTACTTACCCATGAGTGGAGGGATGTTGATAAGTCAGTTTTCCCTCGCTTTTTGAGTAAGCGTTATCCGTTGGAGGGGTTTTCTGCTGAATTCCCTCAGTCTGTCAAGGTTGATAATTTGATGGCTGGCCTTTCCAAGCAGGGCTTGGTTTTGTCAGATGATGCCCTTCCTTCTGACGCTGTTGATAAGAAGGTGGAGGGGGCTGTGAAGCGTTCATACGCCGCTTCCAACTTTGCTGTCCGGGCTACGACCTACTCCAACTATATGGTTCAGTGTTGGAAATGGCCCTTTTTGCAGAGTTATCCCCAAACTTTTTGCTTCTTCCTCCAATTTTTTCCTGAACTGCTGTTGTTGGTTTTAGGACTATGGGCACTTTACCACTGCTATTCAGTGCTAAAGGGCATATGCCCTCTGTGTAAATTGTGTTATGGATTGGTGTTTCCATGATTGGCATATTTGATTTACTAGTCAGCCCCTAGTAAAGTTCACTGAGTGTGCCAGGACCAGTAAATCAAATGCTACTAGTGGGCCTGCAGCACTGATTGTGCCACCCACATGAGTAGCCCTGAAAAGGTAACTCAGGCCTGCCACTGCAGAGTCTGCATGCAGTTTGTAACTGCCATGTCAAATTAGCAAGTGTACCCACTTGCCAGGCTCTAACCTTCCCTTTTCTTACATGTCAGTCACCCCCAAGGTAGGCCCAAGGTACCCCTGTGGGCAGGGTGCAGTGTATATTAAAGGTAGGACATGTACTGGTGTGTGTGACATGTCCTGGTATTGAATTACAGTGCACTTCGTTTTTCACTATGGAAAGGCTATCTGTCCCATAGGAAAGCATGGGAGTTAATTTATAACATCTTATAAATATATTTATCCATTGGGACCAGATTGGAAAATAAAGTTTAGTATGCCTGAACTCAGAATCTAAAGATGCATCTTTTAGTAAAGGTGATTTTTACATTCTGTGTCTGAAAATACCACGTTAGAAAGTAGGAATTTTCTTGCTCAGCCATCCTGTGTGCCTCTGCTAGGATGTGTATTGACTGTCTGGCTTTGGAGTGACAGGGGATGGGGAGGAGCAGTGGCTCCAGAGTGTCTAGATCAGGGGTCTCCAACCTTTTCTGTAGTGAGAGCTACTTTGGATCAGTGAAAATTGTTGTGAGCTACTAACTAAAGGCCAAGCAACTCGTGCATTTTTCCAAGAGTCCCCCACGCCCAGCTTCCTTTACTTTAAGCCTAATTTCGTAGGTTCACCGGGCAAAACAAGGAAATGCTTCCCACATAGGATCACAAACCAAAGAAAACACTTCCAACCACCCGCCCTACACAAGCCATACCTTGCTGACTATTGTAAGTCAATGCTTCAGTGCCACACATTGGGTAACGTTGGCAAGCACTATAAAAATACTGCAACAGAATGTGTCCACCCCCTCTTCATTATCAAATGAACAAATGGAGAAAAGTTATGTTACAAATTAATGCATAGGATTTCCTTTCATGTCTGGGCATTTGCAGGCTATTAAAACAATAACAAATGGCTGGTATTTGGAATGGTGATAATCCTAGTTTCACTAGGTGCATTATTTTATTTTTAAACGACAATGCATGCTCATGCCCGTAATCTCATGAAATGAGTGCTTCCACCAGCATCTGTTTTTAAAGCAAAATGTACAAGTTGTCCCAGGGCACAAATCTGAACCACAAACTTTCTTTTATGACTATTAATCATGGAAAGAAAGTTGCAGGCCCTGGTTCGCAAACTTGCAGCTAGCTCAGATAGATGCAATTTATTTATTAAAAATAAAACAGTCTAAAATGCTGCTTTATTCTTGTTACAGTGAGGGATGGTGTATTCTGGGCCTTGTTTTTAGTTTGAACTTCATAATAGCCAGACAACTGTCCAGTAAACAAAACAGTATTGATTATCACAACAATTGGAATCACCACATGGTAATGGAGAGGTATATCCTATTTATGAAATGGGAAAAAATGTATTTTGGGGAAGCATTTCATTTTAAAATGAAGAGGAGTAGGGGATATAAAGCGCGGTGCCAGTCGATGTTAAAATTGTAGTGT
Source organism: Calotriton arnoldi (assembly GCA_963921515.1). NCBI lineage: Eukaryota > Metazoa > Chordata > Amphibia > Caudata > Salamandridae > Calotriton > Calotriton arnoldi. The sequence goes on from CAWUFW010005086.1 coordinate 215,278, forward strand.
CAATTTAAATATGCAGTATTTCCCACTGATTTTGTTTTTATTTTAGGGAAGCATTTAATTTTCTAACAGATCATTATTACTTGATACTTTTACAGTTTTATATACCCCGAACTTGACCGAAAAGTCTTGAAGCGCTTTACATGTACGCCAAATACATTACACAAGGAAATATTGGTTTTTGAGGCATTTTCGCAGAATTACAGTCTGTTGAGACAACACCGAGACTCGAAGCCCGTTCCCCATTTTCAAAGTCGGGAGCTCGGACCCTAATGGCACATCCTCTCCACTGGAGAAGTTAATTGATGCTTGGGCTCAAAACCTTACCCTTCAGCTGAGTGTCCAGGACCTCAACAGTACAGCCATCAGTGATTGACTCGAGCTGCTGAAGTGTAATTACATAAGTGCATACGAGTACAATGACCCACAATGCACAAGGTTTGCCTGCGAAGCCTGTCCATAACGCTCGTAAGCAGCCCACTGTCTCCCCATGGCTGGTGAACGGCTGCTCACCCTCAGCGGGATTCATTTTCATGGCCCTGATTACACCTTACTGAAAAGAAGAAATGCAGTTGCTTCGCACTGACCAGACATACACACATACTCTGGTCAGCTGCCCTGGTTATTTAAAAGACATCATACTAACTGCATACTCAATTTCAGGCATACTGCGACCCCCTCTGACCTTGCTGTAACTGGGCCTTGAATTCAGTAAGTAAAAGCCAGAACTTTCAGCTAAAATACTTTCACAGCTAATCAGGCAATACAGTTAACTGAAAACTGCTTTAGCTCGATGTGCTAACTAACCCCTTCTTTTCAATTTATAGCCCCCTCCCACTCTCACCAAAGTGCATGCCGCCATAACACAGTATTTTGCGAGGCCAATAAATGTGAATGTGCAGCTCGAAGTCAACTTCGACTACAGGAATGACTGCTTTAATGATGAAACCAGGGAGAAATCGATTTGCCCAGCTACGAACTTAAACGGCAATATGCACTGAAGGGTATGCCCGTATGCCTTTTATTAAAAAATAAATAAATAAAGAAGTAAAAGACAGATAAAGCTCACCTGAATTGCCCAGGATCACATATTAGTAGGGAGTGCCCGATAGTAGGACTCAAACCAAACATAACACCCAACTGCACCGCAGGTAAACGTAGGCCCGTAGTTATTTATTTATTAAAGACATTGAAAAGATGGAAGCGTATTTGATTTGCCCAAAATCAAAGGATGTTGCACCTTGCTGCAGTCAAAACTGGTGCCGCAGTTACCGCGTCAACTACCAAACTGTTAGTAGAATGGAAATAGGGGAATATTAAGTGATTTACGAAATATACAATGGACTCTGCGATTATTAGACAGTCGACTGAGGAGTTGTTGGCACCAAGCGCAACCAACTGGGCTACCAGGCCCATAACGATCATGCATTTCTAGTTAATAATGCTCCACACCCACTCGCAGGACAATGTAAACATCGGCCCATGGAATGATAATAAAACCAGTCTGAATGAGGGAGTGAAGGGCGACATGAATGAGACAGGATGGAAACCACCAGACGACATAGTCATAAGGCAACCCCCAACAAACTTCAACTAATAAAATTTGTCCGTTATTTTCCGTGGAGACAGGGACTGCTCTGCGCTGTACCAAAACAAGCTTGTGCATTATTATGATCGGGTTAACCTTCCCTCACAGTGCCATTCGCAGTAACCTTGGAAGTGCGCTGCAAATATTCAAGGAATAGCACCTCCTTAGCATCAGCTCTTGAGTCTGGCTCGAATGTCCGTCATTATCCGATGTTAAGATGTCCAAACGGGCTAAGCACTAATGTGCCATCCTGAGTACAAATGGGACGGACTAGTTAGTACTAGTGCAACCAGACCGAGACCCATAAACACTGGTGAATTTGCCCACATTCAGTATGGCTGCCCAGCTCAAACGCGACATGGTTCTTTGTGCTAAGCCACCTGGCACTCTGAGCAGGGAACCACCGTCAAAGGAGGAGCAGAAACAGGCCGGCAAGGATACGTCTGCCCTGCTGAGCCCCGATGAAACCGGATAGTGAGGAGCTTAAGGGCAAACCTTGAGGTGTAGCAAAAGCGATTCACTCCAGTAAGTGGGGCAATAAACACGGATGGAAAACCCACACCAAAGTTTAGAGTGCCACATATTAAACAGGGCAGCCTAAAATAGGGCGGGAAAGGCAGCCGCAACGTCTCACCTGAAACCTTTGAAGCATTGCTGCCCGTTCAAAAAAAGGCTCCACTTCTGCCTCTGCTAATGACCCACGCTGCCTCTGCTCCTCGTATCCTAGGATCATAACCACTGCGCTGCTGATTCACCCAATTCAATTTATGTCTGCATTTTTCAAGAATTTCTGCCTCCGAGTACAGATACAATGGATCAGTTTCACTAGTCTAAACTTGGAAGCGAGGGTAGTAAACACTGCGCTTTCCATCTAGTAAAGCGCGGTGGTAGCCGACACTAAAATCAGAGGGCCTTGCACGCACTCAGCCGCTTTCACTGACTAATACGTGAAGTCAAATATAAAGCATGATGTAGTCAGTGAAAGCGGCGGAGTGCACGATAGGCCCTTTGATTTTAACGTCTTCTGCCACAGAGCTTCTTACTAGGGAAGGCAGATTATAAAGCGCCGTGCCAGCCCTGAAAATCAAAGGTCCTTTATGCACTGAGACGCTTTTGCCAACTATGCAGATACTAGGCCAGGGGCTCACTTACCGATCTGCTACTCCACCCCGCCCACGATCAAAAGATCCATTTAAAGCGCGGTGCCCGTTTGAAAAAGGCTGGTGGCGCGATTCCTGATTGTGCCGGACTTCAGGAAGAACGTCATGTTCCTCTGCCCGCCCCAGCTAAGCTCAGTTCAGCCAATCTGAGCAGCTGGTTTTGGTGAGGGCGGGCAAACGCTAATGACAAACCTTAAAAGACAGTGAAGGGCTAATAAATGCATGCTGGAGCGCAGAACGAAAGCTTAATTATTAGATGCCGGGCAAGCTACTCCCAGGGGGTCGGCGAGCTACTGGTAGCTCGCGATCGACCGGTTGGAGACACCTGGTCTAGATGGGTCAGGGATAGACTGAATAGGCCCGGTCTGCATTCAGAGTAGTGGGAGGAGTTGTCACTAGCACCTGAATAGGCCCGGTCTGCATTTAGAGTGGTGGGAGGAGATTTCCCTTGCACCTGAATAGGCCCTGTCTGCCTTGGACAATACTGTCTCTGCCTCCTACTGGGAAGCTGGGCCAGAGAGGACCAAACTGGTTTAGACTAAGCACAGACACTCTCTGCCTGAGAGGACAAAGGATTTTGGGCTATAAAAAGTGGGGCCCAAACCCCTAAACTTTAGAACTCACTGGAATCAAGGAACCTGCCAAGAAGAAGACCTGGTATAGCTGCCAGGAGGAGTACTGCCCCTTTGCTGAGTTGTTGCTTTGTTGGGTTGGCCTGCAGTTGCTGCTTCTGCCTTGGTCAATGAAAGAACTGGACTGATCTATCTTTACTTGTGCTGTGTATCTCCAAGGGCCTGAAATCGAGCTGGCCTCCTGTTCTGAAGTCTCAGGGACTGCAAAGACTTCATCAACCTCTGGGTACCGCTTCTGGAACCGTTGTTTCAGTTACCACAGAGAAGGGAACCGCAACCGACTCCGTCACTGACTCCGTCGCTGGCTCTGTGTCCTGACGGCACTGTAGACCGCACCGTCCGCATCTCGCACTGCAACCCTGGTCTCACCGATGACGATGACCGCTGCCGCCGCCACCGAGCCGCTGCTTGCACCGTGACCTGTGGGCACCACAGTCCGCACCGCCTTGCTTTACTTCGCCATCCTGGTCTCACCGACGCTGTCACTGCAGCTGACTCGACACCCGTGACCGCATCGTCATTGGGGGCACCGCTCGTAAAGTTTCACGGCGCACAGCCTCGTCCCTCACAGCCGTCCGCGCCGACCGACGCCAGCTTAAGCAAACTGGCTCTGTCGCCTGCACCTCAACCTCCCAGCACCGCATCGAGCACCGTCTCGCCCTGCACCGTAAGCCTTGGTCTCACCGACGCCGACTGGACGATCGTCACCGAGCCGCTGCCTGCACCGCATCGAGAGGACACCGCGCCCTGCACCGCTTCCATTTTGCATCGCAAACGCGACAGTTGCCACGACCGGCTCGCACACCGTGTAAGCCGCAACGAGAAAGGTACTGTTACCGAGTCTGTACACACTTTTGCTGGCCCTTATCGACGCGGTCGGCTGGAACTGTTAGACTCTGTGGCTTTCAGCATCGCGGTAACCCCGGACGGAGCTACCGACTCGTACGAACTGTGTTTTTGAGGTATTTCTGCAGTTTAGAAGACATCTTGCAAAGTATCTATTTTTCAAGTACTGTATTGTGGATTCTTTATCGTTTTGGGGTCTTGTTTTGAGTATATAAAAATATTGGATATTTTTCTAAACTGGTGTGGTTTTCCTTTTGTAGTGCTTTCACTGTGTTACTGTTGGTTATGTGCAAATGCTTTACACACTGCCTCTAAGATAAGCCTGACTGCTCGTGCCAAGCTACCAAGGGGGTGAGCAGGGGTTATTTTAGGAGTGTAACTCCCTTATCCTGACTAGAAGGAAGGGTCCCTACTTGGACAAAGGTGCAAACCCTTGCCAACTAGAGACCCCCATTTCTAACATTCAGTCCCTGTTGAAGGATTTCCAGGCCTTGGCTCTTCTTTTGCAGGAAGGGGAGGATGCCTCCTCTCTCTTGGCTCTCATGGAATTGCAGGTGCAATATCTCTCTGACATTTCCTTTGATAATTTGTGTGCGGCGGAGGTGGCTTCTGGGGCTTTCCTTGCTGCTCATCGTCATATATGGATGAGGTCTTGGAAGGCGGAGTCCTTTCAGAAATTGGTCCTGCTTAAGTTGCCTTTTGTCGGTTCCAAAGTGTTTGGGCCCCAGCTGGAGGACTTGGTCAAGCAGTCAGCTGAGAATCGTAAGCTTGTGGCTCCTGTTCACCCTCCTTCTCGGGGGCGTGGGTTTGGTTATCGCCATGCCATTGGCCTTCCTTCCATCAGGCGTTCTCTGCAGCCCTTTCGTGGCAGGGGTCATGGCCGGGGGGCCCCTGGTGGTGCCAAGTCCCAGGCCCAGTCCAGTGGTTCTGCCTCCGCTCCTTCTCCAAAGCAATGACTGCCTGCCTTTTCCAGTTGGAGGTCACCTTTGCTTCTTTGTTCATCGCTGGCTGAGTCTTCCCGATGCCTGGGCGGTCCAGACAGTGTCCTCCGAGTACCGGATCGAGTTTTATTCTCCCCCCCTCATGTCTTACGAGAGACTCCTCTGCCGCGTCATCCACTGAGGCGGGCGGCCTTGCTGGAGGGCATTCGGCTTCTCTTGGAGAAGGCTGCTATTGTGGAGGTTCCTCCTCTGGAGGGGGGGCAGGGTTGTTATTCCGTCCTCTTTCTGGTCTCCAAGAAGGATAAGTCGGAACAGCGCCCTATGTTGGATCTGAAGAGGGTCAATCTCTACATTCCTTTTCGCCATTTCAAAATGGTGACTTTGCTGTTTATACTGCATCTGGTGCTCTCGAGGTGCTTCATGGCCTCCCTGGACCTGATGGACGCCTATCTGCATGTACCTATCCATCCTGCGGATCAGATATTTCTTCGCTTTGCTGTCAACTCCCGGCACTTTCAGTTCCAGGTGCTTCCTTTTGGCCTTTCATCGTCGCCAAGGGTTTTTACGAAGCTCTTGGCCCCTCCGGTGGGTATTCTCCATTCCAAGGGACTTCAAGTTTTTCCCTACCTTGATGATTGGTTGATTGTTTCTCCTTCTTTCTCTAAGGCTCGGTTGGATGTGGACCAGGTCTGTCGTCTTCTGGAGTCCTATGGGTTCCTCATCAATCATAGGAAGTCCTCCGTGCTGCCCTCCCAGACTCTGAAGTTCCTGGGGGCTCTCTTCTGGATGGATCTAGGGATGGTGTTCCTCTCCCAGGAAAGGCAGTTGACTTTGTTCAGGCACCTTTCGTGGGTTCTGTCTCAATCCCAGGTGTCTGCCCGGCTCTGGTTGCGGAGTCAGGGGGAGATGGCTTCCACTCTACCTCTCCTTCCTTGGGCCCATCTCCATTTGTATCCCCTCCTGCATCACGTTCTGGCCCATTGGAATCCTGCTCCTCAGGACTCCGACACCCTTATTCCTCTTTCTCCGGGGATTCGGGCTGCTCTTCAGTGGTGGTTGTCCCTTCAGTCTCTTTCCCGAGGTTTCAACCTTCTTCCTCCTCCGGCTGTGGTGGTGTTGTCAACCGATGCCAGTGCCGTGGGATGGGGTGCAGCTCTGGGGGTTTCCAAAGCTCAGGGTCGGTGGTCCTGGTTCGAGGCTCTCCAGTCGTCGAACTGGAAGTAATTGAGGGCGGTTTGGTTGGCCCTTCTGTGGTTTGCTGCCCTCCTTCTGGGACGGGCTCTCTGTTCAGACCGACAACTTTTTCAAATCCTACCTGTCATAGAGACAATATCTCTGAGTTAGTTGAAACCTCGGGAAACAGGCGAAATAGCTGTTTTGCAATGAATATCAAAAAGATCCCCGATACAGGGTGGCCAAGCAAAGTTTAGCAGGTACAGAGCAAACTGAAGTCTTGTCAAAGAACCCAAGTTCCGTTCCACCACTAAGCTGTCTGACTTGGTTCATGTTGCATGGTCCTTATATACCCACTCCTCTAGGCTACTGTAGGGATACAAACCCCAAGAACTAGCCAGATACTCTTTATTCAAGAGCACTAGCCTAGCACTAATGGAGCCAAGTAGAGTTAAGTGCCATCATGGAGCTGTGTACGTAGTCAAGCTCAAGCCAAGCCCCTAGTAAAAAGCAAGCAACCTGCTCTGCTGTAATATTTGTCCCAAGAGGAAGGATTTGAAACTACAAAACAATTATGTGCCTTGGACCTACGCACCTCAAGACACTTCATAAACTTGATGCTACACAGTGCATACTGTTGTAGGAATGGCAGGGACTTGCTTCATGATTGCCAATATTGCGCCTATTTAGCATCCTCTTTTTTTCTTCCCATCTGGTCACTGAACCCCAGTTCATTGAAACTTACATCTACCCCAGGGGCTGAATCCAGTCATTTCATACCGTGTCCCATCGATTGAGACACTGGACACTATTTAGCTGGAATTATTATCTGAACAGAGTCCTGAAATGGTTGTAAGAATGCACCAAATGTATCGTAGTGGATGTTCTAGACAATTAGAAGTTCACATTTTGCAGAAATTATATTACGATAAAAATCTAAAAAAAATAGATTGATAACAACAGTTTCATAAAAATATAAACAGTAGATAAGAAGGTAAGGAAATAATGGTGGTAAGGGATTAAATGATATGAAGATAAGCAAGGGGGGTAAAAAGAGAAATGGATAATGAGGAAAGAAGTAAGGAAGCAACGATGGCATACCAAAATGTCTTAGATCATATCACTCATGAAACTCATGTCCATCTCATGTGCATGTATTATACATGCGGGAATATCAAAAATGGCAGTGCTTCAATTTGTAAGGAAGGGACAATCTTCTGGTTGAAAATCTTCTGGTTGAAAACAGACTGCCTGATATAACAATATGAAGAGTGTAAGATGCCCAGGTGGGGTAAGCTTGGGTTTTCCCCCACGGGAAATAGTGACGCGACTGTGGGGAATAAATTCTCACGGGGTGCATTTTTCTCCTTAGGCAATTTTTGGCCTCAGGGATGGGCTCTGGCAAGCATAGTGTCTTTCAGAGTGTCTCTGGGTGAACTAGGCAATCAAAACTTTTATCAGCAGGAGCAGGATGATGGCAGCAGGAGCAAGGACAAGGACTCTGCTGGTGATAATGCAGTTTGGGAGGGGAGCTGCAAAGGTCCCCTAGATGTCCGAGGTCAGTTGTAGGATATGCAGGGTTACCATCTAATTGGGGTGCTTGTTTAGTGCTGGGTGTGAATTGTGGGCAATGACCTTTATGCTAAATGGGCTGTCTGGTTGTGTTTGTATTGTTTTTCTCCTCTGCATTTATATATATTCTGGTGTGAAGGAGGCATGTGTCAGTCTTCAGTTGTAGGACTTGAGGACTTTGTGGCCTATGTCATAAGCATTGTTGAGCACCAGGGTTACTCTAATACAGAGTTCTTTAGAGTAGCAGTGAAGATCTTGTAATTTCAGGAAAGTAAGTAGGGTCTGTGGGTGTTTCTGACTACTCAGTGCCTGCCTGTCTCTCCAAACTAGCACTCACATCTGCCCCTAATAATGCGGGTGTATCTCTTCTATCTGTCTGGTCATGGAGGATGGGAATTGATTTGCGCTCCCTCCAGAAGATGTTATTGCTAAATGAAAGAAGGGGAGTTTAGAGTATCAGGTTCAGGCTGCGTGTAGGAAACTCATTTGACTACAGTTATATGTGGGAAGGTATTGAGCGTGGGTGGGTTGGAGGGGCTTTCTCCTCCACATAGAGCTTAACATCAAAGAAAATGTCAGCTTTGGTGTCCGTTAAGCAAGTGTTTGGTTTGTAGGTGTAGCAGGTGATCAGAGGGTGAGAGGGGTTAACCCAGGCCTATGTAACTAATGCTCCAATTTTACTTTAATGGCCCAGTTCTTAAAGACCTTCCTTATTCATGCCAATGATGAGGCAATTCGTTTTGAGGCCTGAACCTTGTATTGGTTTCGGAGATTTCAAGTTGCCCTTTGAACCTGTGCTTGACAAGTGCACTGAAGTCCAACACATGAGACCATGTGCAAGCTAATCCTGGTAGATACCTGAAAGCAAAAGCATGTGGAAGCATTCATCAAAGCATAAGAACACTTCTAGGATTTATCATGTATTTTTTAGAAAAAGTGTTTTCTTCTGGTTTTAGGAGTATCAAGTACCTTGCACAACATTTACTCAGACTATACAGGATTAAAATATTTGTTTCTGTCCCTGTAAGTGCAAGTAGTTAGACATTTGATGCACAGCTACTGGAAGAGCCCAATTTCCTCAAGATTACCATGGATTGGATAATATATTTTTATGCAAGGTTGTTAGCCGCTTTGGTGTATATACTGTCTGGGCTTTCAAGACATTTTGGAAGGGGCTTTGATAGAATGTCTGTAGATATAATATGAGCTTGCACATTTGAGTTTACAAGCTAGAGGAGGGCACTCATGTATTTGACAGGTGGACTGGTGATAATCCCTGCCTCTGGGCTGGATAATAGGAAAGATGTGGAGTAGCTGCCAATTGCCAATGATGAAGTACAGGAAGGTGGCTGGGATCCATGTACAGGGGGCAATATGAATGGGAAGAAATGTGCAGTGATTTTGGCTTGGCAGGCCAGAAATAGTATGGCCAGGGAATCTGGTCAAGACTTCCTAGGTGAGAGGGAAGTGGTGAGCAAAGATTCTGGATCTGTTAGGCCTCCTATGTTTCTTGCTCACTCCAAGGAATGGCTACAATGAGATCACACGGAGATGATGAATCTTGCCCAGGGTTAAATGGTGGAAGGAAAGTAAGCGGTCTCTAATGAGGTAAGAATTGATATATACTAGAAGGTATGGGAGGTGTTGACCCATATGCTACTTGATGTCTTTCATTTGGTTATTTGGAAGAAGGGCATACAGGGCTGTTGGAGAGGGATTTTGATGTTTTTGATTTGGAAGAAGGATACAAACCAAAGGCAGTGCAGAGAAAATGGGATGATGTATTCGCCCAGTGCAGACTTGAAGCTAGTTTCCAGAATCTTAGCCTTCAGGCTTACCCTTGAGGTCAGCCACTCAGACCAAAGTGGTTATATGCCTGAGAAACATCTCAATGGCTTAACTAATATGGATGACTCTGAAAATGCATTTAATTGAATGCCCTAGGCTTTTTTGTTGGCAAGTGTTTTATTTCTGGTGCATGTAGGAATAAGCATGGGTGCCTTCTACTCTATGTTTTAAATTCTTCCTAGAATAACAGTCTCAGAAACCTCATGCTCACAAGGACAATCCACTGTTTCATTACCAACAATGAAAGGTTAAGCTGGATCTTTATACTGATAATCTCATTATTTATACTTCCAATTTAGCTAGACCTTACCAAAATATTGTATCTACAATACAGGGGTCTGGGGATGTATCTAATTATACGGTTAGCACATAGCTGTTTGGACATTTGGGGGCATATTCACAAGGAGCTATCGCCGAATTAACGGCACTTTATCGCAGCCAAAGTCGTGATAAATTAACCTCCCCATTCACAAGCCGGTGTGAACAGCCCACAGCACCAGTTTACCCGCGATAGCAGCCGCAAAAAACATCGCCACAGAGGACCCCCACAAATATCGCTAATGAGATGAAGAGTGGGCGTTCCCGTGCCAAAAGTCGAGACAATATCACACCTCAACATTCACAGCGACCAGCCACATCGGCGATAAGAACACAAAACAGGCGATAAGGCGCGGTAGCCGCAGGTATTTAACACCTGCCTCAAGCAGGTGTAAAGACGGACGTCTACCTGCAGTAGGCAACGGAGTCCCGCACACAGCCATACCCGAAGAACAAAACGCCATGGAGCTACTCTACATGCAGCTCTGAGCCCCAACAGGGCCACAATACCCACCGCCACCACCCCCAGGACCGCCACCACCCCCAGGACCCGGACCCGCCCCCCCCGGACCACCACAGAGGCAGCGTAGAGTAAGACAGCGGACCTACCGAAAACGCACCACTCTCACAGACCTAACGCCCGCGGAGGTCATTGCCCACTACAGGCTCAAAAGGACAACCATCCTCCGCATCCTGACCCACATCGCCCACAGGCTGACGGTCCCAACACAGCGGAGAACAAACATCCCTCCGCAGACAAAGCTACTGGCAGTGCTGCACCTGTTGGCCTCTGGGACCTTCCAACCAACAACTGCCAGAGGCGGAGGGGTCTCACAGCCAGCCCTATCAAAGTTCATCACACCTGTCCTGGATGCCATCATCAGCTTCATACCCCAGTACCTTCACTTCCCCAACACTGCGCAGGAACAGCTGGAGACTAAGCAAGGCTTCTACGCCATAGCCGGATTCCCGGCTGTGTCGGGGCAATCGACTGCACACATGTCCCACTTGTGCCCCCTGCGGATACTGCACACCACTACAGCAACAGGAAGCACACGCATTCCATCAATGTGCAGGCAATAGTGGACCACCGGGGAATGTTCACCAATGTTGTCGCCAACTACCCAGACAGTGTGCATGATTCCTTCATCTTCCGACAGTCCATCATCAACCAGCGCTTCCAGGTTGGCACATATGGAACGGGACTGCTCGTTGGTAAGTACCAAATCAACACACCACACATCCCACAGCCACCAACGCACAAAGCACAACTGTGGGGATGCACACGTGAACTAACCACATCCGACATGTCAAACTACACGACCACCTACCAGACACGACTACACCACTCCATGGTCATCCTGGGCTACCCCTGCACCCAATACAGACTTCACATGGCACCACAGCCACACAACAGCTGAACGTGTGGAGATGCGGAATGCAGCCATGACACATGTGAGGCACTGCTCTGCCCTCATGACCCTACCCCAGTCTCCCGCAGGTCAGCGTCCCGTGGTGGTGGGCCCGTATTGGCCGCTGTGCATCCGGGGCGACTAGCCCTGTGCGACTCGAGTCATCCCCCCTTGTAGTTCTGACATTGCATGTCTGTGTGCCTGATGACTGTTGGTGTAGTTGCCAGCACAAGCTACTCCCTGAGGGCTGGCTTACACTCACCCCACACACAGCCAGCACAGGCGTCACTGAATTGGTGGGCCTGCCATCACATCCTGCCGAACCAAGTATTGACTCTTTTCTCCCTGCACTGTCACAGGTGATCAAGGATATGCACTCTGCCCTTGCATGATGACACCCCTCCGAGACCAGAACACACTCGCCCAGAGGCAGTACAATGCGGCCCACATACGCACCAGGGGCATCGTTGAACGCACAGTTGGCGTGTTGAAGTCACGTTTCAGGTGCCTGGACGGCACTGGTGGGAAGCTCCTGTACAGCCCGGACGTCGTGTGCAAGATGATCGTTGCATGTTGTGTGTTGCACAACATCTGTGTTCGCACCAGGGCCCCATGGATCCCAGTTCCAGAGGTACCGGACGATGATGGTGGTGATGGGGCAGGTGGCCCACATCCCACTGCAGCTGCGGCAGGAATGGCCCGTAGGGACTCCATCATTGCCACTTACTTCTCATGAACACGTCACATTGTGACCGTCCGTGGCATTCATGGGACAGTAGTAGATGTCCAATTGCACTGCATGTGTGAATAAAACATATTTGCAGGTTACTGGTTGGAATTGTACATTGTCATGTTACATGTCCCTGGGGTTTCAGATGTGATTTGCCATGTTGTGCACATTTTCCGAACCAGTTGTGTCCTGTGTTCAGTTGTGGAGGTGTTGCTGTTTGTACGGGGATGTTGTCACTGTCGGGGTGCACTTCTGCTTATGTGCATATGCTGCATGGTGGGTGTGTCGCTCCTGCGGCTCTGATTTGTCTGCCACTGGTCTCTTTCATGAGGTGTGCCTGTAGGTTCTGTTCTTCCACGGTGCGTGGATGCTGTGGTGTGCATGTTGTCCTCTGCAGTTGGCTAGGGTGCATCTGTGGTACTCGGCTGTTGATGTATTTTGTTCTGTGGCATTTTCCGTATGCTGTTCTTGTGCTTTTTCCCGCATTGCGCGTGAGTATTGCTGCCCTCGCGCTGGTTGTCACTGTTTTCTTATCGCGCTTTGGCCCATCGCAGCTTTTTTCGCGTTGTGGTTTGTGTTTTTATCTCCGTCGAGGTGGTTGTATCGCGAGCATTGGCCGCGGTGTCGGCCAACTATCGCATGCTACCGCCGTGTTGTGAATTCAACGTTGTCACGGGGTTATTTTCCCGCGATAGGCTGCGATGCTGAAAGTTGCGTTGCGCTACTCTTGCGGTAATTATCACACGTTCTTGTGAATATACCCCTATGTCTTTGATTTATCTCTGTCAGATTGTTCATACTGCATATTGCCTTCGAACCCAAGTTTCATAATTTGGAGTCACCGTTTGCAAGAACACTTATATTCAAGCAAATGTATAGGGCAATGGATCATCCTTAATCTCTGGAGGAATGTGCTCCTCAGTTTGGAGATCAGCTTAACTCCCAAAGAGCGATGGCTGCCACTTGGTGAGGGTGGGAAGGGGAAGGGGTCAGGAAATGGCTGAAAACCCTTTATTTACGGCTAGCATTTAAAGATATACTGAGTGATGAACTCTTAAGACCAGTCAAGGAAAGTGGGTTCAGTAGCAGGGTGTTCTTTGAAACAGTTTGATTAAATGTGTGCACAGAATTTCGACTCAGAGTAGACTTTCACCTCTAAAGTTTGCTGGTCCAATTAGTTGAGATGGAATGGTCTCTCAAATCAACATACAGAGCTCTAATGTTTGTTGAAGCGATGTTTAAGAGGCTTGAGGGTATCCTGACATGATTCATTGATGAAGAGGGAAGTGCAATTGAAGTATGCCCCACTGGTATAGTGAAGTATATAAAAAAGTGATTGATGGAATGCTTGAATAAGCACTGATAATTACTTGGGACCACATCACAGTCACTGGCTGTTTTGCATTCCATGCCAGCTCAGTTTGGACCAAACTGTGTGCAGTTCAGTTTTGACCATGCTTAATGTGACCAGTCCAGCCTGAACTGCCAGGCCCTCCCTGAACAGAAATGAAAGCAATCCAAAACCATGTTTGCCCATATTAGTACTTATCTGCGGGGGCATAGCTTCAGGGGGGTGTTTGGGTGTTACACCCCCCTATTAGATGTATTTTCTGATGAACAGTGGAGTACAGTTACTTTCATTCGGGTATGGTGAGTTGTCTATTGGACTTCACCAAGGATTTTTGCATGCAAGCGCTGACAAAAACACACACACTCCGTTTTGAAAGTCCTAAAAGACGTTGATTATTTTACAAAATATTGTGTTTTTCTCACTTAGTATTCTGTACCTAGAGGAACCATGAGCTTTTTAGGCAGGTCCAGCACACCTGCTCCTAATATAGTGTGTCAAAAAAGTTGGGTGTGTGCTGTTCCTCTAGAGACAAGGGACAGGGGGAAAGAGACAAAACTAATGTTCCAGTGGGGGAGAGGGGGACTCCGAATAGAAGCAAGTACCCTCACGCACCCTGAAAGATGTCAGGCTTCATCATTGGGCAAGCTCCTCGTCGGGCTGGCGCTGCAATGCCTGGTGGGCACCCACGAGGGGGCTCTTTGCCGGAGATCTTTTATGTATGCTCTGAGAAGCTGGGTCAGTATATGGTGCTCACTAAGGTAAGTGTAGCACCCTGCATTAACCTGGGTGACCCTTATGGTGATTTTAGGAGTTTAGACAACCATAGAAAGCTCTCCAAGTGGTAGCTGTGGAGAGCAGCCTTCAGGCTTAATCTAGGAGGAGTGCAAAGCAGCTTGGTTCACCAATATCTAATCGTTTAGTGTAGGCTAAATGAAAAAGAACCACACAGTGTACTTATAAAAATAGGTATTTATTACAATCACTCACTAACACGTTACAGTATCTACTACCCGGAGATATTCACAATGCACACAATACTCTGGACATAGAACAGCAGTTAGCACCAATACACAGTTGTCCCGAGAGGAGAGACAGACCATATATCAAATAAGTAGGAAGTGAACTACGACCTTAGTCGAGACTGGACCCAGGAGATGTAGAAGAGTCTGGGACCCAAGGATCCACCCCAGGAGAGAGTTGTGGAACCCCCCAAAGGTTAGGTGAGAAGGAATACTTGACCGTACACTCAATACTGTTCAGCGGATACGTTGCAGTTGCAGTCTCACCACAGAAGGACGAAAGAGTCTGTTGGAACTTAGAAGCGAGTTCGGAACAAAGAGTACCTAAAAGCAGAGGGGACAGAGTCTATGCCGCACCGGCACGTCCAGGAGGCACGGGAGATGAAGGCCACTCGAGTTCAGGAAAACAAGTTAAGTGAAGAGGCTTCAAGCTGGGGTACACCAAAGTGGTAGCTCTGCCCGAGCCACCGGGATGCTGAAGACAACAGAATCGGTCTGTCCAACCAACTGCATCAGCATGGGTCAGTTTAAGCGGGGACAGACTCGTCGACAGAACCTCTCGATGCGTACGACTTGTCACGTGCTAGCTAGAGTCATTGTCGACATCTTTAAGTTAGCATGAGCCCGGTAGCCATGATGCTGCTTTTGCGCACGACACTGCATGTCTTTATTTTTGCACAACTTTGTTTATGCCTTTCACATGAGAACTCTCTGCTGTGCTCGTTCTCTGCCTGTTCCTGGAGTTTAGTCTGAACATTGTATGCAAGGTCGATAAACACTGACTCTTGTTATTCTGTTCTGGTCAGGCCCTATCACTTAGACAAAACATACCAATGCAGCTGTTTCTGCTCGAGGATCGTACTTTGATATTATGAGGATGCATGTTTAGGTAACACACACTTGAAGAGGGACCTTTCCAGGGAGAAGAGCAACATGCACCTGTGATGTAGAAATACAATCTATGTCCTAAGGTATGGGGTCTACTGACAAAGCCCAGAGATCTTCTATTATATAATAATACTTCTGCTTACCAAGGGGAGGGTGGTTAGGCCCTATAGTCCTTTATCCACTGTCTTTATAAAATTATATCTCCCTTCTTGATATATGGCCTTGCTGCAATGCTAACTGTATTGATATTATGCTTTTTGCTGCTGGTGGTGGCTCGTATACTGCATTTTAGAGCACATTAGTTAAAATAAATATTTTAACTTAATTTCGTGTTTCTGTCAGATGTTATTGTGGACAAGTACGAGAATGTGAGTGAAAAGGTGTGTCTTGTTACCGCGATTCCTGAGAAATCCGGGAATGTTGTGTTCTGGGGTGTCTAATCATTGGTTTCTCCATTTGTGAGTAGGAGAGCGAGTGAGACACTATAGCTAGTCGGTCCTGGGTTCCTAAGGTGGTGGGAAGGCTTAGCCCCTATACACTGAGGTGGCAGTGTCTCTAATGGTGTTCGTTAACAACCACCAACGGTAGAAGTGGTCAATGTATTACAAGTTGGAGCCGGACTACAACCATCCAACCAAATGGGTAATTGATATTGAATTCAAAGCCTACACCACGTGATCTTAGCTAAGGATGCAAACTAAAGTGATATGTAACCGGTCAATTATAAGGTGGGGCAGGCATCATTTTTTCACTCAGGTGTGTAGTAGACAAAGTACACACAATGAACCACGTGATTTTCGCTACATGTTTGTGGTGAGGTATGATGTTAGGAGACCTCATTTTTTGGGGTAATAAACAGAACAGATATTTATTTCATAGATTTTGTGTGCACACTTGTCCCCTCCGTGGTCTTGTATGCACGAGTATGTCTTTTAGATTGGCAGCCCTTTTGTATGCAAACCTTGGGGGGCCAAAGACAGATTGCCTGTTTGTAGTATCTTCCAGTGTTTAAGATTTTTTGTTGATTTTTTCTCTCACTTAGTATTCATACCGATCCACATTCCTCTCCTTTCTGCCGCCCCTTAAGCCGCTCTCATGTGCCCTGCTTGTCGTATAATGTATTTTAACATTATGTCCCAGCCTGATTGTCTGGAAATCTGAAACTCAGCCCCCCCAATATTACTGACCAAGCTACACTCCTGCTTATCAGTCAGATATAGCTTGGTTTCAGTTGCACAGTGTGCACAGGACTATTGGTATGTGGTATATGAATCTGGAAGCACCAGTGGACTCTGATGAATAGTAATGGAATAGTATATGCAAGTTATTTGTTTTTAGTATGTTTGGGCGTAACTTGCATAATTCTGTGTAATGTAATCATGTAGAATTACCTCAGAATTCCACAAGATGAGTAATTCTGCATTTAGCGCTATTGCTTAGCTCAAAAATTGATGCATGTTGCAATAAGAAATAGCACTAAATGCAATAGAACATGGATAGCAAGTGCGAGCAGCTGTGAGTACTTGCTAAATGTGTTCTAGCGGTAGGATTTCCCTCCCCAAATTACTCTTAATTACTCGAGCAAGAGTAATCGTGTCATTATTTGTAATTTCACGTCACACTAAAGCGGAATTACCAAAATTACTCTGGTTACTTCGACATATGTAAAATTCCACCCAGGCCTAGTTTTTCATGGGTCCAAGGTTCTGATGCTTCAGTACTGGCCTAGTCAATACTTCTGGCATTCCAGGTGTGGTCATATATGTTAGCAATATTTTGATATTATGGGTTAGAGGAGAGAGGGTCTCCCTCAGTTCTTGGGTATTTGAGTCATGAATAGGTATTTTTTTCATTTCATTTTTAAGTTTTGACTCTTTATAGTGTGCTTCCCCTTTTGGGGCTCACATGAAGATTATTTCTAGGCAGAAAGTTTTTTTTTTATTGTAGGCCTTTATAAAGCTGTGCTCTTTGTAGGTCTTACAGTTAGTTGCCTTTGGTCAAACACGTTGCATGCGCTATTTATAGACACTATGAAATATATATTTTTTTTTAAAAGAATTATTTCAAGAAGGACATTGAACTGTCCTGAAAATTTGAATCCAAAAAAGTGTTGACAAGCACTTCTCTGAGTCGTACTTTGTAAACGCGGTGGAATAAACCTCTTCAAAACTCGTGCGGAATCGCTGAACAAGTTGGCTTTGGCAGCAAGTTTTAGCACCTCTCTTCTGATGCTTGTTCCTGTGAAATACATTTCACGGCTCATCTGTTTTCAAAATGAGATGTGAAAGCAGTTCACACATCGTTTACACCGCTCCTCCTTAGGAAAGCGCGGATAGACTGCCATTGAAAGTAAAAGAATGAGGTCACTGCTCAGCTCCTAGTTACCCCCTCAGAGAGCCGCCATGCGGCTTTCCTTTCAGTTCCACAAATTAGCAATAAATCCCTCTTAGGTGAACGACAATGATCCATGATTTATGTGTACTTTGGTTTGGAGAAGTGCTATGCGTACATTCAAGAAGAAAATAGGTTTACACCCACCTCTGAGATTTTCAGCAAAAATATTCTTAATAACTCATCTAGGGAGTTAGCTAGCAAGGCCACAGTAGAATGCACCAATGAATTTGTGCAACATTCGTTCTGCAATCATTGACAATTCCACAGTTTACATTTACTTGCTGTGTTACTGAGTTTATTTCAGTCCTGCCAGGGAACTGTAAGATAGCACCTGACTCAGACATTTGCACACAGGTGATCTACCCTTTCAACGGGTATAATGCCAGGGAAGGGGCCCATACGGGCTGGTGGCTAAATTGTCGAATTTGGAATGGAACCTAGAGACCAAAATCAAGATATAAAATGGGTATTTTATTTTATTTTCCTGTGTATAAAACTGTACATATATTTAAATTACATAAGGCTGAGTAAATTGTAAAGGGTGCTGCAAATACTCACCCAGTTGCATGTTACCCCATCATACTCTGGTGTCTGCAATGCAGTTTCACCAAGACCCCATGTACCATACTGTTCTACGAATAGGACATAATTCTGACTCTTATTTTCGATAAAATGTAGAAACGGTGTCAGTCTGACACCTGAAGACAGGCTTGTGTTGTTAAATCTGATTTTGGTGTTCAGCAGTAACCAGAAATGTGAATGGTGAGTCTGATCCAAAGATACATGCTCCTTTTATTCAACAGTGGCTGCTGCAGGAATTTGAAAGTGGCGAGGTTAAGACCAATTAATAAAACATTTTGGCGCTCGAGCGAGCAAAGCAAGCGAGCCCGACGCTTCTGAGGAAGGTTTGGGTTTTTAACTGAAAACATTTTTAAAAATTGGTGTATATTGGGGCAATTTGTAGCGCTGTTTCTGTGATAAATGGACAAAAGAGTCAGCTCTTATAGGCATTATTTAGGAAAACGTATATATTTCTTTAAACAGTCTCTTTCAGGAGGTGACGATTTTCTTTCACTGTAGTTAATCAACATTCACTATGACTTGCCCTTGAAAATTAATTTTGCGGTATGGATTTTCATTATTATTGTTTTTGACTACTAAACAGCTGCGTCTGTTTTCAAATTTTATGTTTATCACAATATTTGTGCTGCAACATTTCTTTTATGTCTATGAAAACCTTGATGTGCACATACCTTTAAAAATAAACACAATGGAGGCGGTGGTCATGTGACCAAGACCACGGACGTGGTCGGAACGCATAGTCCTTGTCTGCTGTACCGTCTGCTACAGCTGACCGAGTGGGCTCGTGTGATTTCTTTTCACGAAATTCGCTTTCCTGTGGAATATATATATAATTTACTTATAGGATTTCTGGTTTGTCTGACCACTGAAGGCGGATACAGAACAAGGTAAAACAGCTTACTCTCTTCCCTTTACAATATAAAACACATAGCATAGGATTATAAACTTCCACCAAGAAACTCACTAGCAATGCTGTTCCTACCTTTAGTGCGTCAGCTACTTCTTTTTCTGCATCCTTTTCTGCATCAGTTGGTCAACTCTGATTGCACAGTACTGCAAAGAAATCTTCATGACATGAAATGGCTACACATATAAGAAATAGCTCTTTGAAACAAGTAACTATAACTTGTGCTCTAAAGTAATTAAAACTTGCATCCTTGCCATTCACTGAGAATTACCTCACATATTACTTCAATCACCACATTTTCTATGACCATTGATATCACTGCAACGTCACTGCATCATCTGAAATAACATCTCTGACAATAGCTATGTGCTTGGCGTGGGTGTGAGTTATAGTTACTTTAGGGCACGCATTATAGTTGCTTGAGATAACTATAGCTGGTGAACTTCAGTGGTTTTTTTCACTTTAAAAAGTAATATATATATATATATATATATATATATATATATATATATATATATATATGTATATATAATTTTCAAAGAATCCAAGACATACAGACCCCTAGCAGGATTGCTGGAGCTTGTCAGCAGGTGTCATGTTTGCCGCCTATAATAGCAAATAAACCTCTCTCCTATTTTAATCAGAAAAAAGGTGAGTCACAACGCAACAGCTTTTCTGTGAAATTTATTCCATATTTTTTTGCTGAAAGTAGGACACATTTCGACCCTAATGGGGATCTTAATCATGTCATAGTTCCCAAATTAGTGCACATAAATACACCCAAAATAAAGTGAGACACAAATAACAGGCTCTGGTCATGGTCTGCCAAAAAAGCCCCAAAGTGTACATTATGGCAGGGATAGTGTTTCCATTAGCAATGTATATATGTCCAGCTTTAAAATTAAATATACTACATGTTCCTGGTACTCGTTTAACACAGATCCATACATAATAACATCATTTTACTGTGTGTTGCAATTTATAATCACAATAAACAATGAAGAAAGACTTCGGGTGAAAGTATTCATTCTTTTATTCTATTTCAAGAGAAAACACATACAGATAATGCTCAGTTGAGGTTAGCCGAGGTGGCATTAAATAGCAAAACAAAGGGATACCCAACAACTTTATAACAAAATAATGTCCAATTTCTCTGTTGCAATGAATTGGGAAGAAAGACTCCTGGTCAGGCTGTTCTATTGTCAATCTAATTCACCTGACAACAGTCAGTATTTTATCAAGAGTTGCCAAAATGACACTACAGAAATGACAAGGGGATACCCATGTGAATCTTATTGAGTCCAAAATTGATCAAACTTTAGTCTATGTGATCCAAAGTTATATATTGTGTGATGTGGAGGCCATATCGTGCATGCATTGGACAATGTCATAAATTCCACTAAAGTCAACATACTATCATATATAAGACAGCTACAGTAGCCGTTATTCATGGAACCATTACAGTTCACTACTACTCAGAAAAGATGTAAAGATGGCCGACGGAGTAGGAGCGGAATCCAGAGGCTCCCTGGGTTTGGGATCGCGATCTGCCTAGATCCCTGTATTATCCAGCCCATCGCATCGAATTTGAACCCCTCTCACTCCTAGGCTTGCTTTGCAGATTAGTGTAAAGCCGAAAACTGCATTATCGTCGACAATCAGCATACCTCAGCTGCAGCTACGTGAGGCCAGCACCCCGACTTACCGGACTAAGGACGGACAGTCTCCCTCTTCCTGCGATCGCCTCTCTGTCGGGCTGAGGTGTGGTCCACCAGCCCTCGCCACCAGGAGACCCAAGGTGCGGTCCACTTGCCCTCGCCGCCTGGAGACCCGAGGTCATCACGACCTATTTGCGGACTTCTGATTTTGCTGTGCCCTCACGTAACTGCTGTCCGCTGGGTGGGACAAGCACCCGGATAGCTGTAGAGTCGATCTGCTGCGTCTTGGTTGCCTCCCTGCCGGGCTGTGTTGCTGTCCGCCTGCCCTCCTCGCCGCCTAGAGACTTGGGGTTGTCGTGACCTATATTCAGACCTCCTGGTTGGTCTGATCCCGTCTTGCCCCCATGCAACCACTGGCCACCGAACAGGACGAACACCCGGACAGCTGTGGAGCGATATGCTGGCGGAGGGAGCCGCCCCTTCTCGCTTTTCCGAAAAGGGACTCCTTGTGCTATTCGGTGGGTCTCCTCCATTTGGCAGTGTTGATTTGACCAGCAGTCTGTGGCCCCCACCCCCTTTCACCCCGACCAGCAATGCACGGAGGTGAGTGAGCGATTGAAGCTCCTGCGAGTTCCCACGACCTTGCCTTCCTCTGCGGGGATCTTGGGTGAACCCCCGCGCCTCCATGGCACACTGGCTGGCTGGCTCCCGCTCTGGTCCTCGGCTGTCTTTGCTGCGCGCTGCATCCCCTCATTGCAACAGCTGCCTGGTTTCCCGCACTATCCCAGGAGTTATGGATTAATTCTACGCATCAGGCTATGGAACCATCGCTTCAAGATGGCTCCCTCATCAGCGCTTCAAGGGTGACCCATCCATTTTGTATATTGATGCACCCACCCCTCTTCACCAATAACCACCTCTGCAAGATGGCGCCCGTTTCTAGGCTCACAAACCAAAACACAGTGTGAGCTGCTGGCAAAAGGGAGGTAGGACTAGCCTCTCCTTAACTAGACTCCTGCTTGATCTTAATGATGGGAAACTATAGTAGGACAACTCCCTCTTTCAATCAGAGGATTAAAGACAAAGATAGGACTCACATTCTGACTCTTCTCTATTACTGTCGGCCATCTTTCCACAGCCCTCCCATCCTGAATAAGTGCCTACACAGTCCCCTGATTGCCCGCAGTAAGTCTCTCGCTTCTCAGGTACCCGGCCAACTCGCATGTTTCTATTTAATTCCACCCTAACTCACAGTTTTCCTGCTGCCTGCTCCCCCCACCCTTTTTTTATTTCTTTTCACCCCCCCAGTCCCTCTAGACTCCTTTCACAGTCTCCCTCCGCCAATTAACCTACTCCAAAGTCTAAAATAAAGGCCCTGTAACTATCTGTTCCCAACCTTTTTTCCCTACCCACTAGGACTACTATCTGCCTATTTAAGCTTTATCTGTTAAATAAAATTAACCTCACCTCCATATACTCATTTTTGGGGGCCCCTTCCTCGCTAGGACACACTATCAGAATGGAGATAAGTCCCGACCCCTCAGGATATAATGCCTTCATTATCAACTACCCTTCTAACCTCTCCAAAAATGCAGCCAAAAAACACAAACATCGCATACTTAAAGGCAGACCAGATACTCTAATCTCAGACGTCTACTTCTGTGCAAACAAGGGTAGTATAGTTAATGACCTCATCTTCTATACCAGAAAACGAGCATGCTGGCGGAATGTGTTCTACTCCATGCTTCGAATATCTGGCACTAGGAAAACACCTCATGGTCTCAAATTAACGATGTCGCCCTCGCTCACCTTCAACGCTAATGCCACTATCACCCTCTACAATAATGGTATCATCCTTATCCAAGCTTCTAATGACAATCTAGCCATGATGGCCAGCATCTTCCCTACACTCAAAAAGGTGGTCTCGGCTAAATCCAATGACCCCTACCCACACCCTATCACCACTTTGGCCTTAACCAGTCCTCCCCCCTCCACAGCCGGGAGGTCCACACTCTCCCTAAATCATTCTCCCCCTTAGATGATCTCAGAGCCTCTCAATCTCCTGTCAGACTGAACCAATACGCTAGACCTCCAACTCAGAAGGCGGGCGAGCCTACTGGCTCGCTCTTCTCGCCATTCTCCAGTCCGATGCAGGCTCATTCTCGAGCGGTGAGGTCCCCTCTCACCCTACCGCCATTGCACTCAACAAACGTTCCCCCGTCATGCACCCCTCTTTCTACGCCACCTGCTAGGCCGGAGTCCTGGCAATTGCCCCCCATGGACCATGTGCAGCTAAACCCACTCAACCCTTACTTGCCCGTCCCTGACTCACAGGGCAATGGCCCTCCCACCCTCCTACTTTTACCAACCTCTCTATCCATGCATCATGGAACATCACAAGTCCTCGAGGACCAACTCGCCCCTCTGGAACCTCAAAATACCGCCTTTGACCTCTCTGGCACACATTGAGACCCCTCCTCTCCGCCAGATCTCCCCACACAACCTCTACCCCTCTCACAGCACTCAGACCTGGGGGCGCGCCTGGACGATATATCTCTCCAGTTGCACCTTCTCACCGTCGAACTTCATGATTTGAAAACCCTTTTAATTGAACATCTCCCCCTGATCAGTTCCCTCCTCTCCCTTGTGAATTTGCCCACAGCCCCTGCTAGTGATAGAACTCGCCTTGGTCAGCCTTCCCCCCTCTCTATCTCCAAAACTGTACCCCTACCTAACGCTCCCTCCCACCCCAGAAGAGCGATGGCCTATCTCGCGTCTAACGATATCGATGACTTACTCAATTCTTACTCGCTTATCTTAGACACCAATAAGATTACTCCGGGACAAATTCAAGCTATTCACGCTAACCCGAACAGAGAACCCCCTCACATCCTTAGAGGCACAAATAACGACAACCTTATGAGAGTGAACATCATACAGACTCCTCCCCCCATACACCGGTACAACTTAAATGGATACTACTGAACTGCAGGTCAGCCAGCAGCAAACACGCCTCTGACATATTCGACCTCATCCAACACAATGAGATAGACATCATCATCCTCACTGAAACTTGGCTCAATCCCTCTTCCACTCTTATCCTAGACCTCTTAGTGCCTCCTACCCATGACATGATTCGTCTAGACAGAGCTATGAAGCCGGGCGGTGGCCTAGCTTGTATACATTGGAGTACACTCTTGGTCTCCCATTCGGAGTCCTCTACGCCATCCTCATGCGAATACCTTTGTCTCAACATCTCTAGTCACAACCTTCCGGTGTGCAAACTACACACTTTTTATCACCCCCCTGGGGACAACCTCCCCTTCATCGAACAATTAATGGAAATCATCTCTGGCAATGTCGATTCCGTTATGTCCCAAATCTTCCTTGGTGATTTCAACCTTTACTGGTCTAACCCCAATAACCAAGCTGTAACATGCCTCAAATCCTTCTTAAGTGATCACAAGTTGATTCAACATTGTGACCGGCCAACTCATAATAACGGAGAAATTCTGGACCTCATCATCACCAAAGGTCACACCATCACACTGGATACCATTACCCCTTGCGATTGGTCCGATCATCACAGCATCTTCTTTTATATCAACATGGAGGTCTCTCTGAGGAAGGCTCATCCAACGAAATCGAAGATTTGGAAAAGGGACCTCAGAGATACCAATATAGCCGATCTAGCAACCCACTGTAAATTTGCCCTCTCTTCCCAAGTTGACATGTCTGAGGTACATGCACTCACTGACTTCTGCAACACTACTATCTCTAGCATCATGGATTCCATTGCTCCACTCCAACAAAAAAATGCCTCAACAAAAATATCCAAACCATGGTTCAACGGCAACTTAAACTCGGAACGCCGCAACCATAGGGCAATCGAACGATCCTGAAGATCCAAATCATCCTCGGAACAGCTGAAAATCCTTAAATCGGTAAGGAGCTCCTATAACAAACAAATCAAGATCCCTAAGGCCGACTACTTCAGATCCCAACTTAATCAAGCCGCTAACCGCCCCAAGAAACTTTTTGAGCTGGTTAAACAACAATCGGTGGAAGCACCAAATCGCTCGTACTCTGGAGTCAGCCCACCTTCATGCGATGACCTGGCTGCTTTCTTTACTGAGAAACCAAGACTCATCAATATTGATCTTGACTCCAGGAAGGCTCTATTGCTATTCGGTGGGTCTGCGCACCCCCCTGGCCCTACTAGAGAAGATCGAACCGATTAGCCTGAGCACCAAGAACAATGCCTCATGGGACACCTTCACTCCCCTCAGTGAAAGAGACATTAACAAGATTCTTCAGAGTATCAACCCTTCTAATCATTTTAGCGACCCGTTGCCACCTTCCATCTTCAAAGAAATCAAGGATGTCGTCACCCCCATCTGGACAAAGATTGTCAATGCGTCTCTGTCACAAGGCACGATCCCGGATTGCCTAAAAGCTGCTCAGGTAACACCTATTTTAAAAAAGCCTACCGCAGATAGTACTGACCTTAACAACTTCTGCCCTATTTCTAACATCCCCACTCTAGCCAAACTCCTAGAAAAATGCGTCCAATCTCAACTCTGTGCTCACATTGAGAATTTCCATCTCCTGGACCAACATCAATCTGGCTTTCGGAGTGGGCACAGCACCGAATCAGCTCTCACTCGCGTTATGGATGAAATTTTTAAAATGCTTGACCAAAATGAATCTTGCCTCCTTATCCTCTTTGACCTTTTCTCTGCATTTGACACTGTTAATCATGACAACCTCCTATCCATTTTGGAGCACAGGATGGGCCTTTCTGGTTCGGTGCTGCAATGGTTCTCGTCCTTCCTCCACCACAGATCCCAAAGAGTTAAGGCGAACCACTCTCTCTCCCAGCCATCACCAGTATCCATGGGGGTCCCCCAAGGGTCCGCATTATCCCCCATACTCTTCAACTTGATCTTGGAACCATTAGCTAATGCACTAAATTCCACAGCCATTCTCTTCCATATGTATGCAGATGATACCCAACTTTATCTGAAAATCTCCTCCCGGATAACCTCATATCACTCAACACTACCCTAATAAATACTCAAAACTGGTTAACTTAGAACCACCTCCTGTTCAACACCTCCAAAACAGAATTCCTTCTCATTTTTCCTCCGAATCACATCCCCAAGTTAGACCTTTGGATGAACCACCTCACTGCCTTCAACTGCTCCCCCCTCATTATTGACTCAGCCAAATCTCTCGGAATCACCCTGGACAAGCATCTGAACATGAAGACTCATATTAGCAATGTGTGCAAGGGAGCTAATCACCTGATGAGGATACTCAGGAATCTCAAACCTTTCCTCCCACAAGCTGACTTCAAGCAAGTGGTCCAAGCGCTTGTTTTGCCGAGGCTAGACTATGGCAGTGCTATGCTCTGTGGCCTCCCCAACTATACCTTGGCCCCACTAAGGGCCTCACTGAATGCTGCGGCCAGATTGGTTACGGGTACCAAAAGAAATGCGCACATCTCCCCAATCTTAAAATCCCTAAATTGGTTACCCTATGAAGCAAGAATACAACTAAAGATTCCCTGCCTGTCTCACAAAGCCCTCCATTTCAATACCCCCAGTTATCTAGCGCAAAAGCTAGAATTATCCTGAGGAGGTAGACCTTCTGGGAGTGCTAACTCTCTCCTCCTGAAACCACAGATCTTTTGCAAAAAGAGAACGTGTCACTGAGCTTTCTCCGGTTCTGCGTCGAAGATCTGGAACTCTCTCCCTCCGGAAATACGCAGAATCTCCTCCAAGGTTGCCTTCAAATTGGAAGTAAAAAGATTCCTCATGGACAAGTTCTTTCCTTAAAAGGGTTTCGGATCGTCTGCTCTAATGCATTGGACTTACACCCTAAGCCCTGCGCTGGTTGTTATTCTTCTTTACTAATCATTTGCTCCCCTCCCAGTTCACTATGTACCAGTTATTATCTTATTCTCTGTTGTCCCCTTTCGACTGTAACCTTTTTGTTTGGTATGCCTATTTGATATGTGTTTTGGTTGGTATTCCTTTTGATGCCTGTACTGCAATTGTTACTTTCCTTTCCCTCCAATTGTAAAGCGCTCTGATATCCTTCGGGATCATGTTCACGCTATATAAAACTTTATAAATAAATATAGTATGCAGGCAAAAATGCTAAGGAGAATTTTACATAAACATTGGATAATCCTCAGGAATGATGACTTGTTGCATGAAATTGTAGTGGCAAATCCTGATATAATATTTAGGAAAAGCACCTCCCTGCAGGACATATTAGTACACAGTTATAAGTCTGCAATCTCCACAACATTGAAGAATCCTCAGGAATGATGACTTGTTGAATGAAATTGTAGGATCATATATCGCTATAACTTTCAGGAAAAGCACCTACCTGAAGTGTAGATTACTACACAGCTATCTATCCCCAATCTGCACAAGATGGCTCACTCCACCATCAGAGTTCTTCAATTGCAGTCATTGCGAGGCTTGTAAATTCAGTGCACACACTAAAGACTTTGATTATAAAGCACACCAATTACCCCAATGTTTGTCCTCGCACAATCAGTTAAGAAAGAAAAGAGTCTACTGGCTTGTTTAACTGAGATGAGCCCAAAGATTGTTCAAATTCCCAAGTTTTGAGACCCTTTCTTAAACTGACGTGGTTAGATTCAACTCTTATGCATAAGGGTCACAATTCCAAATTTTATGGGAAAGATAGGAAAAAGCCCTTCCTCCTTTATATGAAAAGTTTATATAGGGTCCTAAAAGAAGGCGAGCCTTAGTTGAACACAGGGGTCTGCTAGGCTTATTTACTATAAGTTTCTCATCTAAGGCTTAGGGTTCCTGCTTATAGAAGGTTCTTTGAGCTAGACGAGTCCATTTAAACATGATCCTCTTCTCTCCCTGCAGCCAATGTAAAGATTTTAAGGCTGAATACACTGGTACCCATTAAAAGCCTGGTTGCCCAATTTTGAACTTGTTGCAATCTCATGATAGCGTTTGCTGGCAGTATTAAATATAGTGGATTGCAGTAGTCCAAAAATATAGACTACGGGCCTTGCCTTGACCACTAAATTGTGAGTTTTTTTCGTAAAAGGGGTATAACCTTTCCTAACAGTCTTAAATAGAGAAAGCATGAGTCTGAAACCTTGTTAATTTGTTTTTTTAGACTTTATTAATTGCCGATTAATTTCTGCCACTGTTTGTGTTCTTGGGGCCAACAATTGAGATTGTGGGAGTTTGATAAAGCACAAAAGAACAGAATCCCCATTTTATCTCAATTCACTCTTACCCATTCAATGGGCCACTCCTTGCAAGCAATAATGAAAATTTGTGGTTGCTGATTTTTCGTCTCTGATTGACAGGACAATTTGAGAGTCATCAGCATATGACATTAATGAGAGTCCAAATTTCTTGATCAAATCGGCCAAAGGGGAGATGTTTATATTAAATAAGGTATGGCTCAAAATGAAGCCTTGTGAAAATTCCACAACTCAGAGCTCTTATTTTCAACACAAAAAAACACATTCTGCTAGCTGAGTGTGGATTTAGAGGAAGGATATAAGCCAATCCAGACCCCTACCCTGAACCCCAATCAAATTATTTCCAATCACCCGAATAGTGTGTTCAAACAATGTCAACGTACAGCACTAACATCCAACAACACCAGTCAGGGGCATAGCTTCAAGGAGGGTGTTTGGGGTGTGCACCCCCAAATAAATGCATTCTTGGCTTGACAGTTGGATCTGGGGGCCTTGAGTTGGGTCTCCTATGCTTTTGTTGGTTCTCGTTTGACTAAAGGTATTAAGTTATTATTATTTTTTTTGGTCAGGAAATTAGACAGGGATCCACCTACTGAAAATCAGTATTGAACTTGTTCCTCATGGGGACAGTGTATTTTATATCTTGGTCATCCATCCACACTTCAGCATACTATTTTTTAGGGCCTAATTATGAGTTTGGCGGTAAGGGAACTGGCGCCAAATTGACATCAAAAACCCCGTCTCTTAGTTGGTGGTCTGCCTGCCATGTTGCGTAATTGGCGGTTTGCAGAACAAAAGACTGCCGGAGCACCGCCGCCACTCCAGCAAGTCACCGACCGCCTCAACAGCGGCATGGGGAAAGTAGCTGTCAGAGGACAGTAAAGACAAGTTCACCACCGTTGGAATTACAAGTTGGTTTGCCATGGAGCTGACCGTGGCGGGAAGACCGCCCGCTTCGAGTCGGCAGGATCGAAGGAATTGGGGTGCATACTCACCCATTTCCTTTTCTTACCTTCAGTCTCCCACATGGATCCCTTCCTTCAGGTCCCCCCTTCACAGCAGCAGCATCTTGACCCCGAAGAAAATGACCCTGTTGGTGCTAAAATCCAATTAAGTCCATTTTGCAGTTTTTACCCATTGAGTGGACTGGGCACATATGTTCCAGACTGCAGCAATGGGAAAGTACTTGTAGTAGATATTTTTTCACATGTGTCATGCATGTGAGTACATTTAACACTTGTGCAGTCAAAATATACACACATGCATCAACACACATGAAAAAATATTCCCCGCCATCAGAAACACTGTCGCTGGCCTAGCGATAACATCGTAATATGGTGGGAGAGAGACCGTTGCTCCAGCGGTCTTCTTGGGACCACCGCCGTAGCGGCATGATGGTAAGACCGCCAAACTCATAATCAGATCCTTAGTCGGGAAATTTATGATTCACACCACCCGAATCTCACTGACTAAGCTATGCTCCTGATATCAGTGCTGCAACCCTTATCCAGAAGCATTGTTATTTCATTGGGCACCACTACAGATGTCTTTTCTGTTGAATTAAATAGCCTAGAACTCTCCTGGGTTTTATCAAGTATGTAATTCATTTCTAAATGTGACTTTACAGATGTCATAGAGTAAAAGAGTAGGGGATGAGTGTAATAGTAGGGGAGAGAGACCAAAAGAGGAGGGAGATGATTCAACTTGGGAGACAGAAGGAGGCAGTAAGATAGATGGGTGGAGAAGAAAAAAGAGCAGGGAAAAGGATAAGAGTGATTGAGCTAGTCTAGAGAGAGGAATAGTTTAAGGGAGAGGGCACAATGGAGGAAAATAATGAAAATGTGAAAAGGATGGCTTGAGGTGAAAGAAAAAAAAATATTGAGGGGATTGAGGATTGGGTTAAGAGAGTGAGAGAGATGAGCAAGTGTTTGGTGTGTAGAAGAGGGAAGTACGAGCTAGAGAAAGGAAACTGTGTGGAGTGAAAGAGAGAGGGAGGAGAATAAGAGACGGTATAGATAAAAGTAGAACACTGGTAAGTGAAGAGAAATGAATGAATGAATGAATGAATGAATGAAATAGCACTTCTAAAGCGCGTAGCTACCCGAAGGCATCCCAGCGCTAAACGATTCATAGAGGTGAAAGGGACACCTAGGGGAAAAGCCACGTCTTTAGGAGTTTGCGGAAGGCCAGATGATTAGGTTCCCTCCGCAGGGGCAGAGGGAGTGAGTTCCAGAGCCTGGCGGCATTATAAGAAAATAGCCGTCTGCCACTTCTGGCCTTTTTGATCCTGGGAACAACTGCTAAGGACAGATCATCTGAACGCAGATGCCTATTGGCTCGATAGGGCTGAATCAAGGAAAGATTGATTGGAGGACCATTCCCTCCAAGCGACCTGTGAGCAATACACAGGGCCTTGAAGCGGATTCTCTCCTGAACAGGAAGCCAATGAAGGGACCGCAAAGCGGGCCTTGCCGACTGACGGGACGGGATCCCCATGAGCATTCTTGCAGCACAATTCTGCACAATCTGGAGCTTTACGGTTACTGAACTTGGCGCACCTAAATATAGGGCGTTTCCATAGTCCATCCGCGACAAGACAAGGGCCTGAACCATCAGTTTTCTGGCCCGGAAGGGAAGAAGAGGGAGCACTTTACGGAGCATCCTAAGGATGCCGTAGCACGAGGCTGCAACCTTCCTAGCCTGAACTTTGAAACTGAAGTCCTGATCCAACCAGACTCGCAGACTCTTTATTTCAGTCTTAGGGGCAGGGGGTGGGCCCATGCAGACTGGCCACATAGTACTAGCCAGTGAACGGATAGAACAGAGAGGAGGGAGAGAAGTCGGGCAGGCCCTCTCACTGAATGAAATCTGATGGACTCTGAATAATTTATTATAAGAGGAATGAAAGGGAAAAGAGAGCGAGAAGGAGAAATAGCCTTTCTGCCATTCGCTAAGTATTGCAGCGGTTCTGAAGCATTTCATAGCTTTATAAAAAGAAGCTGGCTGAGGCCAAAAAGCACAAGAAGGAGCTTGTGTAGACAGTCACATTATTTAACCACTTAGCGATTACTGAGAGCACAATTTATTTGGCATCACATTCTTGACCCCACATCAGTCCAGGAAATGATCAGGCCTGTCACTGAAGGAATGATATAAGAGCACAAATGAACAGACGAGTCAGTCATTTTCATTTTAAACAGTCTGCTGTTTCCAGGCGGCACCTAATGACCTATTTGACAGGGTGCGTGGTGAGAGCAGGGATGTTCATTGGAAGCAAGTGAAGAGTGTGGTGATTTCATGGAAAGTAGTGAACAGTGGCGGCTGGTGACATTTGAAAGTGGCGAGGCGTAAAAGTTGGGGATGAAAGTTGCACAGAAAGCGCGCAAGGCTCGAAAGCCCGACCATCATAAGGAGGGTTCGAGGGTTCTGCCCCTGGAGAGTTTTGAAAAAAGAGTGAGCAAATAGTGCATTTTAAAGCAAATTTGAGAAAGCAAGGTTTATGAAGCACAGTGATAGTGAGGACTTAAACTATTTAAACATGTTGCACTTTAACTATGCCACTAGTACATATATATTAATTTACATTGGCTTTATAAGAACCCGTCTGACATTTTCTTAATACAATTTAGTTATGACATCAGTAAAGACATGTAATATGTTAATGATGTAGCTGCTCTGTAACAGCAGAGTATTTAGAATCATATATCTAAAACTGAACAGGTCTTTCCTTTTCCTAAAGACGGTAGGAAAACCTAAAGTTTGAGTAAATATGTGAAAAGGAATTATAACAAAAAAGATGGCGTTCGTGGGTTTAAGAAGGAGCGGGTATATCAATGCTGGATTGCTCACACTGGTCGCTGTTCTGTTCCCAATTACACGTTTATTTTAAACACTGTAACACCGTGACAACAGAACACATGGCTATGCGGGCCGTGGAAAAGAGAAGAACTATGTAGTGAACAGTATTAAGCTCCGAATGAATTGAAGCATGAAACAGTGAAACACATCCTATCTTATTGGTATTTTTGGATACAGAAACAACATTTTTCAATCGGTCTCTGAGCTAAAAGTAAAGGCCGTGCTGACGTTTTGCATCTGTGTTCTGACGCGCAGAAGTGGCCCAGGCGTACTGTCCGTGTAGATTGGATTTCGTAGAAGCTCACACTATTAAAGCTTAGTTAAGCACATTGCCAGACATTATATCTATCATAATTACCTAGGGCTGCCATGATGCCACAATCTTTCTACATTCACGTGATTCCTGGCACCCCCACGCCCAGTCATGCAACACCGTCACCGTGGCCTTCGAACTACGCCATGCTGCGTCATTCATTTACCAGTGGGCTATCACTTTTTTTTTGCCAAGTTAAGTGCAACGCTGCAAACTGCGGCAAAATTTGCAGGGCTTCCCAATTCTATTATTTAATTGCCACGTGTTTAAACGAGCATGCCCATAAACCCGCTGCAGGCAAAACAAGCACTGGCATAGCCAATAGGTCTCGCTTTTGGGACCTTATAAGTATTTAGTTATGCAGCACAATATCCTTGGTGCAATAACATCAACTGTTGCATGGCTAAAAACTTATAAGGTTCCAAAGGCGAGACCTATTGGCTATGCCAATGCTTGTTTTAATTGTTTGAGAGAATATTTGTGCTGGTCATGTTTATGTGTGTGTTCATTTTTTATTTTGCCTAACAGAGTCTTTTTGCAGTAATTTAAACTTCAGCGGGGGCGGCTCAGGCCCGAGGTACATCTTTTAAGAGTCTTAGCGGGATTGGATCCTGGGCCGGCCATTGTGTCAAGGATCACACGGCTCGACTTAAGTCCGCCGTACAAAAGTAGTGATAAGGAGGTGAACTCGGAGCTGACTGGCGAGATTACAGGCCCTGGAGACGGCGGTATCAGCAGCAAAGCTCCCCGCGGGGTCCCAGTCACAGAGAGGGGCTGATCAGACAGCTAAGGTTCAAGAAAGGGAGGCCCATGGAATGGAATGTGAGAGCAGCGCCGAGGAGACGGAGAGCGGTGTGTGCTGAAGAACACAAGCAGAGCAGAGTGTGCCCCCGAGCTAGACGGTTCTGAGACAGTGACCGGCATGGCACTGAGGCCTGGAAAGTAACTTCAGTAACGGAGCAGAGAGGCGGAGAAAGCGTGACGTAGACTCGTGGAAGAGAGAGCGGAGGCCCCTTCTAACACTAACGTGACAGCAAAGAGAGGGGGCTGCCGCGTGTCACTGAAGGAGGGGCCACCTCCTGAGTAGGATTAAACTACGTACACTGGGCATGGGGGAGGGAGTGGGAGAAGGGAGGGGTGTGTGAGAGCAGAGAGAAACCATTAACAGCGCGGCGCTCGTAAAAGGGCGCTGTGCTGATTATGTTACAACAAGCCAGGACTATTGTCTTTGTCAATGGCTGTTAGATGCATAAGATAAAAACAAGCCAGCGAAGGTCTGGTGTAACAAGCACGGAGGAGCGGGGGCGAGCGAGCGCGACAGCTTGCAAAGCAGTCCCAAAACGCTCGTGCGTCGTGGCTGGCCTTTGTATGAGTACGCGCGGCAGACATGTGTTTCCACTTATCGCGCCCGCGTCTGGGCACGATAATTGGAAACACATGTTTGCCGCGCGTACCCATCTCAAAAAGGCCAGCCACGACGCACGAGCGTTTCTTGGACTGCTTTGAAAACTCACTTACAATAAGTCTTCGCCTCTAAGCAGCGCTTGCGCGCTACTCGAGGCTCGACCTAAACATACCCCAGTAGCCACGCTTATAGTAAATGAACCATCCAGACCTTTCCTGCTGCCTTCAAAAATTGACCCGAAGCTTTCCCTTTAATTAATTTTAAATAAAGCGACTCACCTACTTGGAAAGGACTCCACTCTTCTCTCACTCCACTGCGGTCTGCCTCATGTCATGTGCAGGACCACTGCGCCCGAGGCCTAACTTTGTGAGGCGTTTACCATGAGGAACGCACAAACTGAAAGTTCTTGCATTGGACATAGCACTGAGGCAGCTGCGGCCGGCATGCGAGGGGGGAGCAGCGGGTGGGGAATGAAAAAATAAAAAGTTATTTACCGCGCCGCCTCCGCACCTGGCCCGTGTAATGGTGGTGCAGCCGAAATCGGATCCCGGTGTTCCTACAGGAACCAGGCAGCAGGCAGCCTCCTTCCCCGGCCCTAAGCCAATCACAACGCTGCCATAAGGCGCAGTGGAGAGCGCCCCAGCCGGGCCATTTTCTCTATGTAGGCTGCATGCAGCAGCCTACATAGAGAAAAAGGGAGAGTGCACATGACTGGATTGGTGCCACAACAGTGGGCAAAGCCACTCCCCCCTGCCCTCGAGCAGGACCACCCACAACCAGGCACTCCAGGTACTTCTGCTTTCTCGCAGTGCGAGAAGCAGAAACATAAAATGGTAGTTTTACCATTTTATGTTTCTGCCTTCTCGCACTGCGAAAAAGCAGTGGGGCGACGCCCCCACACCCCCATGGAGGAGCCGCCACTAGTGAACATTACCTGTGTTACTCTTGCTTTCTTATCACCCTCAGTACCTATACCTTACTCAATTTAGCAGTAGTTTGTTTCCTCTCCGAGGCTCTGTCCCAGTCCTGCAGTTGGTGAGGGTTGGTGTCACTGTTGCACAGGTGCTCAGCTCACCAGTCCAAAACGATGCCACAGAGCTCAGCTAAAAAAAACTCTCCGGCTGAAATGCTAAAAACAGCTACATAGTGGAAACACATGCATTGTATCTGTTTACAGCAGGGCTCTCCAACCTTTTATTTAGTGAGAGCTACTTCTGATTGTAGGAGAGTAGGATCTGCTTCACATGGGTACCCCCACTTTTTGCTGATGCTTCACTGTTTTTCAACCTTAGTCTGGCTGGGGCCCTGCTAATCAGAACCCCAGCCTAGCTGCTTCCTCTCTAAAATGGTTTCCATGTGCCTTAGGCACATCTCTGATTGGAATCTGGAGTGCCCTTATAAGTCCCTAGTATATGGTATACTATGTACCCAGGGCATAGGTACCTCAGAGGCCTACCAGGGGCTACAGCATGTATTGTGCCACCCCTGGAAGGCCATCCAAACTGACACCACAGGTCTGCTACTGCAGCCTGAGTAAGGTGGTGCATGCACCCCTTACTGTGATATAGGCTACCTATATCAATATATACATACACACATATAAACCTATAAGTCACTCCTATGGCAGGCCTTATCAATCCTGAAAGCAGAGTGCGTAGTTCCTATGTGAGAGGGTGCCCCTGCATGAGCAGGGCCCCTCTGCAGCGTTCGGAGACCCTTCTCTGATGCTGTTTGTAGTGCAGCCTGACCATATACTCTTAAGCGCATTATAACCTCGCGTTAAATGCTAACTTTGGGATGGCTGCACGGAAACATGTCGTGTTTGGTGTCAAACATCTTGGAATACTACCCCCCGCCAGTTCTGGCGGCGGGGGTAGCATTCCACCCTTCTAGAGGGAAAGACATGTACACACCGGTATGCCCGGTACTGACTTTCCAAGCCCTGGCATCACAAAATGGATGCCGCTGCCACAGACACGAGTCTGGCCTCCTGCTGCTGACCGAAACTCCGGCAGGGGAGGCCTGGACAATAGGTTTCCTGTCCCAGGGAGGTGTGACCACCTCCCCAGACAGGATAGTGTGTATTGGGGCTGGGCGGGAGCACTCTCTGGTGCTTTGAAGTCCTGCACTGGGGGCACACTTGGTGTCCCTGTGCATACCCCAGTTCAAACCAGCTCAGGGGCTTCCAGCCCCTGCTCTGGTGCAAAACTGGACAAAGGGAAAGGGGTGTAACCACCCCTCTGCCCTGACCCTCCCATAGGTGGGGTCACAGAGTATGTCCAACCCCCTACCTTAGTATAAGTAAGGGAACCCAGTCCTTAGGACTTTAGATTTACCTGGACGAAACTCTGATACAGAATCCTGGACCTTCGACGCACTACTTTAAGATTAGAGGACTGAAGAATCTCCCTTGGCGTCAAGGAGTGACTCCCTTGCTTGGCAGGCACCAAAGAAGCAATTGTCCGGTCTGCATCGCCAAAGCTCCCGTCGGACGCCGAAGTCTTTGCATCACCAGAGGTGGATTTCCAGACTTCCCAGAGGCTGCCCTGAGTCCCCAGCAAAGCTGAGGCCCGTAGCTGTCGTGGGTAATGTGGAACTGTGACCCCTGGACACCGAACACATTTGCAAGTGCATCCTCTTCTGGGTCTCCCACGAAGTCGTGCTTTGGGCTCCAAGTAGCCCCTGCTTCCAGCACCAACTGCACCGAAGATCACTGGCCGCCACTCCACGAGTGTCCTGTGAGCCAGCTCCCTGTGCACCGTCTCGAGGCTCCTTTGCGGTCGCTAGTCCATTGGCTAGTAGGCCCTCCCGAAGGCCAATCTTTTTCTGCTTGGGATCCCTGGTTGCTCCAGGTGTGCCCTGACTTATCCTCACTGGGTGAGTCCTCCAGACCTTGCTGGTCTGCAACATCGTCCTTCTTCGCTTTCCACGAGACTTGCCGTTGCCAAGGCTTGTTGGGTCCAATCCGGTCGCCGACACCCCTGCAATCGACAGACGTCGTGGGACAGCTCGAATCCAGCTTCTGGTTGTCGTCGACGCCTCCTGGACCTCGTGGCTGAAGAGTCAAGACGACCGTCAACCTACCTGAAGCACTCGACATCGGTGGGCATCTGCTCATCGCCTTCCTGGTCACTGGCCAGTGACCCAGACTCTGTCCCCTCTGCTTTCAGGTTCTTCAGATCTTCGATCCACCTTTGGATCCACCCGAACACTTTTGACTTGATCGCCAGCAGCACTTTGCAGCAGATCGCCATAGGAAGCGACGACGAAACCCGACCCCGAAAGACACCTATGCACCCGGCTTCCCTGGGTGAGGTAACTCGAGTACTCCGGTGCTCCCGTGGGTATAGACACTAGAACAGCCTAGTTCTCAAAGGGTTTGCTCCAAGTCCGCCTCTAAGTGTCCCTTTTCTTTTAAATTCTAATCGCGACTTTCCCCATAGAAGTTAACGGTGGTTCGCGGTTGTGTTCATACACTGCACGCGTCCCCGTGGGTCCCCTGTGTCACTGCCTTGGGTGGTTCCTTGTGGTCCAAGCACTTCTACAGGCTCTAGGCCTTGTGTCTAGCTCAGTCGTGGTTCTTATACCACTTTATTGGTATATGGTTTGGTACGCCCCTGGGGCTCAAACGTGTATTTGTGCTATTACTGTAGATAACTAACTCGTAACGTATGTACTTCGAACTCTAGCCTCATAAAGAGACTAGAGGGGTGTGTTTAGTAATAAATACATATATTTTGAATATATACCTGGTGTGGTCCTCTTTCATTTGGTCACTCAAGAGATTATAGACTGGTAAAACAAGCTGCTTTACATTCCTTCAAGACTTAGCCTGAAGGCTGCTCTCCATAGCCACCACTAGGATAGCTTTCAATAAAGGTTGTCTTTAACCTATCTCCAATAAGGGGTTGTTTGGACTGGTGCAAGGTGCCCACTATAATTAGTGGACAGCATATGCCAGGCCAACTTCTCACATTGGTGTGCAGCGTGTGGGATTCCAGCTTGCTATTGTTTTACCAGATAATCTCAATTGAATTGATCAACTGAAAACCACTAAGGGTACCTAAGGTACATATAATCAAGCTTAGTAATACAGTAAGTTCTACTGAACTTAGAGTTGTGTGTTAAGGGACAGCACACCCTTTCTACAACTCAAGAGAGTTTAGTAGGCCACACTAGAGTAGGTAGTGCATACACCACACCTCACTAGTGATGTCTTCAAAGCCAGGACCCAGTGAGTCCTTGCCAGAAGCCAGTGGGCTTCTTCCCTCCAAGTACGATAAACTCCCATTCTTGGAATTGAGAGCCTTATGCACTACTAGGAAGTTGAAGACAGACAAAAGTGCCAGCACCCAACACCTCAGGGAGGTGTTACTAGCTGATGATCTCAGCAGGCCCCTAGGGTCTGAAGGGGTAGGCAAGGAGGGTGGGGCAGAAGATGAGGAAGGGGCCAGGGGTGAAGAAACCCAGGCCCCCCCTCTGAAACTGGCCAGGAAGGTGAAAATGACCTTGTCCTGGAGAATCCAATTCCTCCTGTGGAGGAGGAGGAGGGAGAGGATCAGACTGACCTCCCCTTTGTCCCCCAGGAAGAGTTCTGAGTGTGCCCAGAAGGTCTAGGTCTCCTTCTCAGGAGTCTAACCACTCTGACACCTCAATAGGGACCTCTGTCTCCTCTCATAGGAGGGAATCCTCTCATGAGAGGAGAAAGAGACTGATTCAATATGAGCAAGCTCAACTTGAACTCAGGAAACAGCAATTGGCTATAGACAGGGAGTCCCTAGATCTCTATAGAGAGAGACAAAAGTTGGGACTAGAGTCCCATTGTGGCAGCAGTTTCCCCAAAGATAGGGAAAGGTCTTATGACCATAGAAACCTGAGCAAGATTGTCCCTCCCTACCAGAGTGGGGATGACATCCACAAATGGATAACTGCTCTAGAGAGGGCCTGTAAAGTACAGAGGGTCCCTCAGGAGCAGTGGGTGCAATATTGTGGCTCTCCTTTGCAGACAAAGGTAGAGACAAGCTCCTCACTGTTAGAGAGGAGGATGCTGATAATTACAAAGTCTTGAAGAGTGCTCTAATTGATGGGTTTGGCCTAACCACTGAACAATACAGGTTAAAGTTCAGGGATACCCAAAAGCACAGACTCAAGACTGGGTGGACTTTGTTGATTGTTCTGCCAAGGCTCTGGAAGGTTGGTTATTGGGCAGTAAGGTATGTGACTTCACAGGATTGTACAATCTGATAATGAGGGAGCAGATTCTTAATAACTGTCAAAATCAGCTGTTGCATCAGCACCTGGTAGACTCTGATCTGACCTCTCCCCAAGAATTGGGAAAGAAGGCAGACAAATGGGTCAGAACCAGGGTGAAGCAGAAGGTACAGAACCAAGGTGGTGACCCTAAGAAGCAAGATTCGAAAACCTCTGATAAGGGTGGGGAGAAGGGTAAAGATCAAAAGTCTTCACAAGGCCCCCAAAAATCTTCTTCAGGTGGGGATTCACAGTCTACCAAAGGGAAAGGCCAAAGAAAACCATGGTGCAAGGTCTGTAAGCAAAAGACCCACTGGACCAGTGACTGCACCAAGTCCAAAGACTCGACTCCAGCCCCCACCAATGCCCCTAAGGCACCTGCTCCCCCTAGTGCAGCTACAGTTGGTGGTGGGACTACCCAAGCCAAGGGTTTAGTAGGGTTGACCCTGGGTAAAGAGATGAGCTCTGACCTAGTCAGAGAACTCACTCAGGCTGTCCTAGTCTGTGTTGGAGGCATGGATATGACCTCCTCTGTGAGTCCCAGTAATCTGGGCAAGTACAGACAACAGCCTTTAATCAATGGAAGAGAGGCTTTGGCATTTAGGGACACAGGGGCAAGTGTCACCATGGTGACACAAGACCTTGTGAATCCTGGGCAGATTATACTTGGTGAGATGTACCAAGTGACCAATGCTAGCAAGGTCAGAACAGACCATACTCTGGCAGTTGTTAACTTCTCCTGGGGAGGGGTAACTGGCCTTAAGAAGGTTGTGGTAAGTGCAGACCTACCCGTTGAATGCTTGCTTGGCAATGACTTAGAAACTTCAGCTTGGGCAGAAGTGGAGCTCAGGACCCATGCAGAAATGCTGGGGATCCCTGCAGATGTGTTTGCTGTGACCAGGTCACAAGCCAAAATGTCTAGCACTGAACAGGCCTTGGATTCTGGAATAATGGACCAAGTGCCTTCCAAGAAGAGGAGTAGTAGGGTAAAGGCAGTGCCTTCCCCCTTGGCTCAGAAGGAAGATCAGTCCCTTGAGGGGATGATCTCAGTCCTGAGGAAGGAACTGTCCCAGAGGAGCTTGAACCTGAACAGGTTGAGTTCTTGGGGACAGGGGGACCTTCCAGGGCAGATCTGAGCCAGGAGCAGCAGAGCTGCCCCTCTCTTGAACCCCTCAGACAGCAAGCTGCTGCTGAGGCTGCTGGGAAAGCTAGTGGTCCCCATACTGTGTATTGGGATGATGGACTCTTGTACTCAGAG
Source organism: Calotriton arnoldi (assembly GCA_963921515.1). Lineage (NCBI taxonomy): Eukaryota > Metazoa > Chordata > Amphibia > Caudata > Salamandridae > Calotriton > Calotriton arnoldi. The sequence goes on from CAWUFW010005086.1 coordinate 255,648, forward strand.
TGTAGAGACCCCAAGCCTGGTGCTACCAGGAGGTTGGTTATACCTTTGAAGTTCAGGGGCTTCCTATTGACCCTAGCCCATGATATTCCCTTAGCAGGTCACCTGGGCCAGAACAAGACTTGGGACAGAATTGTCCCTCACTTTCACTGGCCCCACATGTCTGAAGACACCAAGGAGTTTTGTCGCTCCTGTGTAACCTGCCAGGCCAGTGGCAAGGCAGGTGGCACTACAAAGGCCCCCTGATACCACTACCTGTGGTGGGGGTTCCCTTTGAAAGGGTGGGGATTGACATTGTTGGTCCCATGGATCCCCAAACAGCATCTGGGCACAGGTTTATCCTGGTGGTAGTGGATCATGCCACCAGGTACCCAGAGGCTATTCCCCTTAGGACCACTACAGCACCTGTGGTGGCAAGGGCCCTCCTGGGAATTTTCTCAAGAGTGGGCTTCCCTAAGGAGGTTGTATCAGACAGGGATGCAAACTTTATGTCTGGATACTTAAAAGCAATGTGGAAGGAGTGTGGAGTGACTTACAAGTTCACCACACCCTATCACCCACAATGCAATGGTTTAGTTGAGAGATTCAACAAAACCTTGAAGGGCATGATTAAAGGGCTCCCAGAAAAGCTTAGGCGAAGATGGGACATACTCTTGCCCTGCCTTTTATTTGCGTACAGGGAGGTGCCTCAAAAGGGAGTTGGCTACAGCCCCTTTGAACTTTTGTTTGGTCACCCTGTCAGGGGTCCACTGTGCTTGGTGAAGGAAGGATGGGAGTTACCTCTCAAGCCCCCAAAGCAAGACATAGTGGACTACGTACTTGGTCTCCGCTCCCGGATGGCTGAGTATATGAAAAAGGCAACTAAAAACCTTGAGGCCAGCCAGGAACTTCAAAAGGCCTGGCATGACCAAAAGGCTGTACTGACTGTTTATCAGCCAGGACAGAAGGTGTGGGTGCTGGAGCCAGTAGCCCCAGCAGCTCTCCAAGACAAATGGAGTGGACCCCACACCATTGTTGAGCAGAAGGGTGAGGTTACCTACTTAGTAGACCTAGGAACACCCAGGAGTCCCCACAGGGTTCTCCATGTCAACAGGTTAAAACCATATGTGGACAGGGCAGACATGGGCTTGCTCATGGCCACTGATGAGGGACAGGAGGAAGAGAGTGACCCACTCCCTGACCTGCTCTCACAGAACCCTGGTGATGGGTCAGTTGATGGTGTAGCCTTGGCAGGCAGCCTCACTACCCAGCAGCAGACTGATTGCAGACAGGTGCTCAATCAGTTCAGACACATATTCTCACTGACACCCAGTCAGACTACCTGGTGCACTCATGAAGTGGACACTGGGGACAGTCTGCCTATTAAAAATAAGATTTATAGGCAACCTGACCATGTCAGGGACTGTATCAGGACAGAAGTCCAGAAGATGTTGGATTTGGGAGTTATTGAACCCTCAGATAGCCCTTGGGCTAGTCCAGTGGTCCTTGTGCCAAAACCTCACACCAGTGGTGGGAAAAGAGAGATGAGGTTTTGTGTGGACTACAGGGGTCTCAATGCAGTCACTAGGACTGATGCCCATCCAATACCAAGGGCAGATGAGCTAATAGACACTTTGGCCTCAGCCAAGTATCTAAGCACATTTGACCTGACAGCTGGCTACTGGCAGATCAGACTAGCTGATGATGCAAAGCCAAAGACAGCATTCTCAACCCCTAGTGGGCATTATCAATTTGTGGTGATGCCCTTTGGTCTGAAGAATGCACCTGCCACTTTTCAGAGGCTGGTGAATACAGTCCTTACAGGTCTGGAAGCCTATAGTGCAGCATATCTAGATGATATTGCTGTCTTTAGCTCCACCTGGGAGGATCACCTGGTCCACCTCAGAAATGTTTTACAGGCCCTGCAGAAAGCAGGCCTGACTATCAAGGCCACCAAGTGCCAGATAGGGCAGAGTCAGGTTGTGTACCTGGGCCACCTTGTGGGTGGAGGCCAGGTTCAACCACTGCAGAGCAAGATCCAGACCATCATGGACTGGACTGCTCCAACTACCTAGACTCAGGTGAGAGCCTTCTTAGGCCTGACTGGGTACTATAGGAGATTTGTCAAGGGGTATGGATCAATAGTGACACCCCTGAATGACTTAACTTCCAAGAAAATGCCCAAAAAGGTTCAGTGGACAGTTAGCTGTCAAAAGGCATTTGATGACCTGAAGCAGGCCATGTGCACTGCTCCCATTCTACAGAGTCCTGATTACTCCAAGAAGTTCATTGTTCAAACTGATGCATCTGAATTGGGGGTAGGGGCTGTACTGTCACAATTGAATGATGAAGGTCAGGATCAGCCAGTAGCTTTCATTAGCAGAAGGCTGACCCCTAGAGAGAAACGTTGGTCAACCATTGAGAGGGAGGCCTTTGCTGTGGTCTGGGCTCTGAAGAAGATGAGGCCATACTTGTTTGGTACTCACTTCCTTGTTCAAACAGACCATAAGCCCCTCTTATGGCTAAAACAAATGAAGGGTGAAAACCCCAAACTGCTTAGGTGGTCCATTTCCCTACAGGGGATGGACTTCACAGTGGAACATAGACCTGGGAGTAACCATGCCAATGCAGATGGACTCTCTAGGTACTTCCACTTAGAACATGAAGACTTAACTGGGCAAGGTTAGTTTAATGTCCCCACGTTTGGGGGGGGGGGTTGTGTAGGAGAGTAGGATCTGCTTCACATGGGTACCCCCACTTTTTGCTGATGCTTGACTGTTTTTCGACCTTAGTCTGGCTGGGGCCCTGCTAATCAGAACCCCAGCCTAGCTGCTTCCTCTCTAAAATGGTTTCCATGTGCCTTAGGCACATCTCTGATTGGAATCTGGAGTGCCCTTATAAGTCCCTAGTATATGGTATACTATGTACCCAGGGCATAGGTACCTCAGAGGCCTACCAGGGGCTGCAGCATGTATTGTGCCACCCCTGGAAGGCCATCCAAACTGACACCACAGGTCTGCTACTGCAGCCTGAGTAAGGTGGTGCATTCTTCCCTTACTGTGATATAGGCTACCTATATCACTATATACATACACACATATAAACCTATAAGTCACTCCTATGGCAGGCCTTATCAATCCTGAAGGCAGAGTGCGTGGTTCCTATGTGAGAGGGTGCCCCTGCATGAGCAGGGCCCCTCTGCAGCGTTCGGAGACCCTTCTCTGATGCTGTTTGTAGTGCAGCCTGACCATATACTCTTAAGCGTATTATAACCTCGCGTTAAATGCTAACTTTGGGATGGCTGCACGGAAACATGTCGTGTTTGGTGTCAAACATCTTGGAATACTACCCCCCGCCAGTTCTGGCGGCGGGGGTAGCATTCCACCCTTCTAGAGGGAAAGACATGTACACACCGGTATGCCCGGTACTGACTTTCCAAGCCCTGGCATCACAAAATGGATGCCGCTGCCACAGACACGAGTCTGGCCTCCTGCTGCTGACCGAAACTCCGGCAGGGGAGGCCTGGACAATAGGTTTCCTGTCCCAGGGAGGTGTGACCACCTCCCCAGACAGGATAGTGTGTATTGGGGCTGGGCGGGAGCACTCTCTGGTGCTTTGAAGTCCTGCACTGGGGGCACACTTGGTGTCCCTGTGCATACCCCAGTTCAAACCGGCTCAGGGGCTTCCAGCCCGTGCACTGGCGCGAAACTGGACAAAGGGAAAGGGGTGTAACCACCCCTCTGCCCTGACCCTCCCATAGGTGGGGTCACAGAGTATGTCCAACCCCCTACCTTAGTATAAGTAAGGGAACCCAGTCCTTAGGACTTTAGATTTACCTGGACGAAACTCTGATACAGAATCCTGGACCTTCGACGCTCTACTTTAAGATTAGAGGACTGAAGAATCTCCCTTGGGGTCAAGGAGTGACTCCCCTGCTTGGCAGGCACCAAAGAAGCAATTGTCCGGTCTGCATCGCCGAAGCTCCCGTCGGACGCCGAAGTCTTTGCATCACCAGAGGTGGATTTCCAGACTTCCCCGAGGCTGCCCTGAGTCCCCAGCAAAGCTGAGGCCCGTAGCTGTCGTGGGTAACGTGGAACCGTGACCCCTGGACACCGAACGCATTTGCAAGTGCATCCTCTTGGTGCCATTGCAGAGCCTGTGTGTTCATTTTCAACTGCCATTTCGACCAGGCAAAATAAATCTTTTGCCAGGCCCAAACATTACTTTTTCATACATATAAGTCATCCCTAAGGTAGACCCTGGGCAACGTAGAGGGTAGGGTGCAATGTATTTAAAAGACAGGACATGTACTTTTACGTTTTAAATGTCCTAGTAGTGAAAAACTCTCAAATTTGTTTTCACTACTGAAAGACCTATCTCTCCCACATTGAGATTACCTTATTACATGTTATAAAGTCTAATTCCCAATTATGAAGAGGTAGATTTTTTAAGTTTGGTGTCTCTGGAACCACAATTTAAAATCCAAACTTAAGGTGAAGTCTAATCTAAAATTGCAATTATGAAAAGGCCACTTTTAGAAAGTTGGCATTTTCTTACTTTAGCCATTTGATGCCTGCTGCCTGTCTCTGATAATGTGACTGGGGTGGGTAACAGTTATGCTTTGTGAATCCCGCCTAAGCAGCCACACACAATGGAAGCTTAGTTGTGACTTGATGGGTCATCCTGTCAGGATGGGTAGGAGGACCTGGACCCAGCCTCACTTACACCTGAATAGGCTGTGTCCTGTCCCTACTAAAGAGCTTCATACCTCCCTGTAGTGAGTCTGGAGCCGGAGCAGGAAGGGAGGACCTCTGTGCACTGCAAAGGCCAGCCTTTGAAGTCTCCCCAACTTCAATGGCACAACTGAATATAAGTACTGGACCTCAGACACCACCACTTCAGTACACTTCTGGACCTGTGAAGGATCTGCCAGGAAGCCTGCAGTTTCCCTGCCTGGTTGAGAAGGACTGGACCTGCATCACTTGAATCCAGAGTGATTCAAAGGGCTAGCTGGCTCTAAAGTCTTAGGGACATAAAAGACTTCCAACCTACCTGCTTCTGCACCTGCACTCTGCCATCTCTGAGTCTGCCCTGCCAAGAGGTGCCACCCCAGTTCTGGACCCTTAGAAGTGGGCCTAAGGTGCTTGCTCCAGCACAACATACACATCCTCTGTCGAACCAGTGCATCGCCACCGCTGTGTGGATCAGAACCGGCGCATCACCCCTGTTTCATGGATCAGAACCGGCACATCACCTCTGCTGCAATGGATTGCCATTGGAACCACCCCTGTGCACTGCTCTTCCTGGCATAAGATCTTTGAATCCCCGTCGAAGGCATCCTTGACAACGAATCTCTGCATTGCTGCTCTTCGCTTGTCAGAGCTGCTGCATCACCACTGCTGCATGGATCAGGACCAGCGTATCACCACCACTGTGTGGATCGACACTGACACATCACTTTGGCTGCACCCTGCATCTTCGACGGCGATGTAGCTAGAATTAAGGTACTTTTGTTCAGCTGGCCTCACTGAGTCCCTGTATCCAGCTCGTGCTCTATCTCAGTCGGCCTGAACTTTTGTTCTGGTCCGGTGCCACCAGGTCTCCCCAGTAAGCGCGTATAGCTTCTAAGCGCTATTATACAGTTTATTCTTTAAAAATTCATATCACAAGTTCTACTTATTGGATTTTTGACATTTTGATTTTGCTTTATTTATTAAATTAAGTCCTGTTTTTTAAATCTGGTGTGGAATCTTTTTGTGTGGTGTTTTCACTGCTTAACCGTTTGAAGTGTTGCACAAATACTTTACACATTGCCTCTAAGTTAAGCCTGTGCCGAGCTACCAGAAGGTGAGCACAGGTTAATGTACAGTTTGCCAACTTCTTACCCCGACTAGGATTGTGGTTGCTGCTTGACTAGGGCTCATACTCCAGTCAACCTACAACCCGAGTTCTAACATTGGTGATCAGTGGTCAGGATAGGACTTTTGCTTGTGCAGTGCCATACAGTAACTTGGTGTACACTACCCATCCACATCTAAGACTAATTCGAAGTTTAAATTCTCCCTAATTGGCATGTCAGATTTTTCTCCAAAATCATATCTCTAGCTGATGGTTCTAGAACTGGAACCATGGAATTTGAGCTGGCCATCCTGGAAAATTATACAGTGTCCCAGCTCAAAGACTGTTGCAAGGAGATTGGCCTACATACCACGAGTGCCATAAAAAAGATGGGGTTACAAAGGGTGCTGAGGGCCTGGGCAGAAGCTCACTCCAAGGAGGAGGATGGATCAGGAGGAGCCTCTTCTGAGGAACCTCCTGAAGTGGCTGAGCGTGAAACCCCTGAATGTGAGCTCCTCGTCAGAGCAGGGAGCAGTGTCTCTTCCCATGGCCTATCCCCAGAGGAATTAGCGGAGAGGAGGGAGTAGGGAGAATTTTAACTGCAGCTGGCCAAATTAAAAATGGAGCAAATAATGTTGGCCATGGAGAAGAAGGCTGAAAGGGCCTTGGAAGAGAAAAAGTTGTTGGCTCATGAGAGGAGTCTAAAAGAGCTGGATATCAAGGCCGGACAGGTGGATTCCAGCAGTGAAGGGGGCAGCATACATGCAGTACCTCAAGGAGAGAAAAGGGTTCGCATACCTAAGGATTTGATGCATAGTTATGTGGTCGGAGGTGATATTGACAAATGGTTTTCTGCTTATGAAGTTGCACTGAAGGTTCACAGGGTTTCTGAGGAGCCCAGGGGGTGGTCTGTGGCAACACATGCTTACTCTGGGGATGAACACACTTCTTACACTAGATGTTGGGGACCAAACCAAGTATGCTCCTATGAAGGCCATTTTAATTGCCAAATCTGGGCTGACCCCTGAGAAGTATCGCCAAGGATTCAGGGACAGCAAGAAGCTCCCCAACCAATCCTGGGTAGATTTTGTGGACTACTCCAGTAAGGCACTGAACGGTTAGGTGTGGGGCAGCACGGTTAGTGATTTTAATGGGTTGTACCATTTAATCATGAAACAGCACATGCTCAGTATCTGTTTTCCTGAGTTGCTCCAGCACCTAGTTGAAAGTAAACTGACTGACCCAGGAAGCTAGCTAAGGAAGTGGTCCTCTGGGCTAGCACCAGAGTGTCCAAGAAGGTAACTAGTGGGGGGACTACCACAAAGGTGGTCAGGGTTCCTACAAGAAGAAAGAGGGGGGAGAAAAACTTAAAAATAGTGGGCCCGATTTACAAAAGTAATCTGAGACAAAATCTTAACTTTACGACTTTCGGTATTCACAGAAGGTATTTAGGAGTACTAAAGTTAGGATTTTGTCTCAGTCAATCTTAAGTTTTGGTCTTAAGTTAAACTTAAGACCAAAACTTAAGATTAACTGAGACAAAATCCTAACTTTAGTACTCCTAAATACCTTCTGTGAATACCGAAAGTCGTATAGTTAGGATTTTGTCTCAGATTACTTTTGTCAATCGTGCCCACAGAGTTCTCAAAAGGCCCCCAAAATAATTTTCATGGGAGTAGTGGTAACCAGTCCCAGTCTAACCCTAAGAAGAAGGGGTTTTTGATCACAAGACAGAGGGGTTTTTACCCCAATGTACTGAGTGCTATAAGTATGGACACTCAAATGGTGGCTCCAAATGTCCCAGTAGGGCACAGCCCCCCGCCGGTGGGCAGACACCTGAGTTGGTGAGTGTAGCACTTGGGGAGGAGATAGTTCTAGTTAGCTTTAGGAAACAGACAGAGTTAACCCCAGTTTCCCTGGGGCATAAAGAGATGGTGCCTGAAGCCATATGCATGCTAATACTTCCAAGTATAGGCAGTGGGTCACCATCAACGGGCACTGTCTGGAGTCTCTGCAAGACACAGGAGCCAGCATGACTACTGTCAGGTGTCTGCTGGTGTCTGCAGAGCAGGTCCTACCGAACATATTCCACAAAGTCATAGTCGCTGACAATCGAGAGAGCCATCTAACGGTGGCTCAGGTTCCCTATGAGTGGGGGGGTCTCTGGTTCTCTGAAAGTAGCTGTGAGCCCTGCCATGCCTGCTGATAGTTTGTTGGGCAATGACCCGGAGCACACTACCTGGAGGAAGGTAGAGCTCAGGTCTCACTTGGAGATGATGGGATTGCCTGAGTTGATCTGTATGACCACATGGTCCACGGCTGCCCAGGAAGGGAGTCAAGGGTGTATGGAGCCTGAAACAATGGCCCAGACCACTGTGAAGTAGAGGGGCAAGGGGTGTGGGAAACCAGCTCCTGAAGTTCCCATGGTGGAGGTTGTTGGGGTACCTGAGTTGGAGCCCCCGACCCAACTGGGGTAGATATTGCCGCCCTAAGTGACCTGCCTGAGCTTGCTAGCTGGAAAGTTGAGGGTGCGTCCACCAAGGAGGAATTCTGCAGAACGCAGAAAGTGTCCCACCCTTGAGGACTTGAGGCAACAGGCCTCAGCCCATGCAGCAGGTGAAACCTCTGGGGATCACCTAATCTACTTGGAGAATGATCTTCTCTATAGCGAGTCTAAGACTGGTGCTGGGGCAACCATTGTGCTGGTGGTCCCCAAGTGTTACAGGACCTTCCTCCTGGGTGTGTCTCAGGATATGCCCCTGGCAGGACATTTAGGGCAATATAAGACCTTCGCCAGGCTTGTCTCCCAATTTTATTGGCCCAGAATGAAGAGAGCCTCAGATGCATTCTGCAAGTCCTGTCTCACCTGCCAGCCCAGTGGAAAGTCCAGGAAAAGGCAAAAAGCTCGCCTGAGTTCATTACCAGTCATTGGCACCCCCTTTGAATGGGTGGGCATCAACATCATTGGACCCTTAGACCCCAAGAGAGCTCTAGGCAACAGGTTTGTCCTGATCTTGGTGGACCATGCCATCTTCTACTCATAGTCCATCACTCTGAGGTCAGTGACTGCACCTGTGGTGGCTTACGCTCTGAAGGGGTTCTTTACCCGTGCTGGATTCCCCAACTTTATGTCCGCGTACATGAAGTCCATGTAGGCTGGGTGTGGTGTAACGTACAAGTTCACCACACCCTATCACCCCTAAACCAATAGTCTTGTGAAGAGATTCAACAAGACCTTGAAGGGCATGATTATGGGCCTGCTTGTGCCCCTGAGGCATAAGTGGGATGTCCTCTTACTATGCCTTCTTTTTGCCTTCAGGGAGGTGCCACAGAAAGGTGTAGGGTTCAGCTTTGAAATTTGTTATGGCCACCCTGTTAAGGGACCTCTGAGCCTTGTCAAGGAAGGGTGGGAGCAAGCGCTGAGGAGACATCCCTAGGATGTGTTCAGCTACATGCTGGCCCTCCACAACCAGATGCATCACCACTGGGAAAAGGCAAAAAGTAATTTAGCAGACAGTCAAGAAGTGATGAAGCTCTCGTACAACCAGAAGGCCACTGGTGGGGTTTTAGCCTGTTCAGAAAGTATGGGTCATGAAACCAGTAGGTCCCAGGGCTCTCCATGACCACTCGACTGGCTCAATGAAATCAAGGAGCGGACAGGTGAGTTCAACTCATTGGTGGATCTCCAGACCCCTAGGAACCCTTAAGTGTGCTCCATGTTGACAGATTCAAGCCTCACTTCGAGAGGTCTAATGGGAGCATGCTCCTCGTGACAGATGAGGGGGTGGGAAAGGAGAGTGAATCTTTCCCTGACCTCATCTCTGCACAGGAACGCAATGAGTGAATGAAGGGTGTCAACCTCTCTTCCACTCTGACCCCAAAACAGCAGAGTGACTGTTACCAGTTGCTGGGACAGTTTGATACACTGTTCTCACTCAACCCTGGACATTTGCAACATGGCTGGAAACCGCAGCAAATAAACTGGCCCCCTTGAAAGGCAAATATTCGTAAATAGCGCTCTCCATCTGCTCCCTGGTACAATGACACTCAGGATGCACAAACAAGCTTGCCGTCGTTCCGAGTGGGCCTGGAGGAAAACTCTAGAAGATCAAGAAAGAAGCCGATCTAAAATAGGTATTAAGGAATACAAGCTTGCATTAATGGAAGAAAAGTCTAAATATTGTACCCATAAAATTGAAAATTCATCCTCAGCCAAGGAACTGTTTAGGCTAGTACAACTGCTTTCGGTCTCTCAACCGAAAGCGGAGCCAGAAACCTCACAAGCATTTTGTGACCAGCTAGCAACCTTTTTCCACTAAAAAATCATGGACATTTACACAGGTTTTGACCCTAACCTTATTCTGCCCAGCCATTTAGTTGCCTCCAGCTGGCCCACTAAAACGGCACGAGGGATGCCATCTGATACCAGCCTAGAGACCAAAGGTCTCTCCGTCTTCTCTACGCTTCTGCCCAAGCTGGCCGAACAATATCTCATGAAAACCTATGCAGGATCACCTTTAGAAGCATGCCTTCCAGCAGTTCTTCATATGGTGGCCAACATTATAGCCGAGCCACTTTTTAAACTTATGAATAATGTAATCCTATCCGGATCGTATCCTCGAAGTTGGAAGCAAGCCATCATTAGGCCTCTTCTAAAAATAACTAATCTAGACCCCACAGATTGTAAGAACCACCACCCTATCTCCTTGCTTCCTGTTCCTGCAAAGATCTTGGAGATGCACCTTAACATCCAGCTGATGGAAACTGAGGAACAGCAACTTTGAAGGCAGTCCGCTGGGAAGGGACTAGAAACCCTGCACTGGCTCCCCATTAATAAGAGCATTAGCTTTAAATCACTGTGCATAGTTCACAAGGCTCTTCATCTTCCATACCCAACAAGATTAAAAACCATGTTCAGTTGGCATTCCCCAGGCTGACCTCTCCGTTCATCTCTTCAATTGTTGCACGCGGTACCGAGAACCATAAAAAAGAAATGGGGCGATAGAGCATTTTCAGCGGCCACAAGCAAACTCTGGAACTACCTTCCACTTAATATAAGGGCCATCCCCCAGCTCTTGCCCTTTAGGAAAGCTCTCAAGACATGGCTATTCTCCATGTAATGTTCATTCTGAAGCAGGTGTACTAGTGGACCTCTTCTGGCCAGTGATTTATAGCGTCTTGATGCCCTTGGGTGATTGCCGCGCTCTATAAATTAAAATCAAAAATCTTAATCTAAATCAAAATCACACATCTGTGCATCCATGATATTGACACTGGAGACAGTCCGCCTGTGAAGAACAAAATTTACAGGTTGTCAAACAGGGTGTGGGCCAGCATCAAGGAGGAAGTCTCTAAGCTGTTGGCATTAGGGGGATTGAGACCTGTAATGGTCCCTGGTCCAGCCCTGTGGTGCTGGTACCAAGGGCTGTCCCACCGGCTGCCACACCAGAACTCTCTTTTGAGCCTTAGAAAGGCACCGCTGTGGGACTGCCACAGCACACACTGCCTGCCAGGATTAAACTCATAATCTGGCGGGTGGTCTGACTTTAGGTTTGGCGGTCTTCGTGCGGAGCGCTGGCGTGGCGGCTCGCAGGAAGACCGCCAAACTCATAAACAGGCCCTAAAAATGGTGGTAAGAGTTTTTTTCAGCCTCCGATTCAAAAGATTAACAGCGCATTGAGCTCAGACCACCAGCTCAGCAAAGCTGCCTGCAATCTTATCCTCAACGCTGGAGCTACTGCTCTGTCGCAGCCCGTAAAAGAAAAAGAATGTGGAGGGGGTGCATGGAGTTTATATTGGATTGTCATTTGTGAATGATGAAGGGTGTATCTGAGAAGTGCAAAGCCTCTCTTATAGTATCAAGTGGGGCAAAGAACAGCAGGAGAAGGTAATGCTGTTTTGTCGTAAAAGTACTACTACAGTGCTAAGACAATTTGCCATTATGACATTAAAATGCACATAATTTAAATCGGTTGAATAATACTAAATGGAGAAGCGGTAATTCACGTTAGAAAATGGCGTTATTAAATGCCACACTTCTTCATAAACCAGGACCTCATTGTATCAAATAAAACCCATTCTTCTTATAATCGTTCATGTACAGCAGTATAAAGAGGCATATTTTCATGCAGCGCAGAGGAGCAGTGAAAACCATTACTCTTCAGAGGCACTAGTTACACGTAGGGATTCTCTGATTCAGTGCAAAAGCAGCGATGGTTTAGTCTTTGTGGAAGGATGACGCTTAACTACAATTACACCACACTCTGCAGGCACTGATAAATACCTCATGTGCATTTGTATAAAAGCTAATTGTTTCAATGCTATACTAGTAATAATGTGCAACTTGGTTGACGAACGTAAGAGCACAAGATCAGTACACTGTAGAAGTTGGAACATGGTAGTAAAGTGTAGCAAAGTGGTACAAGATATATGATTTTCTTTTTCCCTGTGGCTTTTTGCAGTTCTGAAGTAGAACAAGCTACTTCTTTTTCACTATTGGGTCCTTTTTCACGGTGAACTTGAGGGGATGAATGCAATTCCTGTTTGGCTGAAATCAGAAGATCAAAATGCAATGTATGTTTTTTTTTCCAAACCCTACGACTCCCTTTGAGTAGTCATGTGCAATACAAGCATCTGTCATCTTTTTGGTACAGCGCAGCCCAGGATTGCATGGCACACTAATAATAATAATAATAATAATAAAGACTTATATAGCACCTGAATCACCCCCAAAGGGGTATCTCTGCGCTGCAGAGCATGCAAGAGAGAGCTAAGGGCAACCAAATTAGAACAGGACTGTTTTAAGGAGTCTTCTGAATTGAAGATGGTCTGGGCATTGTCTCAGCGTGATGGGAAGCTCATTCCAATGCCGAGGTGCAAGATGTAAAAAGGCTTTCCCCCCCATCCTAGACTTCTTGACCCGGGGGGCTACGAGAAGAGATTTATATCCTGAGCGCAGATCCCTAGCGGGAGTATAATGATTGAATTTCTCAGCAAGGTAGGCGGGGCTTTTGCCAAACACAGCTTTATGGACGGTGCAGCAGATTTTGAACTTGATACGCTTGCGCACCGGCAACCAGTGGAGCTCTCGGAGCAGCGGGGCAGAGGCAGTTCTGGAGGGTATATTTAAAACCAGGCGCGCCGCGGTGTTCTGGACTACTTGCAACCGATCCAGAGAAGATTAATTAGCTGATACCAGCAGAGCGTTACAATAATCTAATCTGCTTAGTACCAGTGCCTAGATGAGGGTTTTCCTTGAGGAGTCTGGAAGAAAAGTAAAGACACGTCTCAGCAAACTCAACGCATGGAAACAGGCGCGACATTATGGGCCACGTGTTTCTTCAAGGTTAACGCCTGATCCAGGCAGACACCGAGATTTTTTACGGCTGTCTTAGTTGTAGGGGGAGAACCGAGATCTGGTGGCCACCAGTTTGGTGACCATAACAATGAGGCCTCACCAAAAAGCATGATCTCGGTCTTCCCTACGTTGAGCTGAAGGAAGTTACTCCTCATCCAATTAGATATCGATGTCATGCCAGAGGAGAAGGTAGCCTGGGCTGAGAGGATAGATTTATTGAAAGAGAAAGTAAGCTGCGTATCATCAGCGTATGAGATTGGTGTAAACTCGGAAGACCTCAGGAGATCTGCCAAGGGAGTGACATATATGTTAAACAGAGTGGGGCTCAAACATGAGCCCTGTGGCACTCCCTTGGACAGCTCCATGGTTCTAGATCTAAAGGGTCCGAGGTTGACTGTCTTATATCGATTAGTAAGAAAGCTTGTCGACCACTGCAGGGCTAAACCTCCAATCATAAATTCCAAAGAGCATTTACAATGGAGCCCTACAAAGGATTCATATGGATGTCATTATCCAGTTAAAAGCCTGAGATGTTTGCTGTCACACAGCCCCACACTGAATACACACATAGCCCGTGCAAGGCTCCTCTTGTTGTTTAGCTGACCCAGTGGTGCCACAATCCATTCCAAGCCTCCAATGACAAGCCAGGAATCATGGCCATCAAAGATGCTACACATGTCTAACAAAGGTGAATCGAGTTCAGGCCAAAAATGTTTATAGAAGGATGCAGTGTATCCATCGGGACCTGCAGCCTTGAAGGACTTTAATCATTTTATGACGGATTAATCTTCCTCTGCAGAAAAAGCTACAGCAAGAGTTACTCTTTCCTCATCAGTAACGGTAGGGAGATTTCAATTTTACACTGCTCAGAATCAAATTGTTTGTTATTATGATATATAGGTCCATATAGAAAACTTTGAAAAGTTCAGCTATCCGAATTGGTGTGCATTGTACCACTAGAGTCTCTTATATTTGTTATCGAAGATTTGTTCTCTGTAATTTTCAAATATACAGCTAGCATCTTACCAGCTCTATAAGCTTTGTACATCCGGATAGTTTTTTGTTTTTGAATCCGGACACCCGAACCTTTTAATCAGTATTTTATTGTATAATACTTTTTGTTATTTAGTGTGGCTAACAGCTGTACATTGGCATATCTTGCCTATGTTGGAGTACTAATGATTGCATTTCTTTTTCAAAGTTATTCAGTGAATCATTAGTTTAATTGTTCATGAAGGATCTTATACTGATGAGCATACCTTTGATAGTAGCTTTTAAAGTTTCCCATCTAGTAAGAGGGGACGTCTCACTGACTGGGTTAGAGTCAAGGAAGTTCTGGATTTCAGTTCAAATTTTAGCTTTGTGTTCAGTGACATTAAGAACCTTGTCGTTTTATACCCCATAGTTTTTTTTAAATAATTGGTGCACCCATATAAGCGATAGTGATACAGGAATGGTTAGAGATATTTCATGGTTGATTATATGATTTCTATGATTCTGATCTCCCTATCAAAAGACTTCTTTAGCAAATTGTACAATCTTTTTAACAAATTTCTTTGGAATGGCAAGAGACCAAAGATCTCCCTGAAAACACTAGGATTTCCTAAAAATTTAGGAGGGGCCAGATTCACTATATCATAAAGCCTTCCCCTTCAAACAAAACTCTAAATGGTTATCGCAACCAGACCAATGCCAACCAGTTTGACTCAAAGTAGAACATCAAATACTACAAACATTTACTCTTATCTCTTTTTTAACAGCTTCAAATGTGCGCCTCTCTCACTCCACTGAGATATTTCATCAATCCAAACAAGTGATTTTATCTATTGACTCAAAATCAACCATAAATCTGAAAAATTTAAATTTAGCTTCCATCTGGAATAATAACTTAATCAAACTTGATGGCTCAAGTATCAACTGGCCAAGTTGGACCTTGGCTAGTATATGTACGCTGGACCAACACAGTCGTCCTCAGTCCCCTTAGACATTTGCAAACTTACAATATAAATATCGCATACACAATATGGAATTCAACCACTTCCTTAAATTGAAATCAGTCATCTCCAAACTAAAACTCACATTTTCCTCCCCATACATTCTAGATCTAATAGCCTTGTACAATTATAGAGGTCACTTTATTTCCAGAGTCTACCCCCTCCTTTGCCCCAAATACTCTAAGTTACTGCCATCTACTCAATCCAAATGGGAATGTGAAACCAATATAGATAATTCACCTTATAATTATCAAGAGATGTGGACCTCTAGTTTTAAATATAAAATCATGCCTTCCCTGTCGCAAACCAAATATCACCTCCTACGTAGATAGTTTTGGACTCCCAATATGCTGGAATTGTCATGTAACAATAGGAGACCTTGCTCACAAGTTTCTTTATTGTCATTTACTCAGGAAATATTGGCTAAATGTTTTTAGCTTTTTTGAAGATGTTTTGCAAATTAAACCAATTCTTATGTTCTTGGTCCTCATGATACATGACTAATGGATGTAAATGACGATTATCTTCTCGACGTCATCCTTATAAGTGGTTGTAAAACTATACTCAGCAACTGGAAAAGTTTCGCCAATATCTCCTTCCAAGCCTGGAAAGATCTGTTATTTTACACAAGATGAGTGGATAATATCATATTACAGCAATTGCCCTAGAGACACAAGACCCAATCCATATGGGAAAAATTAGACCTCTATCTTGATCAAAATAAGGCTTCATGAATATGGGACTCATCACTAATATTGGTATTTCTTCAATAATGCTCTAATTTTCTTTGCCTTATTGTGTTATTATCGCCACTCCTTCTTTCTAAAATATTCTCCTTCCTCTTCCTCTCTCACCTCCCTTACTTTTATTTATTAATAAGCTGTCCTGTTGATGCCCTTTAATACTATCATAGTAAAGATCAATCAAATGCAACAAAGTGGCAGTATATTTTGTTTTTCGAGGTTTTTTAATATATGTATGATCTATGTTCAATTTTCTTAAAACCTATAAATCGTTCTGAAATAAATAAACAAAAAGATGCTACGGATGTGTTTGCTGAGAAATATAATTGTCCCTTCTGCTTTGATATCTACCAGTGATATTCACGTTCCTATTCACTCTGCCTGATTTCACATTCCCTGGAGGCTCCAGAAACTAACCTTTGTTAACATGTAGCCTTATCGTAATTTCAAGCACAGCACAAAACAACATCAAGCATGTTTCAGAATAAGAGTATTGCTAGGACTACAGATTGTGATGAAAGGTTAGAGGTGGGATAACTAGGCTCATCTATATCGCCAGTCAATGTTTATTTAGTTGGTAGTCTATTAATGGAACAAAATCACAGAAGAAAGCGTTGAAGCCAAACATAAAATGAATATAAAAGATGCCTTTGATAAGTATCATTGTCTGAAAGTGAGCTACCCTGACATAGAGCTTCACCAACAGTGCCTGAACTCTGAGATGCATAATTTTTCAACACATTTGGCCAAATAAAACTTTCACCCAAGCATCCAGAGTCCATGCCATACTTCTATGAAACCAACGTGTCTAATATCATCTGCTAGACCAACCCTCACAACATAAAATATCGTTCCTTTCGGTCCAAATTGTGGCACTCTCAACTATGCTGTAACTCAAGTAAGAATCATAATCCTCACACTGTAGCTGCCATATGTCGCTCACAGTGCCATGGTAGGAGAACATCTTTGAACTGCACTCATGGTCCCTACATACACAAACTAGGTATTTGTGAAAAAGAGGATTAGTAGTTGGGGTTACCTGGTATTCCACCACAAGTAATAATGTCACTATTTTTGCTATGTGCAATAAAGGTTTCAGTCATTTAAACCTGAGCTTTTCCTCGGGTAGCTATGGCACAGAGCAGACAGCCTTAACTTAGGAAAATGTGTACAGCATTTAGAAGTAAAAAATAGTTATAACTCGAAATCACAACATAATAAAATCCAACTCCAATTTATAAAAGGAGAGAATATTCTAATGAACAACATGACATCACAATGACAAAATTTCAATAACAGGGACCAGAAATCTGAATTTTTAAAGATTGAATTAAATTTTAGCACCAAAAAGTGCAAAGTTCCAACCAGGGGCAACAGGTCACGCTTGGCTAGGACAAAGGTATGGTTTAAAGCTAACCTGAATGGAACGCAGCTCGGATACAAGGCCCAGATAAGTCCCAAAGAGTTACCTTTAATTTTTCTGGAGTAAAGGTGGTCTTCATTGAGTCGTCGGCTGGCCAAGCTGCAAGCTGGATTTGAGTCGAGGTTGCTGAAGAATGTAGACCTGATGCGGCATAGACGCTCAAAGTAGAGGCGCAAAAGGTGACGTAGCACCCCTACAATAACCATGCTGGAGTTCAGAAGGTGAATGAGCAATAAAGACATCTTTACATTTTGTGTTTATTTTGTCCCATTTGTTGTGTTTCAAAGACAGATCAAATGTCAGGCTACGTCTTCAGACAAATTGCTGCTTATTATTCTAACATGTAGATTGATGTTTAATTTTCTTTCTCTGCCAAGTGAGAAGATTTTGTAAAGTGAACTATGTAACAATCTTGCTGGGGTACAGGGACTATGAAAGGAGAGGCTGTAGGAAGTCATTTTCTTCTAATCTACAACATTTAAATACCTGTAAATCAACCAGTCAATCAATCAAACAGGACTTGTAAAGCTTAGCTAATCACCCTTGAGGGTATCCAGGCACTGAGAACCTGCTGCTTAGGGAGCATTCAGTTGAACAGCCAGGTCTTGAGTTCCTTCCTGAATTTCAACAGAGAGGATGAGGGTCAGAGGTAAAGGGGGATGTCGTTCCATGACTTTGCAGCAAGGTAGGAGAAGGATTGTCCTTCATTGTTGCTTCAGCAAATGCAGGGAGTGTGAGCGAGGGAGAGAGAGGTGGAGCACAGTTGTCTGGAGGGTTGGTGGAAGTTCAGGCGGTGTTTGATGTATGCTGGTCATTGGTTGTATAGGGCTTTGCAGGTGTGGATCAGCATAGTGGGCCAGATTCACAGAACTAACTTAAGACAAAATCCTAAACTTACTACCATTTTGGTATTCACAGAAGGCACTTACTCATTTTGGTATTCACAGAAGGCACTTACTCATTTCGGTATTCACAGAAGTTAGGAGTCCTAACTTTAGGACTCCTAAATGCCTTCTGTGAATACCGAAAGTCTTAAAGTTAGGATTTTTCTCAGTTTAGGAGTAGTAAAGTTAAGCTAACTTTACTACTCCTAAACTGAGAAAAATCCTAACTTTAAGACTGTCAGTAATCACAGAAGGCATTTAGGAGTCCTAAAGTTAGGAGTCCTAACTTTACTACTCATAAACTGAGAAAAATCCAACTTTAAGACTTTCGGTATTCACAGAAGGCATTTAGGAGTCCTAAAGTTAGGACTACTAACTTCTGTGAATACCGAAATGAGTAAGTGCCTTCTGTGAATACCAAAATGAGTAAGTGCCTTCTGTGAATACCAAAATGGTAGTAAGTTTAGGATTTTGTCTTAAGTTAGTTCTGTGAATCGGCCCCTTGAATTTACATCTCTTCTGAATGGGGAGCAAGTGGAGCTTATTGAGGTGGGGGTGATATGAGTTCACTTTGGGCTGTCGAGGAAGAGTCTGGCTGGTGAATTCTGCATGGTATGCAGTCTCTTCAGGAGGTGTGAGGTGATTCCTATGTAGAGTGTGTTGCCATAGTCCAGCTGGCTGGTGATTAGGGCTTGAGTGACAGTTCGTCTGGTGCTGACAGGGAGCCATTTGAACACCTTATGAAGCATGAAAAAGGTGAGGAAGGAGGCACAGGAAACTGCATTGATCTAATTTTTCATGGTGAGCTTGCTGTCCAGGATGATGCCAAGGCTGTGAGCATGGTCTGTTGGTGCGGGTGAGGCACATAGTTTGGATGCCCCCAAGCATTACACCACAGGGAGGTGTTGATCCCTGAGATGAGCACTTACATTTTTTCTGTGTTCAGTTTTAGGCAGTTGTCTTTCATCCAGTCGGCGATGCTCATCATGCACCTGCGGAAGTTGACCATGGCGGTGAAGGGGTCTTCTGATAGCAAGAGGATGAGCTGGGGGTTGTTGGCATAGGATATTATGTTTAGTCCAAGGGTTCTGACGATTTTGGCCAAGGGGGTTATGTAGGTATTGAACAGTGTAGGGCTGAGGGATGAGCCTTGAGGGATGCCGCAGATGATGTTCTTAGGTTACAAGATGAAAGATGAAAGGTGGTAGGCGTATTCTCTGGGTCCTTCCGGTGAGGAACGAGCAATCCATTTGAGGGCATCTCCTTGGATTCCAATGTGGTGAACCCTCTTTATAAGTGTGTGGTGGGATACGATGTTGAAAGCTGCTGAGAGGTCAAGGAGGATCAGGGCTGCCATTTCTTCCCGGTCATGGAGGGTTCTGATATTGTCGGTGGCAGCGATCAGGGCAGTTTCTGTGCTGTGGTTGGTAGGGAATCTGGATTGACAGGTGTCCAGAAGATTGTTGTTCTCCAGATGTTCTGTGAGTTGGCGGTTGATGGCCTTTTCGAGGAGTTTTGCATGAATGGGGAAATGAGAGATGGGACAGAAGTTCTTGAGTTCGCTGGGGTTGGCAGACGGTTTCTTGAGAAGGGGTTTGACCTCTGCATGTTTCTATTCTTCAGGAAAGATGGCCTTGGTGATGGATAAGTTGAAGATGGCAGTGAGCTCATTGCTGATCGTCTTGAATGAACTGTACAAATATTTCTGGATACATCAGCAGTTAAAGGACAAATGAAGCACTTTTTTATAATTCTGAAGTGTACACTTGGTGATGCCCAAACTAAAATATTAATTGAAACCTGATATCAACACATTGTTGTCTGAGCATTATATAGTTTTACCAGTAAAACTGTATGTGTGTACAAATTTAGTGCCTATATCAATGGAAAGTGTGCTTTCTGTAAATTACAGTGTGCTACCATGCCATGGTTTAGTAATACATTTGCGACAGTCCACTCCCAAATGCACCACCTGCTACATACTACATCCTTGCCACTCTCCTGCTGCATACATGTACTAAGCTTTTTCTTTGTGTGATACTTGAATTTTTTACAATTCCCATGATTTGAGTGATATAATATTGATGGCAGTACCCCTACACTGAAATTTGTTCCAGCACCACTGCAGGGCAGTCGTGGTTGATGGTGGGAAAGCTCTGAGTGGGCGAAGTCCAGTGCCCATGCCCAGGAAGGTCTCACTTTGATTGGCTTCAGCTTGGGTCACTCTTGATGAAGCTCTCTATTTTCAGACTTGGAAACCTTTCTGGAAGTCATATCTCTTTCAGTGGGCAGACCAGTATGTTGGATCTGACTGGCGATTCAACGTCGATGGCTTCGGTTCAACAGTGGTCCTGGTCTCTCACCGGTTCTTTGGAAGAAAAGTTGGCAAAAAGTTTCTAAGTCTCATCTATTGTGGTTTGGGCAGGAGGGGTACACTCTAACACCAGCCAAGGGCTCAAGGACCTCAGGAAAAACACTTGGGGGTCAGAACTTATTTTCAACAGTAGCCATTAGTAGGGTCCAGGGAACTTCCAGGTGAAACTGGTCACCTGGGCTCTTGTTGCTTTGTAGCCCTGCATCTTAACAGGAAGTCAAACAACTGACCCTTGGAGTCTACATCTTTGTCCTGATTACAAGAGGGAGTGGGTCCAGCCCATGGGGTTCTCCTCACATGCCACAACAGCAAGTAAAGTCCTTCTTTTGTCTTTCATAAGCCCAGCAGTGTTATGAGGAGTGTACTGGGGTGCTACAGTTATGCCCAGTGCCAGCCTGTGGTTGGGTAAAACACCTGACAACTACCTAACCAATGGGATGAAAGTCCATAGGGGTGACCCTGATCATTTTTGCAGTACTTCCTGTATGTTTTACTGTAAACTATCTCACAGTTCCGCTCTATACCTAAAATCAACATGAATAACATTTTTTCCCCCGTGCAGAGCTCCTTGTGCCCACCCAGAGGTGTGGCTATAATGATGGGCAAACCTTCCCTTGTGTTCACTGGAAACCATTTCTGGTGTAGCTCCCCCTCCTACTGGGTTTGGAGAAAATCTGGAAATTAAGACAAAAAGGAGGCAAGCCAAGGTGTGAGCTACATCTACCAGTGACAGAGTAGGCATCCTTTCAAGTTAGTTAAGTTCCTGCGCACAGCCGAGACGGAATACTATCAGGGGAATTTCAACCCCTCTCCTTTTGTGTGAGCTCTGGGAGCCACTTCACACCTATTCAAAGAGCCATTCAGCTCCTGAGTGATATTGAACACTGGAAGAAAGGCACATTTGGCTCAGGCAGCAAAACAACACCTTTCTAAAAGCGTTGTTTTCAAAATAGCAATATAAAATCCGACTTAACCGTTAAGTTGGATTTTGAATTACTCTTGCAACGGATCCTTGCACCCTTTTTCCAGCTACTTCGAAACGAAAGTTAAGTTTTATAAAGTGTTATAATGTAACCCAGGCTTTTCCTACAGGAATGCCAGCATTGCCACAGTGAACAACTGGCTCCAAATTAATGAGGAGAAAACTGAGATCTTGGCGTTTGGAGAGTATAACTTAATCTGGACAAACCACTCGTGGCCAGAAACAGGTGGAATTCTACACGCCCCAGCGGCAGTGGCCAAAAACCTGGGGGTGATTTTCGATAACGCTTTGCTTTTCAACACCCAGGTTAATAGAAAGGTGAGTTCTTGCTTCTGGATAATTGGTGGAGGGATACCCTACTGGCCCCAGAGATGGGAGACAGGATGAGGTATCCCCCATGAAGTAAACCCGTGTCAGTAAATATGGCCGCACCCCAGAGAAGAGCAGGCAGAAGTATAGGGACAGTCAGAAACTGCCCTAACAGTCCTTGGTGGACTGTGTAGATTCCCTTTTGCAAGGCACTGGATAGTTGGGTGAAAGACACTAAAGAAAAGGATTATCAGGGGCTGCACAAATTTTATAGCAAGAAAGCATATGTTCAGTCTTTGCTTTGCAGACCAGTGCCACCACTGTATTGACAGCAAGCTCACTGACTCCAGGGAGCTTGCCAAGGAAGCGGACTACTGGATCAACACCAGGGTCCACAAGAAGGTATATGGGGAGATAACCACAAGGTTGGGCAAGGTCCCCACTAGAAGAAGGGGTTGGTTAGTGTAGCGCTAGGGGAGGAGATTGTCCCAGATAGTGTGGAGGACAGTGTAGAGGTTACCCTAGTATCCCTGGGTCATGGAGAGATTGTGCAGAGAACTCACATGCCTAGTAGCGCTAGGAAATACAGGCAGTTGGTCACCATCAATTGGCAGAGGGTAGATGCTCTGAGAGACACTGGAGCCAGCATGACAACCATCAACTGTCATCTGGTGACCTCAGGCCAGGTAGTCCCTAATGTATTCCACCAAATTGTTGCAGCTGGCAACCATGAGAGTCACTACCCAGTGGCTCTGTTTCCCTTTGAGTGGGGGGGGTCACAGGTTCCTTGAGGGTAGCTGTGAGTCCAACATTGCCTTTGGATTGTCTGCTTAGCAATGACCTTGTACATGCCATCTAGAAGGAGGTGGAGCTCAGGTCGCATTTGGAGATGTTAGGGTTGCCTGAGTGGATGTGCCTGACCACATGGTCCAGGGACACCCAGGAGAGTAGTCAGGAGGACCTGGGGCCTATAATAATTGTCCAGATACCTAACAAAATGAGGGAGGGCAAGCGGCACTGGAAACCCGCTCCTGAAACTCCTTCAGTCCAGGAGGAGGTGTCACCTTCAGTCCTGTAGGTGACACCCAGAACCTACAGGGGAGGACACTGAAGCCCTGCGGAGCCTACCTGAGCCAACCAGCTGGTAGCAGGTAGAGGGTCCCACCAGGGAGGAATACTGCAAAGCACAGATGGAGTGCCCTAGCCTTGAGGGCCTACAGCAGCAAGCCGAGGCCCAGGCAGCTGGCGACACCTCTAGTGATCACATGTTTTACTGGGATAGTGGTCTCCTGTATAGTGAGCCTAAGGTTCCTGAGCCTGGTGCAACTCATATTTTGGTGGTCCGCCAGTGCTACAGGGTCGTCCTACTGGATCTAGCTCATGATGTAGCCCTGGCAAGTCATATAGGGCAGAACAAGACCTTTGACAGGCTTGTCTCCCACTTTTACTGGCCTCGGACGAGAATGGCATCAGATGCGTTCTGCAGGTCGTACCGTACCTTCCAGGCAAGTGGCAAGTCAGGCAGGAACCACAAGGCTCCCCTGCAGCCATTCCCTGATATTGGCACTACCTTTGAGACATTGTCAGGGACATTGTTAAGCCTCTGGACCTCAAGGCAGCCCTTGGCAACGGGTTCAACTTGGTCTTGATGGACCATGCCACCCGGTGCCCTGGAGGCTATACATTTGAGATTGGTGACTGCACCCGCAGTGGCCAGGGCACTGATGAGGATCTTTACACATGTGGGGTTCCCCAAGGATGATGTACCTGACCGTGGTACCAACTTCATGTCAGCGTACATGAAGTCCAGGTGGAAGGAGTGTGAGGCAGCCTACTAGTTCTCCACTCACTACCAGCCCCAAACTAATGGGCTTGTTGACAGGTTCAACAAGACCCTGAAGGGCATGGTCATGGACTTGTTAGAGCCCTTAAGGCGGAAGTGGGATGTACTCCTGCCATGCCTTTTGTTTGCTTACAGGGAGGTACTGCAGAAGAGGATTGGCTTCAGCCTCTTTGAACTTCTGTTGGACACCCTGTGAGAGGACCTCTCAATCTGGTGAAGGAGGACTGAGAGCAAGCTTCCAGGAAGGCCCCCCCAGGATGTGGTCAGCTTCATGCTGGCACTCCGTACCCAGATGAAGAGCTTTTGGAAGAAAGTCAAAGAGAATCTAGAAGTCAGCCAAGTGATCATGAAACGGTGGTATGACCAGAAGGCCACTCCGGTCAAGTTTCAGCTTGGCCAAAAAGTGTGGGTGATAAAGCCTGCAGAGCCAACTTCCCTGTAAGATCACTGGTCTGGGCCCATGAGATGAAAGAGCGCAAGAGTGAGGTCACTTACCTGGTGGGCCTCAAGACTCCCAGAGACCCTTTAAGGGTTTAGCATGTCAATCACCTCAAACCTCACTTTGAGAGGTCTGAAGTAACCATGCTCCTGCTCACGTCTGATGGGGCGGATGAGGAGAGTGAACTTCTCCCCATTCTCCTTTCTTCCAAGGAGCAGGAGGGGTCAGTGGAGGGGGATCAGCCTCTCCCCTACCCTGACCCTAGAACAACAGAGAGACTGCCAAAGTTGTTGGAGCAGTTTGCCTCATATTCTCCCTTACCCCAGAGCTCACTATATGGTGTACCCATGATATTGATACTGGGGACAGCATGCCTGTGAAGAGTAAAATCTACAGGCAGTCTGATGAGGTGAGAGCCAGCATTAAGGAAGAGGTCTCCCAGATGCTGGAGTTAGGGGTTATTGGGATCTCTATCAGCCCTTATTCTAGCCCAGTGGTGTTAGTCTCCAAGGTTGCTCTCCCATGTGCCACCCCAGAACTTGGGTTCTGTGTGGATGACGGGGGCTCAATGCGGCCACCAAACTGATGCACACCCCATCCCCAGAGCTGATGAGCTCACAGATCGGTTAGGAGCTGCCAAGTTCCTCAGCACATTTGATTTAACATCTGGGTGCTGGCAGATTGCCTTGACCAAGAGGGGCAAAGAGAGGTCTGTGTTCTCCACCCCAGAAGGGCACTTCAAGTTCCGGTATTGCCCTTTTGATTGAAGAATGGCCCTGCACCCTTCCAGAGGTTGGTTAACCAGGTCATGACTGGATTGGAAAACTTCAATGGCACCTATCTAGATGACATTGTGTTGCAAAGTCGTCTCAAACCACATTTTTTGCTGATTGGTACTGCCAGTAACTGACTCTGCCTGTCCATAGGCTCTGCCTAACCAGGCCCTGGGCCAGTGCTATGCTGAAAACACTCAGAATACAGTGAAAAATTCAGCCTTCCAGTGGTCTGCCCTGATTGGTCAGAGTTAAGTGGATTAGCCAGGCTGCTTTGATGAAGTGATGAACCACCCTGGGGAAAAGGCTTTCTCTTGTAAGAGGACCCTGTTCCACAGGAATGCCAGAGCAGGGGGGTTGGGTTGAAAAGCATCAGCTTCAAAGGTAGAAGTGGACAGACAGGTCCATCTCCCCCTTCCACTCTGAACCCAGCCAGATGATAGGCTTAGGGAAGGAATTTACAGATGCAGGGCGGAGGGGATCTATGGAAATGATCCATCCTGGAGGTTGGTTTAGCTAGCTCTTGCTTCTCTGCTGAGATTTCAGTCATATTGAATTTTGGAAGAATGGTGCTTTCTGAGAGACCACTGTGCCACACTTTGGAGAAAATGGTCTTGCTCTGGGGTGTTGCCCTGCACCTCATTGGACAGGAGTGCCCTCTTTCTCGACCCCCAGAGAACACTGAATATGTGTCTGAGAGGGGCAGAGCCTCTCAGATCTGCTGCTTGAAACTAAGAACAAGGCTTGTCAAGCTGGAAACTTGATTTGCACCAACGGGCCCTGCATCTGATTGACTGCACCTGTTGCATTATCTAGAACTACAGCTCTTTGGACGTACCTTGCTTCAATAGGATTAAAGAGTTGACTCCCTGCAAGCTACAGGTTAACAGAGCTCACCTGCATCAACTGCACCAAGAGTCCCCTGCCTGGAGTGTATCCGGTGGACCTTTAAGAGTGTTGTCCGGGTGCATTGTGGGGATTGTGGTCCCAACCTTTCAAGGACCATCTTGGAGATTCCAGACCCTTGGATTGTGTTTTGGACACTTTGGAGCCTCAAGAGGAACTTCAGGAAGAAGGTCCAAACATTTGGGAAAGTTTAGAAAACTTTTGTGAAAAAGATCCAGAGGGTGACTGGACACACACAGAAAGGCAATCTGGCAAACCCTCACTAAATCCAGCCTGCTGGAGGAGGCTATGATGTCTAGTGAGAAATCCTCCAGAAAAGTTTCTAAGTTTGAAGGTAAAATCTTGACCGGGGCCTCCCGCTTAGTGTATCCGACCAGGGCTCCATTGCGGTTGGCCTCAAACTTTGACTTTGTCCCGGTCAGAGGCGACCAAATGTCCAGAAGTGGCACTATTGGTTTTTAAGCACTAAAAGTGTTTAATCTTTAAAAATTCATATCTCTGGTACCCCTAAATTGGATTTTCTGTCATTTTATAAAGATAAAAATCTTTCCTATTTGTATAAATTGGTGTCGGATTTGTATTGTGTGTTGTGTCTTAATTATTTACTGAAATGGTGTTTTAAATTTTTTTACATACCTGTCTCTGAAGTTAATCCTGCCTCCTCGCAGCCAAGCTACCAAGGGTTGAGCATGGGAATAATTTTCTGAGACCTATTCTGAGCCCTAGACTGTGTTAGTGGCCTTATTGCCAGTGGTAGATATATATTTACCACTACTAATAACCCACTTTCCAACACATTGCAGTCTTCAGTTCTAGTTGGGAGGACCACCTGTGCCACCTCTGGGAAGTGCTTTAGACTCTGCAGAGGGCAGGCCTTACTATCAAGGCCACAAAGTGCCAAATAGGGCAGGGTTCAGTTGTCTACTTGGGTCTCCAAGTGGGAGGAGGCAAGGTGCATCCCCTCGGGGCCAAGATTGAAACCATTCTGGCTTGGGAACGCCCAAAGGCCCATACAGAAGTCCTCACTGGCTATTATAGGAGATTTGTCACGGGGTATGGCTACATTGTTGCACCCTTGAAAGAGCTGACTTCTAAGAAGCAGCCACATCACGGGCTGCCACTGCAGCTTGTATGGTGGTTTATTACACCAGTGCTCCCAGCTTGGCAGCTGAGGAACTAGAATGCGTGACTTTGCATTTCAGTGCAGTTATGCGGATCACCACACTGAAAAGCGTTAGTCTAACGCCTGATGCGTGGTACTTGGTAGGATTGAAGGAGGCCATGCACAGAGCATCCATGCTCAAGGCCCCTGATTTCTCTAAGGAATTCATTCAATAGACAGATGCCGCAGAGCATGGCATAGGGGCCATGCTCTCACAGCTGATGGAAGAGGATCTAGATCAACCTGCAGGCTTCATTATGTTATGTTAATAAGTCTTGTTAAGTGCACGAGGTGTCTTGGCGCTGGCTTTGATAATGGAAGGAGATTTAACCAGATATGTGTCAATTAGCAGATACTGAAGAGCCAAGTCTTCACCTGTTTTTTAAAGTTCAGCAAGTTGGGTGCATTTTGATGTTTAATGGTAAAGCATTCCAGGCTTCAGATGTGCCTGGAAAGAAACTCCTGCCGCCATAGGTCGACAGTTTAAATCTGGGTACAACAATGTGTTTTGAAGAGGCCGATCATAGGGTTCTGGCTGGGATATACCAGTTGAAGCTTTGCTGTAGATAAGTAGGACCTAAGCCGTGAAGTGCTTTGTAAGCAATGCAGAGTGCCCTGATAGTGCACCTCTGTCTAATAGGAAGCCAGTGCAGATTTTTAATGGCTGTGGTTACAGATTGATGTCTAGGTTTCTTTAGCAGAAGTCTTGCTGCCGAATTTTGTAGTACTTGTAGCCTATTAAGAGTGCGTTGATGCGCGGTGAGTAACAGACCATTGCAATAGTCTAGTTTAGTCATAACTAGTGATGCAATAAGAGTTTTTTGCAGATGCGAAGCAATAAAAGGAAGGATTTTTTTTCATCCTTAAAGAGAGAACTATCGACGATAGAGCATTGACGTGATTTGTGTAAGTTAGTTTATGGTCAATCAGAACTCCCAAATTCCGAGCCTTGGTGACGGGAGTGGGCATATGACCCATTTCTGCTGGCCAGCATGATGGTGTCCAGAAGGAAGTTTGTGCTCCGAAGAGTATTATTTCGGTTTTATCTGCATTTAATTTGAGACAATTCCTACTCATCCAGGTATTTACTGCCTGCATGCAATCGTGAAATCTGCTGCTTACTCCTGAGTCTTTTCTGGCCAATGATACAACAATCTGGGTGTCGTCTGCATAGGACGTTAAGGAAAAGCCAAAGCTCTTTATTAGGTTGGCCAGGGATGTAATATAAATATTAAATAAGTTAGGGCTGAGTGAAGAACCCTGAGGAACACCACAGGGGAAGAAGAAAGATTGAGATGTGAACTCACCGAGTCTGATGGACGGTTCTCTATCAGAAAGAAAAGATCTCAATAGGTTCCATGCAGTACCACTGACATTGATTTCAGATAAGCAGTTTAATACCACTCCATGATCTACCGTATCAAAAGCAGCCGAGAGATCAAGCAGTATAAGTGCTGCTTCTTGGTTCTGATCGAGCGACTGCCTGATCTCTTCGGTTGCCTTGATCAAGGCTGTTTCTGTGCTATGTCCACTGCGAAAACCGAACTGCATGGCATCCAGGTGGTTGTTAGATTGAATATGGTCCATCAGTTGTGTATTTATGATCTTCTCAATGATCTTGGAAGGAAGAGGGAGACGTGATATAGTGCGATAGCTGCTGGGATTTTTAGGGTCCAGAGTTGCTTTTTTTAGAAGTGGGATAATTGAGGCTCTCTTCCAGATGAATGGAGATCGGCCAGTCAAAGTCATTGTTTGGAAGAGAGCCATAAGTGGGGGAGCAATGGTCTCCGCCACTAAACCTGGTATCTTTGGAGGGAATGGGTTATGTGGAGAGCCAGATGAGGTTACTCTCAGTGAGTTTGTTACCTGTTCTAAGGTGGGTGGCATAAATTTACTGAGACTTGGTCCATTCCTACATGTCAAGGCAGAGGACGTAATATTATCAGGAGTGGAGGTCGAGGAGGAGAATAGATTATAAACTCCTTCTACCTTTTCCAGAAAGAAATCCACTAGGGTATTGTAAAAGGATTGACTGCGTAAGATAGATGTATCGAGTGCATCCGTGGTTAGCTTAGTCACTGTTTGAAAGAGATCTTTTGAGGAGTTTTTTGCTTCCTCTATCTTTCTCGTAAAATAGGACACTTTTTCTTTAAGAATAAGGGATTTATACGTTGCTAGACAGAGCTGATATTTGGTTTTCTCAGTCTTGTCATAGTTTTGTCTCCAGGTTTTCTCCTGATTACGGCAGTTTTGTTTCTATGCCCTTAGTTCCTCTGTGAACCAAGGAGCTGATAGTCTTTCATTTGACTTTGCTTAGTTTGGGTGGTGTTAACAGCTGGGTTGCTTTATCAACCCATGATGTACATTGAGTGACCGCTGTGTCAATATTAGTGGAAAGATCAGGAAGTGAATTATTAAGTTCTTCCGCTAGCCTATCTGGGTGCATTGTGTGCCATGTGCGAGAAATATACGAACCTGGTTTGGTTGGGAGCCTATTGGCTGAGGCATTGTATGTCAGCTTGAAAAGAATCGCATTGTGGTCTGACCATGCTAGTGGGAGAATGTTGTTAATATTTAGGGCTGCATTATTTGTGAAGATTCTGTCAAGTGTATGCCCTGCTTGATGTGTAGGACCGCCCACCATTTTGGGAGGCCAAAGCTAGACATGGTTTGGAGTAGATCTGCTGTTTCCGGATCTTGTAGAGCTTCTAGGTGAAAGTTAAAATCACCTAAGATAGTGAAATTTGAGAAGAGCATATGTTCTTCTAAGAGATTACAGATTTCCTGTATAAAGGGGGATCTAGGGCCAGGCGGGCGGTATAGAAGTATACCAGTAAAGGAGTGAGTATTTGTTAAAACAATTTTAAAAATTAGCACTTCACAATGTGTAGAGGAAATAGCCTTGTAGTGAATTTTTTTATCTGTTTTATGGACTATGGATAATCCCACCACATTTAAGTGGTCTGTCTTGCCTTAAAATAGAGAATCCTGGGGTATTGCTGTTAGCAAATCAGGGGCACATGAAGGGTCTGCCCAGGTTTCTGTGATGAACGCTATGGCTGGTCTTTGTGTGTTCATAAATAAATTAAATTCCGTACAATGCTTAATTAAAGATCTTGTATTGAGAAGTATGCACAGCAGCGTTCTGTCTAACGAGATGCCGTTGTTGCGAGGGCCGAGGGGGCCTACATAGGATGTGGCTGATGTATTGTGTATGACTCTTCATGTACCTCATCCAGAACAAGTGTGTAATGAGTTAGCTGGAGCTACTAGACAGTCAAGCCCAGCACAGTCTGTTTTTTTACCTGATTGCAGGTTTAGCAGATCTTCTCTGGAGCATCTTGTGGCCGTTAAGTCTGTCTCGTGATGGCCATAGTGACTGACGCTGGGCACGGTACGGGCACGGACAGGCACAGATGGGCTTGCCATTGACGCGCCTTTGGCGTGCCAGCGGCACCGATGCGCTTTGGTGCCGTTGAAGTAGCCCGTCGTGACGGGGGGCATGACGGGATGTGGCTATTCCGCGCAGCAGTGCTATGCCAAATTCAGGTAAGAACAAAAGGTTGGGCAAATTTTTAAATTAACCAGGGTCCAGCAACCCATGCGATTAACTGCAGGCTCCCCTACAGCCAATCACTACTGGTAGAATAAAATAGTTAAAATAACAATGAGAACAAAAAAGCATAAAATCAATATAACGAAGGGAATCACCCTTCCAATATGGCAGCACCGTTTTACTTGGGAGTCAGGCACCTCCCCAAATACAAGGAAAAGAAAGCGTGTGCTCAAAGCCTTTTTACTTGGGAGCCAGGCACCTCCCCAAATAAAAGGAAAGAAAATGTGGGCTTCTCCAGTCATCAAAGCTGTCAGGGGTTACTTCCCCGGGAACAGAGGTGGAGTGCAATACAGAGGGAAGTCTTTGCAGTGGTCTGGGGACCGTCCTGCCAGAGATGGCCCATTAAGATACACCTAAGTTCCCATTAAGTGTGGCTGCCTAGGAGGAATACACAAAGCCCAAGTGCCAACTATAACCAGCCATGTGATCAGATACAGGCTACAGTCTCTAAATGGTTAAAACACGTAAATGCCCCCTTTTTGTATTTGATAACTTTCTAAAAGTGGCATTTTTAGAATTGCAATTTAAAATCTGACTTCATTATAAGTTTGGATTTTAAATTGGAATCCCAGAGACACCAAGCTTGAAGGTTTATCTCTTCCCAATTGGAATTACATTTATAAAATATAAAAAGGTAATCTTAATGTTATCCTTTGGGAGAGATAGACCTTGCAGTAGTGAAAAACGTCTTTGAGAGTTTTTAACTACTAGGACATTTAAAACATAAATGTACATGAACTGCCTTTCAAATATTACTCCCTGCCCTCTGGGTTGCCCAGGGCATACCTTAATGGTGACTTAGATGTATAAAAAGGGAAGGTTTGGGTCTGGCAAAAGGTTTATTTTACCAGGCCAATATGGCAGTGTAAACTGCAAACATAGGCTCTGCAATGGTAGACCTGAGACATGGTTAAAGGGTTACTTAAGTGGGTGGTACAATCAGTGCTGCAGGCCCACAAATAGCATTTAAATTACAGGCCCTGGGGACATGCATTACTACTTTACTAGGGACTTATAAGTAAATTAAATATGCCAATTGGGGATGCACCAATGTCACCATGTTTAGGAGAGACAGCATGTGCACTTTAGCACTGGTTAGCAGTGGTAAAATGCTCACAGTCCTAAGGCCAACAAAAAAGAATTTAGCAAAAAGTAGGACGAGGAAGGTAAAAGGTTTGGGGGTGACCCTGCAAAAGGGCCATTTCCAACAACAGACAATGCTCCATGGGAGGGATCACCACAAGACTGGCAAGCTGAGACACAAATAAGAAGCAGGCAATGGTAAGCAATGGCTGGGGTCCAAGTCTCTCTATCTACTGGTAAGCTACAATATGCCTCGCAACCGGCAGAGCATGTATCTATTAGGCTCGATCTAAATCCACCTATTTCGGCACTAGCTGCCCGCACATCCTCCTCATTAACTGGGACACGCCCATCCCCACTGCTCAGGATCTTATGCTCAACAGTGTCCCCTGAAGCTTATGTGACCTCTGTTCCTCTGCGGCATATGTAGTTACTACGCCTCTACTTCACGTGGCATGTTTGTGACTATAGTTGCTTTATTTCATCTGTAACTAATCCTTCTCTTTTCATGTCAGATACTGCTTTATTTGTTGTTTACTGATTCCGTTGTAACGAAGCACCATCATGGTCCACGGATATTTTTCAGCAGAGGGGCCCACGCCGGAACTGTGCACGAGCACCCCTAGCTTGAGAGCTCCTGACTGAGTCCAGGAGAGGGACCTCCATGTACCTTTCAGGGGAGCCTCCTAAAAGTTTGTTACGCCACTGCTTTTCAGCCACATACATCAGCACCCACGTGATTTGATGAAACTGTAAATGCTGATCATTTCTCCACACCCAAAGCCTCGGCAAGCCACTCTAATCAAAACCTCCAGCCCAGTGTCTAGAAATAATTGAGTTTTCTACATTGCTCGCTACACAAACAAATAAACATGATTGCACCTCGCTGGATCCATGGGCTTTGGAAACAAAGGGGATTGGTACAACATTTTAGACGTAAACGGCAACAAACTGATTGCCTGATAAGTGAGTGAGTGTGTGTATTGCTTCTTTAAGGCCAGGAAGTGACTAACAACATGAGCAACTGATTCCACAGCAGGCGTCTCCTCTTCCACTTCACTGCGCAGTAAAGATTAGTGGCGAATTTTCAAGCTTACCAGCGGCCTCCGACTGATATCTGCAAGACTGCAAATGAAGAGCCCTTTTCGCTCATGAGTGCGATTAGTTACAGAGACTCTGAGCGGCAATTGTTTAAGAACATTCATTACCAGATTCTCATAGAAAAAAGATCGTGATACGGAAGCAAATACGACTCGGCAATGTTCCTTCTTATGTAACGCCGTAGTGGGGCTAATTAGAACTACTTCTGTAATTTAGAAGCCATAAATTTCTGCCCATGCTTTAGAGACGCGCGTGCGAACTTCACAATAACATTCTGCTTGTGCTGATGCTGCAAGTCGGTTTAACGTCCCAGAGCATGGGGCAATCTGTCTGATTAACAGGAAGTTCATCGCTGAGCAAGGAAAGTGAACTTTGACCCCTGGCGTTAATTTTCTCTCGCTGTCTCGTCCCCAGTTGCAGATAATTGTATATTTTAGTAGGGGTCAGCTTTTCACCCGGTTATGCATCTCATTTGTTTTTAATGTTGGCTTAATAGTGGCGGCATGTTTGTCCCATTCGCTGCTAATGATGGGTTTATCTGGGACCACCAAGAAGGGGCTGTTACAGCAACGTGTCATTGACGAGGACAGGCATGAAGGCGTTTGGTGAAGTCAGTGTGTTGTATTGCTGTTAATCAGGGCTTTAAGTGGACTAAATAAAAGTGGGCGTTCTCTAAAAGGGGTGTGTCCAAAGAAGCATTACCAAGAGTCCTTTACAAGGAGCGTGGCCTATGTAAATTAGGACATGGCTTAAATCAATTGAATCCAGAATACTCACAAACTCATTGTCAATCAACAAACGATAACTGAAATTAGCAAGCAACAACACATTCATTTATCGTAAATTGGGCCAAACTCCCAGCTTATGGCAGTAATTCATTTCATACACCGTGGATTTAAGTCACTTTTGCATCAAGCTTCTTTACTTCCAATCACTGCACCCACAGACACCTTTTAAACAACATTAAATCAAGATTGACACAAATCATATTTCAGCGCCTTTTCAGGGGCATTAAACGCTGTATAAATAGAAGAAATACAATGCAGTACACTTTAGGAGCTGTACTTTGGATAAATTCAGCCGCGTCCGTGTAGGTAAGAGCGGTGGAGTGGTGGGGGAATTTCGACTGATCGACGACAAGGAAAAATTAATTAATTATTTAATTTTCCCACGTAATCGTCTGTCGAATAACCCCCACCCCCCACTCTTACCTGCACGGGCCGCGGCTGGATAAAGTTAGAAATAATTTCACCAGAGCTGAAATGCCCCAAAAAGCTGCATTAAAGGTAAAATAACATGCCCCATGGGCCAGAGGAAAAAGGTGACTGTTCCCCACGGCACAAGTCCTAAAAAAAGAAGCAGGGGGACTAACCAAGTTAGGCAGTATGCAAATGACATCATGGCATATGCCATCACAGTGCATGACATCACAATGCGTGACATCGCACGTCGCATCACTGGAAGTGACATAACAAGAAGTGACACCAGATATTAACACCACCCACATATGTCTACATTTAAGCTCATTATGAGATTTAGCAAATTAGATTTTGCATCAGGGTTGTGCCACAAAAGTGGCGCAACCCCGACACAAAATCTGCGCCTCAACTAACACATTTATGTTTTTTAAAACCCTACCACAAAGAAATAGGCAACAAGGAGAAGCATGGTAGTAGATCTGTTCTGCTTAACGAGTTGCAAAGTCTGCATTTTAAAATATTTTATGGAGTTAAGGCACCTGCGGAAGAGATCTTAGTGTGCCCTGTAAATCTAATGGAGTAGTAATAATAGTAAAATACCTCTGGAGATTAACTCTTTTGCTGGAGAGATCTGTGTTTTGTCTAATCCTAGATTTGAATCAAAGTAGTATAGAAAGTTAATTTGTCTCCTGGAAAGCACATTATGCAAAATGAAGATGGCAGATTTTTATTTTATGTAGATAGGTAAGTGGTTTACTGCATTCAACACAGAGATCCTTTTGTTACTTGAAGCTCAAAAATTGTAATTTTTTAGGTCGAGCATTCAAGACCTCTTGTATATACTTTAGTATATACTTTAGTATATATACTTTAGTATACACTTTCGTATATACTTATATGTGTATGTACTTTGTGGGCTCTGGAGATCAGCCCTAGTACTTGTCTGCTTCCGCTTAGGGACTTTTTTCTGTTCAACTGCCTCTATTTAACTGTCTTGATAGAAAACGACCAGCAGAGGTCAGTAAAATACCAGAATTGCTTTCTGCTGAGGGACTTTCTTTTTTATTTTTCTGGCAACTGCCTCTATTTAACTTTCTTGATAGAAAACGACCAGCAGAGGTCAGTAAAATACCAGAATCACTTTAGCATTCTCTAGATTCCAGTCCATAGAAATGGTCTTCCACGAGCACCCGCAGACAATAATACTTTTTTCAAATCTTGTATTTTCAGTGATATGACCACCGAAGGCCCTGCTTTTATATTAAAAACAGAGCTTTGGACTATACCATTTTCCGCTGAAAGGCAATATTTCTCTCAATGTGTTCTCATATGTGGCGTGTCACGCAGTTTGGTGCTTACTTACCCTCCATGTTAAAAAACAGTAGATATTTGAGCACCCAGGCTAATGTGCTGCATAGCTAAATACATATAAGGTCCCAAAGGCGAGACCGATTGCATTGCAGATGCTTGTCTATTATAGCACTGTGCGATATGGACATGTGACAACTAGAACTTCTAACCCTCACTATCTTATATAAAACATCTTGTACATTGATTTACACACTTACATGATTTATTGTCAATGTATATTGTGTAAGTTACGTAAAGCGCTCCGACACCCTGCATTGAGATGAGTAGCGCTGTAAAAGAAATAAAATAGTGCTATTTAAATTATTTGTGTAAATACTGGGACAGACAAATAAATCTGTCATTCTTACAGTGCATGCAATTACATAGAGGGTCTGAACAAAGTCAAAATAATGCCTCTCTTAAGTGCCTGTGAAGTGATAAGCTGTTTGTTTTTGTTTCCCCTCCGTTGCATATGCATTTAAGTGTGAGGTTCCAGATCGCGTCCAGTAAGGCTATTTGATCAAAAGGTGGCCTGATGGCTCCTCAACTTCGGCCTATATCTTTGGCTTAGCTGGAGGTCAAAATAAAAAGCCTCCCTCGCTGCTTGGACGTTACTGCTGGGAATGGAAAGTAGACTACATGCAGGCACTGCTAAACGTGGCCCGGTGTCTGAAAGTTACACCCGGATGAGTTCAGCATATTTCTGTGGGGCCCAACTTCTTGGCAGGGTGGACTTAGTGGGTAGACACCCTGTACCCACGTATACTCCTGCCTTATGCCCTGTTTTTCTCCATTTGAGAAAAAAGCAGATTTACATTTAGCTCTTTCCACTCAATGCCAGTCCTGCTGCAGTTCGTGGTAAAAGAAATCACACAACAAAAAAGCACACTTTACCTCAATTACTGCATTTCCCCGTTGCTGATCTAATGAGCAGGTCAGAGTTCTTTTTCACAAATACATTATTTCGAGTCCTGCTGAATAGAGGGCCCAGGAGAGGGCAGGTCCACTTGCCTCCTACTGCAAACAAAAATAAATAAATACGTTCTACTGCCGATAGACTCCATGGCTCATTTACCTGTGTAGTGTCCCTGCTGTGGTGCAACATTAAAAGCAGACATAGTCCAGTGTGAAATGCTAAGTCACAAGAGTTAGGTCCCTCATGAGAGTCGTGCTTTGTGAAGAAGATCCTCGGCTCCATAAGTAACAGAAAAGTAAGTGTGGTAGGCCTGGCATACCCACCGTTTTTTCTGCGCCGCTTTTAGTGGTTGTTCTAACTCTTGAGACAGTGGTGATAGGGTGATAGACAGGGGTGATAGTGCCAGGGTTCCACCAACCTGACTGTTGAACAAAAGTTTTGTTTGTCCAACCTGCTGCTGTGTTTTTTAGTTCAGTAACTAAGAGGATGAATATAGAGCCCAAAGCGGACTGGTCTCAATCTCCCTTTTTAGGTCTCACCTGCCACAGCACACGCACTGCTAGAACGCTTGCTTGCAAGAGATACAGTAATGGGCTTGCAGCCGCTTATTGCTTATCATTGGTTTTCGTTACTGTCCCTCTTATTGTTTTGTTTTATGTTGATCAGTTTGTGCATGCTTAACTTCCTGTTTGTGTGTGTGTCTCTTGGTTGGAGCATGGACCAAGTACTGATTAATTCAGTTTCCTTACACTTATCCTAGTCGGATTGAGGTACTTTCTTTGTTTCGCCTTCATTGTTGCTTCCTTCCACCCCATTGGTGTTTGCCTGTCTCCCCTGCCTCCTCCCACATTGATGCTTGTCTGCCCCCACCACCAGCCCTCTGAGGTCACTGCTTGCCCACCCCTACATCCTCCACATTGCTGCTTGCCCATTCCCTCTCCCTGTTCACTGCTTGTTTTTTTAATTTTAATATAGT
Organism: Calotriton arnoldi; assembly: GCA_963921515.1. Lineage (NCBI taxonomy): Eukaryota > Metazoa > Chordata > Amphibia > Caudata > Salamandridae > Calotriton > Calotriton arnoldi. The sequence goes on from CAWUFW010005086.1 coordinate 292,892, forward strand.
GTCTGGACTTTTTAATGTGATCTATCACTGTCAACCAGAAGAAAGTAATTTAGGAAGAGATGAAACCTAGTTTTGTTTCACTGTGCATAAATATAACTTTTTTTGATTCATTGTTGCTTCTTCCCTCCTCCATCAGTGCTTGCCCATCCCTTCCACCTCCTCCCATGTCACTGCATGCCTGCCCCCACCTTTCCCCGCATTGCTGCTTGCCCCATTTGTTTTTTTGGAGTGCTGTTCAGCCAGGTTTTTGTGGAACAAGAACGTGAGGCATTGCATGCGTTCACCAAGTACTATGATATGGTGCTCCAAAAGCCCTTTCCTTCTTGAAATCTACTCCAGGCAAAAGCACGAAAATCCTAACAAAGGCACGAGACGTGCTCAGAAAATTCTGCTGGGAACGTGCTGCGTGGAAAACAAATGACCTTGTTGGTTTAAACTACAAAAGTATAGTGTAGTAACCCACCTTTCCTGATGGACAGGACTCTCCTGGACGCACATTTGCTTTTCTTTTCCACTTATGTCAAAGCTTTGGTGTGCACACACAACTCGGGTCTGAAAATCGGATTCTTCATGAAATAGATTAAAATAAACCAGTATGAGAGCTATGGGCATTAGGGGGGAGTCGAAGGGAAGGTGTGACAACATCCCTGAAGTAAATACTTAACTTTGCCTATTATCGTTTTTTAAGATGAGTGATGCTTAGCCCCTGCAATAGTTGCTTAACATAAATAACATTTTATTTGGTTAACTGAGTGCAGATTTTGAGACTATTTCTTTGAACATGTATATACATTCGCTAATCCTTAAGTTTTATTCCATGTGAATGGCAATTAAGTACAAAGCATTCCAAATGTATCCAATGTTGTATTTGTGTGGTTATTCAGTTTCAAGATTTAAAACATCCACTGTTTCAAAACATCTCTATGCATTTCAGGCTGGGCCCTTCATCAGGGCACGTATAAACCTGTGAGTTAAGGAAAATAGCGAAAACAAAAATCTAAACTTCAAGCATCTTCATGCAATAGATGAAAAAAAAACATGAGTGCTATGGGCATTAGGGGAGAGTCCACAGGAAGGTGTGACAACATCCCAGAAGTAAATACTTAACTTTGCTCTAGTATCATTTTTTGAAAGGAGTGATGCTTAGCCCCTGCAATAGTTGCTATATATAAACAAATATTTATTTGGTTAACTGAGTGCAACCTTTGAGACTATTTCTTTGAAAATGTACCCACATCTGCTTATTTTTGAGAACTCATTGCAATTCTAAAGTGTTGGATCTGGCCCTTTTTGCAGGTTTATCCCCTGACTTTTTGCCTTTTTCCTTCTATTTTTCTGACCTTCTTTTTGCTGGCTTTAGGACTCTGGGCGCTTTACCACTGCTAATCAGTGCTAAAGTGCATATGCTCTCTGTGTAAATTGTGATTATGACTGGTTATCCATGATTGGCATATTTGATTTACTGGTAAGTCGCTAGTAAAGTGCACTATGTGCGCCCAGGGCCTGTAAATCAAATGCTACTAGTGGGCCTGCAGCACTGGTTGTGCCACCCACATGAGTAGCCATGTAAACAGATCTCAGGCAGTGTCTGTGAGAGCAGGTTTAACCTGCCACGTCGACCTGGCAACTACGCCCACTTGCCTGGCCTAAACCTTCCGTTTTACGACATGTAAGGCACCCCTAAGGTAGGCCCAAGGTACCTCCATGGGCAGGGCGCTGTGTATGTGGAAGGTAGGAGATGAACTGGTGTGTTTTACGTGTCCTGAAAGTGAAATACTTACAATTTCCTTTTTCACTATTGCAAGGACTAGCTCTCCCATAAGCTATCATTGGAGCTGCTTGCCTTGTAACGTTTACAAGTGTAACTTTTGATTGGGAACAGCTGGAGATTTGGAGTTTAGTTTTGCTGAACTCAAATTAAAAACATCTTTTAGTGAAGATGGTTTTTAACTGTGTGTTTGAAAATGGCACTTTTGGAAAGTGGGCATCAGGCACGGCTGGCACAGGTAAGAGTGGTGGGCCGGGGATAGGGCGGGGGGGATTCGACAGTCAACGATATGGGTAAAATAAATTAAAAAAATAAATAAAACCACACATCTTGCGCTTGCCGTATCGCTGACTCATGGTCTGGTGGGCAGGGCTTTGGCGGAGCCATGGCAGTGCCTTTCAAAGGCACATTTCTAAGCCTTAGAAAGATACCGCAATAGGAGCACCAAAGCACATTCCTGCACGGCATTGGACTGTGCAATCCATGCTGTGCAGGAACAGGGGGTGAATGCTGACAGGGGGGCACAACATGTGCTCCCCTACATGCACCCCCTGGCCCAGAGGCAGCAGGGGGTCCAGTGGGGCCCCCTTAGTCTCCTTACCACCACACTTTTCATGGTGGGCTCACCGCCATGAAAACTGTGGTGGTGACGAAACTCGTAATATGTTTGGCAGTGCGCCAGCATATTGTGGCCTCAGACCACTGCGCAACCTCCGCGGGATCACGAATCCCCAGCATTGCAGCGGTCCTGTAGAGTCCAACCGCCCAAGTCGTAATAGGGCAGGTGGGTCACCAGTCTGGGGGTCCACAGACCCCCACCGCGACTATGGCGGTTCTATGACCGCCATGGTCATAATAAGGTCCTTAGTGTTATGGGGCATAGTTCAAGAGTCATAAGGTTACAATAGGGCTGTACTGATGAGATACCAGAATTTACTCAAACAGCGCTCTTTAGACCTGTGACCCTATTATGAATGTGTGCAATTGAGCAGCTCACACAGCTGTGTACTTGTTTTAATGTGATAGCATCTTCTTCAACCCTTTGTTAGGGGTAGTAAGCGCTATATAATTGCAATTTAAAGTGCAAATATTCAACTCCGAATTTATCTCAGTTAATGCTTGAGCGGTTGCCCTGTTCCAAACAGGTAGCCGTGGTTGCATCTCTCTGCTTTTGAGACGTACTCTCTACAACTACTGCTCCAACTCAAAGAAATTTCAGGTTAAATGCATGTGCTTTAGACAGTTCAATGTGCCCTGTGAGAGCGCACATATTAATGATACGGCCCCCCCCCCTGGTATTTCATGAATATGTGCTCTGCCACAGTGCAGAGCTTAGTGCCCGTTTTTATGACTTTGACCGTCTAAAAAGTCTTAATGTGAAATTCTCCCAGATAATACAATAGCTGCAGGCAGGACGACTCAGAACCTACAAAAATTGAGAATTCACAATCCTTTCATCAAGATAGGGTTACTTTGTGGTGAGTTAGTAATGTTTACCATTTACAGCCTTAGTGTTCAAAAATGCCTAAATCACGACATGACAAGGCAAAAGCAATGGCAGACGATTCAGAGTAACTCATATCCTGCAAAAGGAAGGATTCGGTGTCTCCGAGTTTGACAAATGTGTTTGATCTCCCCAGAGATTTAGGCGTAACCCTTGGGTTTATAGTTAGTTGTGTCAGTCACCTAAAATGTGGCTATCGCTCTACCAAGGAGTGCCAGAGTCGTTGGTTTAGTTGTGCCACATTCATAAGGGACTATCATCAATGATAATGGGATAAACATCTATCAGGACTTAAGAAAGGAGCGAAACTCACAAGCACAAAGGTTTGCTTTGTGAGAGGCACCACAGAAGCTTCTCACAATCTGGTTAGCTGCGGGACTACAGCAACAGCAGGGTCAATGAAGAAAATCGGAACAAATAAGGTTACTGCAGAGAAAGAGAGTACCTGTGAGGAAAAAGTCCCCACTCATTTCACATGCACTTCTAAGGGCTGTGTCTTGGAGGAGCCCTCCTCCATTTTCCCGTGAGGGTGGAGAGGGCTTAAATGTGCTATGCTTGAGTGAGGGACATAAAAATAGCAGTGCAATACACATTTGTGAAAATTATGCGATGATGTACTTAGTGTGTTAAGAAAACGGTCTGTTTTGTAGGAGTTAGAGGTTTACTGTGCTCTTTTCCCGTGGTAGATACAGTGCAGAGGAGACATGCTTAACTTAGGGCATTGTGTAAAGTATTTATGTAATACCAAAACAGTAATAAAGTCAAAATGCTAAACAATAAAAATCTAGAATTGAAGCAGAAAAGGAAAGCACATTTTAATAAAAAGAATGACATCAACAAGAAAAAATCCAATAGGTGAACCAGTGACATCATTTTTTACATTTTGAAGTAAAAATGGCACCAAAAAGCACCATGCACCAGTGATTGTGTATGCAAGGTGTAGACTTGGACCGAGGCACAATTTCATGCCACCCGCAAAGAAGCGTGATCAGACACACCAAGCAGGTTTGTCCCAGTCAAAGATTTTACCTTCTGACTTTGGGGCATATTTATGAAAGGAGTTGCTTCGCTCTTGCACCACATTACAAGTCCAAAATGTGATTGATCAAGCCATGCAAAGCCACCTTACGTGGACCTGAACTGCTTCATAAATCTGGAGTAATGCAATGCAGAGCAAATCTCTGCATTGCATTGCGTTACTGTGCCTTGGGAAGGCATTCTATGGGTGTTGCGCGGGTGTCCCCACACAACTCCCAAGGTTTTTGGTACATTCCCAGATTTACTAAAAGTGGACCTGGGAATGTGCCAAAAGATATGCCTTCTCATGGGAGGCATAACAAGGAGAAATATTTTTATTTCTTCTCACTGCTTCTCCATTCTATGTGTGCTGCATTCTGCAGCACACATAGAAAGAGGAATATGCCTCTTAGGATTGTTTTTATGCAGAAAGGTGTCCCTTCCTGCACCAAACAATGCTACATGCAGGGAGGCACCCTTGCACCATGTTGAAAGGGTGCCTGCGTGGGCTCTAGGCAGCCAAAACAGCACCAGTGCGGGGACAGAGGCAGGAATGCACAGTATCCTTTTATATGTGGCGCTTTCCTGCTCTTTCCCTGTCACACAGTGCAGCAAGGTGACTCCTGCATTGCACTGCATGACTTTCCCATAAATATGTCCCTTAGTCTTTGTTATGGAGCTCAAAATTCTCCATCAGGGCAAGCCTGAAGCTGTATTTGAGAAATTTGCATCAAAATTGGACAACTTTGCTGCGAGGTTCCTCTGATACTTTGGGGGTCTTGGAAGTCCGAATATTTTCAAAGTTCCAACTTTTTAGGGATTCTGGAGCAGCTCCTCTGGGTCACTTCTAAATCTCCCAGGACCTCAGAGACAGCACTTGGGGACCAAGACTTACTTCAGAAGAGGCCACTAACAGGGTCCAGTTGTCCAGTTGTTACTGGTCACTTAAGGAAAAAGGTCTCTTGCAGCTTATTGTCCCCATGTAGCCACACAGAAGGTCAGCCAACCGACCCTCAGAGTCCACTTCTCAGACCTTGGTGAAGTGGGAGCATGTCCTGCCCTTTAGGTCTCAAAGGTCAAAGAAATAAGAGTCAGTCTTCTGATGTTCAGCAGTTCTAGTAGGCACTCGTGGTTTGGGGTGTTTGAAGTTGTCAAATTTATGGTTTGCAGTAGTATGTGGGTTCCCCCCTCCCTTAAAAATGGAGTAAAAGTTTCCAGGGCTAACTCTACCCACTTTTTCAGCAGTTTCTGTTTTCTCTCCCACAAACAATCCCACAGTGCACCTTACTGCTAAAAAACTAAATGGAAAACACCTTTCACCCTTGTGCAGGTCCTTTGTGTCCGCTCAGAGATGACCAGGGAAATGAACAGTTTATTTTCCTGTGTCCACTTCAAAACTAGTTCTGGGGGTAGCTTCACTTCATATGGGTTTGGAATCAGTGTGGCTAGTGTTGGCCTGGGGAACAAAATCTTTACCTCCCCTAGGTCTCTCATTGCACTAAAATATGATGGGTAGGTTTCACATCTGTCCCTTTCAGTTTAAGGAAGATTCCGCAACCTCCCCAGTTGGGCCTTCATGAGCTGACAGGGATCACATGCCTCACATCCCCATCCTGTCACCAAGCCTAAGCCACTAAGCTGCCCTGGGAGCACTTTACATGCCTTATTAAGGTCAAGCACTGGCTGGGCAGCTGCTGATAGGCTAAGACAAATTAGCCACCAGGACTTCAGACCGGGAAAAAGTAATTTTCTAAAAGTAAATTTTCCTAAATGTTCATTAAACTATGATCTAATAAATGAATTTGATTGTTAACAAATATGAGAAATATACTTGAATGATTATTCTAGCCATTTTCTATCCTAACTTAAAGATTAAAGTTTATCATCTTTACTTTTAGATTGTTTAGGATCCAGCTTCAGCCCCAACAACACATATAGCTCTTTTTAGGGTAGTTGCTGGAGGGACATCCCAACTTTAATTTCACACGGTGCAGGGATGAACAGTTTCTCCTATTTGTCTGTTGGAGCTTGTGCAACGGCTGGTTTATGGCCATAGCACAAGCTACCATAGACAAATGGGAGTATGTGACTGCACCATGTGTGGTCGCATAGTAATTGTGGTGTCGGGACCACTGACCAGATGTCGGTCGGTCCCGAGACCACAACGGTGTCGGGCAGACGTAAGACCGCCAGACATTGTAATTAGGCCCTATATGGGGTCGTTTGGCAATGGTGCTTATAGCTGGAAAATTAGACCTCGTGTGAATTAGATATTTATTATGACAGGGCATATCAGATCTTCTAAAGTACCTGTGTCTTCTGCTGTAATTGCATAGACACCTTTCTCCTGTGCAAAATGATTGAACTGTTTGTGTCTCACCCTATTGCTTCTCATTTCATAGGGTGGACTCTATTTCTTCAAATTTCTCCTATCAGGACACTTTCTTACTTTTTCCACATTCACCGGTGAAGTGGTAACGTGACCATTGATGCTTAACTTGAATTCTTTGTTTTATTCATTGAATTTTTAAGGTTTTTTCAATTCGATTTCCTAACTATAACATCCCTTTAACCTTTGTTTTTTCCAGTGCATTTCTAAGGTTTAAAAAAAAAAATACTAACTATACTGTCCCTGTAAACTTTGTTTTTTTTCAGTGTATTTTAATTTTTTTAAATCATTTATTTGTAACTATAACCTGTAATCTTAGAGGATGGGTATGTTAGTGGTGCTATGTATCGTTGAGTGCAGGTGAGTTGCTATATGAGTGTGTGTGTGAGTGGGTATATGATTCCCTCTATGGGGAACTAAGTGGGTGTGTGAGTGGCTATATAGGTGAGTGAGTAGCGGCGTGACTGGCTATATGGGTGAGTGAGTGGCTGTTTGCTAATGTTCGTGAAGTGGACTGCTGGACTGCTGTTGCACCATGTACATGTACATGAGTTTATTGGTGCAGTTGCTTGAAATTTGCAGAATTTGCTGAATTTTTAAAATAAACTTTTTGATATACGCGTATCCTTCTCGAACCGTTCAGGCCATATTTTCTGATACCGTGGGAAATTCGTGAAACCAGTGTGATTTTCAAAACCACTTAAAATGCTATATAGACATTTTAACTTTTGTTTCTAAGGTAAGTGATTTACTAATATTATGCATTATTGTACGTACTCATAAGTGATTTAATGTTACTCATGTTCTAATACATATTTCAGTATTCACGGTGACGTCACAATGTCATTGCGATGTCACTGTGAAACACATGTGACACATGGACAAAAAGATATGATTGGTTAAAACAGTTTTCAGGCTTATGCAGAGGAAGTGCCTTCCAACTTTTCATTACTTCTGGGTGTAGCTGTCTTGTTTGACACCTCTCACTACAGCTGCAGTTTCTTGATTTTTTTGGGTGGCATTTTTCATTTTAAAAATGGCAGCCCCAAACCCAGTGGACCACAGTTCTTCTACTGAGGAGAAACAGCTGCCAAAATGAAAAGAGAGCATAGCTTGGGAATTTTTGATTATTCCTTCGGGGGAAAAAAAGGTGTTGTGAGACAGGTGCAGTGTATGTTGTGCTCAAAAATTCTATCAAGATGCACAGATGAAAAACACAGCCAGGGGACATCCCAGCCATTTATTCAGAGCAGAACAAGAACGAGAAGCAGGATCAGGATCAATACCTGCTACGGGGCAGCTAGCTGTTGGTGATATCATTCCGATGCCTGGGACCCAAGCCTTTCCTCCTGCAATCCCAGATTTGGAAGACATGGGGACATTTTTCAGAAACTGCAATAAAGTTTTGTTTATGGGTGAGCAGTCTTTTTGTGCTATTCTTGAAGCAAAGAGGTGCTACAGATGTTAATTTTTTAGGGGCTTTTTTTTTACTTGCTGCACAAATGTTGTGCACATTTTTATTCTATTTTTCAAGTTGCTGCTTTAAAAATGACAAAATACACCCAAAAATAAAAAAACTTCAGAAACAGCAAAAGAGCAAGTTAAAAACAAAGGTTCTTTTTAGAACCGCCTTGCCTTGTTTAAAGAAAGAATAACTGTGGCTGTATGGGTGAGTGAGTGAGTGGGTGTGTGAGTGACTGTATGGGTGAGTGAGTGCTAGTGTGATTGGCTCTGTAGGTGAGTGAGTGGGTGTGTGAGCAGCTGTATGAGTGAGTGAATGGGTGCATGAGTGGCTGTATGGGTGGGTGAGTGGCTTTGTGAGTGGGTTTATGGGTAAGAGTGACTGTGTGAGTGGCTGTATGGATGAGTGAGTGACTGTGTGAGTGGCTGTATGGGTGAGTGAGTGTGAGTGGGTATATGGGTGAGTGATTAGGTGAGTGACTGGGTGAACCCCTGGCACTGATTGTATGATTTTATATACATTTTTGTATTTTTTCTCCATAGACTTTCATTCTGTCTAATTGCGCACAACAGTAAGTTATTTTCCGAACTTTGAAAATTCATAACTAAAAAGTACTTACCTGTGAATGAAGTTCTTGATCTTAAAATTTACATAAAAATCGATGTTATTTTTGCAAATTGGTCTTGGATTTATTCTTGAGTTTGTGTCTCATTTATTGCCTCTGTGAGTATAAAAAAATGCTTAGCACTACCCTCTGATAAGCCTAACTGCCCTACCACACTACTACAAATAGAGTGTTAGTATTATCTACTTTTGCCTCTCTATACCAATCTGGGTCTCACTGACTCTATGCACAGAGTACTTTGTTTGAGTGTACTGTATAGATAGCTAGCTTTCTACAGAAAAATGGATGAGTGACTGGGTATGTGAGTGGGTGTATGGGTGAGTGAGTGAGTGGTTGTCTCAGTGACTTTATGGGTGAGTGTGTGGATGTGTGATTGGCTGTATGGGTGAATAACAGGATGTGTGAGTGTCTGTCTTAGTTAGTGAGTGCATGTGTTAGTAGCTGTATGGGTAAGTGAGTTTGTGCATTAGTACCTGTAAGGGTGAGTGAGTGTGTGTGTTAGTAGCCATGTGTGTGAGTAAGTGTGTGTGTTAATGGTTTTATGGGTGAGTCAGTGCATGTATCAGTGAATGTATGGTTGAGTGAGTGCATGTGTTAGTAGCTGTATGGGTGGGTGAGTGAGTGGCTGTGAGAGTGGCTGTATGAGTGAGTGAGTGGGTGTGTGAATGTCTGTATAGGTGAGTGAGTGTGTGAGTAAGTGAGTGAGTGTCTATGGGTGAATGAATGGGTGTGTCAGTGACTTTAGGGGTGAGTGAGTGCCTGTGTCAGTGGCTGCATGGGTGAGTGAGTGGGTATGTGAGTGACTGTATGGGTGAGTGTGTGAGTGACTGTATGGGTGAGTGAGTATGTATATAAGCTGTGTGAGTGAGTGCATGAGTGGGTATCTGAGTGGCTCTATGGGTGAGTTAGTGGGTGTATGAGTTGCTGTATAGGTGAGTGACTGGTTATGTCAGTAACTGTATGGGTGAGTGATTGGGTGTGTTAATAGCTGTATGGATGTATGAGTGCATGGGTTAGTAGCCATATGAGTAAGTGGGTGTGTTAATGGCTGTATGGGTGAGTCAGTGGGTGTATCAGTGACTGTATGGGAGTGAGTGCTTTTGTTAGTAGCTGTATGGGTGAGTGAGTGGATGACTCAGTGGCTGAATGGGTGAGTGAGTGGTTTTGTGAGTGCATGTACCAGTGTGTGACTGATGTGTTAGTGACTGCATCAGTGTGTGTGTGGATATCTCAGTAGCTGTATCACTATCTGCCTCAGTGTGTACCTTTAGAATGTAAGTTTGTCAAAGAACAGAGTAAGAAATAATTAGTAAAGTACATTTCTCCAGTAGATGGTGCCGTTCATCTGTATAAAAGAAGAAAAACATAATTATAAGTTAATATTATGTTTTACAAAATTGCACAATAAACTTTTAATTTGTGCAATGCATAAGTTTATATTATAAACAAAACAGTGGACATTTCTTATGCTGTAATAGTAACATATTAGATTAAAGCATTTCATTTTCCCTTTTTACTGTTCTCTGCTTCTCTACTTGTTCACCATAAACAATGTACTGTGTAAAGATTCATCCTTGAACAATAGGGAAAAACAAACATACAGATTGTAGAAAAAAACAGAACTGCATAGTATCTCACTACAAATAAGTAACACTATGCATTGTACTCAATACAATTTTTTAATCAGTTGTTTTACATATAGTTGCTCAACTAATCTAAATGTTAAAAAATAATATTCCTTTATCATTAAAAGTGGTACAATAGTGCTAATAGATATAAAGCACAGTGGAATATGAAAACTCTTATAAAGACTTATAATCCACGTAGAACAAATATACTATACCACTTTCTTTAGCAGTAATCCTCCTTAGAACTTTGGTTGAAGAAACATAAGATTAGAGTTTGGTAGCTTAAAAGGCAGTTTTTGGTTAAATTTAAGGTTGCTGTCATTACATTCCATCAATCGAGTTTCACTTTTTAAACAAACAGTATTGTGTGCAGATGTTACACTAAGACCTTTGTGAAAAATGATAGCCATAGTAGTATAAGTTCTTCCAGAAATAGATATTTGTCCAGCTTTGAAGTTCGAATCTCTGTTTCCAATTTAGCTCCATCTGCTTTGCATCATTGTAGCATTAATATAAAATACTTTTCACTTCTTCGAATAAGTAATGTTGACATAACATCTGATTGACAATTTGGACAGATATTGTTTAGGTATGCATTTTTGAACAATCTGTTAAAAGACACAGTTTTGCAATCTGGTAGTATTAAATATATATAACATTGCTCAGAATCTATTTGTGTGCTTGACATGAAAGAGCAAGCTTCACACTCATGGGAGCTTGAGTAACTCTATCCAAATAAGTCATCAATACTTATTTCTTCTTCTTGTAAAACTCCAAGGATAACCATTATAAACTCCTGTGCATCTTGTTGAGTGCTGTGAGAAAATTGTTCTGATCCACTACATTTTGTATTCTTTAACACAACTTGGATCAGCACTTACTTTGCTGTCATTAAAACCAACTAAATACAAAGTAAACAATGTTCTAACTCGGGATAAAGCTACATATGCCATATCTTCTTTAAATACATTACTACCAATATTATTAAAAGCTGCTTCTACACCCAAGCCTGGAGATTTCTGGATAGTCGCAGCTTATGCTAGAGAAACTGGAAACTGCTGCTGCCGAACATTCAAGTCTTTTACACGCAAAAAACATACATTACACCTTCAAATCTGCTTTACACCATCAATATGATATTTTATTGCTAAATATTCAACCTCATTCCTATTTTGAAAATTATTTAAATCAATCACGTTATCCATTGCACCATATACGAATCCTTCCTCAACATTTTAATTTCTACGTAAAATTACTCCACAATTCTTGCAAAGACTTAACTATTTTTCTAGTCCCACAGTTCTGGACATAGACTTTTCCAATTAATCCAGTTAGAGTACTGTCACACCCTGGTGTTCCATTTTGTCTATTGCTGTAAGTTGCAAAATGTCTTCTTTCTCCAATTTTAGTAATTCCTCGTTAAAACAGGAGCACACTTGAAGTGTAGGCATTAGGCAGACAATCAATTTTTCTTCTTGAATGAAACTAAACATAAGCTCTGCTGCTGTCTTGGTTGTCGGAAACAGTTTCTTATGAAGTTGACTTTCTAACTGACATTTTTCTTCTTTTGTGAGTACTCCTACTCTAATATCTTTGAGAATATTTCTATATTCAATGTCAGATGCTTGCAGATTCCTAAGAAGTTTTTTGTATTGAAAGTTTAACCAAATGTTTACATTTACAATACTTCCCAATGAATTTCGAGTTTCATCATGGAGAAGTGTATTGAACACAGGCTGTCCTTTCATGGGAGTAAGTTGTGGTTGATGGCCAAACATAATTAAGTGCTTGCCTCCAAACAGCACGTCATAGTCTATCTTTAGAATCTGTTGCATTCTCAAGTGCACAAAAGCAAGAATTAAGTTTGAGACCATGCTCAACTCATCAATGATTAAAAGTTTCAATTTCTTCAGTACTCTTAAGTCTTCATGACAAGCTTCAACGGATAACTTTTGGTACTCCAGGTTGCTGTTATGTTCCACAGACAGCATAAGAAGTCGATGTAAAGTAATTCCTTTAATGTTGTGTGAGGCTAATCCAGTGGGTGCTGTTACTACACATGACAAATTAGAGTCTGTAGTCCTCTGTAGGAAAGCAGTGAGAACTTCAATTAATAAACTTTTCCTCATGCCAGCTTGACCACTGATATATAATAGTATTGGCTTAAATTATGTGCATGTACGCTGTTTTTTCTCATGAAGGAATCCATGCTCTATTGTCTCTTTTAGTTCTATATATATTTATTTTGCTCGTCATTCAGTTGTCCACCTAACTGTTCCAAATCAAAACTTTCCTGTCTTGCTGGTTGCATTGCAGTTTCCACCTCATTCATGGCTTTGGCAGCTTCATTTTCAATAATTCATTGTCCAAGAGGATTTTGACATAGTGGTTCTGAACTTTGGCTGCTTTGTGAAGCCTCCTTACCTATCTCAGCAGCAATTGTTTCTTCTTGTTCAATCTCATCACTTAACAGTCTCAAATAGTTTACAAACACTGAATGTTGTCTTTCACAGTTTTGAAAGAATCCTCATAGCAGTCAAAACCTCAGAGTAATTCCAATTCAGAATGCCAAAGCTTGAAGAGTTGTAGAAGTGTCAAATAAAAAACCTTTCTTTCATCAGGAGTTTAGCACATATATTTTCTGTGGTTAATGAGACTTCATTTTATGTGTTAGACCAAACAAACTTCAAAACCAAATACTGCATATTTCCCTTCATCTACGTTTTCTGTTACATTTTTTCTACACCTGTAACATTGAAGTATTTCATAAAGACACATGTTTTCTAGATGTGGACTTCTTCTTGGATAGTTTGGGGCTTATTTACAAGGCCCTTGTGCCACTTTTACGTCATTTTTAACATGGGAAAAGTGACGCAAAAGTGGCGCAAGGGGCTTGTAAATCTGCCCCTATGTGTCCAACATATTTGATTTCAAAATGTCTGTACTTTCCTTGTAGAACTTTTTTAGATACTGAATTTCCAGAAAATACTTCAACACTCCACTTCTGCTTGAAAACCTGGTCTTAAACAGGCGAAACAAGGAAAAAAGCTTTATTTCTCCTCATTTTTGCTGTTTCCATGTGTACTGCCTTGTGCAGCACACATAGAAACAGCAAATTGCCTATACAAAACAGAATTCCTCAGCACACGTATGTTATATCACAATACACGTGGACATGCGTAATGTAAGCACAAATTAAATACAAGTAGGTGAGTTCTCGTTCTTTTTCTTTTATTTCTGGGTGTTCAGACAGCCGACACGTGTTTTGTCGCATACATGGGAATTGGTCCCGCGACTTTATCAAGGCTATTATCTTCTTGTATGTAATCCTTTATTTGTGGTGATACTTCCAACCCACAGTGGGATTCAGTTTCTTGCGACGTCACAAGTATCCGACCTTATATCCAAGGGAGCGACGTCCGTGGTTGGGACCTAAGATAATGATACACGATTTTGAGCATCTGGGACTTACAGGGATCCCTTGGATATAAGGTTGGATACTTGTGACGTCGCAAGAAACTGAATCCCACTGTGGGTTGGAAGTATCACCACAAATAAAGGATTACATACAAGAAGATAATAGCCTTGATAAAGTCGTGGGACCAATTCCCATGTATGCGACGAAACACGTGTTGGCTGTCTGAACACCCAGAAATAAAAGAAAAAGAACGAGAACTCACCTACTTGTATTTAATTTGTAGCTTACATTACGCATGTCCACGTGTATTGTGATATAACATACGTGTGCTGAGGAATTCTGTTTTGTATTTGTTAGTTGGCTCAGGCCACTAGTTTTGGGGAGGTCAGTGGTTCTCCTCACCTTGCAGCACCGTAACAAAGACAAAGAGCTAATACTAAATATCTTGTGTTATTTCTCCTAAGTGGCGCCTCCATTCCCTTAATCAGATACCACTGTTCATTACGTGTTAGCAAATTGCCTATAATTGTTTATGTGCGGGAAGGTCCCCCTTCCTGCACATAAACAATCATTCCTTAAAAATGTCATTTTGCAACTTCTATGTGTGCTGCATTAAGCAGCACACATAGACATTACAAAACAGCATTTCAAGACTGTTTATGTTCAGGAAGGGGGACCACCCTGCACATAAACAATCTTCCCCTCAACACAAGCGCCCTTGCACTATGGTGCAAGGGTGCCTGTGTTAGCGCTAGGCAGCTAAAGTTAGCGCCAGGGCAGGGGGAAACGCAGGGCTGCACCATATTCTAGTAAATATGGTGCAGCTCTGCGTTTCTAAAGTGACAAAGCTTGTCATTAGCCTGCTTAGCTTAAAGACACTCTTCGCCACTTTATTGTAAATATGCCACTGGGTTCCCTAATGTGCTTCTGACCTAGTCTATGGGCAAAGCTGAGGAAAGCCTCGACAGCTTTGGAAAAGGCAACTGCTCTAACTAACTTCCATGTTAGATGCATGATGAAAGGAATTCCTAAGTAGGAAAACAAGGAGACAATACTGACTTTAATGCTGTTGACTACAAAGACAGAGCTATCCCTGTTCCTTGCACATGCATTTTGGCCTGGGTGACCCGTAAGCCTAGGCTGGTCATGAACTGACAGAAACAGTCCAGCAAGCGCTGTAGACCGATTGCTGTCCAGGACACTATCATCAGTGTAGATTAGCGTAGGAATGCTGTGATTGCCTATGCGGGGACAGTACACCCTAAGCTCTAAATAGCTGTTCCTCCAGGCCATTTACATATAGTGAGAAGAGGAACGGGCCAGGACACATCCCTGGCATACACCCCTAGCCTGACTAAAGGCTGTTGTTGTCTCCCCGCCTGGGCCATATCTCACGCTCACAGTGATGTCGTTGTGAAGCTCCCTAAGGAAATTAACAATATACTGGTTGACCCCCATGTCTATCAAAATGCTCCACAGTTTGGACCTGTTAACAGAGTCAAAAGCAGAGCTCAAGTCCATAATTGCCAGGTACAGCTAACCCTTCTTGGCCACAGGCTATTTACTTATTAAGAAGTACAGATTAGGAGACTGCTTCACTGTTCCTAGACCAGGACAGAAGCCAAATTGGACCTCTGAAAGTACATTATGTCTATTGGCCCATGTCTGTAGGCGGTCCAGCAAAATTCGCCCCAGATCTTGGCGGTCCAATTGATCAACGAAATGGGGTGGTAGCATTGTGGATCGCCTTGTGAGCTCTTTTTAAAGATGAGAATAATGGTGATATGGGACCAACTCTTAGGTGGGCCAATAGCTAGGGCAACATTGAGAACGTTGGTCAGGAGTGTGGTTCACAGTGTAGTATTGGCCTTGAACATATCCAAAAGGATCCCATCTAGGCCAGGGGCTCGCCCAACCAGGCAGCTGGCTACTGCCAGCAAAACCTCGCTCAATTCAATCTGTGGGCCAGCAAGAAACGTCATAAGGAGCTGAGAGGGTGTGGGAGAACCTGGGAGCGACCAGTTGGGCTAATAGGGGTGTGGTCTGTGGAGGAAATATTCTCCATGTCAGGGTCAGCATAGAGCTTCGTGAAATGAGTGACCCAAATTCGAGGAGGAATCACAGTATCAATACCATGGTTTTGAACTTTCTTAAAATCATTGCGATTTACGGTTGCCCAAAATACTTTGCTGTCTCCTAGCGCACTTGCTTGCAGTAGGGAGGAATAGGCTTCTTCTCTGATAGTGTTTGTAATGATGTAGTAGAGCTCATGTGTGGGGCACTAGGACCCGCCACTAGAGGAAACAAGAGGGGAACTGGAAATGGGGAAGAGGAAGGGGAGGAGTAAGGAGAAGAGAGGTGAATAGTAAAGGGGATGGAAATAGGAGACGAAGATCAAAGGAATAAAGGTCGGCCGTACCTGACGCTACGGCGACCGTGTCATCTGTTTGGGGACCTGAAACTGACAGTGTTCTTCCTCACTCTAAGGGGATTTTGATACAGGGTGTTACAGCTTCAAACCCCATCCTGATCTCTGGGTATCTTTTTCAGGACAGCTAATAACTGGTTATGCGCCTTGGTACAATTTGAGTCAAACCACTTGTTAGGCGGCCTGCTGCCTGTTTTAATAGGGAACAGAAACAAGTCATAAGCTGCAGCACAGATCCTGTCAAAGCTTTTAAGAAGCTCAATACCACAGCCCTGCCTATAATCCTCAACTAGGCATTTCAAGAAGTCAGGGAGTGAGGACGCCACCAACTGAGTTAAGAAGGTAGTTTCTTCTGCCTTTGACCAACTCTTAATCCCCCCACAATTCCTGGAGAATGATAAAGAGAGTGGCTGGTTCACAACGGGCATGTAAGAGAGATGAAGGTAATAAGACCCCACTTGGCCATTCCCATAGTTCCTGCAATGGCTGGTGTGAAGTAGGTATGTATACCCATCCATGAAAACAGAGTCTATAAGACAGGTCTCTTGTAGACAGATGACTGCATGCAGTTCAATTAATTGGAGCCAGTCTTGCCTGCCCCACTTGCTTGCCAAACCAGTGACATTCCATGAGGCTATCAACATTGATTGGGTTATGATACTTCCACTGCCCTGGTTGAAAGTTGACTTGTCACTGGTAGCCGAGACAGACATGGAAATTCGGGCAGTCTTTGACAGTCCACACTCCACCGGTGAGTAGCATATTTCAGGGTGGGTCGCTACACAAGGGAGTCAGTCCAGTTGATCCAGATGTGAGGTGGGTGCAAACCTGTTTAAGGTAGGGGCAGGATTTCCCGGCAGCAATGGAGTGAACAGACATGCCTGAGGTTTGTAAAAATATCCAAGAGGGAGTGGCCCAGCAAAATTTAACTTAGTCAAAGTATCCTGTGCCACACTTCTATCTCTGAAATTAATAGCAATACAATCAGATTCGGCATGTTTTGGAGTGTTGCCCACTCATGGGACTCTACTAGCAAGGTTAATCTGGATATGCAATAACTCAGGGACACCAAGTCTGCTATTAGTCCTGGTTAATCAGTTTGTCATGGTCTTCACCCATACCAAGGCTTAATGGGGGAAAGGTATTTAATATAACCACAAAGGGGGTCAACTGAGGAGGGAGATGCAATGTGTGTATTCTAGGGGGATGGGATGGGCAGAGTAAGGCCAGAGCTAGTGCTTTGAATGACCAGGGGGCTTATGGGCTGAGTCTGTGACTCGCCTCTAGCTCCAAAAGCATCCTGGGGCCCAGCCTGGGCACAACAGTAGGCCTGTTTTGGCTAAGACCTCTTTATCTTCCCAGGGAGATGTCAGCTGGAGTGTCAGGGCCCTTGGACTGCGCAGATGAAGCCATGTTAGTGGTAGTGCCTATTGAACCAGGTGACAGTGAACTTGCAGAACGATGCACCAGCAAGATGTCCCTCAGGTTAGCCAATGCTTCCTCCACCTTCTCCAAGTAGTTTAAAATTGAACCCAATGCACTTCCACAGCTAAGGCAGATAGAGTCTCCTTCATATGGGTTGAATATAGAGAGTTAGGTTCTGGGTTTAAAACAGGGGCTGGGGTGAACATCGCAGCTGGGGCCAAGGACATTGTCTTTTGGACTTGGCCCCCCTTTCCACCCTCTTCCTCTTGCCTCCTAGGCTTTTTGTCTTCCCTGTGTTGGTCAGGAAATATAATGATTGAGTCCTGCCAGAATGGTCACCAAGCTCTGAGGCCACGGTGGCATCCAGAACATTTGCACCAGGAGGTGTGATCAGAGCATCATAGCTCATAGTTAGCACAGTGAGTCAATGTTGGGGGCACATATATTAGCCAACATATTGAGCTCAAGGGGGACACATGATTGCTCAGGTGCCAGCTCAGGCAAGGATGACAGGGACAGGCACCATTCGGCAAGATCGATTTCCCTGCTGATGAAGATATCAAGGGTAGTGCCCGGTGTTGATTTTGTACTAGCAGCCCTTAGTTTCCTCTTGATGAACCAGCACAAAGTAGACCAGCAATTGGTAGGACAGCAAAAGGATGCAATTAATTAGATATAGAAAGTGAGGTGCTTAAAAGTGAATGCTCAGTACCTCTGGTGGCAGATGAAACGGGGGGCAGCCCAGCCTCCTCTGGGAGATGACGGGTGAAAATGGCCCCGTTCTTCACCCGGGCACAAACGTCCAGTGCTGCGGGAAGCGGTCAGCGCCGAAGTGCGCTGTCTGGCGTCTCTGGCCCCACCTCATCCACATGCCAGTCTGGGGGATGAAGCCCCACCCTACTACCACCAAAAGTCTGCCAGAGAATGCGGGCAGGGGACCGCTGAGTCAGAGAGCCAGCGCTGTGGGAAGCGGTCCACATTTAAGAGCGCTGTCCGGAGTCTCTGGCTCTGCCTCGTCCATGTGGCAGTCTGGGGGGTGAAGTCCCACTCCAGTGCCACCAAACGTCTGTTAGAGAATGTGGGCAGGGAACCGTTGAGTTAGAGAGCCCGTGCTGCGGGTAGCGTTCCATGCTGAAGAGTGCTGTAGGGAGTCTCTGGCCCCGCTTCGTCCACGTGATGGTCAGGGGAATAAAGTCCCACCCCAGCACCACCAAAGGTCTGCCAGAGGCTGCGGGCAGGAAACCACTGAGTTAGAGAGTTAGATTAGTCCATTTTCTCACTTCACGTGGATCTAAACCTTGCAAGATTGCAATTTTCTGTTTGATACTCTTATTTGGAAATTTTCTTAGAATATCTCTTAATATAACAATTGACTCTTAGCAAACACTACAAATAGTACTGCACTCCCATTTATACATAGGAGCATGTCTACGTCTTTCTTGTACCCCTACTGCTATCTCCTCCTCTACATTTCTATGAACCATCCCCTCTTTTGTAATGGGAGTACTGTCTTTTACCTAATAGAATCTTTCTTTTTTAAAGAAATGCTCAGTACTAGATGTATGTTTCCATTTTCCTCTGAAGGCTTTACAGAAATTTGTTTTATTAACAAGTCTTTTTTTTGGCTTTTGCTTTTCATAGACCACACTGTTTTACCCAGTGTTCTCAGTGTGCTTATTCTGTTTAGTATTAAGATAAATACTTTATGCTTCAAGGCAAATACTTTATCTACTATACTTTCTATGTGTTCTTTTAGCTGTTCTTCTCTTATACTGCTTTATATTTCTTATTACATTTTGCATTACACTACTTCTAAACATTATTTTTCAAATGTCTTTGTACTGTTTCTGCCTTGCTGTCAGGTGAGGTTTTTTTTTTAGAACATTTTCCACTTTGAACATGAGTTACTGCTTTTTGTTTCTGAGTTGTTGGTAAAGCTTCCTTTTTATTCACATCATAATACCGTTTTAAGAAACTCCTTAGTTCTCTTACCAGCAGATGTTTTTTCCCCACTACGTTCTGTTCATAATCTCCTTTTTTGTTCTCAGTTTTTTTGCAGGTAGTACTGTTTCTTTTGTGCTTTACTCTGTTCCTTTTTTGTCATCTTAAATTCTTCTCTCTGAACACATGTAGAAATCTGAAAACAAAATACAGTAAACATTTTACCTCAAGCAACTACATTCCTACATAATTCAATATATCATACTATTCCAGAGCTTTTAAATGTAACAGTTCTACTCCCTCTCAAAGTGCATGTCTTACTTCTAAGCACATGGCACCCTGTCCTATGGCCTATCTACAACTTACCTTAGGGGTGACTTATATGTAGTAGAAAGAAAATGTAAAGTTTGGCAAGGAGTTTTAAATGCTAAGTCAGTGTGGCAGTAAACCTGAACACACAGACTCTCCAGTAGCAGACCCCAGACGGGTTTAAAGGGCTACTTGTCTGGATGGGTGACTTGGTTGTGTCACTACTTGAGTACGTATCTGAATGAGTGTATCAGTCCCTCTCTGTGTGTCACTGAATGTGTAAGTGAGTTAGTCAGTATATGACTGGCTGTCTAGTAATTTTATGGGTCTGTAAATGTGTTTGTAAGTGGGTGTATGGATTTCTTCCAGGCTGTCTTAGTGTGTTTTGGGGTATGCAACTGTGTGTGCAACTGCCTCAGTTACTGCTGGATACATAAGTGTTGTCTGTCTGTGTGAGTGAATGTGTAAGTGCCTCTGCTGCTGTCTGACTGGGTGTGTTAGTGGCTCTATGATTTGTACATAGGTATGTGAGTTGCATTATGGGTAAGAGACTGGATATATAACTGGGTGTATGGGTCTGTAAGTGCAAAAATAACTCACTATACCTAAAAGTACATCTCTTAAATTTTAAGCCCATGGCACGGTCCCTAGTGCCTATCTACAGCCTATCGTGAGGGTAACTCATTTGTAGTACAAGGGGAGTATAAGACTTGGCAAGGGGTTTTAAATGCAAGGTTGGCCTGGTGGTAAAACTGCACACACATGCTCTGCAGTAGCAGGCCCGAGACATGTTTAAAGGGCAACTTGTCTGGATGCCTGACTTGGTTGTGTCAGTACTTGAGTATATATTTGAGTGAGTGTATCATTCCCTCTGTGGGCGTGTCACTGGATGTGTAAGTAACTATGTTGCAGTGTAATTGGCTCTCTTAGTAACTCTATGGGTTAGTAAATGTGCATGTAAGTGGCTATATGGATTGCTTACTGGTTGTTTCAGTGACTCAGGGTGTGAAACTGTGTGTGCAACTGGCTCTGTTAGTGCTGGATACATAACTGCTGTATGGGTGAGTGAGTGGATATGTAAGTACCTATGTCTCTGACTGGGTGTGTGAGTGACTCAATGCTTTTGTAAATAGGTTTAGGAGTTGCAGTATGAGTGGGAAACTTGATGTTTAACTGGGTATATAGGTCTGTAAGTGCACATGTAACTCACTGAAAATTCAAAGTACATATATTACCTTTTAAGCACATAACAGCCTGTCCTATAGCCTACCTACAGCCTATCTTATGGGTATCTTATATGTAGTACAAAAGTAACTTATAGACCTATACAGTTACTGAGAGAGCCAGTTATATATCAACATATTTAAGGCCTTCTTGTCTAGATGGGTGACTACGAGTGTCAGTACTTAAGTTCTGAGTGAGTGTATGAGTTTTTCTGTAACTGTGTCACTGGATGTATATGTAACTATGTTGATATATGACTGGCTCTCTCAGTAATTCTATAGGTCTGTAAATGTGTATATAAGTGGCTGTATGGCTTGCTTACAGGTTGCGTTCGTGAGTATTGGAGTATTTAAAAGTGTGTGCTGCTGGCTCTGCTACTGCTGGACACAAGTGCTGGGAAGGTGTGAGAGTGAATGTGTAAGTGCCTTTGTCACTGCTTGACTGGGTATGAGTGGATCTATCCTTTAGTAAATAGGTATGTGAGTTGCGCTATGGGAGTTTGTCGTTGGATGTCTAAGTTATTTTGTCACTATATGATTACCTTTTTAAGTAAGTCTATGAGCCCGTATATGAGTATGTATGTGAGTATATTGATTGCTTACTGACTCTTTAGAGTAACTCTGTGTGTAACTGGCTCTGTAACTGCTGGATACATGAGTCTTTTGTAGGAAAATGAATGAATGTGTAAGTGCCTATGTCACTTTCTCACTAGGTGTGCGACTTACTCTAGGGTTTTGTAAATTGGTATGTCAGTCGTTGCACAGTTAGCTGACTGAATATGTAACTGGATATATTAGTATATAAATGCATTTCTAACTGCCTAAAAGTTCAAACTATATGTTTTGCCTTTTAAACACATACCACCCTGCCCTATTGTATACCTAGAGCTTACCTTAAGAGTGATTTATATGTAAAAAAGCAAATCTTATATTTTTGCAGGTCACTATAAATGGCAATTCAACATAGCAGTGTACACTGCACACATAGGCTCTCTAGTAAGAGGCCTGACACATATTCGAAGGACTAATTCTCTGGGTAGCACAATCAGTACTACAATTCCAGTAGTACTATTTAATTTACAAACCCTAGGCACAGGTAATACTTTGAACTACAGACTTACAAATAAATTAGAGATACCAATTGGGGATAACTAATTGAAATCATATTTAGGGGTCAAGAACATCCACTTTATCAATATAGGCAACTAATAAACTTTTCAGTCTCCTAATTCTAACTGACTGTTTTGGTATCTAACTAGATTTCTTACTGACTGTTTCACTGTCCAAACATGCATATATAACTGACTGTATACATGCATATAACAGTTACTATACAAATGGATGACTATGTGGTGTCAATACTTTACTACATATACTTAACTGAATATATCAGTGTCTCTTTGATTACGTGACTCGATATGTAAGTAACCTTTACACTTTCTTTCACTTTACATGCACTCATATCTACGTCATTGCTTGTCCTTTTTAAAACCACATCATTATTGACATACCTGTGAAATTTGTTTGCTGTTCTTCAATTTTGAAATGAGTATCACATAAAACTCTTTTCTTATGTAATGTGTCACATCTAAAGCACAAGAATGATATCCCACTCACAGCACTAACAGAACCTACTAATGGCAATCTTTCCCACTCTTTTTTTAGCGATACTGATGTACTTATCAAATCATAATCTTCCTTTAATTTTTTATGTTTTTCCACTTCGCAGTTCTTTTTAACCCTTTCTTAGTCTCCTGTTAAGAAGCCCATTCTGGTTGTGTTTGTGGGCAGATTTGCAAACCTGTTGAAATGCTCAGTGTGGGCCCCCATAACTTTGCAACGGATTCGCGAAGCTAAAAGGGAGTCCATTAAACCACCTAACATTGTACTACTACAACTTTGCATTTACATTTAACTTTTTATGATAGTAGTGATTAAGAAAAAAAGTATTTTATAATAAACAAAGAGTTTAAATCACTCTGCTTACAACTTTGAAAGTACAACCTCATTTAGAATCCTTCCCCGCATTCTGTTTTAGCTCAGTTTCAATAGTAACCCCCTTTGGAACACTCTCTTGTACCAGTAGGTCAAACATTCACAGCATATTCTATAAGCATCATACTAGCTTCAAATTCAACTGTAGCAGGTATGGTTGACTGTTTGGAAATATAAGCATATCCAAAATAGTGTAAAATTTTTAAAACGTTTCTACAACCAATCACAGATCAACTTACTCTTTGCTGAAAATAACTATTTAATTTTAGCTACCTGCTTATTTACACCATCCAGTCAAATATCCATTGTTTTTTAAATAAAGGTCCTGTTCTCCATGTTAACTGCCTTTCATTTTGAAAACTGCCTCATTCAGCTCAAGACTTCTCTTGTGTGCTACTCCTCCTTGCTTTCAAAATGGTTAGAGAGTGGATTGTGGGTCATAGCTTTGTGGTTTGGGCCAGAGTGTTTGCTAGAAATAGTGGCATTGACAGGGACTTGGGTTTGGCTAATGTGGACAATACTTGGGCTGGCCAGAGAGGGTTAAAGTGGCATCAATTGCTGCCTTTGGCTAAAAGCATTGCAGGTTGCCAACATCCAAACCTCATGATTGTGCACGGTGGTGGAAATGACCTAGGCACACTCACTGGGATAGAACTGGAAATCTTAATGAAGGAGTCCTTTGGTCTAATACGGACACTTTTCCCTCAAACTGCCTTGGTGTACTCTGACATTTGCTAAATGCAGAAATGGAAGTGGTTAAACAAATTCTGTCCACAGATAGACAAATCCAGGAAGTATGTCAATAAAACTGCTTCTGCATTCCTCAGAAACCACAGCATTGGCTCCATTTGCAAAAACAATTTATGCTTTGACATAGAGGGTATATATAGAAGAGACGGAGTTCATTTCACAGAGAAAGGCAATAGGATGTTCCTTCACAACTAGAAAGGCTGCATCCTGTTTTATGTGTGGTTATCATCTACACACAATAAACACAAAGGTTTTTCTAAGGGCCACCCTTTCTCAAACACTGGTGCATTTTCTTTTTAAATCCCTATTTAAATTGATTTTTTCCGACTTTGAGAATCTGTCTCGAATCCGCAAAGCAGGTGCACACATTCATTGCACAGAAACACATAAACGATTCTCAACTGTGTGACTGTATGTATTGGACTGGATCCGTCAGTGTGTTAGTGGCTCTGTAAGTGGCTGTATGAGTGCCTGAGTCAGTCTGTGAGTGAGTGCATAAGTGTCTGAGTGGGTCTATGTGTGGGTGCAAGAGTCTACCATTGGGTCTCTGAGTGGGTGTGACAGTGTATGAGTAAATCTGTGAGTGGGTGTAACATTATGTGAATAGGTCTGTGACTCAGTGCATGAGTGTCTGAGTGGGTCTGTGAGTGGGTGTGACAGTGTCTGAGTGGGTCTATGAGTGGGTGCATGAATATCTAAGTGGGTCGGTAAAAGTGTGTTTGAGTGTCTGAGTGGGTCTGTGAGTGAGTGTGTGAGTGTGTCACTGGGTCTGTGCGTGAGTGCATGAGTGTCTGAGTGGGTCTATAAGTGGGTGCATGTCTGTCTGAGTGGCTCCATAAGTGGGTGCATGAGTGTCTGAGTGAGTCTGTGAGCAGCTGTATAAGTGTCTGAATGGGTCTGTGAGTCGGTGCAAGAGTGTCTGAGTGGGTCTGGAAGTGGGTGTGACAGTGTCTCTGTGGGTCTGTGACTGGGTGTATGAGTGTGTCAATGGGTCTCTAAGTGGGAGCATGAGTGTCTGAATCAGTCTGTGAGTGGGTGTGTAAGTCTCTGAGTGGGTCTGTGAGTAGGTGCATGAGTGTCTGTGTGGGTGTTTGAATGGCTGTATGAGTATCTGAGTTGCTCTGTAAGTGGGTGCATGAGTGTATGAGTAGATATGTGAGTGGGTACATGAGTGTCTGAATAGGTCTGTGAGAGGTTGTGTGAGTCTATGAGTAGATCTGTGAGTGGGTACTTAAGTCTCTGAGTGGGTCTACAAGTGGGTGCATGTCTGTCTGAGTAGGCTGTGAGTCTATTGCAACTCTGTGTGGTATGTCAATCGCTGCACAGTTAGCTGACTGGATATGTAACTGAATATATTCAGGTCGTTATAAATGGCAATTTAACATAGCAGTGTAAACTGCACAGATAGGCTCTCTAGAAAGAGTCCTGACACATATTTGAAGGACTATTTCTCTAGGTAGTACAATCAGTACTACAATTCCAGTAGTACTATTTAATTGCCAGTGCTGGTGCTCTTTCCCCTCAAAGTGATGTGAATAGGTACAGCCAATTGGCAAGGTACTTTGCCCCCTTATAAGTTCCCAGTAAATGCTACCAGTGGTATCCAGGGCAAGGGTGGTAAAGGGGTCACCAGGTCTTCAGCACTATATTATGCTATGCTGTGTGGCCCAAGTAAAAGTGTGTCTGCAGGTCTGCCATTACAGCACTGCACGCGCACCCTGTCTGCTCAAGAGTGATGCTGCACACACCATGTGCTGCAGAGCCACACCACTGCCTTAATATAAGTAAGTCACTCCTAAGGTTGTCCTCCTAAGCGCAGGAGGTAGAGAGCATTATATTGAAGGTGTGGATAATATATGTTGATACATATATATCCCTAAAGTAACAAAGAAAAGCAAGGGTTTTTTTGTAAATTACCCTTGGTTCATAGATAACATGGGCTGGCTACTGAGAAAATTTGAGAAACCCAGCTCAATTATGGAGCAGTTGAATTGTGTCGTGGTTGATGTCAAACACCATGCTTTTTCATTCCCAACACGATTCTCGTGTCGAGGGTGAGGTGGCATGCATGTAGGTGCCACCCTGAGTGGGTGCCCACCTAAGGTTTAGTGCTCCAGTGCCTTGGCGGGCTTCCCCGAGCTGCTTGCCACCAAGACAAGAGTCTGCCAACCTGGTGGGATGTGCTAGCACTTCCCCAGGATGGAGACAAAAGTCTGGGCAGAAAGAAGGTCACACCTCCTCCCTCCCAGGATGGCTAGTGTTTACAGTCATCAAGGCGGTGAGCCTCAAAGGCTTTCACCACCCTTGATGTGTAATTCCATGCCCCATCACTCAAGGACAAAGCCCTTTTGGCCCTGTCCAGACCAACTGGGGGGAAATTAGTTATTCAGGTGGCGTACAACTCCAAAATGCTAGCTACACCTTTAGGGTGTGCAAGGGGGTCTGTAAGCCAAGGAAAGGTTCTGCCATGTTGGAAGACCCTAAATTAGTGAACTCTGGGTTAAAAGGTGATGTACACCCATAGGATGTTGTCACCACAGGGGCAGGTTAGCCGCAAAGACCAGTAGCCCATTGGCCACTGTTCCTCACACCCTTAACACCCCCTAAACTAGGATTTAAGGGGCTCCCCTGACACCAGAACCTCAGTTCTGACTTTGAATCCAAGAAGAGGCACAAAGAAGACACCATCAATGACAACAGGACTTTGGACTCTGCCGCCATGCGAAGGTAGGACACTTAAGTGCCCTGAAGAGACAATATACTGGAACCGAGGGTTCGACGTGTGTTCGTGGCAAAAGCTCATTGCTCCCAGCAAGACGGACTCCAGTGGATGCGAGAAACTGAAGCAGACACCGTTGAATTGGTGGGACCAGTCCCCTGCAAGCTGCAGGAAAATCGATAATGTGCATGACAATAATTACGACCCGCTGGGCCTGTCAAGAGTGAGCCCAAAGAGAAGTGGTGCCCTGCAAGCCCGGAGTTGTAGCTAAGCTTTCACCAAGTTCCAAACTGCGACTCCACTCCTATTGACCTCCAGGCACCGAAGTAACCGTGGACTACTTTTGCCGCAGCCAAGGCCTGGTGATCGCCATTCGGGTGATCGACTTCTTGAACGACATCTCCAGCTCGAGAGCACCTCACAGTGACAGTAACCGACATTGGCAACGACCCCGCTGCTGTGTCCCTGCATCCTAAAGGTGGTGTAGTCTAGTGTGTGGCAAAGCATCTTTGGCTCAACCTGCCCCGGTGATTGACAGCTGTCAGATACCTTCGCACCCCGAGATGTCGAGCAGGGTAGAAGAAATCCAGCTGTTGAAACTGGGTTTTAGGACTCCAAAGGCCTCTACTCTCCGAGGGTAGAGTGGGACTCTGTCTCCAAGTGTGGTTTTGTCAAGTGCTGCAAGTTTGACATCTCCCGCGGATCCCGTTCTTACCAAGGACAGCCAAGTTATCTCTCCACCCGGACTCCCTTGGCAAGGTAGCAAAGTAACGACTGTTGGAACTTGGTCTAGGGATCCGCATGACCTTATCCACAAGAGGGTTTGTTTGAACTCACCCTGCAAGTGACCAAGTGTCACCTGTGTTTTCCCCCCTTTATTTCAATGGGACCAGTTTGACAACTTAAAGTGCATCTATTTTTGAACTCTTTAAAAATCCACAACACTCGTATGTATGATCCAAAGTTTGTTTTAGTGTCTATATTTATATATAAATAAGCTCTATTTTTATAAATTAGTGTCAGATTTCTTTCGAGTCATCTCAATTATTTATTCATCATCATGGTGTCTTGTGGTTTGTGGCCTCCTGGACTGACTTGCTACGTTGACTTAGGCCTGGCTGCCATGATGCCTTTTTGCGCATGTTACTTTGTGCCGTTGTTTTTCAAGCCTCTGCTTCTGCCCGGCTATTTTAGAACTGTCTGCATATCTGTCTTTCACCTTTTCTCCTGTTCCCTTTGGGCTACGTCTGCACAACATGTACAAGGTCGAAAAACAACATCCCTTGTTCTTGCTGATCTGGCCAGTCCCTCGCACTTAGACATAACACTAGGTACAGCTGCCTTGGAGAAATTTGTGTGCTTTAAATATTGTGATTTCACTGTCAGAGACGTTTTGGAGAAAAATCTTTCCAGAGAGAAGAGCTGTGCTTGTCTGATGATGTAAACCTTGCATCTAGATCTTGAGGTATGGGGGTTCGCTAGTCAAAGCCCAGAGGTCTTCTGTTTTTATAATAAACTAGCTACTAGCACGGGGGAGGGTGGTAAGGTCATTTAGCCCTATATCCACTGCTTTATGAAATGCTTTCCCCGTTTGTATTCTATGGAGTTGTAACTATGCTGCTTATATTATCCTTATGCATTATGCTGATAGTACTGGCACGTGTACTGTATCTTAGAGCACGTTAGTTGAAATAAACATTTTAAACTATACAGTGTCTCTTCTTACGCGCGTAGTGGACAGGTATGAGTGAGTTATGAAAGGGTGTTCTTGCTACTGCGAGTCCTGAGAGAGGGATACTGTGTTCTGGGTTGTCTAATCATTGGTAGCATTGTTGCTAATGAGACGCTACAACTAGTCGGGTTGGGGTTTTAGGTGCTAAGGTTTATGGTTGGCTCACCACTATATTCCGAGGTCCTATTATCCTGTGCATAGCTCTGTGTATGTGCAGAATCCCTACAACATGGCGCCCAACGTTGGGCAACTTCAAGCTTGAAAGAACCTATAAAAACGTCAATATAGGAGGTATCGCCGTCACACACGCGTCCGGAAGCGTCAGTGAAGGGGGTTGTGGACAAGCACAAGTACTACTCAAGCGTCTCGCAGATAAGCAGCCCACTCGTTGGTTGCGCCAGTTCCAGTCCTGGGCTTGAAGGGATCTCGTACAGTCATCTTACCACCGCTTCCTGGTCGCAAGGAGAACAGATACATCTCAGTGGAAAATGTCAAGCTACAATATCTGGCCGATCCTGAATAGTGTTACACCAGCGGTCTCTTGTCCTGTCATTTCCCGGATAAATGTTCGTGGCCCTCCGGCCCGAACGGTCACTGATGTTGCCATCGAGATGGTAGATTCGCCTGATTGCTTACTCGATGACCCGGACTCCCCCTGCAATGACGAGTCTGAGTATACCTACCCTGCCAGCGAGTCGGTGGCTCACCTACCAACAACGCCACTGAGCCCAACACGTTATTCCTTTGACTCGGATTCCGCCTCATCACTTGTCCCGTCCAAATTCAGCATTCTTGTATCCAGGTTCAGAGACAATTTTTTGATTCCCCCCTGGACATACATCTGGTTGGTGCTATTCCTGATTTTTTTGTTCATGTCCATTGGCTTTGTCACAGTGTTTTTTCTACTCATCAATGGTCACTATTTACCAGAACGCTCTGCTGTGAACTGTGTTGCTGGAACTTTGGCTCCACATTCTTCATCTCACATCATGAAAAGGGACCACACATTTGTGAACATTTCAGCGTTTCCAGTCGCTGATGGCATCGTATGGGATGCGGTAAATTTCCAAATTCATGGACCAACCGAAATTATTAATGTACCAAATGTCCTTCGTGTTTCAATGGGTGATGTCGTGAAAAGTAATATACATTCTGATGATTGGGATGTGCATGCAGTTGAAGCATTATTTACTGATTTGAAATATAATGCTGCTTTTAATGCTGAAGATTTGTACATGAATTCTGCAAGTTATGCTGATTTATATTGTTACCAGCATTGGGGCAACCACTTTGTCCATAAACCAAGTACACTGCATGGTCATTTTAACTACACCAAATGGGAGCACTGTCCAACCCCTTTGCCAGGTAGCTCCCAAACTCTTAGAAATAAATTTACTTACTTCACAGACTTTGATAGATCGAACCCTGGGTCCTATTATTTTAAATTAAACACTCGATCCACTCAGAAAATCATGTTGACCCACACCAAATTGCTATATTCGGGTTCCTTCTTGAGCGCCTTAGCTGTGGGTGGTTATGAGTACTGGAAGGACACTATTGACTTGAAATCAATCTGGGGCTCCAAACCATGGCAGGTGCAAGGCACCGAAGCCTTGCACCATGCTTGTCTTATCCCAGCCCAGATTTTATTTTTGAATAATACCATCTATCAAACTACGTGTTGGGGTTTGGCTACTTCCAAACAATTGAATGCACCTTCCATTCCTGCATTTTCTTCCACTCCTAACGGAAGCTTGCATTTCAATGTGTCCCTTACAATTTTGCAAACTATGTTTCAGAACAATTCGTTTAATGTCTCTACGCTTGTTCATTCACCCTGGTTGGCTTGGCCCATAGTGTCTAATGCCTGCCAACTGCGTTTTCATGACTCAGTTCCTGGTTACAAACAGGATAGGCCAGATCCAAGGTTTTCTGACTCTCGTACTGTAACAACATATTCTGTTGGTAAATTGTGTAAACAGTGGTTGCAGCACTCTTCCGTAGATTCTGTTAAACAACATTTGTCCCTCCTATCAGGCATTATTGATCTGTCCGACTTTATTCTAGGGCCTCGTGGTCCACGACCTAAGAGATTCATTTATGAAACTTATAACGAACTCTGGAAGCTTTCGCAGATAGAAGCTGCTTCCCGTCTCCGGGAAATAGATCAAGCAAATTTAGAAAAGGTGCTTGCTGTTGTTGACAATAGTATTAACACCCTGTCTTCCCGCATTTACACGTTAGAGAATATTGTGTCCTCTGTTGTTGATATTGTACAAGATGATGTTTCTGTGTTATATCATGGTCGGAATCAATTGCGTTCAGTTATGCAGTTTGCATGGACATTGCAAACACTTAAGTTGGGTAAAGTTCCGTGGCATTTTTTGAACACCTCTGCTTTATTCCTGCCCTTTAATTTAACTGACAAACCGCAGTTCATGTCCATGAAGGACGCAGCATACACTCTGTTACATATCGAGAAAATAGAGCCCTTACCATTCTCTGTGGCAGAGTTGGATTCTGCCGTGTGGCTAGTTCATGGGGTTATCGCCTTGCCTTTTTCTTTGTTTGAATTTAGTTTGTGCATGAAACATTATCCTGTGGGCCATTTCCAGCCCTTGGGCAGTGCCTTCCTGCATGAACTTTGGTCCCTGCCTTTCATGTATAAATGTCTTAGAGACGAAAAGGAAGTTTTTCTCACGGGGGAGTCATGCGATTCAACTGTGGGTCATTCCCTTATTTGCAAACACATTAAGTTGCACGGAGCTTGTAACGTTTCGGCTCCGAATCTTGCTTGTGTGTTGAAGGGTATTCCTGCTCCTGCTATTTCTCCTCCGTTCACTGTGCTTGCTAATGGTAGCTATCTGCTTTTGAATAACCAAGACTGCTGTGGCATGCTGGCCGGCATACCCTATATTGTTACAGTATCACACAGAGTTGTCTGCTGCAAAAATGTGCTTTTTCCTCCCCCGCACGACATCATAGATAGTTCTGTTTGGCCTTCCATTCCTACACTGAAGGCGGATTTCAATAAATTGAGCAGAATAAAGGCACTATTATTGAACCAGGAGGTTATGCTCACATCCGCCCGGGAGACATTCATTCTCCAGGTAGCTAGTACCCACAGTGAAATACAGGCCCTTTTGAACACTAACCTCCCACAACATTTCGGTGAACTGATTCACCGTGTTTTTAATGCATCACGCACTGAAGGTCCGGTGCACTTTTTTAAAGTTGTGGGCCCTGGCCTTGTGACCTCCTTTTCAGACTATTTTTGGTGTAATACCGGCTTTTATTCATTCTATTTTTTCCAGCGTCTTTGGCGGCTTTCCGTTGATCCTTGCCTTGGCGGCTGGTATACTACTTTTGGTCTGTTTACTACGCAATGGCTGCACCTCCTTGGGCCCTTCTCGACCCAGGTCGACTCCAGGTGCTCCGTGAGCGCATCCTCGCTGGCTTCTGCATCCTGCCATTGGCGACGCTCAGTGTGTCCTATAGACTTTCTTTTCGCTTTGCGTATTTCACTTGCGTGCAACCTGTGATGTCTTGCATCAGATGTCCTTTCTCGTGGTCCTTGGATTATTGCCTCTCCAATACGTCTCTGTCTCGACCGGATTTTGTCCTGCTGGTGGGTCCCTTAGAGGCCCATGAACGGGACTGTTCCGGTGCGGGCTACATGGTGCGTGCGGCTGCACTGGGGATTTTGGCACAATGGGATATCTGGGCGGCTGCTCAGAATCTCCTACAACGAAGTTATATTGAGTACCACGCAAGTTGTCCCGCAATGCTGTTCGCTGCTCCCTCTTGCGAGGAACATGACTGCAGCTTTGATTTGTTGGACTGGATGGCGTTGTTTTTTTCCGACGATTCCAATGATGTCCTCTTGGAAGGTGTGGCTTTTTTTGCACTTACACTCTGTTGGATTGACAGGGCCTTCGCTTTCTGCGACCTGCCTCGCTGGATTGTTTTTTTTTTTACCTCTACCATTATTTTTTCGTCTCCCATTCGTTGTCCTTCATGGGGACTGCTCCTCCACAGACGTTTCTGTTCTGCTCAATCTATTTGAACTCTGTCTTCGTCCTATGTCTTGGCCGATGGACTGCACAGGGGAGGGTGTCTTGTGGTTTGTGGCCTCCTGGACTGACTTGCTACGTTGACTTAGGCCTGGCTGCCATGATGCCTTTTTGCGCACGTTACTTTGTGCCGTTGTTTTTCAAGCCTCTGCTTCTGCCCGGCTATTTTAGAACTGTCTGCATATCTGTCTTTCACCTTTTCTCCTGTTCCCTTTGGGCTACATCTGCACAACATGTACAAGGTCGAAAAACAACGTCCCTTGTTCTTGCTGATCTGGCCAGTCCCTCGCACTTAGACATAACACTAGGTACAGCTGCCTTGGAGAAATTTGTGTGCTTTTAATATTGTGATTTCACTGTCAGAGACATTTTGGAGAAAAACCTTTCCAGAGAGAAGAGCTGTGCTTGTCTGATGATGTAAACCTTGCATCTAGATCTTGAGGTATGGGGGTTCGCTAGTCAAAGCCCAGAGGTCTTCTGTTTTTATAATAAACTAGCTACTAGCACGGGGAGGGTGGTAAGGTCATTTAGCCCTATATCCACTGCTTTATGAAATGCTTTCCCCGTTTGTATTCTATGGAGTTGTAACTATGCTGCTTATATTATCCTTTTGCATTATGCTGATAGTACTGGCACGTGTACTGTATCTTAGAGCACGTTAGTTGAAATAAACATTTTAAACTATACAGTGTCTCTTCTTACGCGCGTTGTGGACAGGTATGAGTGAGTTATGAAAGGGTGTTCTTGCTACTGCGAGTCCTGAGAGAGGGATACCGTGTTCTGGGTTGTCTAATCATTGGTAGCATTGTTGCTAATGAGACGCTACAGCTAGTCGGGTTGGGGTTTTAGGTGCTAAGGTTTATGGTTGGCTCACCACTATATTCCGAGGTCCTATTATCCTGTGCATAGCTCTGTGTATGTGCAGAATCCCTACAACAATGGTATTGTAAAATGCTTAACACATGTTCCTCCAGTAATGACTGACTGCTCTCTGCCACACTACCAGGGTTGAGCTAAGGATTTTTGCTGTTGATTCCAAGGATCATCTCTGTGTTTTGTGAGAATATTGCATGGTAAGGCCTCCCAGCCACACCACATAATATTCCACCTTGCAAGATTGGTACCCAGCAGTGTGGATTCTGAACCTGTGTTTTGTAGTACCACTGGTCATAGGTTAATTGTGAATGAGAAATCCTTGAATGACTTTAGCTTCAAAAGTTTTTTGTAAGATTTGTTTTAGATTTTTCTAAAAATAAAATTTTATTGTAATTTGTTATGACCTTGTGTTACATCCCTGTTCCAATTACATTAAAAGTTAAAAGTGGTTTAGTAAGTTAGGGAAAAGGTTTTAAAAGCGGTTAGGTTTTTAATAAGTTTCCATAAAGTAGTGCACATTGGAGAATATCCTGAGTCTTGATCAGCCTAGTCTCTCCATCCTGAGGAACAATGATCTAAGGGTACTGTGCAAGTTTAGATGCATTCGTTTTAGAGCAACCTCTAAGAGAGAAGACCTAGAACAGGCCCTCGGAGACTATGAGGAAGAAAACCTAGATAGGGGTAACAACTTCTCTGTTGGTCACACAGCAGAAGAAGATGAGGTATTGGTCACAGCCCAGGTTAATGATGGAGAAGATTCTGATCATCCTAAATCACAGAACTTCCCCAGACCCCCTACACCAGTGGAAAGTGACAGAGGTCACTCTAGAATCACCTCCATTGGTAGAGTGGTAGTGTAAAATCTGTCAGAACACAAATGATCTCCACAGAAGCAGAACACGCTAAAGCCCCCAACCTTACCGTTACCGATGACTTCTGAGTTCCAGAAGAACCCGGGAAAGGAATGGAGGAAGGACAAGATTAAGGAAGGTCGACCCACAATGGAGGGAACGATGAGAGATAGACGCCTTATCCAACCGGCGGTCAAACCAAGAGGAGGATCCACCTTACTGACTCTGAAAACTAGGTGAGTAGATGAGAAGAACTGAAGCCAGTTCTGAATGGATTTGCTGCTTCCGGAAAGACGATGAGGAAGTTCTGAAATCTAATTTAAATGAGTCGAGCCGGAACACTTCTCTCCAACGAGGTGCTGAATACTAGTTTTCACTGACTGAGTCTGAGTCCTGCCGGAACACTAGTCGCTTAAGAGAGACTGGAAGCAAGACTCGCTTTGACTGAGCCCGCGTCGTGCAGAAACACTAATTCCTCATGACGAACTGGTAGCGGACTCACACTGACAGAGCCCACATCCGACACTACCATGCTCACCACAAGTACAGTCTAAAGGATAAACTCCGATAAGAGAGTCTACAAATGGGAACAAGGTAAGCCCTTGAAATAAAAGTACTAATTAGTATGTCTGGAGATAACGGTGGCAGAGAGCACGGAGAACACTACTCTCCTCAAGGATTCTCTTGTTGAAGTACGCAGAGAGCAGCTCATCCGCCTCCAAAATCATTATCAAACCTCATGAGTTTGTTTAATCCAAGACTAGTGTTTGTTTAAGCAAGGTGGAGGCCATCTTGGAATGACCTTTTGAGCATCCAATTTTGAGATCTCCAGTGATTAGAGACTGGACATATACCCACCCTCTTATGCCTTAACTTATTTAAAGAACAAGGGAACCCAAAGAATTGGTCAGGGACCTTGGGTAATTGATAATTTTAAGACACAGGGGTCCCTAGACATGAGAAATTTTGGACAAAAGGATGAATATAGACTCAAAATCAGTCATATATTTTGGACTGTCCAGGCGGACAGGATATTTAATATTCAAAGATTCAAATATTAAGACAAAGGCCATAAAGTGGGACACAAGCCTACATCCTACTTGGCATATGTAATAGACAAGAAATTACAAATAACAATTACAAAACAGAAAACAGAAAAGGCTCAGGCAAATTAACTTGTTTGTATGTTAGACATTTCAATAGTACAAACAAGGATGAAGTTAGACACCATTACACATAAATAAAATTCATTCAGAAAGTGTATCTGGTGAACAATTAAGTCGACGGCGTTTCGATCCCCTTTAAACAATTATTGGGATCATCATCAGGACATTGTTATTAACATGCCTGAAAACAATTGCCTTGGGGCAGTGTACGAGATACTGGAGTAGGCGTGACAGTAGACGGCTAGCAATGCGCGGCATAAAGGTTGTCAGCAGGAAAAGAATAAGTTGCCCATAATACGGGGATGTATAAACACTGATGTGAGCCGCGTCCGCGGTCTCTCACGTGGTGGCAAGGTCAAATATGACCGATTTCCAGGAGGAGGTCCGCTCGCTATAGTGTAGCACACAACCACAGAAGCCGGCCACGCGCTGATAGTGTATCCCAGCGCAACTTTGAATCGAGGTCGTTCCATATTCACTGGGGAACACCATATTTCACAATAGCGAGCGGACCTCCTCCTGGAAATTGGTCATATTTGACCTTGCCACCACGTGTGAGACCGCGGACGCGGCTCACATCAGTGTTTGTACAACCCCATATTACGGGCCACTTATTCTTTTCCTGCTGACAACCTTTATGCAGCGCATTGCTAGCTGCCTACTGTCGCGCCTAATCCAGTGTCTCGTACACTGTCCCAAGGCAATTGTTTTCAGGCATATTAATACCAATGTCCTGATGATGATCCCAATAATTGTTTAAATGGGATCGAAACACCATCGACTTAATTGTACACCAGATACACTTTCTGAATGAATATTATTTATGTGTAATGGTGTCTAACTTCATCCTTGTTTGTACTATTGAAATGTCTAACATACAAACAAGTTAATTTGCCTGAGCCTTTTCTGTTTTCTGTTTTGTAATTGTTATTTGTAATTTCTTGTCTGTTACGTATGCCAAGTAGGATGCAGGCTTGAGTCCCACTTTATGGCCTTTGTATTAATTTTTGAATCTTTGAATACTAAATATCCTGTCCGGCTGGACAGTTCAAAATATATGACTGATTTTGAGTCTATATTTATCCTTTTGTCCTAAATTGCTCATGTCTAGGGACCCCTGTGTCTTAACTTATGACTTAGCACACATTCTCAAGGGTGTTTTAGAGCATTTGTAGCCTCATTCCTGACAGGTAGGAAATGTCCATGACCAGCTTGATGAACTCTCCTGGTAGGAGAAAAGGTTGGAATTGGAAGAAAGGAGACTAGCCCTTGATATCAAGAAAGCTAAGATGTGTCTAGTTCCCGAGGATGGGGTCAGCAACAAAGATAAAGAGGAGTCTTTTGATCCTTAGATCCCCAAAGAGATTGTCCCTATGTTTAGTGATGGAGATGACATAACCAAGTGGTTTGCAGCTTTCAAGAGAGCTTGCAGCATGAGGAAGTTGGGGCTCTCTTCTTTGGGAGTTATTTTCAGTGAAGGTCAGAGATAGACTTCTGACCCTTGATGAGAGCATTGCTGTGTGCTATTCACACATTAAGGAGACACTGATTGAGGTGTTTTGACT
Source organism: Calotriton arnoldi (assembly GCA_963921515.1). Taxonomy (NCBI): domain Eukaryota; kingdom Metazoa; phylum Chordata; class Amphibia; order Caudata; family Salamandridae; genus Calotriton; species Calotriton arnoldi. The sequence continues at coordinate 329,756 of CAWUFW010005086.1, forward strand.
CACCGCAGAGGAGTACAGAATACAATTCAGAGAGACCGGAAGAGGCAGAACCAAACTTGGGTGGACTTTGTTGACTTCTCAGTCAAGACACAGGATGGCTGGATAGTAGGTAATAAAGTGAACACTTATGATGGGCTATATAATTTAATTATGAAGGAGCACATTTTAACTGTACCACCGAGGTAGGGAAACCCTATTGAGTTGGGGAAGAAAGCAGATATGTAGGTAAGATCAAGAGTACACAAGAAGTTCCAGGTGGGTGACTCCAAACAGGGTGGTTAAGCCCACAAAAATCAAATTAGGGAGGTGGTAAGCCCACCAAGGAGACTCCCTCTGAACCCCAGAAGTCTAAAAAGGAGTAGAGGAAATCCCACCCCAACTCTGACTATCAGGGGGACCTAGGACTTAAAAGGTTTCTGGATAACAGGTTGTGTTTTGACTGCCAGCAGTCAGGTCACTACAGAGGTGACCCAACTTGTTCCAGGAAGAAGGGGGCTAGTACTGGGCTGTCCAGTGTAGCCATAGGGGAGGACTCCTCAGATGAGGAGGGCCTCTCAGCATTAAGCTGGGGAAGAGGACCAGATGGTAAGCTGGTGATCCCTGAGGGTGGGAGTAGGCACTTTCCCTCCATTCAGGTTAATGAACAAACATCTGTTATTCAGCGCCAAGATACCCGTAGTGGTGAACGTGCGCTTTACAAATACTTATGTTATGTTTGTTATGTTATGTGCCAGTCACACCACAGTGGTGGACCGGTTGGTGACCCCAGATCAGTATGTGGAGGGAGAAGCCAAGAAGATAAGGGTAGCCTGTGGGAAAGTTTCAGTTACACCTGTAGCCATAGTGTCCCTGGAGAGGGAGGGTACCCTTCATTGGCACAAGGTAGTGGTCAGGGCTGACCTCCCCTTAGATTGCCTCCTAGGTAATGACCTACCAGAAGTTTGTCAGAACCCAAGTTGGGTAGTTGACCAAAGCACCCCCAACCCAAAGTTCCTGGGGATCCATTCCCTGCAGTTGAGATACAGGTATCCCAAAAGAAAGGAAAAAGGAGAAGGAAAAGGAACCCACTGTAAAGCTGGAACCAGTGAGCCAAGGAACTTCAGACCCAGTAGGGTTAGAGCCCAAAATTGTCACTGGTGAGGCTTCATCTGTTCCTGAAGTATTCCTGTACAGTCAGCCAGCTGTGCAGAAAAAGGGTGTTGTCCCTGCTCTGACAGAAGGGAGAGTGAAAGAAGGGTATCTGCCACAAGATGTGGTAGCCTTCCATTCAGAATGGCAAGAGAGGTTCCAAGGACCCACAGTTGCCCCTGAGCCAGCTCAGCCACTTGTCAGTGCAGAGCTCAGGGTGTGATTTTGGATACTGACAGCTGTCAGTAGCCTCTGCTGGGTGCTGGACTACATGGCTGCACTGTCATTGCCGTGGGAGGCAGACCCCATAGCCAAAAGCAAGTAAGGCCCACTGACCCTTCTGGTCATGGTGGGGTTACTCTAGTGTTGGGTAAACTCAGTGGGCAAGCTAGGTGTCGCCTTAGCTAAGATAGGGATAGGTGAGGTGGCCACCTCACTATCCAAGATAAAAGGGGAGAGACGAAATAAAACAGCTATAGCAAAGGCTAGTTTTAAAACGGGTCCTGTCACTGTTGAGATGGGTCACCCTCCCAGAGAAAATGACCTTACAGAGAAGATGTGAGGCAGAGTAGGCCCTGCAATAAAATAGCCAGTTTCCTTCCTGCTTCCACACCTCACACGCCAGGTATACTCTACCAGGGGTGGGTTGAGTCACCTGGGTGTGTTGGCTGGGAGGGATTTAAGTTGGAAATTGGGCCTCTTTGCAGATGCCCCTCCCTTTTCTTGCCCCATTTTATACTGCTAGATGCTGTTTTTAGACTATTATAGGGGCAATGGGACCTTCTAACCAGGCCCCAGGGCCTGTGCTCTTTCCCCTCAAAGTGATGTGAATTGGTATACAAGGGCTGCAGCACTATATTGTGCTATGCTGTGTGGCCCAAGTAAAAGTGTGTTTGCAGGTCTGCCATTGCAGCTTTGCAAAAGCAGCCTGTCTACTCGAGAGTGACCCTGCACACAACATGTGCTGCAGAGCCGCACTACTGTCTTAACATAAGGAAGTCACTCTAAAGGTTGTCCTCCTAAGCCCAGTAAGTAGAGTGCATTATATTGAAGGTGTGAATATATATGTTTATACGTATATATCCCTACAGTAACACTGTAAAGCACTGTTTTACTGTAAGTGGCTGCCGGTCCATAGATTAACATGGGCTGGCTACCGAAAAAACTCGAGCTAGCCAGCTCCATTATGTAATGATCGAAATGTGCTGTGTTTGATGTCAAACACTGTGCTTTTTCACCCCCAACATGATTCTCATGTCGAGAATGAGTTGGCACGCAGGCAGGCGCCACCCTGAGTGGGTGCCCTCCCAATGTTTAGTGCTCCAGTGCCTTGGTGGGCTTCACCGAGCAGTTTGCTGCCAAGATAAGAGTCTTCCCTCCTGGTGGGATGAGCTAGCACTTCCCCAGGATAGAGGCAAAGGCCTGGGCAGGAAGGAGGTCACACCTCCTCCCTCCCAGGATGGCTGGTGTTTACAATTATCAAGGCAGTGAGCCTCAAAGGCTTTCACCGCCCTTGATGTGTAATTGCTTGTCTCCCACTTGAGGACAAAGCCCTTCCCTTCCTGTCCAGCTCGACCGGTTGAAAAATTAGTTATTCAGGTGGCATACACCTCCAAAAGGCTAGCCACACCTTTAGGGTGGGCTAGGGGGTCTGTACAGCCAAGGAAGGGTTCTGCCATGTTGGAAGACCAAAAAATTAAAGGACTCCGGGTAGAAAGGTGAGGTACATCCACAGTATGTTGACACTACAGGGGTGGGTTAGCCGCAGGGACCAGTAGCCCATTGGTCACTGTCTCCCACACCTTTAACGCCCCCTAAACTAGGATTTAAGGGGCTCCCCTGACACCAGAACCTCAGTTCTGAATTTGAATCTGAGAAGAGGCACAAAGAATACGCTGTCACCGACAACAGGACTTTGGACTCTGCTCCAGTGCGAAGATAGGATATTAAAGTGTCCTGAAGAGACCATATAAAGGAATCAAGTGTTCGACTTGTGTCTGTGGCAAATGCTCATTGCTCCCAGCAAGAGGGACTCCAGTGGATGCCAGAGACCGAAGCAGAGTCTCTTGGATTGTGGTATTAGTACCCTGCTAGCTGCTAGTTGCAGAAAAATCGATGTGCTGCGTGACAAGTATTGTGACCCGCTGGGCCTGTTGACAGTGAACCCAAGGAGAAGTGGTGTTCTGCAAGCCCGGAGTGGTAGCTAAGCTTTCACCAGGTTTCAAGCCGCTACTCCACACCTGTCGACCTACAGCCACCAAAGTAACCGTGGACTACATTTGCTGCAGCCAAGCCTTGGTGATCACCAGTCGCATGATCTACCCCTTGAACAACATTTCCAGCTCAAGAGCACCTCACAGCAACAGTGACTGACACCTGCAATGACCCCGTTGCTGTGTCCCTGCATCCTGAATGTGTTGTGATCAACTGTGTGGCAAGGAATCTTTGGCGTGACCTGCCTCGGTGATTGACAGCTACCTCAGTGAGTAGAGTGGGACTCCATCTCCAAGAGTGGTTTTGTCAAGTGCCGCAAGTTTGACAGCTCCCGCAGATCCTGTTCAATACCAGGGACAGCCAAGTCACCTCTGCACCCGGACTCCCTGGGCAAGGTAACAAAGTAACAACTGTTGGAACTTGGTCTAGGGATCCGCATGAGTTTGAACTCAAGTGCCACCTGTGTTTTCCCCCATTGATTTCAAGTGCATCTATTTTTGAACGCTTTAAAAATCCACAACTCCGGTTGAATGTGTGATACAATGTTTGTTTTGGAGTCTACATTTTTATAAATTGGTGTCAGATTTCTTTTGAGTTGTCTCAATTACTTATGCACCATCATGGTACTGCAAAATGCTTAATACATGTTCCTCCTGTAATGCCTGAGTGCTCTTTGACACACTACCAGGACTGAGCTAAGGATTACTGTTGTTGACTCCAAGGATCATTTCTGTGTATTGTGAGAATATTACATGGTAAGGCATCCCAGCCATACCACATAATATTCCACCTTGCAACATTGTGAGTGCCTGAGTTGGTCTGTGAGTGGGTCTGTGAGTGTCTGAGTGGGTTTGTCAGTGGGTGTATGATTGTCTGAGTGGGTTTGTGAGTGGGTGCATGAGTGTCTGAATGAGTGTGTGAGTGGCTGTGTGAGTGTCTGTGTGCATCTGTGAGTGGGTGTGTGTCTGTGTGGGCCTGTGAGTGGATGCATAAGTGTCGACACAAAGGATTAAATGGATTAAATGGAGTACTTTAACAGTTCCTTTCACTGCTACCTTCAAAACATCAAATATATTATTATCCTAGAATCTATTATCTTTTTAAACAATGTGCTCTACCAAGAAGCAGACATCTTTGCCATACCCATGACGGCCGCCAACTCTTGTCTGTTTTGAAATCATGTGTTAGTTCTCTGTTGTGATATCAGTCCTTTATTTAAGCACAGCTTGCACATCTGTGCATTGCACATCTGGCCTCTAATTGTGCTGGTGTGAGAGCAAAACCGTAACCCAAAATTTGGACACTCCAAAATGTACCTAATTCTATTGTCCCACAGTTTACCAGATCAGAGACGGTGTTAAACCTCAATTTCATGAAACACTGTGCCCCCATTAATGCACCTCACCAAACATCAATTAACAGAGTAAAAACAGTTAAATAAATAATGTTGGGCACTCAATAACTGAGCTCTAGATTTACAAAATACAAAAATTCAAAATAAGCGGTACAGAGCCAATGCCATGTATGCACAGATACAAAGCTATACAGAATATGTAAAAAAATCTGAAAATATTCTAAGTTTCAATGGGCAGCAAAATCTTAAGACTCAGGCAGCATCCCTAGCATCATAGGAAAGTCTTTTGACTCACCACCAAAATCAAAGAATTCTTATGCAGAATTCTTGCGTAACAAATTAGAAAAATTGCCAAATCCAAATCATCATATGTATAATTTCTTTAACAAATCTGAATACAAGAATAATACTTTTCATTACCTTTACATTTAAGCAGCATCCCATTTCTAAAAAAATATTCAAAGCTCTCTATGCTAATGTCATCCAGAGATGTTTGAACAAATCTGACACAATGAACAATAAAGCCTTCAGCGAATGAGTAGACTAGTGATCACAGCAAAAGGAAGCAGAATGAAACTTAACAAATGCCACAAGTCATAGAGAACAGGGAGCAGTTAATCGAAAGCAATGTAGTTATAATAGTGGAAATACTCTACTACACCTTAGCTTGACAGTGCTCTGAGGCTCCTGTGAAGAAGATGTGTGCAGGCGGAGAAATAGGAGTGAGTGACGGGGATGGCATCCATCTTGTATAAAATGGAGATTTAGACAGGCATGTTGCATAACTAAAACACATTAATAACTTCACTTCTATACATCATATGAAATTAGTTTCATCTGCAACTATATAAGTTCAGCCTATATATTTAAAATCATGTGTAAAATAGCATATTATTCATCATCATTAATGCACAAAAATACTTGCCGCCCATTGAGACTTGGAATATTTTTGATTTTTACATCACACCCGAGATGGCCACCAACTCTTGTGTGATCACGTGTGAGTTCCGTTTGGCTTTCAGCTTGCGCACCTGATCTCTGGTTATGCTAGTGCATATAATGCTTCTCTTTCGATGTGAATATAGTGCTACTTGACCAAATGGACATAGAGTGCCAATACTATGTAATTTTAGATGCCCCTTCCGGCTTAGGCAATGTCATTTATGAGCATACAGTACTAAAAATAATGCTCTCTCATGCTATAGGGTGACTAATACATTAAAAGTGCCATTGAACACCCACAGGGAACCTTGATGACATATTGATTTTTTTTAGATTTTTTTTTTTACAGAGTTTTATATAGCGCGAACTTGACCCGAATCGGGTATCAGAGCGCTTTACATAGCACTAGTTGCATTACATGAGGACACATTAATATTCCACACTTTCCTTTTAAAGCTGGTCAAGACACCTAATTAATAGGGGGAGCTCAGACTTGGGTCGGGCATGTACCTAAGACCTTCTATCGTTACCATTTGACTCTGTGTCTTTTTTTTTTAAAGGTACTTTATTCGGCAACTAAAATCCATAAAAGCAAACATGTTAAAAAAAGATACATTTCATCAACATAGATTCAATTTATAAAACCTTTGTCACATAAAAGGATAAAATAGAAGCATCATTTATATCAATAAAAAGACCAGGAATCTGGTATTGAAGTTACACAGAATACATTATGTAAAGTGCGGAGTGCTAAAGACCAGATGCAATAGGCAGTAAATCATAAAGTGCACATACTGACATAAAATGGGCCCCCGGACAAGAAAGAACAGGTTGGCTACTGTAAAGACAACTTTTTCAATGCCTGGTAGCCCCTGTTAAAAAAACTTGCAACCCCAAAACAGACCATATGGGATGATAACATTTGAAGGTAAAGTAGAGCAGGCCTAACTTGAGTGCAGTGGGGATCTCTGAGCAGCGGGAATATAAACCTTATGCGCAATGAATGATAAAAGTCACAGAAAAAAATAAAATGTAGGGTATCTTGCTCAGAGAAGTTGTCACAGGGACAGGGTTTTAAAGTACCAGGTTTCATGTATCCTTGAGGAAAGGCCAGAAGCCAAGGGACCAAATGCAGTCGGAATCTAGTCAACACAAAGCGATGAAAAGCATTGCTAACAACGAGTAAATACGGTTGAATTTGTTTGCACAAGGACAGAGTGACATATCTTCTCACAGTGGGCTTTGCTAACTCCTTCTCCTCCCTGAGCCCCTGGCGTTTGTCCAGGAATTGTTGTTTGATAATTTTGACAGCAGCTTTACCCAAAGGTTTGGGGGTCAGTATCAGGTCGGGGCAGCCGAGCCATTTTGTCAGTTCCATCACATATTTTAGCCAAGGGATGTGCAAAGCCCCCTCCAGCGCTACACAGTCAGTAATTATGAGTTGATTTAAATTAGTAATGGGACCGGCCCAAACTCTCAGCCAGCGCAACAGGGGGGCAACCACTATCAGATCCGAGATGTACCCCACCCCTAATTTCTCATGTAAAATAAATGCCGGGGTAGTGGACGGGACTACCAGGAGCTTACGCATAAGCTTGTTTTCAGCCCCCTGGTTATTCTTTCCGTCCTTGTAACCCCAGACATCACACCCATAAGTTGCCATGGGGATGCACTTTTCTTTGTAGATCTTCAAGAGGGCAGGGAAGGGTTTTGACCCTAATCTTTTAGCAAACTTCAGAGTGGCCCCCGCCGCTCTAGTTAAGGTGTTCTTTTTTTTGTGTGATTTGTGCACACCAAGACCCACCCTCATCAAAAAGTACCCCTAAATAGGGGAAGGTTGGGACTTTGGTTAGCTCAGCCCCCTCACAGTAAAATTTAGCCTTAGAGTCCTTTCGTGGGCCTATGGACATAGTATGCGATTTAGTGAAATTTGTGGTCAGGTCTAAGGAGTCCATAAAAGCTATAAAACCATCTAAAAGTAGTTGAAGGCCCACAGCGGTTCTAGCAAGCAGAACTTCATCATCTTCATACAGAAGTGCAGGGATCATCTTGGCGCCAGCCCTGGGAATGTCTTTGCAGCTTGAAATTACAAAATCCCCTAGCTTATTTAATGTAAAGCGTGACCAACAGGGGGGCCAAGATGCAGCCCTGACGAACCCCTCTCTTCACAGCCCAGGAATCCGTCAGACCGCCATCCCTATTATATCTGACTGCAGCCATGGTGTTTTCATGGGCAGTATGTAAAAAGGCCACCAGCTTTTCATCAAGACCCATGTAACTTAAAATCAACCATCATTTAGACCTGTTTACACAATCAAATGCTTGAGTCAAATCCATGAAAGCTAAATGTAAAATTCCCTTCTTGGTAATGGTATATTTTCCAACCACTAAGTGCAAGTTAAGACATTGGTCCAGCGTCCCTTTGCCCTGCCTTAAACTCTACTGTAAATCAGAAATAACTTTAAAATGATCAAGCCATGCTGTTAGACGATCCAGTATAAGTTTGCCCATAATTTTGGCAGCGGAATCTAAAAGCGAGATCAGTCTATGTTATGTTATGTTATATGCATTTATATCGCGCACGGCTACTCAAGAGTGTCCTGGCGCGGTACCTTGCAAGTGAGCTGAGGGTCAATTAAAGAAATTATACGAAAAGCAGCGTTTTCAGCCGTTTCCTGAAAAGCTTTGCGTCTTGTGTGCAGCGAAGTTCAAGAGGGAGTGCGTTCCAGGCCACTGCTGCCTTATAGACCAGGGAGCTACCGCCCATTCTCACGAGGCGAAAGCGCGGAATCACCGCCAGAAACTGTGCCGCAGAGCGCAGTTGTCTAGGGGGCACATAGAACTTAAACCGATTCCTGAGATATACTGGGCCAGAATGGTACAAGGCTGCGTGCGCCAGGGTAAGGGCCTTGAACCTAACCCTTTCAGCCACCGGCAGCCAGTGAAGGTCATGCAGATGTTGCTTTATGCTTGATCTTCCTGGGATGTTCAGTAGAGACCTTGCCGCAGTGTTCTGTATTACCTGCAGTTTCCTCAACTGATACCCAGGTAGGCCAACATAAAGGGCATTCACGTAATCAATCCGCGACAATATCAGGGCGCGGGTGACCATTTCCTTGGCCGCGCTAGGCAGAAAAGGAAGAAATTTCCTAAGTGATCTTAGGGTACCGAAGCATTGTCCTGCTAGCTTTTTGATCTGGGTGGTAAACCTAAGATCTTCATTAAACCAGATCCCTACATTTTTCACTGGCTGGCCTTCAGAATGGGGTAGAGGATATTCGGCCGGCCAGAGTGATTCCTTAAACTGAGAGGGAAATGTCCCGTACAAGAGGATTTCGGACTTATCCTCACTTGAGCTGCGCAGCAAGGAGCCATTGAAAAACGGCTGAAAGACAGGCTCTAGCTTGAGCGGAGGATGAGTAATTTTTACTCCAAGTGAAGAGGAGCTGGGTATCATCGGCGTAGGCGATGATCTTGGCGCCCAGCTCCTCCGCCAAATAAATCAGTGGGGTCATATATATATTAAAAAGGAGGGGACTCAGGGTAGAGCCCTGCGGTACTCCAGTGGACACAGATTGAGGAGCAGAGGAAGACGGGGGCATCCAAACCTGCTGCGTTCTTTATTCCAGAAATGATCTAAACCAGTTCCAGACAGATCCTGTCACACTGATGTCTGAAAGACGGGCCAAAAGCAAAGAGTGAGGAACAGTTTCAAAGGCCGCAGAGAGGTTTAATAAAATCAGGGCCGCTCTGCCGCCAGCGTCCAAACACTCTCTGATTGCCTCCGTGATTTCGACCAGGGCCGTCTCAGTACTTTAGCTGGCTCTGAACTCTGATTGAGCTGGATGAAGCAAGCCAAAATCTTCCACAAAGTTAGTAAGTTGCTTATTTACCACCTTCTCACAAACTTTCGCCATGGCCGGAAGCAGGGAGATTGGCCGGTAGCTAGCTGGAATCAAAGGATCCAGGGAAGGCTTTTTTAGCAAAGGCAAACGTTTGGCCTGCTTCCACCTCGGAGGAACAGTGGCTGTCTGCAGGGACATATTAATCAGAGTAATGATCTCTGGATTAACTGCCTCCGCAACTGAAGCTAGCAGCCTGGCGAAACAGGGATCTGACGGTGAGCCAGATTTGAGTGATTTTAAAATTACCAGGGAATCTTGCGAGGCAATAGGTGAGAATGCTGACATGACAGGTTGTCTGTGTGAACCCGATAACGGAGCTGTAAGGGCAGAACTCCCGGCTGGAGCAGTCGTAGTGGTTCTGAAGTTTTCCTGGATCGCCTGAATCTTGTCTATAAAAAACTCGACAGTTTCTCACACCAGGCGTCCGAGTTAGGAAGGGTAGTAGTCTCAGCATTAGGAGCCAAGAAACTCTGCACTATGGAGTAGATTTCTTTGGTATTATTTTTCGAATGAGCGATTCTCTCTGCATAGTACAGGCACTTAGCTTGCAGTATAGCTGCATAATACAGTTTCTGTACTTTCCTCAATGACGCTTTTGCCAGGGGACAGTAAGTTAGTCTCCAGCCCGTTCTAATTTTTGCAGGAACGTTTCTGTATTTTAAGCTCCTCGGAAAACCAGGGTTTCGAGGGGGAGTCTCTGGCTTGTCTGGGAGGTAGGGGGGGGGAGAAAAGCTCGACCGCCTGAGCAATCCAGCTGGTGAAATTCTCTAAAGCTCCCTCCAAATCCATAGCCAAGGCTGGTGGAGACCTATAACATGTGGGGTCATCCGTGCACCCTTTTTAAAAATGGGAATAATAACTGCCATTGCCCATGAAGGGGGAAAACCACATGAACACGCTTCATTAAAAACGTGAGCTAAAATCTTGGCCCAAACCTTAGGGTCAGCTTTATATAAGTCTGCCGGTACCCCGTCTGAGCCGGGAGCCTTGCCCCCAGACTCTGTGTCATCAGAGGCACCATTTTCAACTCCTTGGTTTCTTTTGGCAAACTATTGGATTATGGGAGCAGTGGCAGATCCTCCGCTAAGGCGGAGGTGCATGTTCCCACTGGCCTTAGAGCAGTGAAAAGGGGAAAAAATAAAACGATAATAACAAGGTTATTACTGTTTTATTTTTGGTTGCTGCAGGCTGGGTTAGGGCAGGACAGGGCTGGTGGCTCAGGGTGGGAGGAGGAGTGGACTGTGCACACTAAACGGCCGACCAAGCAGTCATGCGCACTTTGCTTGTTCCCCACCAGGCTGGTATGGAATGCCTGTTGGGGAATATGCACAGGCTCCGCGTCCCGATCTGAGCGCCGAACCACGGCACTCAGACCAATCACAACTCTGCATTGTTGTGACTGGCTCGGGGAGCCTGTGTGCTGGGTGCTTCCTGCAGCTTCTTCCGCCCTGGAGTCAGGTAGAGCAGAGAAGTGGAGGAGAGACGCAGCCGTCGGGAAAGGTAAGTGTTTTGTTTTTATATATATTTTCAACCCAACCCCCCACCCCCGTTCCCTTCCAGCCGCCACGGTTTGGGAGTTCTAGTCTTGATTCATTTCAATGGAATTAGATGAAAAAAACCTGAAGTACTGATTTGTAAAGTTAAAGTCCAGGACTGAAACTTGCTGTCCCTAATAATATGGGATCATCTGGTAACCTTATGAAGGCTGGAGCCATCAAAAAAAACTTGTCATCTAAATTCCATCTAAAAGATACAAAATATGACAAGACTGCCTAAAGTTTAAAATATTTTTTGATACTAGTGTATTTATTTAATACATTATGCCATATTTCTGCATTGTGTTACAAACATTAAAGTGTGTATTTTTTAAAGATATAGGATTCAGAGACTCAAAGTTGTTTGCCGAAGGATAATATACTTGGCCTCATGTGGAAGCTGAGATTAGAGTCCAGTTTTTCTGGTCACATAGTCAAGGTGAAACATTAGCATTTCATAAATATTCAGTGAATTTCACCCAGAAATATTTGCTGCTTTTAGCAGCCAGAGTCTGTAGCTGAAAGTTACCAGGTCAATGGGAAATCTGTGAACCTTGTAAATCATATTAGGTGGTAACACTAAGACAAGTTACTGATCCCGCTGGAATGACCTCAATAGCTCCATACTCATAAAAAAGCACATGCGCTAAATATGCCCAGAGGTGGGTCCTGGGATCACTGTATCCTCGGATTAAAGCAATACCTCACTATTCTGGCCGAAGTAGGCGACAATCAGTCTGTGTTTATTGTGTCTCGTTCAAAGGAGACCTTGTCGGGCAGCTCTGGCTGTAAGGTTCATGTTGGAGCCCTCAAAGGCTGATTTGGGTATACCTGGTCTTTGTCTGAAGTGGCACAGTGGCTGAAAACAATGGAGTGGAGCGGAATGCACAGCACCTTTGCGTTTTTGATTAAAAAAAAAAAAGCAAACTGCAAAACAAAGACCGTAGGGATTGACTAATTTCCAAAAAGAGGATAATCGATCACATCCTTACATTATACCAATTGAGGCCTGTGTTTTTGTTCAATCTCGAAGCGATTAGAATGCCCATCGAACAAAATATGAATCCTCCACACAGTCCCTAATATACAAAAATGTTGACGGCATGCAACTTAAAAGTACCTTTGCATTAAGACGAAACAGTTATTTTTCTCTTTCATCACCTCCGCTCGCTGATTAAAGTGTGAAATTTCTCCCGAGAAATGTTTGCTTTTTATAAGTAACTCTGAATACGGTTTCTATGTTTAAAAGATATCATCTGTTGTTATGGTAACATGCATAATAAACTTACTTTTGCAAAGCTATATTCTAATGAAGATGCAATATACCACACTTCAACCAACAGGACTTTTTAAGCACAAACATTATTACTGTTTATTAAAGGGACTCTTCAAATAATTAACGAAAAGTTGGCTGTTGCAAAATAAAGAGATAGGACCGATTTACAAAAGTATTTATTTATACCAGACGTAGTACTACAAGAGTACTTTTTTACGTTCACTTTCATGGCTTTCGAGAATCCGCACGGAAACCTCCCACTCCCCATTAGTAAAAGTGCAAAGATAGTGCAGTCTTTTCTGTTTGTACTAATTGTATATCAATATTCACTAAATATTATCATTTTAATCCCATTTTGCAAGTGTTGGGGCTAATTTGCAAAGGAACGTAAAAGAGCACTGCAATGCACTGAATTATGTACTGCAAAATTGCTTTGTGGATAAACCCAGTTTTGAACAAACTGAATGATGAAGGCGAAATGAAGGCTGCCATATAAGATAACTAGTGACCAAAGCTTACTTTTTCATCCTAGCATAAGATATAGCCTAAAAGAACTGAAGTGGATACTTTAGGGGAGATTTTGGCATTCAGTACACATATGGATTAACTGTGTTTAGTTGTGTTTAATAGAATGTGAATTAAAGACAGCTTGAGTTGTTGCGCAGAGGTCTATTTTTTCTTTTACGCTGGTTCGCCCAATCTTCCTCTTCTGTACACCTGCACCACATTTCCACTCATTACTCGCTGACAGATCTGGAACACCTACGCACGCTTATGCACATGATTATGAAAGACCTGTCATCCGCGAACATCGGCTCGCGAGCCACGGTCTCCAATTTGCACCAGGCGCCTTCCTGAGAAGAGACGTGCTTCACACGTGCCCTACTTATTTTATTTTTTCTCTCGACCTTTGAGGGCTGATTCAACGTGAATGCTTGATTAATTTCATTATCCTGCCCAATCTAGAGGAAATGCTGTGTTGGAATTTTCAGTAATTAGCCACCTTATCTTTATTTTTTTTTATAGTATGCCGATAATGAGGGAGATGATATTAATGCTGCAAAATCTTAGCACTATTTGCTCCTTTCCCTTTCTTTCCTTTTTGTTTCATGCTGATATGTTTATGAAGAACCACTTTAAAAAAATATTTCACTTTGTCACCATGCATAGACGGGAGCATATTTAGGGATGGTGTACGTTTTTGTGCTATTTTGTTTTAAAAATACGGCATTGTTTACAGTTTGACAAATGGATACTCAGTCATTACCATGGTAGATCAGCGGTCCGACCTATTACAAGTGCATTAAACACTATGGGCATATTCTCAAGCCCCCATCGCCACCACAACGTCACTTTCAGTGACGTTGTGGCGACAGGGGCTTAGCCCTATTCACAAGGCAGCGTTAAGCCATGTTAAGTGGCTTAACGAGGCTTAACGCTGCCTTGTGAATAGGGCCCCCTTCACGCTGTTTTTAGCGTGAAGGGGGCGTGCAGTGGGTTTTGCAGTGGCCGTTCCACCGCAACACCCATTGAGTTTGACTCTACCTCCTATTCACAAGGGCAGTGTAAATAGGAGGTAGCGCCCGGCTTAAGACCGGGAAAAATCTGGTCTTAAGGTGGCGAAACGAGGAGAAATACTTTATTTCTCCTCGTTTCTGCTTTTTTCCATGTGTGCTGCCTTGTGCAGCACACATGGAAAAAGCAAAATGCCATGGTTTGTTCATGTACAGGAAGGTGTCCCTTCCTGTACATGAACAAACCTTTTTTTTAAATGCCGTTTTGTAGCTTACATGTGTGCTGCATGAAGCAGCACACATGTAAGTTACAAAATGGCATTTAAGGTTTGTTTATGTGCAGGAAGGGGCACCTTCCTGTACATAAACAAACCTCCCTGCTTGCAGACACCCTTGCACTCTGGTGCAAGGGTGCCTGCGCCATCGCAGGGGGAAACGCGAGGCTGCACCATATCCTTGAGAATAGGGTGCAGCCTCGCGTTTCCAAAGTGGCGGAGAGAGGCGTTAAGCCAAGAAGGCTAACGCCTCTCTCCGCCACTTCCTTGAGAATATGGCCCTATGATTCTTCTAATATGGCAGACGAGAGGAACACAGCAGCTCGGCTGCTCCTGAATATACTCAGACACTCCTCCCTGGGACCAGCGCTCAAAAAATTGCACTGACTCCCAATTAAAAATAAGAGTGACATTTAAAGCCCTCTGCTTCTACCACAGAATTTTAAATGGCAAAGGCCCACGTTATCTTCATACTTTGATCAAGTCCCATCGCCCAAATCGGTGTCTCAGATCCTCTGAGCAGGGGCGGCCGGCACGGCTCGCGGGTGGGGGGGCAGGCGCAGGTAACCGGTAACTGGGTGCTTCCAGAGTAACCAAGCGCTTTAGAAATACAATAACATAACATAACATCACATAACATAACAAGATACTTGTCACGTTTTGGTCAAGTGTCCTGTCCGTCAAACTCTAAATAAAGCCTATAGTCTTCAAATTGCATGTTATGGGATCCCATGAAACACCAAAACATGAATGGGTGTTCAGTTGCATGGGAAAGTTGAAATGGGTGGGAAATATTGCTTTTCTTCTTACATGATATATTATGAATGCTGGTACTAGTGAAACTGAACTACTAAAATATTTTAAGAAATTTGGCTTCACTGAGATCAGATATCAAATTTAAGAGCGCGTTCAAGACTTATACAAATAACAAAATCCTCTTGAGCCTCACTTTTTGAGGGAGAGCATTTCAATTTATATATATTGATCTACCTGCAATGCCTTGGATTTCTGACTAAAATGTCTTTTCTGTAAAGTATTTAAGCATTTAATTGGTGAAGTAATGCCCACACAAAACCACATTTTAATTAGTAAAATCTCATCTATCCAGACTTAGAATGAAGTGAAATTAATTCCTAGTGTTTAACATTGTAAGCAGTGTGCTCTCTTCTGTTTTTTGTTGTGTTTATATAGTGTACTTGAGGGCAGGTTGCACAGCTCTGCAAGGGCATACTTGGATGCATGAGTGCTTGTCATGAAAGGAGTGAGAGCTAGGATGCATCGGCTGATAAGGTTTTGGTCCTTTTCCATTTTGCATGTTCACATTTAAAGTTGACATCTTTTTAACAATGTCTTTTAGCACACATTTGCTTGTGCACCCATAAAAGATAGGATACTCAGAAAAGGTTTGTTTATAAATACATTTCTTTGTAGGCACATTATCATACCTTAGAACAGAAATTTCTGTCCAAGGACTGGGTACACTGTGCAAACTGGCCTTGTTTGTTGTTGTCTGTTTGGCAACAGGTCTGAGTGAGTAGAATCAACAATGACAGCCAGACCAGAGTTCAGGCACAGAAGAATGGGTCTAGTTTTATTATATAAACTGCATCAAGCAGTTTTTTGGCAGAGGAGCATTTCGATGGATTGTCGTGGTCATCGCGTGCCTGAATTCTAGCCCAGCTAAATTCCATCATTATCCTGAGAGGGACGGCAGCCTGCTATACACCAAGACTGGCTTCCAGATGAAACACGCACAAAGGTAAATGGGGAGTTAGACCACTCTAATGTAACTGGCAGAATCACATCCACCCTATGCTTTCTAGGATAGGCAGTGAAAGGTAGGAGTACAAATATATGTATTCATATAATCAATGCAACAGTTATAATGGTTGAACTATTCATCTTCTTTACCATTCTTATAATGCTGGGTACTTTGCCTTGTTTTCTTCTACTAATAATTGCAGTACACATATTTTACACAAGAATCCAATTGCTTCAATGCATGTTTGTAATGCAAACTGTGTATTTCTTGTGGATCCCTTTAGGCATGCCTAAGTTGACAACAAAAGTATAGATCTGTATCCACTATTTCCTTGTGCGAGTTAGGGTTGTGATGTTCTGAGGTTGCAGATACCATCAGGTACCCTGTAAGATTTATGGATCCAGATGGTGCACTGTGAGCTAGCCAGGAACTAGGTCAACATGTTCTGATGGTGTGAGTGGATTCAGTCCCCATATGGTGCCCTAACGCACAGTCTTACTGAATTAGTAGGAACTGTATAACATCATGAGTGTATGGCAGAGGCTTCAAAGGTGTAGCCGTGCTTATACATTGGAGGGCTCATTTATGAAGAAGTCATGTTGTGCAGGGCAGCGAGTCACCTTGCTGCGCTGTGTGACAGGGAAAGGGCTGGAATGCACCTATTTAAGGCAATACAGCACATTCCTGTCCTTTCCCATGCGCTGGCTCCCTTTTGACAGCCTTGCGCCAACTCAGGCACCCTTGCACCATGGTGCCTGTGTTGCATGTAGGATTGTTTTTGTGCAAGAAGGAGCACCTTCCTGCACAGAAACAATCCTCAGAAGCATATTGCTCTAAGTGGGCTGCAGAATGCAGCACACATAGAAAGAGGAAGAAACGAGGAGAAATAGAGATATTTGTCCTCGTTATGCCTCACCTGAGAATGCATAACTTTTTCATGCATTCCCAGGTTTATCAGTACAGGTAAATCTAGGAATGCGGCAAAAACCATGAGTTGCGTGGGACCACCCACGCAATGCCAATGGAATGCCTTCCCAGGGCAGAGAAATGCAATGCAGCAATTTTTGCTGCATTGCATTACACCAGATTTATGAAGCCACTCAGGGCCATGCAAAGCGGCTTTGTGTAGCTTCATAAACCTTACTTAACGTTTGCGTCGCGCATGTTCCACGTTTTGCGGTGCAAATGCGATGCAAACCTCCTTATAAATAGGACCCCGGTGTAGAAGAGGAGACTGAAAGATAGCTGCACCTGTGGTTGTGCATGCAATCTATGGGCTGATTTGTTTGCTATTAAGATGGGTGTGTTCCTGGGTTCTGTGTCGTTCATCCCTCTTAGTAATGGCAAATGGCTGCATTTGTTCATTTTCTTTGCTAGGAGACAATTCCAACGTTTTGCTGCTTGTATGGAGAAAGATTCCACTAATGTGTTCCTGCTTGTCGGGAGGGATGGCCAGCTGGGGTGCCAATATGAGGTGGTGAGTATTGACTATCTTTGCAGCTTCGCTTGGAAGAACGATGGACTTGCTGTTGATGGCCTTGTAGATGATGTAGACAAGCTTGTAGGCTGATGTCATGACCCAGAGCCGAAGTGCTGCTTGCCCCCAGCTCTGCTTTCAAGCTGACTACACGCTGCAAATGCCAACACTAAGGCATCATTTAGTAAGGTAGGGAAAAGGGGTGTGGATGAGAAGCGTTAGAAGGGTGGTTTTCGTCACAGGGTCCCGCCTTGTTGCCCACCAGAACTGTTCTCTTTTTTCTAGTGCCTTTGGTTATCGTAGTCTAAACGGAGCTCCTGCTGAGACTGTTATACAGTTAGTGCATGTGTTTTCCTCTTGAACACTTCTGCAATTGCAATTACATACAGTTATATTTTGTTCCAATCTAGCCTGGCATGCTCCTATACCTGACGCTCCCCTGTTCACAACTGAGGGGCCGATTCCGATCTCGGCTGGTAGTGCTCCGAATCGGATTCACCGGATCCGATTCGGAGCCCTGTTTCCCGACCGAATCGTACGCGGGTCCGGCCGAGCGAGTACGATGCAAGCATCCGCGAAATCGCCGACCGACTCGAACGCGGCTTCAACACGCTCCGACCGACTCGCATGGACCCGACTCGCACCGCGCTATGGAGACGTTTCCCGGCCGGGTAAGTACGATGCGCGCCGCGAGCAGTCCGACCGACTCGCGCCGTCCGGCTCGAAAAAGCTGTCGGAGCCGGACTTTGGGGTCCGCGTCGGACCCCCTGTACGCGTAGGCGTGCGAGTCGCACACAGGGGGACCCATGGGTCCCCCTACCTGTGCATGTACGCCGCGATGCGCATGGACGCGAACCCGCTGTAGGGAGGGCGCGCCTTGTTCGCCTCGCACCCATTGAGTCAATGGGAGCCCGCGTACGCGTTGTACGACCGGCTCCCATTGACTTCAATGGAGTCCGACCGACTCGAGTCCGATAGCATGCGAATGCATCGTACTCGTCCGGTCGGACTGCTAGGGTCCGATTCGGTCAGAATTCTCTCCGGGTCCGGCTCGATCGGAGAGATTTCCGTCCGGAATCGGAATCGGCCCCTGAGTGTTACTAAAGAATGTTACTATTTCACGGACCTGCATTAGAAAGAATTATAAACAATTAGCTATTTTCACATTCTACATTTACATGCCCTTATTTAATGTGTATTTTCCTTTTCTGAAATTACATGTTGATCTCAGAGAGTTGTTCTTACATTCCTATCCTTTGCGATATCTGCATACATCACTTGTACGCGCAGTTCTTGTTAGTCAATAATGAGCTTTTTGTATGTCCTGGATTCACACTCTTTAGTGATAAAAGTTTCCTACCATGTGAGTAATCATGCCACACATCCGTTAGTTCACCAATACCAGTTCCTCGGTTCCTCGGGTTCCTCAGTACAGTATCTTTCTTATTACGCACAAATACACAAAATGCATTCTTTCTAATCAATTTCTAGCTCTTTTCTTTTGCAGGTTTGTTTTTTGGACATCCAGTTTCTGTTTATGCACCTTTGCAATATGTCAGGTAAATGAGAATAATCTGTTTGTTAACGCCTTCGCTGCGAGTGGAATTCCAGCCAGGTGCTGGACATTCCAATCGCGGGCGTGGTCGTGACGAGCTGAGCTCGTCATGCGCACAGCCCGACCGCGCAGCATGACGAGCTGAGCTCGTCATGAGCAAGGAAGGGGTTAAAGCAACCTTTCAGTATAAGGTGAGCATTGCGCTGCTGTTCACAGCGATTCGAGATTTGCAACCATGTTTTCTTTTCGCTTCTTCTTTTTTACAGGGTAGCAACACTCAGGGGGATATCCACAAGAACGTGCGATAAACATCGCCAAAATAGGCTAACGCAATTTTCCATATCGCCGTCTATCACGGGAAAATAACTCTGTGTCAACGTCGTATTCCCAACACGGCGGTAACATGCAATAGTTTCCCGAGAACGCCTCAAATGTCCGCGATACAACTACCGCGACTGCGATAAAAAAGGAAACCCGAACGTGAAAAAAGTTGCGATGGGCCCAACTGTGATAAAAATAAAGCGAAAAGCAGCACCAGGCCCGCAAGTCCCACAAGTAAGGCGGGAACAATCACCATAAAAGCGGAAAAAATGAAATACAAATAAAACACAAACAACTGCGAAGCACCATGGAGGTAGCCGGAGCAAGCACAGAGGACATCACGAACCCCACAAGCCCCACGGAGGACCAGCCTGGGACCTCAGGGTCAGGGAAGGGCAAGAATAAGAAGAAGAGGTTCAGTCCGCAGGAAAACAGGAACCTGATTACGGAGGTGACAGAACACCATCAACAACTGTCCGTCACCTCCACTGTGTCATTGGTAACAAAAAATGGAATATTGCAGTCCATCCTGGACAAGGAAAATGCAGTCGGAGTGCTGAGGAGGACAATGGAAGAGGTCAAGAGGCGCTGGAATGATGTGAAGCGCAAAACCAAGCTTAAACTCGCCAACAACCGCAAAGCAGCAATGCAGACTGGGGGTGGGAGTCCTGCGCCACAGGAGAAGCTGGATGAGATGGAGGAAATGGTGTCCACAGTCATCAGTTAGGAGACGGTGGCAGGAGTCGGAGGACCGGACACTGCTCAACATGACCTGACACAACAGCAACAGGGTCAGTAACCACCAGGGACTGGGGGGACAGGGGGAGATGGGCACAATGGCACACATGCACAAGTAAGTACAGCACATCTGCGGACAAACCATGCCCAAGAGTCACAACTCCGACCAAGAGCCCAATTTACCCAAGTCTGGAACAGCTCAGCACTGTATAAGCACAGCAGTGAAAGGGATAAGGGCCAGCCAAATCAGAGGTAAAGGGGCAAATCACACACAATGCAGCACACACACAACACTCAGAGCACCTCAACATTTACAACAAAGTGGACCAAACTGCAACACTTTCACAACAGAACAGAGGACACAACTGCTGCCGCTTGCGTGTAGAAAATGGCCATTCGCATTTGGCATAGCAGGAAACTGTGAGATGATAATGGACAAATACAACCTCACATCCGTGATGGTGGCGAAATGTCAACTGTCCAGCATTAAATAGGCATCTTCACACAAACAGTCACAATGTACATTGACATGCAGTCTGTTTGTAAACTTGGTCAATGCGTCAACATACATGTGAACACAATGTCAAACTGCATCTCCCCCTCACATTGCAGAGGGAGAATCATCACCTCCTGCAGAGCAGACCATACTCCTCATCACCGATGATGAAGAGGACCTACACAACATCTCTTCTTGCAACAGATGCGAATGTAAGCCCTCAATGTTGCACTTACAACCGTCAGAGTAATGTGCTAATGCAGAAGACTGACATGCACACGGGGAATGTGTGTTGCTGAGATTTTATTTGCACATGCTGGTCATGTGGTCATCTTGTACTGTGCCATTATTGCTGTGGACAGTCACAATGTGACGTGCTCATGTGAAGAAATTGTTGATGATTGTGCTCCTTCGGGCTATTCCTGCTGTGGCTGCAGTGGGGTGTGGTCCACCTGCATCATCTTCCTCATCATCATCCGGTGCTTCTGGGACTTAGATCCATGGGGCATTGGTGCGTAAACATAGGTTGTGCAATACACAACATGCAGTGATCATCTTGCACATTATTTCTGGGCTGTACAAGAGTCTTCCACTGGTGATGTCCAGGCACCTGAAACGTGATTTCAACACACCAAACGTGTGTTCAACAATGCCCCTGGTGCGTTTGTGGGCCACATTGTACTGCCTCTGGGCCGGGGTGTTCGGGTCTCGGAGGGGTGTCATCATCCACGGGCAGAGTGCATATCCTTGTAAGTAAGTCCGTTTTTATATAGCGCAGCTACTCACCCTTACGGGTCTCAAGGCGCTGGGGGCCGTCGTGGAAATTAAGTGAGCTATTGCCCAGAGTCACATGGTGCTGAGCTAAGCTGCCGCCGGAGCCGGGGATCGAACTGTGAACCCTGTGCTCCGAAGTCAGCTGCCCTGGCCGCTGCACCACACCTCTCCACTCCTTGATCACCTGTGAGAGGTAAGTGAGGTCAGTGTCAACTGGTGGTTCTGCATGGTGTGTTGGCAGACATACAAGTTTCGTGGTGTGTGATTTGTGCGACCTTGGGATTCATGTTAGCCATGTATTGCTGCTGGCAAATGTGGTAGGACAATGTGTATTACGTAGCCTCACAGCTGCTCCTCCCTCCCACCGAGCCTATTTACTTGTGTGTGCTGCACGGTCGCATCACTTGCACTCCTACGGCACACCATTGTCATGCCTGTCTGCGCATGTCAGCAGGACTGAAAGCAAGATTGTAATGTTGGCCGTTGAAGGTGTGCGGCCACATGTGTGTAGGCCTATGGTAAGGATAGGGCGGACACAGATGTGGAGTTCTGGCCTGGCTGAACTTGCGCTGATATTGAGGCTAGGCCTTCGGTTCAGGCTGCGGCAATGTAGATACACACACAAGAGTTGGCATGTATGAGCCGAGACCCCGAGCGGTCTTGCACTCCTTTATTAATCCATTCGGGCGAGGCCGCCCTCCTGGTGCATGCTACATTGCAACATTGTCGATTACAGGCCGGGTGGCACAGGCACTACTACGGAGACACACGCCATAGTCACTTTTGTGGCCAGGCCGGAACTGGACCATGCCCAGAGCCTAGAACTGAACCACGCCCAGAGCCCCGGGCCATTTCTCTGCACTCCTCACATGCGTGCGCCGCCGCAGCGGCGCTGGGATGTTGTGCGCTTCGGAGTATGTCTCCAGACGATCTGCCCAGGCTTACCGGTGGCCTGCCTGGGACGGGGGTGGCCCCGTGACTGTGAAGGGCTCCAGTGGCATTACCGAGGACATGCTGTTGACTACTGGAGGCGGACTTGTGGGGTAGCCCCTCGGGACAATGACTTGCGGTGCACTGAGTTCGGACCACAGGAAGAGCTGAGCGGGTGTGCATCATGCTATAATGCTGGAGGCCTGGTGGCTGGATGGTGACTTGTGGTGCACTAAGTTCGGACCACCGGAAGAGCTGAGCGGGTGTGCATCATGCTATAATGCTGGAGGCCAGGTGGCTGGACGTTGACTTGTGGTGCACTGAGTTTGGCCCACCGGAAGAGCTGAGCGGGTGGCAGCCTGCGATGATGCAGCAGGCCTGGAGGGGCGGACTGGAAAGGATGTGTATGTTACTTGCTGTACCGCAGTGTGGTCAGAAGGCAGCAGTAGCCAACTCGCAACTCTGCGGTGCCGCTGGGTGCGCTGGGGGCCTGTTGCACAGAAGCCAGCGATAGGCTGAAGAGGCTGCCAAGCTCACGGAGCCCGGCCTTGGAGATTGCACCGGGACGTGGTGGGCCCTCTTGGAGAGACTCCGGTGGCGGCAGGTGAGCAGTGAGGCCTGGGTGCGCAGGGGCAGGCATTCACCGCTGGACGCAGTTTAGCGTGGGGATCAGCAGGCTGGGGTGCGGCAGGTGCACAGGATCGTGCAGGCACCACCGGTCATGACGGCGGCCTCATGGCAGAGTGAGGGACGCCGCCCTGGTAGACACGCCACTGCAGGCGGTAACGAGATGTGCGCCGGGTGGCGTTGTAGGTGGTCGGCCACATGTGTGTAGGCCTATGGTCAGGATATGGCAGACACAGAGCCACACGCAGTAGTTACTTCGGTGGCCGTCACGGAAGTGAACCACTCCCTGAGCCCCGGCATATTTAGTCACTCCCCTATGCTGGACTGGCATGCGCCGGCCCTGCCCACTACGCTTACGCTTACAGGGGGGCCGACATGGCTACTTGTCCAAGGTGCTCCCCACTGCCTGTGATGACATGGTTGCATCCACTGTCCACGACACTACAGACTCCAGCAGTATGTGTCCACATGGACATGTCTGTGCTCTCCATACTCAAGACTGTCCAGCACATCACCGCCACACTTGGCATTGTGTACATTGTTATTCATAGGTCCATTGCCTCCTTCGCACAATCGTGGTTCCCACCTCTCCCCACATTCTGCATATGTGTGGCAGAGGGGCTATGCCTTAGTGCATGGTTTGTCCACATTTCTGGCCCCTCTTACCACGGTTACTTGTGTTGTCATGTCTGGCAGGCGTGCATGTTGTTTGGCATGTTGGATGTGATTTTGTTACGTGTCCATTCCCACAGTTGTGCGTTGTGTGATTGTGGAATTGAGGTGTGTGGTGTGTTCCGTTGGTACTTACCAACGAGCAGTCCATTTCCATAGGTGCCATCCTGAAAGCGCTGGTTGATGATGGACTGTCGGAAGTTGTATGAGTCATGCACACTGCCTGGGTAGTTGGCGACGACATTGGTGAACAGTCCCCGGTGGTCCACTATTGCCTGCACATTGATGGAATGCGTGTGCTTCCTGTTGCGGTAATTGTGTGCAGTGTCGGCAGGGGGCACAAGTAGGACATGTGTGCAGTCGATTGCCCCCAACGCGTGCTGGAATCCGGCTATGGCGTAGAAGCCTTGCTTGGTCTCCAGCTGTTCCTGCGCAGTGTGGGGGAAGTGAAGGTGCTGGGGTATGAAACTGATGATGGCATCCAGGACAGGTGTGATGGCCTTTGATAGGGCTGGCTGTGAGACTCCTCCGACTCTGGCAGCTTTGTCTGCGGAGGGATGTTGGTTGTCCGCTGTGTTGGTACCATCATCCGGTGGGCAATGTGGGTCATGATGCGGAGGATGGTTGTCCTTTTGAGCCTGTAGTGGGCAATGACATCCTCTGGCGTTAAGTCTGTGAGGCTGATGCATTTTCGGAAGGTCCGCTGTCTTGTTCTGCGCTGCCTGGGTGGTGGTCTGGGGGGAGGGTGGTCCGGGGGGGGTGGTCCTGGGGGTGGTGGCGGTGGGTGTTGTGACCCTCTTGGGTCTCCAAGCTGCATGATTAGTAGCTCCATGGCATCTGTTGGTCTTCAGATGTGGCTCTGGCCTGGGCTCCCTCTGTACTGCAGGTTTCCGTCCTCCTTAAGACCAATTATGAGCAGGTGTTAAGTCCCTGCTGCTAACGCGCCTCATCGCCTGTTTTTGTCCGGCATCACAGATCTGGCTGGTCGTTGAGAATATATCGCGAAGTGGTGTTTTCGTGTGTTTTTGCACGGGAACGCCTACTCTGCATATCATTAGCGCTAGTTGTTGCTCTCATCCGTGGCGATGTGTTTTGCGGCAGCTATCGCGGGAAAACTGCCGATGTCGGCAGTTTGCACCAGCTTGTGAATGGGGCGATAAGTCTATCGCCACTTTTGCGGCGCTAAAGTGCCGATAAATCGGCGATGGCTCCTTGAGAATATGCCCCTCAATCTCCTTTGCCCACCTTGGATCGCTGCTGCAGAGAAGATAAACAAGTAAGTGGAGCTGAAAGCAACTCTCTCTAAAACACTCTGGGCCAAATTGATCAAAATTTGACAGCGCGCAACACAGCAAGACAACTTGCTGCAATACGCTGCGTCAAATGAAGAGGGCAAGAATGCACATTTACAAACATATGGTGCATTTCTGCTCTCTCTCTGCACTGGCGCACTTGTGGCTGCCAAGCACCAACATGTCATGGTGCAAGGGTGCCTGCGTTGCATCCAGGATTGTTTTTGTGCAGTGCATACCCCTCAGTGCCCTTACATATTCTGCAGTAATTACTGCAGAGTATCTAAAGTTCACTAAAATGTATGCACTGCTGTGGTTTCGCAAGAGGCAGCAGTCCCTCTGTGTTTAAAAACCACATCAGATTAAACTTTAATCTGCAGTGATTTTTATTAAATAGAGAGGGATTGCTCCACCTTCCAGCCCTCTTTAGAAACTTAGGCCCTCATTTACAATATTTTGGAGTAGGACAGCGCTGCAAGCCTTCTTGCTCCTCTGCCCTACGTCAAAAGAAAAGGGCAGGAATGCACCATATCTATGAGATACGGTGTATTCCTGTCCTCTTTCACAGCCCTGGCGCACAAATGGCTGCTAACGCAGGCACCCTTGCACCATGATGCAAGGGTGTCTCCATTGAAACCAGGTTGTTTTTGCAGGGGAAGGGACGCCTTCCTTTACAAAAACAACCCTTACGTCACCCCTGGGGAGGCGTAGGCTTTAATGCATTCCCAGGTTTACAGCATGTTCTAAATCTGGGAATGTGTCAAATGCGGTGGGTGTTACATGGCACACCTCCCCATCGAGTTGCGCTGTGTTGCCTCACACCATATCTGCGAGGCCTTGAAAAGCCAGGCAGGGCAGCTTTACCTGGCCTCGTCGATATGTGTAAGCCCAGTGCGCTGCCGGAACGTCATAAAAAGTGACGTTCCAGCGGCGCACTTGGCTTGTAAATAAGCACCTTAGTTTACTGCAGATTAATTCTGCCTGTAGGCAACAGAATTTATAAGTAATTCCATGTTACATGAGTAATGCAGAATTAGTAAATTCCTTCGAATCTGCTGCCTGAATTAAACATTCTGCCCAAACCTAACCTAGACCACTCACCTACCTGAACCATGAGGCCTCCTCTCTCCAGAGGGAACCCAGACTGCACTAAGAACTCTCCTGGTTCTAAGTCTGAGCCATCCAGGACACTTAGCACCTACATGATCTGAGGAAGTCTAGGCCCACGCTTGCCGTGGGTCATGCAACACTATACCCACCACTCTCTTTCTGGCAAGGGTTCAGTGCCTCAGAGCTGATGCAATCACAATAGACAAAACTAAAACCTTTCACACGGGTCAGTGGCAGTTTTCCCTCTGGGGAATTCACAACCTATCACCATCACTCATCTAGGTCCCTACACCCTAATGGTGCACATTCAGGCCCCTACCAGTCCTCTGACCCTCCCCCACAGCACTGATGCTGGCAGCTATAGCTGCCAACACCCTTAAGGGATGAATGACTTTCATAAGGAAAGACCAGCCCACTCACAAATTCTGATACTCTCCTGACAGAGAAGCACCCATGGGTCCTTGGCCTGGGTCCCAACTGGGGCACCAGATGTCAGCCCTGTGACCTCAGTTGTCAAGCTAAAGTCACTCACAACCAAACTGGTTGTGTCAGGAGGGCTGAGGTATCCTGTTAGGTGAACCTTCAGCACATTCCTGTCAGGCAGCTCCACACTAGAACCACCCTGGGAACTTTGATCCTCCAGTTTTTTTACGGTGAGAACAGGATCCATGTTCCCCAACCTAGGAATTGTCAAATCACTCTTGGTCTTAGGAAGACTCATGTCTCCCAAGGAACCGTCCTTGGAACCTAGATCCCCCTGTTGTCCAAGTCTTAGAAAGGCTAATGCTTCATCAAGAAAGAACTTGCAGTCCCTACTCTCAGCATCTTCACCCAGGGAAACCTTGGGAATTTAGATCTCCACGCCCTCCATGGTGAGAACAGGTTCTACGTCTCCCATCCCATGAACTTTCCAATTGCTCTTGGTTTTAGGAAGATTGATATCTCCCTAGGAAATCATTCTGGGAGCCTAGATCCACCTGTCCTCTATGGGCACAGGGTGCAGGTACCCAACCCAACCATTCTCAACTCTCTTAAGTTCAATTAGGAGTGCCCATGGACCTCGGTTCTCCTCACCCATCACCCTCTCACTAGAGGCAACTTCCCGGCCCCCAGCAGTCAAGCTGGAGACCAACTAATGACTCTAAAGATCCCTCTGTAAATGTTGACAGGTGACCCTGTAGGCACACACTGATGCCTTCCAACTCATTGGCATCTGCTCCAAAATTGGCACTCCAAAAGTGCACTCTTTATCAGCCTGCTGGGCATTGTCCTCTGCAGTCTGCACTTCTGACAGCTCAAAGTGATGATCCATGACAGAAGTGTCTAGCACCAACCTAGACTGATGCACAGGGTTTTTTTCACTCAAGATAGGACCCACCTGGCCACCTGGGTTTGCCACTGTGGGCTCTCCAGCCTTCTGCACCATCTTGCTGGGGGGGACACTGGCCAGCCCAAACACTTCATGTTGGACATGGCCCTTCTTAGGGAATTTCCCTAAAACGTTTTTTTTTCCTCCTGGTTTTTGCTGATTCTTTTTTTGTGTCCTTAGGACACTGGGCACTTTCCCACTGTAATGCAGTGTGAAAGCACGCTCACCCTTCCTACACATGCTAGGAACTAGTGCTTACTTGATTGGTTTAGGTGTTGTGCTTATGAGTGCCCAGTAAAAAGGTACCACACTTACCCAGGGCAGGTACTGCACTAGCTAATAGTGGGATGCAGCACTGATTGAGCCACCCACCAGAATAACCTTTCAAACATGTATCAAACTGCCATTGCAGGCCTGTGGGTGCCATTGGAAGGGCCCGTGTCCCCTTCCTGAATAGCGGCTGGCCTGGGCTGACTACCTGCGGCAGTGTGGCAACCTGACATCAAAAACTTCCAGCGAGGAACCCACACCGCCTATGTGTGACAGCTGGAGAGCGGGGCCCTCTTAAATGCCCACATCATCTGCTGAATCCCAACTGATAGCACGGCTTGAGTGTGTAACTAAGTATTGTGAATATCAAGACAATGTTGCCAATGTGCACTCTCACTTAAAAAGTGTGATAAACAAAGTTCAGCAAGATAATCGCAATACAATGTGCATCCGCGCCTAATGCCTAGTCCAGAGGGAACTGGTAAATAATGTTGTGCAAGTCTGTAGGAGGACCAACCTTCCCACTGGCAGGAGCACAAATCAAGTAACAAAATAAATTGTTATCACTTATTTGTATCAAGTTGTGATCCAGTTAATACATTTTGATGCAAAACCATTCTCATGTTTCAAAAGGAATTTTTATTCTTGATCATTCCTTCATTAGCGGCATAGTTTACTTCCACAGTGATATATTCCATTGAATGTTATTCTTCCATAACATAATCAACAACCCAATGCATTTCGGGTCAAGAACACAACCCTTCATCAGGGGTCCTCCTTCAAGGTTCTAGAAAAGAAGAGAACAGGACCTAAACAGTCCAACCATATTATTTTTGTCTTGAAGCACTTGATGCACTCAAACCTGATAAAATCCATCATCATGAAATATTGGAAGATTATCCAGACTGAGCCGGATTTTCAACATTTGTTTCCACCGCGCCCCACTTTTGCAATGCAACAATCACATAATTTGAAAGAATTGCTTTCCAAAGAACAAGAACAAAAACTAGCGAAGAGTGTTCACAAAGGCATGCAAAAATGCAGGAACTGTGTACACTGCAATAATGTGATGGTTGGAAACTTGTCGACAGCCGCCTAATTAGCCCTGCTACCTACCCCCACATTCTTCTCCGAGACCCTGACTAAGTGTAACTCCGGCCTCAATTGACCTAGTATCAGGGGAGGGTTTTTATCTCCAACCCGGGGCTGTAGGGTAGTCTGGTATAGCTGAAAGGTGGTGGAGGGCTGGGGACATGGGGTCCACATTTGTACTATCACCTGACCTGCAGGATACCAGTTGCATTGCCTTACGGTGCTGTGTGCGTGTATGTGTGAGTGAGCTCTATACGGACCTGCCTAATATCTGTTGTACCGCGTAGTGGTGCTGAGTGAGTCTGATATTAATTACACCACACCGTCGTATTGCTTTACACATTGATTCCTTGCCAAAAGAATACTATGTTTGACATTGGTCTTTACCCGTGCAGCCTTGGCCCATGGTGCTGTTTAAAAGTGTTGTAAATATCTGTGTGTACACATTTATGATATTGTTGTGATCTGGGGAGCACCCTATCACTGTGTGTTATTGAATTGTAATAATTGCGAGGGTGGGCCTAGATCTGACAATGTTTCGCACCGCATAAGGGTGCTGGGGGGTAAAGTAGAATCTTTCCCAAGTGTGCATACTACTGATGTCATTTTAACACGGCTGGGCCTAGTACTGCTAATAATATATCCGAATGTGATTTATGCCCAAAATTACATGATGTTCATGTCGTGTTAATTAATATGTGTGTTGAATGCAAACTTTATTGTGTGATGCTCAGTGTATTTATTGTGTGAGAGTGATGTGCCAATGCTTCACACATTGCCTCTGTGATAAGCCTGACTGCTCAGTGCCAAGCTACACAAGGGTGAGCGCAGGTTATACAGTGAGTGTAATCACCCACCCCTGACGGGATCAGTTGGTTCTGCCTGGCTAGGGCACTGCCTCAGCCAATCAGGAAGTGCCAGTTCCAACACTTCCTGACAAGCTAGGATTTCTAGGGGCCTCAGGCCTGGCCTCCAAATCTGGTACACCTAAAGTGCACCAGGCAAGGCCGGCTGAGTCACTCTGTTAAGGCAGAGCCACGGCAATCTGTCCTTCTGACAGCTCAGAGCGACAATCCAAAAACAACGTGGTTTCCTGTGCCCCTGTCCTGGGGTCTGACACTGCAGGACCTACCAGATTGGACACCAGGCTAAGCATAGCTCCAGCCTTCACCTCAGGTAAAACAGACCTAGGATGACATTCTTCACTGAGCTCTGGCAATCACCTACTCTACCCTGACATCTCAGGGTCAAACACTAACCCCTTAGGGGCAACTAGGGTTCACCACCTCTCTCAGATCTCCTCAGGCGCATTCAATAGTCCACCTTGGATAACTAGGGGCTATCACTACACCTCCTATCTCGGGAGCCATTCCCTTTCTGGCCCCCCCACCACTGTGGGCCACCCTTGGACAGCTCTCCCCTCCCAAACAGATAACCTATAGGGACTGTGGGAAAGCAACTTTCTTGCTTCCCCACTATGGGAAAAGTTCTCTGGGAACACCCCGCCCTCCTGGCAGGAACCCTTGGGGTGCCACTAACTTCTGGGTATGCTCCTGCCCCAGCTTTCTAGTGGTTTTTGGCCTGTGCTAATGGCCCAGAAAATCTCTGAAAAGAGAATGGCTCAAAGTGGAATCTCTCAAGGGAAACCCTCTTTGCCCTTGGCAAGTGTGAGAATTTCCTGAAGCCCCCAAATCACTTCCCACAACCCAAGAAGCAGGGTCCAGCCCTACACCCAAATGTATGGTACTGGTACCTCTTACAGTCCCTTTACCTCTAATGAAGCACCCTCCTCATATAGGACTACTGTGTGTAGTGCTGGGGTTTCAAAGGACACTAAGGCCTGGACACACTCATGGGAACAGTGTATGAAAGCCCAGCCCGCCATCACATCATTTAAAATATGTAAACCATTCATAACAAACACAGTTAAACTATCAATGTCTTCACATAGCATATATGTGTGGGGGGGTTTCCTCTCTCACATCTTCAGGTCACACAAAAATAACTTTGAACCACTCTGACTCTCGTGCTCTGGTATTTGTACATTAATGCATAGGTAATGTGTGGCAAAACTGACCTTATTGAATGTTATCAATGCATACCTGCACTGGATACTATTGATCCCAGCGCAGTACACCAATGTAGGAAACTGGGTCAGTTGTGCAGGATGTGAGGTCTGCACAATTAATCAATCCATAATTGTCTCCTTAGTGGGAACCAAGCACCCCATTGTAGCACTTGACTCTCTCTAGGTAGCGAATCAGAGCAGTCCAATGCATACTCAAGGGAGATAGTGTGGGCTAATAATCTCCATCTGCTTGCACATAATAAGAACACTCAGTGCTTTTTCTTTGGAAAAGAACAAGTATGTTTATTATAGACACATTAATAACTACTACACTAACTTACAAATATATACTTAAGGCAAATGGAAATACCTTTGGTAACATTCTTAAATTTCATTTGACCCCTAGCGGTTCCGGACCCACAAAATCACAATAACTCCCTTATGTCAGATAGACCATCACAATATAAGGAGGTGTTACATTAAATGAAGCAGGCCTATTAGCTTTGTCAAGGGGACATCACACCAATGTAAGGCAGGCCTATTAACTTTGTCAAGGAGCCACCACAGTAAAACCAATAATCACATGTTAAAAATCACCATCTTATTACTGGAATGAATAACCATGTTTACATTGCTCTTATTACTCTTATTAAAAACATTGCAATGCTTACCAAACATCATTCGCAGTAATATACTTTAACTAAAGCATGGAGATCAAAATAATGTGTCTGAATCCTTCTTTGACTTTCTTTAAGCTCAGTGGTGGCTCGCCGAGGGAGTGGTGTGGGGTGGTGGGGCGGGGTGGGGGAGGGGCAGGGTGGGGGGGTAGTGGACTCGGACTTACGACAGACCGAACTCCCTCTGAGTTCTGTCCGTCGTATGTCAGAGTTCACTACACCCCCACCCTGCCCTCCCGCTCCCCACCGCCCCGCACCACTCCCTCGGTGAGCCACCACTGTTTAAGCTTCAAAATACAGCCATAGGACCAACCACTAGAGGTCCATGCCCTCCCAAGCTGTAGTGTTTTAACAACAAGAGGACCCAAAAATTTGGTCAGGGACCTTTGGGTGTAGTAATTGTATATGAACAGTGGCCCCTAACAGAAATAGAGGTAAGGAATAATATAGACATACAATGAGGTCTATATAAATTTTCTGTCCATCCAGACAAAGAATCTTTTAATGTCTTTATATTTAAGAAAGATCACACACAAAGAACATACAAGTGTGGACACATTTGTTGCGAAAAATAACAACAAAAGAAGAAGGCTCATGCATTTACAAGGGCTTGGATTGAAGCTCTGGTATAGACGCACAGAGGACCCGCCACGGATCGCACAACACATATGAAGGGAATCTGTGCCCACGCGAACCCCCCTGGTACTACATCACTCACAGGAGTGTCGGATTGAATTATTTTACGTGTCCTCCATTCTTGGACATTCAGAACTGGTCTTCCCCTTTTTTAGGAGTAATGAGGACCTACATCGTTATAGGACCCACGGGAACCCCTTAAGGGTTTCTTGCGGCATGCGCCCCTTCGCCTGCCCTATCATTTGCTCCCAGTCCCTTCCAGGATATGGGATACTGACATGATCGTTTTACAGGCATTTGTCTCAGGCATATAATCTTATGTCCTGATGATGATCCCGGTATCAAGTTAAATGGGATCGAAACGTCGTCGACTCTGTACACCTTGATACTCTCATAATTGTTCATTGTATTGTGCTATGGTGTTGCTCTTTGTATTTGCTTGGACAACTGTACATTTGAATCCAAGCCCTTGTAAATGCTTGAGCCTTCTTCCTTTGTTTTTATTTTTCACGACAAATGTGTCCCCACTTGTATGTTCTTTGTGTGTGATCTTTCTTTAATATAAAGACATTAAAAGATTATTTGTCCGGATGGACAGAAAATGTATATAGACCTCATTGTATGTCTATTATTCCTTACCTCAATTTCTGTTGTTAGGGACCACTGTTCATATAAAACTCCCAAGCTGTAGAGCAAAAGGCCCAGCTCAGGAAGTACTTTGAACAACTCCGAAAGCCACTGCAGATCATCCATCCTATAACCTGATGAGCGTGATAGAGGGTTAATTTTAAGAGAGCAAGGGGGAGGCTGCTGCCTGTTTGCAATACCCAAACACATCTACTGGAATGTTGGTGGTGCCACATCCCTCCATGGGGCACCACAACAGAACAGAATTGTGAGATTGAGAGCAAGTGCAAGGTATTATGGGGTGTTCCCTCCCTGGAACCGTAAATACTTAAATAGTGGTCTTGTATGCTGTTGTTGTTTTATGCATGAAGCCTTGCATTGCGCTTTCCCTTAGATGTTATTTTTGGAGAGTGGTCCCCTATCCCACCCAGGGCACCCTAAATATTTTCTTTCATTGAGGAAGTGCAGGGAGCCCACTCCCTTGCCCTTCTACTGGTTCCCTGCCCAGCTGACACTGTGCTGTGCCAGTATGGGAGCCATTATACATTCTGTCTCCCGCCCGCGGTCCATTCAGGCAGGAGGATGGCTACAGACAGCAGCCCGTCCTTTGACTTTGGGGTCCAAGGGTTGGGGCCCTGGGTCCCTGCCTGTAGGAAATCGAGTTGTTGGTTGAGGGGGTGTGAGCCCTTCTCAAGTAAGAGTCACAATCCTTGTCAGGATAAACCACAAAAGTCCCCAGATTAACCTGTGCTTGACCCTCTGGTAGCTTTGCACAAACGTGATCAGGCTTAAGTTAAAGGCAATGTATAAATCTGTTATGCATAACTCAAACAATAATAAAGTGAAAATACACTGCAAGACGAACCCCACACCAATCTAGAAAAATAGAGTAGAGTTTAATACATTATTTGTAACCAAAGCTACCAAAATCGAATCAGTAGAACCGGAGTTATGTATTTTTAAAGATTTTAGTGCAATCTAGAACCTAAAAGATCAAAGCATGTAGTGTAGTTCCTATTTCCCTAATAGGTTCTGCGCATTGGAATAACATACTCTATAGGCTTGGCATAGGACTGAGGTCGGTATGCCCCTATCGCGTATATTAAACTTAATTACTGTGTACCAGCTAGCTCAGAGGCCACTAGAAACTTCTTGACAACAAGAAGGGAATAGCTTCTGGCAACCACATAACATAAAACCCTGATCCCTCAGGATCGTGGAAACAATATACTACTTTTCATTCAGTCACTCATCCCAGAGAAGTAAATAGAAGAAACAGTCGGGTGTGTTTACAATAAAATTTATTGCACAGTTGTTGTTCTAGTACTGGTTATATGTGCTGCGACAACTGTTGGACAGTAGCAGAGAAATATGGCCAGCAGTGCAGTTAAATAAAAATGCATGGTACAGTTTTACCATTGTGCAATAGTAATGAACACATACATGAAATGCAGAATGCATTAAGATAAAGCCTATACCCCTATGATGCCTAACTAGATGTACCTAAGTGTACCTAGCATGTGTGTAGGTCTTAGAGAGCCAAGAATACCCCTAGGATTTAGTCTAACCCCTTTACCTCAGTGGGACTTCATCCTGGTCTCGAGCTGGACACCCCAGGATGGGTGGATGGACCTCTGCCAGCTGGAGCTGTGGCATGATGCAGGTTGCAGCGTCTCAGCTCGGAGTGTCGGCATGGAAAGTCTCGGTCCCCTCTGCTTTGCTTGGGCAAAGGGAGGTATATTTATAACTGATAGGTGCCTTGGAATGTTAGTATTGACGTACAGTCGGTCAGAGGAAGACGTCAGGAATGAACCCTTAGGAAATAGTGGTTCATGCATATTTATTGAGTTCTTGGAGAAATCAATAATCCTGTGCTAGGGAACATCCCAAGAGCTTAAGGTCTGTTGCTAAGAACTCGTTGTGACGTAGGTTAGTCACTGTTGGACATGGATATGACGTATTTAGGATGGACCGTCTTCTGCACCCAGAGCACACGTCAGATAAGGGACAGCCTCTGTTGCTCGTTATTTGTGAAGGGAGGGCTGGCTAATGTAGGTGAAAGGGCCTTCCTGTCTTTGTGGCACGAAGGATCTGTGCCTCTGAAACAGCTCACCTATGTTAGGGCCTCAATACAGCACATAACACCCACTCCTATCTATGGACAATCGTGAATAACCCATTAAAAGTAAACTACGTGACTAAAATAGGCATTTGCATGAGAGTGGTTCATGAGCTGAAAAAATAGCAGCTGTTAAAATATGTAAAATTACTTTAGACTCGGTGGAGACAGGAAAAATCTATAGTGTCATTAAAAAATACTCTCTTAGAGTCAGTAGTTACTTATAAAAGTTCCTGTTTATAAAATTGAAAACTCTTACAAGCTGTTCAGAAGACCATTCTTTCTTTAGAAAAAAAAAAAGATAGGTCAATTTTAGAGGGAAAGCTCCAAGCACTCGGTGAGAGTTGAAACAAAATAGGAGAAAACATGTGTCTCAGGACATGTTTTAGCAAAATGAGAGATAACAAGTGGCTGAGAGACACAACATTTCTGTTGCTAGTTACTGCAGGGGACGGACCTTTGTAATACCTCGCAGAATCGTTGTGGGAGCACAGAATAGTGAAGCCAGTTGCTGGTTCTGAGGCAGCCGGTGATGTAATCGATACCTTGGTGCTAGCTAAAGGAAGCAAAAAGGCACCCACTGGATTTGCAAGGAATGCTTTGGTTTGATGGGAATACGCTTGGGACACAGCCAAGCATGGGACTTCAGCAGTTCCAGCCTGGTGGTAAATGCCGCTGGCGTTTCCTTTGGAAGTGTCAGACAGATGATGACCACGCATTCTTCACTGCAAAAACAGGCATCAGAGAACAGGTATGTTGCAGTTGCAGTCTTTTCAGACTGGTCTTTTAAATATTAGAAACCATGAGAAGCATAGTTCCTGTTTGCAAGGTATTCCCAAGGTGTATCACACTGCTTGTATGTGAAAGATAAAATTTATCAAAAAGGAAAGAGGGGCAGTCTGTATTTAAGAGTGCTATTTTGCAAAAAAGAAAAAATATTTCTTTAGCTGATGTGAAAAAATAAAAAATAAAAGTGCTGCACAAGCATGGTTTTCAGATTGCTCAAAGCATTTGAACTTTATAAAGGAAACTTTTGGTTCACTACTTTCAGTGTTGGGGCTTCTAGCCAAAAAGGGCACAACTTCCCTACACTGTAGGATTTCACTATCTCTTGATGTTATCTGTAGTTCTGGCCTATGTATACTGAGTCCCTTGGTGATGTTCAGGAATCATTTTTGTGACAGGTATTTGTGTCAAAAGGCCAAACCATCCATACTTTCCTAACTGGGTCTGTCCTGTTGTTTTGTAAATGGCATCTAATGTTGCCCCTGCTGATGTATGTCAACTATTCCACCCCGTGCGATGGTGTTTGGTGGTGTTTGGCAACGTTCCTACTGGTGTTTAAACAACCACATTTCTAGATGCATTACAATTGTGTAGGAGTTGATAACCTTAATGAAGGTAACAGGTATAAAGCGTCACAATAAGAATACATCTCTAACATTTCATGATCTGAAAATGTAGCAATTATTCCTAAAACAGACAGCATATTATTCACTGTATCAGTAACCCAATTTTCAGAAAAATGTACTGCAGGTAATGACATCACTGAATGAATGATAAAATGAATGAAAAATGAATGAAAGTTCAAAATACATTAATCAGAATTAAAAACCGGATGATTAAATACATCATTTAGAATACAAAGGCTTGTTCAGGCCGAATACATTTATAAGTCTCTTTTGCATTTAAATTGAAAATGGACGTGGCTTCAGTTTTATGTTGATCCTGTGTTGTAGATAGTGTCCACTAAGAGTCATACTAAAAGCTAGCTCTAAGCAAAGCTAGAACAGAAAAAGATGAACCCAGAAATACTCCATAGTTCTACCCAGGGTGAAGCCAGGTCTGTATCTTTTTGGAAAAAGAAAAGGTTCAAAAGTTTGTACTTGCATGTTCGTTGTTTGTTTTTAGGCTGGCTTCGCTTCCTGTTCACGTGGAGCCATGGAAAACGTATCACAGTTAATGAAATAGCCAGTAGCTGTATGAAATTGTTGAAATTGCATCGTGTTTAGTTGAAGTTATTTCTGCTGTTTTTGTTTGAAAACGTTTGAAATGTTGAAATTAATAGTTGATGTCTTTGCTGAAAAACTTTCAGATGTTGAAGTTAATATTTTATGTTTTTGTTGAAAAACATTGAAGCATTTATTATTTGATGTTTTTGTTGAAAAACGTTGAAGCTTTTATTATTTGATGTTTTTGTTGAAAAACGTTGAAGCATTTATTATTTGATGCTTTTGTTGAAAAACGTTGGTGTACACATTTGTTTTGGCCAAATTGCAACTTGAGTGTTGTCTTGACTTTTATTTAGAATTTGAAAGGTTGGTTCAAGGAGAACTAGTTCCATTGCATTGTTGCATAGTCCCCCACTCAATGGATTTGATTTCTCAAACGTGATGAGCTTTTCAGTTTGAAGTTCTTTACTAGTAGTGAGAGGGACGTCTACTACTGTGGAGTTCACGAGGCCTACTGCTCAGTATTGGCCACATAGTGTTGTTTGATTCTTTCATTTGAAATGAATCTGTTTTCCTTTTTCACGGCAAGATGCGGCAAAAGTACAGTTCTTGTTCCTTTCACTTCAAGGAATGGCACAGGTTTTCCTGTATGAGGGGCCATATTCCTTTGTGTCCGCGATCTTTATCTCTCTCTGTCCAGATCCCCGACTTTTGGGATTCAGACAGGTCTTGCCGTGATTACCTCGACTTCCCAGTGGCGGCCTGTTTCACTTTGACAGAATATTTGTTTGTTTCTTTGTTTCCTTAAGTTCCTGTAAAACAGCCAAACGATCATAGATACAGAATGGTTTTTATCCGCCACTGTGCCTTCACATTTATGATCAGGTTCCCACATTCGTAAATGGAGTCAGACCTCCTAGAGAGCTTCTTGGCTGGGTGTGTATTGCCCCCTCAATCCATATAAGTGTTTGACCTCACTAGCGCCCCGCCTAATACCCTAGCTGTTAAGGATTGCTCTATGCCCCAGTCCTTCCTCTCCTCTACCTAAATTCCCTCAGGATGGCGTTGGAGAGGAGTACCGCAATATTACGTCCATCCCTTGCATGGCCTCTTTGTCAGCCCGAGAGCTAAGCGTGGAGCCACAGTCAGGGTGTAACGTTGATTGCGTATCTCCTGTTATGGACTCGCAAATCTTTCTATAACAGTTTTGAGCGTCAGCCGAGTGCTAAGGCCATACCTATAGGAAACTTGAGCACGGATCCACTGCCACCAAGATATATTTTTAAGCCACCTCAAAATTTGAGGGGCCACAGTGGTCCTGTTACATGACACGATCAAGCGGACAGTCTGATGCTGTCTAGCAATGGGATCTGCGCGGGTCTTGTGATGGTGTAGCCTGGCATTTGTTTGCAGATTTTGCAGTTCAAGACAAAGCCAATAATCTGACTTCTGAACCCTGGCCACCAATAGCACTGTTTGCAATGAAGAAATAGTAGCTATTACCCCTGAATGCGCGGAGCCCAAGCCCTTGTGTGCTTTAAATGATTAATTCCTGCCTACTATCCATATTTGGAAATACTCTATCCCCCACTCCAGGAATCTGAGCATATGGAATGTTGTTTGCACCTAACTTGTAGGAGTATATAAGTGGAAATTTCTTAGGCACTGCTGTGCTGCCTTTGTGTGAAGCAATTACAGCCACCATATTCTAACCGTCTATTCTCGTTGTTGAACGAGTGTGCGCAGCTACGGAAGCTGTGTGAACAGCCCCCTGTGTGGCTTCTACTGCCAATGAATTCCCTGCAACGTGCACGCCATCACGTTGATGACTCAGTGTGATAATCACGTGAGTTTTTGTTTGGTAGGTTGTTTTTTTCAACTCCACTACCTGTTCCCATAATTTTTGTGTTTAATTATGCCACCTTTTTCATCTTTAAACCCATTTTGTTCCCAATGGTATAAATATTTATTACTATGTTTGAACACAGTAAAAGGAATCGCACACTATAAGTGTGGGGAATTCGCGATCTGTATTTTCAAGTGCCAGTTTGAACGCTTGTAGTTCAGCTCGCTGAGCTGTACAATCTCCTAAAGATTGAGTTTTAGTGACCATTGGTCTGAAGTTACCATCGCGCATGCGACCTTTAACGATTGCACACGCTGCACTGTAAGCTTGCTTACTTACTCCCTGTAGCGGGTTGTGCTGATCCGTCAGTATAAATCGAGAGGCAAAATTTCAGTGGGCAGAGGTAGTTCGTTTCTCAACTGAACTACTTGTTCCCAAAGCGTTTTATGCTTTATTGTATGATTGCACACAGTAAAAGGAATCGCACACAATGAGTGTGGGGAATTCTCGATCCGTGTTTACAAGTGCAAGTATCAGGGCTTTTAAAGCTGCCAACCGAGCCGTGCTATTACCTAGAGGTAGTTTTTTGGTGCAATGAGGACGGAACTTGCCATCCAGCATCTGATCTTTAACAAAGGCGGCCGGTGGGGCAGACCCATCAGTGTAAATCTTAAAAATTCATACTGATCTAGAGGCAAGATTTCATTTGGTAGATGATGTTCTTTCTCATATTGCAGGAATGCCTGTGTTTTTAAACTTGGATCAAATCTGGATTCAAAGTCTGATGCAGCAAAAGAATTAGCCCTTTGTATCCATTCTGGATGTAAGGCTTTGGCATTAGGAATGCTAGCCCCGGTACCGGGGTGACGACAATAATGCATCATCCCATGAGCCAGTGCTCTTTCTTTTGCTACATCAGTCTGAATGGTTGTCAGAATTTTTTCCTGTTGAATTAAAACTCATTTCTGTGTTTGTGTACAGATGAGATTTGTATGCGATTGGTACAGTTTCACCTTCATTAAAGGTTTAATAAGTGTACCCGCATTGACCCAAAATGATACTGAGTACCAAGTGGTGCAAGTTTACACGTGTGTGTATGTGTTTGGAAGCAATAATATCTTCCTGGAGTGAACAAAGAATATTGGTGTGTTCTTGTGTCCAGTGTTTGACTGAAAAGTCAGGTTTGAAAAAGGTCGTAGAAAGGTTTTACTCTCTCTGCGAAATCAAAAATGTATGTTCTGCCAAAATCTAGGAATCCCAGTACTGATTGGAAGTTGTTTTAATGTCTTTGGAGGCTGGAGCAGCGCACACTTTTCTAAAAAGTTAGCTGCCAGGCTTTTCCCTTCACTTGAAAACTAGTATCCCAAAAATAGGACACAGAGGTGGGCAATTTTTGATTTCTCAAAATTAAATTTGTAGCCCTCAGAGGCGAATCCCATAATAATGGTGCTCACCCTGGTCAAGTGTTTCCCCAATAGGTCGTCCGTTAGATAAATATCATCCAAATAGGACAACGCTTCTTCATCAAAGTGCTTTAGCCATTCAGTAACTCTTTCAGAAAATACCCCAGAGCTGTTCTTATACCCACGGGGGAGATGACAAAAAATTGTCGCTGGGACTCTAATATACTAAATACTGTTAGGTACCTGTTTTCAGGTGCTATAGTTTGACAGAAAAATCCATTTGAGACAACAAGTGTTGTTTTGTATTTTTTCCGCATAATGTTATTCATTAATGCGGCACTATCTGCATGTTGGACAGCATATGTCTTTGTGCAAGTGTTGAAGTGTCTGTAAATGAAAACTAGACGAAATGTATTATCATGTTTTGATAAGTGAAACAAGGGATTGTTCTTTTGTGAAGTGCATTTTTCAATGATCTCCTGGTATTTAAGTTGATCTAAGATCTCCCTGACCTGTGTTTTTAGCTTCTTGCTTAATACGATATTGTCTTTGAGCATGTGGTGAAACTATTAATGGGATCACATGGTGGGTTGAGGCATCATCCCATCCAGCGTGATTTTTATACAATGCTGGAGCTTGGGCTACTGCCCACTCCCATGCATATGTATGTTTAAGGTGAACGGGAACATGGTTGGAAAATGCAGGAAAAATATACTTTCTCCCTTTGGGCGCTCCCTGACGAATGCTGGCGGCTAATCTTGTTCTGCTAACAGTATGTCAAAACCAGACAATAGGTTCTTCGCAAAGAGACCTTTTACTTTCCTGTGTTTGTCCTCCTCCATGCGGAGTGTTATTTCATATAACTTGTGTGGGACGCTCACCCTTTTGTCTGGTGTTTCCACCGTGATGTAATCATTCAATTTTGCTGTCCAGAAATTCCTTCAGGTTCTGGCGAGCTATTGTTACTTCTGCCGCGCTGTCTAGCATTGTCTGAGCCCATTCCCCGTTCAGAAGTTGAGTCCTTAGGATTCTGTGCATGTCTAACTTTGAGACCTGCAACTTTCTTCTTTTTAAATTGAGGTTTGGATTGTGGCTTGTCTTCTGTTTTAGAAGAGTCCTGAGCGTGCTTGTCCCTGGACTGCTTGCGCTCTTCTTTGTGTGCTGACTTTCCTTTTCTCCCTGTGTTGTTTGTCGAGAGGAATGTGTATCAGTATCCTGATACCTGTCAGGTTTCCTAATATTATCCCTATTCCTAAGGTTATACCTCTTTGCAGAGGGCTCCTGTTGAGGAGACCTACCTCGGGACTGAGAATCTTTTCTGAAAAATGTTGTTTTTTATTATTATCCCACTTCTTTTTAGAAGAAGTAGGTGTCTGCTTAGAATTGTCCTTCTCAGGACTGCCCATTAGCTGTTGTTTTTAAAAGCTTTCCCACCCAAACTGTCCCTTCCCAGTTCTGCATATGCAGTTTCAATTATTTTGGGAAGTTCTTGTGGTTGGTCTATAAGACTGACCTCTCTTAGGTGTTGGCGGATCGCCACTGAAGCTGCTTCCCCTTTAATGTTAGCTAGTATTATTGTTGATACCTGGTCGTAATTACCTAGTAATTTCATACCTAAGGTCAGAGCTGGTTCAGCTCCATACTTGTTCTGTATCTGTCGTAAGACATCTGGAATTACCGCTAAGGAAGGAATACCATGAGTCCTGGTATATATGGCAGCAAAGACTGTACCCCAAGTGGTGCAGTCCTCTAACTGTGGTGTGATCCCCATGGGCAAGCAGAGTGTTAGCATTATATGCTTTCAAATGGTGTGGTATTTGGAAATACTGCTTCTAACTGGATAATTTTCTGAGCTACCCAGAAAGGAATCTGTTCACATTTTGTGGGTAGTTTACCCATTACTGTGTGTAATGTTTGTGGAGTGATTTTAG
Organism: Calotriton arnoldi; assembly: GCA_963921515.1. Lineage (NCBI taxonomy): Eukaryota > Metazoa > Chordata > Amphibia > Caudata > Salamandridae > Calotriton > Calotriton arnoldi. The sequence goes on from CAWUFW010005086.1 coordinate 371,643, forward strand.
TAGCGGTGCTCTGTGTTGGAGCTGTGTTATTTGTAGCTTCTGTGGACTGGACACCAAGTGTCCTCATGACGTGTTGCGTCATGGCTCTGTAAGAGTTTTACCAACTCTTTGTGTTGTAAGAGCAGTGCATCTTGTGGCATTATTTCAATGTCAAAATGTGGTGTGTAGCCAGCTAATATTGGCCTTGTAGCTCCTGGTCTACCTAGTGGACCGAGCCTGGTTTTATTTATTTGTTGTAGGGCGCCATTAAACCAGAAATTGTGGTCCTGGTCAGTGTGCGGAATCTTAATCTCCTCGAACGGAGTGTAGACCGCTGGGACTTTTTCATGTATGTAAGAATGAAAAGTCTGAGTTGTTGCATTTACTGCTGGGAATGTAACCCAAGAATAGAACACATCTGTTTGATAATCTTCGTGTGCCTCTATTAATATCACTGTACCCTCTCGGTCTGTTAAACCATGTCTGAGGGGTTTTGTGTGAGTGTATGCCTGATTTTGGATGCAAAATGTATTGCATTTGCTCCCTCTTCGTCGTTTGAGACCTGTGTCCCAGTGACAGGAGCAGCTGCCTCGACAGACGTGTTGTGAAAACAAAATGTCCTAAAAAAGGGTTTTAAGATAAGGTTTTAAAAGGCACAATTGTTCGGGAACTTTTTCCTTCAAGCTTGATTAACCAACAGCCAATACATAGGAAGATTGCCTACTCAGCTGTGGCGGAATTTTGTGCCTACCCACTCCAGACATCTCTGGCGTTTTGTGAGTAGGGGTCTCTGAGAATAAGCATGACTGAACTACTCAGATTCTACTGTTAAATAAGTGCAAAATTCACGTTGGGTGCCATGTAGTGTAGTTCCTATTTCCCTAATAGGTTCTGCGCATTGGAATAACATACTCTATAGGCTTGGCATAGGACTGAGGTCGGTATGCCCCTATCGCGTATATTAAACTTAATTACTGTGTACCAGCTAGCTCAGAGGCCACTTGAAACTTCTTGACAACAAGAAGGGAATAGCTTCTGGCAGCCACATAACATAAAACCCTGATCCCGCAGGATTGTGGAAACAATATACTACTTTTCATTCAGTCACTCATCTCAGAGAAGTACATAGAAGAAACAGTCGGGTGTGTTTACAATAAAATTTATTGCACAGTTGTTGTTCTAGTACTGGTTATATGTGCTGCGACAAGTGTTGGACAGTAGCAGAGAAATATGGCCAGCAGTGCAGTTAAATAAAAATGCATGGTACAGTTTTACCATTGTGCAATAGTAATAAACACATACATGAAATGCAGAATGCATTAAGATAAAGCCTATACCCCTATGATGCCTAACTAGATGTACCTAAGTGTACCTAGCATGTGTGTAGGTCTTAGAGAGCCAAGAATCCCCCTAGGATTTAGTCTAACCCCATTACCTCAGTGGGACTTCATCCTGGTCTCGAGCTGGACACCCCAGGATGGTTGGATGGATCTCTGCCAGCTGGAGCTGTGGCATGATGCAGGTTGCAGCGTCTCAGGTCAGAGTGTCGGCATGGAAAGTCTCGATCCCCTCTGCTTTGCTTGGGCAAAGGGAGGTATATTTATACCTGATAGGTGCCTTGGAATGTTAGTATTGACGTACAATCGGTCAGAGGAAGACGTCAGGAATGAACCCTTAGGAAATAGTGGTTCATGCACATTTAATGAGTTCTTGGAGAAATCAATAATCCTGTGCTAGGGAAAATCCCAAGAGCTTAAGGGTCTGTTTCTAAGAACTCGTTGTGACGTAGGTTAGTCACTGTTGAACATGGATATGACGTATTTAGGATGGACCGTCTTCTGCACCCAGAGCACACGTCAGATAAGGGACAGCCTCTGTTGCTCGTTATTTGTGAAGGGAGGGCTGGCTAATGTAGGTGAAAGTGCCTTCCTGTCTTTGTGGCACGAAGGATCTGTGCCTCTGAAACGGCGCACCTATGTTAGGGCCTCAATCCAGCACATAACAAGCACCAACCGCAGACATCTAGTCGAGCGATGTAGCACAGTTCAGATACCCAAAGTGGATTGAGCCCTGTCACCACTCACCTTCGAACTTAGAAGAAATTTAGAAGAAAAATGTCTGAGAAGGAAAGTTCAGTAGAGAAAGGCAGCCAGCGGTGTCCAAGGAGGAGGCGTCCTAGTTGGGAAGCAGCTGGATGAAATTGCGGTGAAGATTTCTATGTTCGGACTTACTCTCTTTTTGAGAGTCAAAAATCGCCAGTGACACAAAGTCAGCCTGTATTTAATGAGAGCTCCAGGAGGCTGGATACCCTTCCATAGAGGAGCCGCTGAACAGGATTTGCTGCTGTGGAGAAGAAAGTAGCAGGAGCTACTGAGAAGTCAGGCCAACAGGCGATGCCCCTTGGGCAGATCAGCAAGCAGGTAGGTCCATGTCTTCTCTCAGAGCACTTTTTGGCTGAAAAGTTTCAAATGACCAAGTTTGGCTGGTTGGGCACATTTACCACCACTTACACAAGGGTCAAGGACTGAAAGGCACCACTTAGAGCATTTGGACTCACTTCCCGCTGGTTCAAGGTGCTCTTTAAAAGTTGTTGGAGTTTTTTGTGTCCCTGTAGCTCTGAACAAGTGGCCTGCAAACAAGCACTTGAAGTCACTCTGGTGCTCACTGACATAACATTGATGCATACAATATCAAAACACAAAAATAGCAAAAATTAAATATCGATAACAAAAATATTGACTTCCAAGAGTGGTGTCATCGGAGGGCTGCTGTAGTGAGGAATCCGAGTGGCCATTGCTCTGACATTACCGGCGGAAATGTGCAGGAACCGGTATTTTCTGGATGGCTCGCGTGGAGGGTGAGGCGCTGATTACTGGAGCGCGCATATGCCCCGCACTCCCTGCCTAACGAGACCATCTGCATGGGGGCATAGAGGTGAGAAAAACTGTCATGCACTGAGACTCAGAGACATCGAGAGCTGCGCTCTGGAGGACGGCAGAGAGCAGGGCCCTGTATGGCCGCTGCCTACAGGAGAGCGCGTCTGTCACTGCGGCAGCTGCATTGGGGCTTTGGTGCTCCTCTGGATGGCACACAAGTGAGGGGAATGATTTGGCACCTGAAACTGCTCTAGGGCTGACTGCAGTGAGTGAAGGTGGCAGTCCATCAGCGACCAATGGAGATACTGCCCTGAGTGAGGGGGAGCTGTTGGGGCCTGGGGAGCCTTGCTTGGCCCCTGCATGCGATTTGAGACTGCTAGAGTGGGGTGAGTGAACAAACGGCTAGAGTGCTGCAGTAGGGCATGATCAAATATTGAACTGCATGATCCTATGTAAAGAGGGCTGTCTCCCGTACCACAGGTGTGACAGGGACCTGGGAATCACACAGAGGCATGCTGCTCATGAGGCGCTGAGGATTGAGGAGTAAATGACTCATGGCGAAACCCATCACTATGTGCCTTGGACACCACTTCATCCATTATGGGAGAGATACCCTTCAAGTGCCAAGGGGAAAAGATCTGTTGCCATGCGGCCTAGGCAGACATTGGGCTGGAGTCGCAGTAAAGGACTTTAGGCATGCACTGTCTGTGCAACACGAGGCATGCTTATGATTCCCATGGACAACTGAAGAAACCAGACTTGAGCACATGGTGCTAGAGTGAGTGAAGGACACCCTCGCCCTGCCGGACAGCCGCGCCTCGGAGGCGACCACTGAGGCACAATCTTCTGCAGCCCCTTTTTCGCCACCCCACACCCCCAATATGTGTGGTGCTCCCTCCACTCGCTGAGAAGGACACTCAGGGCGACGGTATGGGGGCCCTTGATGTACCCTCTTGCTAACTGCAACAGTACAGACTACTGATACAGTGTCTGTGTAGACCATGTTGGCCCCCTGCATGATCCCCTGGAGAACACAATAACACTGGTGCTTAAGAGAGGCACAGGGAAACTTAAGTCTCTGTGGTATGGTGGTGCTGGGCAGCGCTGGGTGTTCCCCCCGCCTGCTTGAGTTCCTGGCACTGGGCCTAGAAGCTGATTCTCCTTGCTCTGAATCCCTAGTTGTCATGAGCAGCAGCCATTGGGGCATGGTTAGACCAAAAACCTCCAAACCTCCACCCCCTCAAAAAACAATAATGGCTATGCTGGCTGCCTTCCCCGTGTCAGTGGACCCGATCCACCAAACTGGAAAGTACTCTTGAAAAACATACTGGAATGTTTGACAGGGTGCTGCAGGCCATCCAATACTTTAAAACTTCCATGGAGACTCAACTTGGGGCTATTCAGATGGAAACTGGGCTCCTGTGGGCAGACCATGATAAGCTCACATACAGAGTAGATGATGCAGAGTCCTCGCTGACTTCTATGTGGCCCTCCTTGGTGGCAAAAGCGGAGAATGCAGAGGGGCGCTCGAGACGCAATAACGTCTGCTTCCTGGGCTTCCCAGAGAAGGCAAAGGGCCTCAACATGGAACTCTTTCTAGATGACTGGTTATTGCAAATGGTGCTGGCCAACTGTATCCCTACGTTTTTCTCCATGGAAGTACAGGGACAGGGATCTTCTCTTGCAGTTGCTCCGTGTGAAGGGCCCCTGTACACATAATGGGCATTCCATCACCGTGTACCCTGACATCACAGCAGAGGTCCAAAGGTGCTGCAATACATTTGGAGCACTAAAAGTGCAACTGTGAAACTTGGGTCTGACGTACGCTCAGCTCTTCCCTACGAGGCTCAGGGTAGTAGACGCCAACATGACTCACTTATTTTCTTCCCCAGATGAGGCCTGGATGTGGCTGCTCACCAAGGGAGTTCAGGACCAGTCGGTAGCTGTCATGGTGCAATGGGAGGTACATATGCCACTGCCGCCTGAGCAGACCCCCAGTGACGTCCATCTGACAAAAAAGCTGCAAAAGAATGAGCCCAGGCAGTGGAAGAGGTCTCGCTTTATGGTGCTAATCGATTCCCAGTGCTGGCACCCAACACTGATCAGGAATCCGTATTGGGTGCGCCCGGTTCAGTGACCTAGGTTGGGTGCTCCACAATTGCTTCAGTAAGGTCACCTCAAAGAGAGATTACAGAACAGTGATTCTTACCATGCTGGTAAGAGGACCAAACCGTGCTTCTGCTGGGGGGTGGCGGTGGTGTTGTGGTCACTTAGTGGGCACCTGGAGGTCATGTTTGGCTGTGGGAGGACTCTGGGGCATTCATGCTCTGTATGGGGGCCCGGGATGTTTGTTGCCACATCAGACCTTATCCCATACACCTCTTGGCCTGACCCTCAAGGACTTCCACAAGGAATGTTCAACATTAAAGTCACATTTTAGTTACTAGATGCTCTGTGGGGAAATTGTGGCATGATGCCTGTTAGCATCAAGCCAAGGAAGTGGGTGTAATTGTTATATTTTGTTTGTTGTTATTAGTTGGGATTGTCAGGGCAGCGGGGGCAAAGATAAGGCAATGGGATTCCTGTGTTGCATGAACATATTGGAGAGCCACAGTGGAGGGGTGTTTTACATACCCTATGGCTACCACGTACAATACACTGACATAAAACATTAGGGGTATGACAACTCCTATACACCTCCATAGAATATATGCATACCTTAGGGAAAGAAACATAAACATAGCCTGCCATCAGGAGATGCACCTCACTGCCACGATAAGGTATCCAGGTGCTAGTGGGCAGGTGTTTGATATTAGGTATTCTGCATTTGCTAGAGGTGTTATAATTTGTATTGCACTGGGTGTCCCGTTTGTACAGAGCAGAACAGCGGTGGACCCTCATGGCTGCTTTGTGCTGTTAGAAGGTGCATTAGATGGGCGCTCACTATTGATCATTTCACTATTCGCTACAGCAGCCCTTGGGCTTTTTAACGCTCCTGCCCCTATCGCCTATGGGCCAGGCATCCATAGCAAAAATGATAATACTCCTGAGGCTCCTTTACTTCTTCGCAATACCCACCAGGGCCTTTTTTGGGGATTTACAGAGATCACTCTCTGACCTAATATAGGGCAGAGCGCGTCAATGAGAATCTAGTCAAACATTCCAGCAAACCTTAACAGAAGGTGGCCTGGTAGTACCTGACTGTTGGAAAGTGGATTATTGGTAGGGGCAAATGTAGGTCTGCCACTGGCAATAAGGCCACTAACACATGATAGGACTCAGCATAGGTCTTATAAAATTATTCCCATGCTCAACCCTTGGTAGCTTGGCTGCGAGCAGGCAGGCTTAACTTCAAAGACAGGTATGTAAAGCATTTAAAAACACAAATTCAGTAAATAATTAGGACACTGCATAATAAAAATCCAACACCAATTTATAAAAATAGGAAATATTATTATCTTTAAAATGACACCAAAACGACAAACATCCAATGTAGGGAACCGGAGATATGAATTTTTAAAGATGTATCACTTTATAGCACTTAGAAACTTATAGCACCTTATTGGGATATCTGGTCGCGATAGACCGGCTCAAAGTCAAAGTTTCAGGCCGACCGCGATGGAGCCCTGAGCGGCTACCCCTCACAGTTTTTACCTTTGGACTTAGAAACTTTTCTGGAGCTTTTTCTTGTGGGGTCCCTCGATGCTCTTCACCAGGACGGATTCGGTGAAGGTTCGCCGGCCTCGGATTACTTCTACTCCGGGTCAAACTCTGGAAGTCGGACCTACGGAACTTTTAGCGGGATGAACCTGGATGGCTTGGCCGGCTCGCGGTTGAAGGCAGGCAGCTTGGCTGACCATGTTGAGTTGGTCCCCCTATGGAGCTTTTTTTCAAAGTTGCTCCAAAGTTCTCCAAACTCCTGGAACTTCTTCCTGAAGTTCCCCAAAGGGTCCCAAAGTGTCTCAAACTCACACCAAGGGCCTGGAAGCTCCAAGATGATCCTTGAAAGTTGAGGACTTCAGTTCCCACAATCCACTTGGACAAAACCCTTACAAATCCACTGGTAGTATTCCAGGTTGCGGAGTCTTGGTGGTGATGATCCAGGTGGGCTCTGTTAACCTGTAGCTTGCAGGGAGTCCGCTCTTTACTCTTTTTCACAGCAAGGTAGTCCACAGGGCTGTAGTTTCAGATGGTGCAGTCCTCAGAGGGCAGGCCTTAGCAATTGCACATCCAACTTCTCAGCAGGGCACAACGTCTTGCTTTCTTAAGTTTCAAGCAGCAGATCTGAGAGACTCTGCCCCTCTCAGATACTTATTCCAAGTTCTCTGGGTCAAGCAGAAGGTCACTCCTGACCAATGGGAGCAGGGCAACTCCTCAAGGAATGACCACATCCTGTAGAGTGTGGCATTATTTTGTCCCAGAGTGCACCAAATCTTCCAAATTCATAATGGCTGATTTTCCAGCAGGGAGGTAAGAGCTGGCTAAACACACCCCTAGGATGGCTACTTTCCATAGACTCCCCCCCTTGCATCTGCTCATTCTTGCCTTAATCCTAGCTCTGGCTTTGGGTCAAAAGAGTAGAGTTGTAAATGACACTGAGGCTGTCCCCTTCCCTTTGAAGACCATGGTTTACGACTCCTCCCCCTGCTCTGGCATTCCTGTGTAGCAGCACACTGCCCTCCCAGCAGAGCTGGTTAACCCCAGGGGCTTTTTATCACCTCTTCAAGGCAGCCTGGCTAATCCACTTAACTCTGGCCAATCAGGACAGACCACTGGAAGGCTGAATCTGGACTTACAAACAAGAAAGTCTTATAACTTCTTGTCTATACATTTTAGGAGAAATTCAACAACATGGTATTGTTGGATTTATCACTACCATTCTGGGAAGTCTTTGAATGGAAGTTCAATCACTCTCCTATCAGGTGTTATTAGTTAATAACTTCTGGCCATGTTAACCTATGTGGCATGGGATTTGCAATGGGAAAAATGCCTTGGGCCATTTTTCCAGCACTAGGGCTTATAAAAACATATTTTATAAGTACTTCGCTTATATCTACAGGACCCCCACCCCATGGGACAACTAGGGGAGACTTTAGGGGCTCTGAATCTGTAGAAATATTGCAGATCTTCCCTCCACAGTGCTCCTAGCATCAAAGTCGAATTTGGGCAGCACTTTATCACAATGTGGGGAGTGAAATGTGAAATTTCACTTAACCCAGGGCATATAAAACTCATTTTATAAGGGTCCACCTTATAAATACCTGACCCTCACCCCTGGGACACCTAGGGGAGACCCTGGGGGTTCCTAATATGCCACAACATTGTAGGTTATCCATTTTCAAGTGCCCCAAACACCAAAGTTGGGTTTGGGCACAATTTACTTTTTAAAAGCAGTCATGCAGAAAAGGCTGCTGGCCTCCAAACTGCCATGCCCTACTATATACTAGGGACTGATAGGTAGTTTCAATCTCCCTGCCCTATTATGTACTAGGGTCTTATAGGGTAGGTCATGCCAATCACAGGGGTACCCCAACTCATAGTGTACCCTAGTGTATGTAGGTATTTTCACTGTATTCTAAGTGTTTTTCAGCATAGTACTGGCCCTGGGCCTGGTTAGGCAGAGCCCAGTGTCAGTTACCACAAGTACCATTCAGCAAAAAGTTGGGGGGTGCCCAGGGCACAGGATGACTTTGCAACATAGCCCCCCCCAAACGAAAGGTAATGGGTTACTAACCTACACCCTGTAGTCCTCATCAGCTAAGTGGAAAAACCTGGAAAGTCCATCTGCATTTGTATGGGCAACCTCAGGTCTGTGTTCCACTGTAAAGTCCATTCCCTGTAGGGAAATGGACCACCTTAACAGCTTTGGATTCTCCCCTCTCATCTGCATGAGCCATCTGAGAGGCCTGTGGTCAGTTTGAACACGAAAGTGAGTCCCAAACAAATATGGTCTCAACTTTTTCAGGGACCAAACCACAGCAAAAGCCTCTCTCTCAATGGCACTCCACCTCTGCTCTCTGGGAAGAAGTCTCCTGCTAATAAACGCAACTGGCAGATCAAGGCCCTCTTCATTTAGCTGTGACAACACTACCCCCATCCCTTGCTCTGAAGCATCTGTCTGAACCACAAATTATTTTGTGTAGTCAGGGGCCAGCAACACTGGTGCTGAACACATAGCAGCTTTCAGAGTGTCAAAAGCTTTCTGACACTCTGGGGTCCAATACACCTTTTTGGGCCTCTTCTTGGAAGTGAGCTCTGTTAGGGGCCCCACAATGGTCCCATAATTTTGAACAAACCTTCTGTAATACCCTGTCAGTCCAAGGAATGCCCTGACCTGAGTCTGGGTAACAGGAGCTGTCCAATCCATAATAGTTTGGATTTTAGCTTGGAGAGGCTGTACATGGCCCCCACCTACCAGGTGGCCCAGGTACACCACATAACTCTGCCGTATTTGGCACTTACTTGCCTTAATAGTCGGGCCTGCCTGCTGCATGGTCTGAAGCACTTCCCTTAGGTGGCTTAAGTGATCCCCCTAGGTAGAACTATATACAGCTATATCATCCAGATAAGCCGCACTGAACTGTTCCAACCCAGACAAGACCCTGTTCACCAACCTTTGGAAGGTGGCAGGTGCATTCTGTAAGCCAAAGGACATTACCTTGAAGTGATAATGTCCCTCTGGTGTGGAAAATGCTGACCGCTACTTGGCTCCATCAGTGAAGGCAATCTGCCAGTAACCTGAAGTCAAATCAAATGTACTCCGGTACTTAGCAGCCCCTAACCTGTCAATGAGCTCATCAGCTCTAGGTATAGGGTGAGCGTCAGTCTTGGTGACTGCATTCAATCCTCTGTAGTCCACACAGAACCTTAACTCTTTGGGTCCCCCCTGAGGATTAGGTTTAGGTACAAGCACCACTGGACTGGCCCATGGACTCTCAGACGGTTCAATTCCCCCCAATTCCAGCATCTTAGCAACCTCAGCTTTAATGCTGGCTCTGACATGGTCAGACAACCTGTAAAGTTTATTTTTGACAGGTAGGCTGTCACCAGTGTCAATGTGTTGCACACACCACTCAGTGATGCCTGTGGTCAAAGAGAACAGGCCAGCAAACTGCTCCAGCACTTGCTTACAGTCTCTGTGCTGCTGGTCTGTCAACTTGGGAGAGAGTACAACCCCCTCCACTGACCCATCTTGCACATTAGTGGAGGTCGGGCACAGGCTCAGTTTCCTCCTCCATACCCTCATCAGTGACCAGTAACATGGTCATATCTGCCCTGTCATGGTGGGGTTTCAATCTATTCACATGCAGGACCCTATGAGGGTGCCTGGGGGTGCCAAGGTCAACCAAATGGGTAACCTCACCCTTCTTTTCTAAGATTGGATAGGGCCCACTCCACTTGTCATGGAGGGCCCTGGGAGCCACAGGCTCCAACACCCACACCAATTGTCCTGGAGTATACTCAGGCTTAGTAGCCTTCTGATCATACCAGTGCTTCATTAGCTCCTGGCTGGCCTCCAGTTTCCTGTTCGCCTTGTACGTGTACTCTGCCATTCTAGATCTCAGGCCTAGCACATAGTCAAGCACATTGTCCTTTGCTTCTTTAAGCAGCTTCTCTAAAGACTCTCTCAGCAGGCTCAATGGCCCCCTCACAGGGTGTCCAAACAACAACTGAAAGGGACTGAAACCAACCCCTTTCTGTGGCACCTCCCTGTAGGCAAACAGTAAGCATGGGAGGAGAACATCCCATCTCCTCCTGAGTTTCTCTGACAACCCATTTATCATGCCCTTCAGGGTTTTGTTGAATCTCTCAACAAGACCATTTGCTTGTGGGTGATGGGGGGTAGTGAACTTGTAGTTGACACCACACTCATCCCACATAGCAGTCAGATAGCTGGACAGGAAGTTCGTGCCCCTATCTGATACCACCTCTTTCGGAAAAACCCACTCTGGTGAACACACCAAGCAGTGCTCTAGCCACTGCAGGAGCATCAATGGTTCTAAGAGGGATTGCTTCAGGGTACCTAGTGGCATGGTCCACTACCACTAAGATATACCTATTCCCTGATGCAGTAGGTGGGTCAAGGGGACCAACAATGTCCTCCCCACGCTTTCAAAAGGAACCCCAACCACTGGCAGTGGTATTAGGGGAGCCTTTGTCTTGCCCCCTGCCTTGCCACTGGCCTGACAGGTGACACAGGAGCTGCAAAACTCCTTTACCTTTTCAGACATATGGGGCCAGTAGAAATGGTTCACCAACCGGTTCCATGTTTTTGTCTGTCCCAAATGTCCTACCAAGGGGATATCATGACCCAAAGTCAGGATGAACTCTCTGTACTTTTGGGGCACCACCAACCTCCTGGTGGCCCCCTCCTTGAGGTTTCTGGCCTCAGTATAAAGCAGTCCATCTTCCCAGTAGAGTTTGTGAAACCCACTGTCATCCCCTCCTCTTGCTTAGAAGCAATCTGCCTCAAGCTCTCAAGGGTGGGACAGTCTCTCTGTCCCTTACTGAACTCCTCTCTGGAGGTTCCACCTGCTCCTGTCAGTTCTGCCAAATCTGACAGCTCTGGCAGGGATGGAGTCCCTCCCTCATAGGCTATATCCTCCCCATCAGGGTTAGATTCTTCCTGCACCTCTGGAGTTCCCTGGGCTGGCTCACCAGGCCCAGTACCCTTGTCCTTGGATGCTTGGCCCTTTGTTCCAGGGTCCAAGTGTCCAGCCCCTCCCTTCTGGCTAGTCTGTGACCTAGTCCCAGCACATATCCACTCAGGGAGCTCCAATATTTTCATATGGAGTCCTCTCTCCACCTCTGACCATACAGAGGCTTCAAGATCATTGCCCAGTAAACACTGGACTGGGAGCACCTTTGACACAGCTACCTTCATAGGGCCTGTCACACCTCCCCATTCCAAATCCACCACAGCCATAGGATGGAGTTTAGTAGTGCTGTCTGTATAAGTCACCTGGTGAAACTCACCAGGTAACAACCTCTCTGGAGGCACCAGCTCATCCAGGACCATAGTTACACTAGCCCCAGTTTCTCTGATAGCGTCAACCTCAGTCCCATTCACTTTGGGCCTCTGCCTGTACTTGTCCATGTTTGGAGGTAAGGCAGCAAGGGTTGCAATATTCACCCCACCCAGGGACACTACGGTTGCTTCCACCACCTGACTACCCTTCTCTGGGGCACCACTCTCCACCCCTACACTTACACTGGCAATCCCTGTCAATGGCCCCTTAGGGGGGAGTTTCTTGGCGCAGACAGCATCTCCCTGTTTATGCCCTGGCTGGTTACAGTCAAAGCACTTACCCACCTTTGAGGGATCAAAGAACCTACCATTTTTTCCCTGATACCCCCTCCCTTTGAATTTGGGTTGGCTCGGGCTCCTTGTGCAGGTTTTTGTGGGTCTCTGGAGGACTCCTTCTGGTTTTGATCTTCTTTCCCTTGGGCTTTCCCTTGGGGAGGGACCTGTCCTCCTTTTTTCTGGTCACCCCCCTGGTGCTGAATGGAAACCCGGGTTCTTACCCACTCATCAGCTGCTTCCCCCAGCTCTCTGGGGTGTGTCAGCTTAGAGTCCACTAGATACTGGCGTAACTTCTCTTCTGCACAATGAGTCAAAATATGTTCTTTCAAAAACAAATTATACAATCCCTCATATGTGTCAACTTTGTTACCAACAATCCAGCCTTCCAGTGCCTTCACTGAAATGTCCACAAAGTCTACCCACGACTTTGAACTCAATTTCTGGGTGCCTCTAAACTTCACCCTGTACTGCTCTGGAGTCAGACCAAATCTCTTGACTAAGCATGCCTTCATCTGCTGGTATGATTCTGCACCCTCTCCCTTCAGGGTCAGGAGCCTATTCCTCCCAGCTACTGGAATCAACTCCCACAGGAGTGCACTCCAATACTTAGAGTGGACCCTACTCATTCTAAGGGCCCTCTCAAAAGCTGCTAGCCACTTGTCAATGTCATCCCCCTCTGTGTACTTGGCACTATACCCTTGGGAAGTTTGGGATCAAATCCACCACCCTGGACATCTCAAAATCTTCATCATTTTCACTGCCACCATTTCTTTTGAACGCCTCCTCCCTCTCCCATTTCTTCTTAGCCAATTCCAATTTCTCCTTCTCCAAGGCAATCAAAGCTAATTGAGCCTCAACCTGTCTCTCTGCAAGGGACAGTGGTGGTTCCTGAGTAAGGGACCCTTCCCCACTCCCACCACCTGGAATCATATGGCTAACACTAGATAAAATGGAAGAGGCATCATCCTCACCCTCCTCTTGCATGAGGTTGGTGGGGACACCCTCTATCCCCCCTTGACTCTCCTCAGCTACCCCAGCCCAGGCCTTTAGGGATTCAAGCAACCCTGCCTTCCTAAGCTTCTTGGAAGCAGGCAGCCCTACACTGTTCCCTAAGATCAGCCATCTTGAACTGGGACAGTTTAGCCAGGTCCAGCTCCATGGTTCCCTAGTTTTGGGTCACAACAACTAGGCACAACAGACTTAGAATAATTTGGAAAAATCAAAATAATGGATTAAAAACAGCTTAGTCCAAATTCCAAAAATCAAACTCAAACGTTTTGTTTTAAGGCAATTTTGAGGATTTTTATAATCTTAATTCACTTTACTGAAAGGTGTACTTTTTAAACACAAGTCCTCATCCACACCTCTGAGCACCACATGTTGGAAAGTGGATTATTGGTAGGGGCAAATGTAGGTCTGCCACTGGCAATAAGGCCACTAACACATGATAGGACTCAGCATAGGTCTTAGAAAATGATTCCCATGCTCAACCATTGGTAGCTTGGCTGCGAGCAGGCAGGCTTAACTTCAAAGACCGGTATGTAAAGCATTTAAAAACAACACTTCAGTAAATAATTAAGACACAATGCATAGTAAAAATACAACACCAATTAATATAAATATGAAATATTTTTATCTTTAAAATGACACCAAAACAACAAAAATCCAATGTAGGGAACCGGAGATATGAATTTTTAAAGATTTATCACTTTATAGCACTTAGAAACTTATAGCACCTTATTAGGATATCTGGTCGCGATAGACCGGCTCAAAGTCAAAGTTTCAGGCCGACCGCGATGGAGCACTGATCGCCTACCCCTCGCGGTAGGTCCCGGTCACAGTTTTTACCTTCGGACTTAGAAACTTTTCTGGAGCTTTTTCTCGTGTGGTCCCTCGATGCTCTTCACCAGGCCGGATTCGGTGAGGGTTCGCCGGCCTCGGATTTCTTCTACTCCCGGTCAAACTCTGGAAGTCGGACCTACGGAGCTTTTAGCGGGACGAACCTGGATAGCTTGGCCGGCTCGCGGTTGAAGGCAGGCGGCTTGGCTGACCAGGTTGAGTTGGTCCCCCTATGGAGCTTTTTTTCAAAGTTGCTCCAAAGTTCTCCAAACTCCTGGAACTTCTTCCTGAAGTTCCCCAAAGGGTCCCAAAGTGTCTCAAACTCACTCCAAGGGTCTGGAAGCTCCAAGATGGTCCTTGAAAATTGAGGACTTCAGTTCCCACAATCTACTTGGACAAAACCTTTACAAATCCACTGGTAGTATTCCAGGTTGCGGAGTCTTGGTGTTGATGATCCAGGTGAGCTCTGTTAACCTGTAGCTTGCAGGGAGTCCACTCTTTACTCTTTTTCACAGCAAGGTAGTCCACAGGGCTGTAGTTTCAGATGGTGCAGTCCTCAGAGGGCAGGCCTTAGCAATTGCACATCCAACTTCTCAGCAGGGCACAACGTCTTGCTTTCTTAAGTTTCAAGCAGCAGATCTGAGAGACTCTGCCCCTCTCAGATACTTATTCCAAGTTCTCTGGGTCAAGCAGGAGGTCACTCCTGACCAATGGGAGCAGGGCAACTCCCCAAGGATATGACCACATCCTGTGTGGCATTATTTTGTCCCAGAGTGCACCAAATCTCTCCCCAACCGCCAACTCCGCTCCGCCGACCTCTCCCTCGCCACCATCCCTCGCATTCGAAGAACCACCACCGGCGGCAGATCCTTCTCCCACCTCGCCGCCAAGACCTGGAACACCCTTCCACTAAGCCTACGACAGACCCAAGACCTGCTGACCTTCAGGAGGCTACTCAAGACCTGGTTGTTCGACCAGTAGCAGCACCCCCCCCCTTTTTTTCTCCCCCAGCGCCTTGAGACCCTCACGGGTAAGTAGTACGCTTTACAAATTCTGTGATTGATTGATTGATTGATTGATTGAAATCTTCCAAATTCATAATGGCTGATTTTCCAGCAGGGAGGTAAGAGCTGGCTAAACACACCCCATGGATGGATACTTTCCATAGACTCTCCCCCTTGCATCTGCTCATTCTTGCCTTAATCCTAGCTCTGGCTTTGGGTCAAAAGAGTAGAGTTGTAAATGACACTGAGGCCGTCCCCTTCCCTTTGACGGTCATGGTTTACCACTCCTCCCCCTGCTCTGGCATTCCTGTGTAGCAGCACACTACCCTCCTAGCAGAGCTGGTTAACCCCAGGGGCTCTTTATCACCTCTTCAAGGCAGCCTGGCTAATCCACTTAACTCTGACCAATCAGGACAGACCACTGGAAGGCTGAATCTGGACTTACAAACAAGAAAGTCTTATAAATTCTTGTCTGTACATTTTAGGAGAAATTCAACAATATGGTATTGTTGGATTTATCACTACCATTCTGGGAAGTCTTTGAATGAAAGTTCTATCATTCTCCTCTCAGGAGTTATTAGTTAATAACTTCTGGCCATGTTAACCTATGTGGCATGGGATTTGCAATGGGAAAAATGACTTGGGCCATTTTTCCAGCACTAGGGCTTATAAAAACATATTTGATAAGTACTTTGCTTATATCTACAGGACCCCCACCCCATGGGACTACTAGGGGAGACTTTAGGGGCTCTGAATCTGTAGAAATATTGCAGATCTTCCCTCCACAGTGACCCTAGCAACAAAGTCAAATTTGGGCAGCACTTTATCACAATGTGGGGAGTGAAATGTGAAATTTCACTTAACCCAGGGCATATAAAACTCATTTTATAAGGGTCCACCTTATAAATACCTGACCCCCACCCCTGGGACACCTAGGGGAGACCCTGGGGGTTCCTAATATGCCAAAACATTGTAGGTTATCCATTTTTAAGTGCCCCAAACACCAAAGTCGAGTTTGGGCACAATTTACTTTTTAAAAGCAGTCATGGAACCCAGGGCTGCTTTTAAACTGACCTCAGGCTTCAGCAGTGCACACATGTAAGTGCAGAAAAGGCTGCTGGCCTCCAAACTGTCATGCCCTCCTATATACTAGGGACTTATAGGTAGTTTCAATCCCCCTCCCCTATTATGTACTAGGGTCTTATAGGGTAGGTCATGCCAATCACAGGGGTACCCCAACCCATAGTGTATCCTAGTGTATGTAGGTGTTTTCACTGTATTCTAAGTGGTTTTCAGCATAGCACTGGCCCTGGGCCTGGTTAGGCAGAGCCCAGGGTCAGTCAGTCAGTTACCACCAGTACCATTCAGCAAAAAGTTGGGCGGTGCCCAGGACACAGGATGACTTTGCAACACTGTCCTTGAGCTCTACTTCATGGCGGCACAGCTGCAATGGCCTGTGCACTGACTGGTAGTAAATCAGTCAGAGAGGAATTGGGTGCTTTGAGAACACTGGATTGGCTGTTATCACCTAGTGGCCCACCCAAAGCAGTGAGCAGATTGTCACGCATTGTGAAACACTGTATGAACAGATACATTCATCCACAGCGTAGCTCACCCCCTTACGCCCCACAACTACAACTCTGGAGCATGCCTAGGATGAGGGCTTTGCTGGGAGCACATAACCCGGTGCCTTAGCAAGAGGCGGAGGTGTTGCTTGGGAGACATATACAATGATGGGGACCTACACTTTTTAAGTATCTGTTGGATGCCTATGGCCTGGGAGCTGGCCAGTTCCTGGCATACAATGCTCTCATTCTGGAGATTAGAAATACCTGGATGGTGGGTCAGGTGGCCCTCAACCCTGGACCATGAGTCACCACGACTCAACCTTCCTCCACATGGTGTGGAAATGCCCCCCATTAGCGTAGACATGGGTGCAAGTTATGGAACATGTGTCGGTGGTGATCAATGTGCAGCTACCTCCTGACCCCCTCTTTGCTTGCTAAGTGTTACCAAGTGCAGTAAGAATTATCTAAAACTGACCAACCTGGTCATGGCCCTCTTCAAGCGACTAATATCTATGTCCTGGAAGGCAGCGCAGCCCCCTTAATCGACTGCTGGCTTTGTGTTGTGCTTAAGTGGGAGACTGCTGAGGCTGTGGTCATGTCACATGACTCACATGTGTGGGGAGAGGGGGTGCTGCCACCCTGTGGGACACTTATGTGCTCAAGGAGCAGGAGAAATTAAATGCCCCTACATGATCACTGACACAGTCCAAGACACCACTAGTCTCTCACGCCACCTGGGATGGGTGCCAGTCTGCCGGGTGTGGGTAACACCTGGAACACGATCCATCTGCCCCCTGCATGAGGGAAAGGGCCTCCCCTTTGGACGCCACGATGACAGACAGGGCAGAGAGCGCTACATTATGCATAGCCACGCATGGATGCCCCTGGCGTTCCCCCCCATATGTCTCTCTTTTTTGTTCCCATATGGATCATACCACTGAGTTCCCATGGCCTTCCCCAGTTTCCAAGATTGTTTAAGCATGTTTTTGCTTGTATCATTTTAAACATTGTTTTTGATTGTTTCTATATGATGGGATTGCCCCGGAGAATGTATTGACCTAGCCTACCTCCCTTGTACTGGGACTAAAACCAAACAAAAAAGAACTGGTCTACATACGCACCACGTGCTTCACCATATTGATTTATAATCAAATGTTACATTACTGCGCTTATTGTTTGTCTTGATTACTGTTTTAACGACATGAAAATGCCAATAAAGAAATATATCTTTTTTTAAAACAATAGATTTCCAATCATCCATCTGCACAGGAAGTGCCATCACTGAGTTTTCCATCATCCATCTGTACAGAAAGTGATATCACTGATTACACAAAAACTGACTTTACTTAATGGAGACTGCAGATACAGGGTAGATGTGCACAGCGGGCACGCCACTGGCCCTTTAGGGGGCCAAAGTCAAGCTCATTTGTCCCTGCCTGTGCCTAGCACCAGGAACCCTATTCCTCCTCCCACCCAACTTACCCTGTCTCTACTTCATCGCGACCCTCTGCGCCCTGAACCTTGGTTGCATCTCTCAGTGCTGCTGCTGCAACTTGCCACCCAATGTTGAAGGTGTTGAAGACATTCTCCTGTATCACCTGCGATTTCACATGCACTGTGCCATATCCACCTCACTCCCACATGCACCTCACACACCCAATACACACAACACATGCCCACCCACACCTAACCGCCAGTACACCATACTCCTCAACACTTGCTCGCTCACTAAACAAGACACCAAAATTTGGGGCCTGCTACATTACAGCTCACTGAACCTGCTCTTTCTGACCGAAATTTGACTGATTCTCTCGTCGGCCCCCGTCGTCACTACTGCTGTGCAAGAAACAATAGAACAAACAAACCAGGAGGCAGAATCACTATAATTTTCAAAGAATCCATCCAGTCTTTTGCCACCTTAGAAAGCACCACCAGCAACTTGTAGCACTTGTCCTTCAAATTCCTTATCACCATTAACTACACCCTGAGCAGCACCCTCGTCTACAGTCCTCCCAGACCACGTGCCAACTTTGGCAGCACTGTCGCTGACTTAATCGCCCATTTGATCCTCAACGGCAGTGCTGTCATCCTCCACAGTGTCCACGCAAGGTTGAGACCCACCTGCGATTCTTATCAAATGACCAGATTTATGTCCTCGTTACTAGGCCCAGATTTCTGTTCCAAAGGAATGTACAAATTACTTTATGATGCTTCATTTAATGCAGAAAATGGTGGCCAAAACCAACATGCTTTGAGATAGTCTTCTGACCCTGACTCTTTCTCCTGTTCTCCCAGCTGCTGCATTTAATTAAATCAACTGATCTTGTTTTGCCAACCACCTCGTGTCTTTTATTTTTGAGGGTAAATTCACATTTGAGCAACAATTACACACAGTAACAAGATGAAAATACCACAAAAATACTACACACCAGGTTATGAAAATAGACACAAATTATATAAATAATTCAAGACCAAAATGACAAAAATCCAATGAGTAGAAGTTGAGATATTAATTTTTTAAGAATAGAAAGAGGTCTAGTGGTTAGAAGCAATAAGTGGCAATGGTGTTATCTAGTCGCGCTGAACCAGGGCAAAGTCAACAGTTCAGGAAGACCACGATTGAGTGCAGGCCAGGGACAGAAGCCACGCAAGCCCGGTGAACAGAGTACCTTGATCCTGGTTGCAACAGCAAGATGCAGGCTGCAGATGAGGGGTGAGTTGATGTTGAGCCCACAGTTGTGGTGGTGCATTGATTTTCTCCATGCAGTGTTGGTGATTCATTGGTTCCATAGACGAAGCGTCAAGATGCGTTGGTTCCAAAGTCCAATGCTCCCGTTTGCTCCATGCAATCGAGTGGATGCGTTAATCTCTCCACACTGCTGCGACAGCGATGCACAGTTCCAAACTGTCAGGCTCTGGAGGTGATGTATTGGTTTGAAGAGTGATGAATCAATTCTACTCCCACAACAGCATCGATGCACAGGTTCTGCTACACGCAGCCTGGAGATTCATCAATTCCTCTGGTGCAAGTATATGGGACCACTTCCGGTGAACCAGGCACAGGAGCAGGTATAGAGTCTTTTGATAGCCCCGAGCCTCAAGCAACAGGAGGCAAGCCAACAAGCCCTTGAAGATTACTTCAGTTGCAAGACAGAGTCCAGGTCTCTGTCAGCAGGATCAGAAAGCAGCAGGGCAGCACAGCAGAAAAGCAGGTCTTCCATATCAGCAGTCCAGCAGAGTGCCAGTCTTTGATGGAGCAGAGCAGTGCTTCTGACAGAATTCAGTTACAGGTCCAGAGTTGACTGGTCTGGTGGGGTCAGAGCCCCATTACTTATACCCAGTTGTGTCTTTGAAGTGGCAGTGACTTCAAAGAAAGGTCTTTGAAGTGCACAGAAGCCCTTTTTTCGCAGCACTGGCTCCAGACTAGCTGTGGGGGGTAATTAGTCCTTTGTGTGAGGATAGGACTCTGCCTATTCAGGTGTAAGTCTCAGCTCCTCCCTCCCTTCCTGACCCGGAAGGGCTATCAGAATGCAAATGACTACTCTGACACACCTGACCTTCCTGTGTCTGTGCCTGCCTAAAGGGAATGCACAAAGTGTTGCTGTCACCCACCCTAAACGTATATTGGAGACAGGCTGCAGGGACACAGAGCTGTAAGAGTAGAGAAATGTCCACTTTCTTAAAGTGGCATTTCTAAAATAGTAATGTCAAATCCAACTTTCCAGTAAAGAAGATTTGTCATTACCATTTCAAAGATATCAAAATGACACAGCTATCCCTATGATGGGCTGCACAAGCAAGTACAGTCCATTTTATGTTATTTTGTGATTTCTATTTGAATTGAAGGAGTTAATATCTAAAACCCTTTCTGGTAGCATGGAACATTAGATCACATATTGTCACCTTGAAATTTATGCTTCGCTTGTCTGTTTTAATGTTGCACTTTTTATCTTGAAAAATCAAGGAGAGAAATAGTATCATGTTTTAAATATTGGAGGACTGTAGGATTATTAATCTGATTTGATGTCTATTAACTGTACATAGCCAACAAGGATGAAGTTATTTATTCATTTTAGGTATTGTCTTGGATTGTGCCTACAGGTTTTATTTGTTTGTACTTGTTTTTATTCCTGTATGCACGTTTATTGCTGTTTATATATGCTGAATAATGTTTTTGAATCAACACACTCCTTTTGAATCAGGAATTACAGCTTAAAAGTTCTGTTTAGGAATTCCCAGTGTTAACTTATGATAGGAGTAGGCCTCACAGTAGTAAAAAACAAATGTAGGTGTTTTTCATTACTAGGACATGTAAAACTTAAAAGTACATGTCCTACCTTCCACTTACACAGCGCCCTGTCCTATGGGGTGCCTAGAGCCTACATTAGGGGTGGCTTATGTGTAATAAAAAGTAACCAATAAAAAGAATCAGCAAAAATAGGAGGTAAGCAGGCAAAATGTTTGACTGTAGTTTGGGGAAGCCAACCCTAAGGCGGACAGGTCGAATAATATGTCAAACAAATTGGAAAATAAAACTATGATGTGTCATTGAGACACATGACGCTTGCAATTCAGTGAAAGATAATTGGAAATCTAAATATTAGTATTAATGATGAAGGCCCTAATTACGAGTTTGGTTGACTTCCTGTAGGACCAACACTGCGGCGGTCCCAGGAAGACTGCCAAGCCAGTGGTGAGCCTGCCCCTGGATTCTGAGTTGAATTCAGGGCTTGTGGTCCAGTGGTGACTGTGTCACAGCAGTGGGTATGTTTGGCTTATAGGAGAGCCTAAACAGCATACTGCCGCCATGACAATGCCTCCAGCATGTCTGTGCACATTGTGGCATGCACCATGCACAGATTTGCCCGGGGGACCCTTTTCATGCTTTTCTGCCAAGCATTTCAAGGTTGGGTCCCCGCCATAAAATGCTTGGTGGAAAGGCAGGTCAGAATCTGCTCAGTGGTCTCGGCATCAGCACCATGGCGATTCCTGCCTGCTTTTCCCACCGCCGCAGGATCCTGGTGGTGGTGGCAGTCTTGTGGCTGTCCCACCGCCACCATCATAATACGGCATTCAGACCATCACCACGAGTACGGCGGTCCCAGGACCGCCATACTCATAATAAGGCCCTAAATCTGCTAGAGAGAAAATCATAAACCTAAATACTATTTTAATTGCAAAAAAAAGAAAAGTGGCAGGGTAAATTCTGTGCAACATTGTGTATCTCAGTGTTTCAGGTTATTTACTTCCAAAAGATGCTCCAAGGCTTAGACGTCGCCACTCAACCCTTCCAAAGATTAAGACAAAACTGCCTTCAAATAACATTTACTAGTAGCCTGAGCACCAGATAAGTGTAAAAACTTCAAATATCCACCAGAAGTTGATGTTGTTATTTCCACTTTATTTTCGGCCTTCACATGTATCCAACAGAAATCCAGCAAGAACTTGCAGCCAACACGTGTTTCATCTTACAGTAAATCTACCATTGACTTCATCAGGGCTACAAATCAAATAATAACCAGCCTCAGTCATATTCTATTATTGTCCTAATTTGATCCCAAAATACCAACACTGTGATTATTAGTCCACACGTTCATAAAAAAGAACCCCAAACCGAAATGAAAAGTTGAGTATCGAGCCAAAGTGTTAGTTCACAACACACAAGTGCTAAAATCTCACAGTCCTTCTGATGTGACCATCAAAATAGCAATGTGAGCAAGGAAGTGAAACAGAGAGCTAATATCAAGGTAGAAAATGGAGGAGCAAATGTATCCTCATGCTGTAAGCACACCACACATATACATTTCCAGCATTTCTACGCATGCCTTAATTCAGACTTTCAATGAAAGAAAAAAAGATTCTGAAAGGAAAAAGGATGGAAATAGTAGAGTCTAAGAACTAAATGATAAAATAGAGAAATCTGAAAGGACTAAGGGGCTGATTACGATGGCGGGCGGACTTGGTCCGCCCGCCACCATAGCGGTGATTGGGAGCGCCCGCCAGACATGCGGCGGTCCCACCACTGCAATTAGGATGCGCCCGCCATACTGGCGGGTGCATCCTGGGCTTTCAACATTGCGGGCGATGCTGCTGGCTGCAGCACCGTCCGCAATGTTGAAAGTGCTTGCACCGCATTTCCCTGCACCGCGTGGCAGGCACCACGCGGTGCCTGCCACTTGGTGCATGGAAATGCAGGGGGGTACCATGTGTACCCCCCAGTGCAGCGACCCCCCCCACACAAGGGGGGCCCACAACGGGACCCCAAACCCAATCCCCGCCAGCCTTTCCATGGCGGCATCGCCGCCATGGAAAGGCACCTGGCCACACACATCCTAATATGGCGGACAGTGCCTGCTAGTCACCACCACCATATTAGTGGCCCTGCTCTGCCTGCCAAGCAATCGGTGCGATTGCCACCGGCGGAAAAGCGGCGGACGGACTTTGCGTTCGCCGCGATACCCACCGCCATCCTAATATGGCGGTGGGTAAATCTCAATATGATGGCGGAGCGATCGCCACCGCCAGCCCGGTGGTGGCGATCGTTCCACCATCGTAATGAGCCCCTAAATGCTGGAAACAGAAAAGTCAGGACTGGAACTGTCACAGTGCATGTCACTGTGTTCATGACAATAGCACATTCATGTTAATGAGAGTCAGAACAACATTAATGCCAGGGACCATACAAACTGCATTCTAGCTTACTTTTGTCTTTCCTACAACAGGTCCAGCAATTTACAATTAAAACAGTGCAGGGTATATGGTAATTTGACTATGGGCCTGATTTAGATCTTTGTGGATCGGGTCTCACCATTGCTTTTTAGGTGGTCTTTCCACCCGCCGGCTTGGCGTTCTGCCCGCCCTATTTAGATGTTGGCGAGTCTAGAGAGGAAAGACTGCCACAGTCTCGCTACTCTGCCAGGATTTTCCAACCACGTCAATGGCGAGATAGGCAGAATCAGCTGTCTGGAAGACTCCAGCCCACATTCCCAACAAGCTGATTATGATGCGCCTTTCTGCCGTGGCAACTGTGGAGGGAATACCTCCTTTTTCAAGGTGGCGGAATCGGAGGGAATGAGGTAAAAACCTACCTTTTTTCATGCTTCCCGCTTCCGTTTCCATCTTGTACCCCCTCATCCAGGTCCCTCCTTTGTTGCACCGACTTCACCATGAAGCCAAATGACTCAGTTGTCACCGAGATCTATGGTAAGCTACTTGTACATTTGTCCTATGTATCATGTATTGACAATTGCTGTACAAGTGCCGAAATCAAAACCTAGCTCTGATGACAGTAAGAGTGGGAAACCTAGACCGAACCAGAAGGTAAACAAAGGCGGTAGGTCAGATAAACGACTAAAGGAGGGGGAAAATCTAAAAGGAAATGATCAAGCGATCCATAATTTCGAGACATTATTTAAAAACTGCATTCTAAACTGGACAATATTGAACGCAGAGTAATGTCAGAGATTAAATTGGTCCAAAAAATGTAACCTCCCTAATGGACTAGTAACGGGATTTATCACCCCAGAAAATTCTAGCCTACCATCCGTGAGTGATAAATCAACACCAAGGCAAAAAGAAGCTCTAACTGTTGTTCAGCCAAAACAAAGTTCGACCAAGCCTACTACTGGGGAAAATATACAATCTGCACAAAACCAAAGGCCACCAATTCCCCCCCATATGCCCTAAAGAAACCAAGAAAATGGTTGATTCAAGCAGATCTGCGAATACAGACACTAACAAGGATGAGCTCCGACAGTTAGCTTCTTTACATCTTCCACCGCAGGCGACACCATATGTTATCATACTCAAAATTGTGACCAGGTTGGAGGATAAGAAGCTTGAGTCTTATGAGACATTAAAAAATAAAGTGATATATTGGTTCACAGCAAATACGAATATGGATAGAAATGTCTTACTAAGAAATATAATAATGCTGAGAAGGGTGAGATGGGTGGGTAGATCCATGAAACAATGCGTAGGAGATTGCATAGTAATAAACTTTCGTAGCAGGGAACTGGTAAGAGATTTGTTGGAGGTACTTGCATATAAAGTCGCAGCAATGAATCCTAATACAGTTGAAGATGTAACTGCTGTCCCGCTGGGCTATTTTTACAGGATAACCAATAAGAACAACAAAGTCAATGGTTCTAATCCTAATGTGTATAGATCTACGATAAATGCTCCTACATACAATAGGTATGAACCATTACAATCCTGTAGTGAGATCGATTGACATAGGGAGGACACAGAAATTGATGTTATTAGAACCCCACTACACACCCCGATGGTAAACAAGCCAGAAGGTGGCTTATGTCCACAAATACTTATTAATGTACAAAATGTTTCCCCTATTATCAGGGAGGATACCCCTCCCCACGGATATGGAGGGGCTGCTGGAGACCATTTAATTGTACAAAATCACAAAGCTACTAATATGTCCTGGAATGTAGCAGGAGTTAAAAATAAGATAACTAATGACGACTGGCTTGAAACGATAGAGGGATGTGAAGTAATCATGATACAGGAAACATGGACTACTGAACCTTTTTTTATTAATGGTTTTAAAGTAATTTGTACTAATGCTAGCCCGTCTAGAAGGGGGAGAGCAAAAGGAGGCCTAGCAACATTAATAGCTGTAACTGCGCCTCTAATAGTAAAGGAAGTCAATACCAAGTAACAATACTATCAATTGATACAACTTTATTCGGAAGGGAAACAGACAATGGTGTTAATTAATTTTTATAACAATATTTTTGATGTTACTAGACCAATGGTAATTAAGGCCCTAGAGGAAGATCTAGAGCTTTTTATAAAGGAATTGGGAGGGGAGTATACACTTATTTGAGCGGGTGATTTTAATTGTGAAACTTGTGCCATTTTGGTAGGTGAGCAATGTGGGTTCAGCGATTGCTTTGGAGACCGAATTCCCCATTTCCCACATGACGCGAATGGGGAGGAAATAAATAATAGTATTTCTAAATATAATCTAGCGATTATAGAACCTGAAATTCTAGAGGGAGAAGTAGTGAAACATACGTATGTAGGAGGTAGATCAGCATCAAGTATTGATCATTTTGTTATATCTATAAAATACAAGGGTTTGGTGGAAAAATGCTCAATTACAGAAACACTGCATAGCGACCATCACCCACTAATACTGACGTTGAGGCTTAACCTTTCACAAAAATTGAGGGGAAAAGCCTCAAATTCAGAACTAAAACCTCAAGGAAAAAATGGAGCATCCATTAAGTGGTCAAGTATAGATCCAACAAGCTTTTTAAATAACCTAAAAGGGAAAATACAAAAGGAAATTAGTATCTGCATGAATAACTTTTCAACAGATGTAGAAACTATAAACGCTTTTAGTAATATTACTATGGAGATAGCGGGTGATTTAACATTTAAAAAGAAGCATAAGGCCTGTGATAGTAACCCAAGATGGTTTAATAGAGAATGCTCCAAATTAAATAGAGATCTGAAAACAGCCCTAAAAATAAAACCTAGGGATAACGTTAAAATTAGTAACCTAAGGAAGGATTATAGGAGAACCTTAAACCAACGAAAAGGTGAAATACGTGAGGATGCGTGGGCAAGCCTAGTAGAGGCCGCAGAAACAAGAAATGCGGCACTATTTTGGAAAACAATTGATCACCCGTTTTTAAAGATAATGCAACAGGGAGAATAGCAATAGCTGTTCCCCTGAAGACTGGATTACCCACTTTGAGAGTATTTTTAATCCAGAAGCAATAAAAATTAGTAATATAAAGAACAGTAATTTTATTTTAGTTGACCCCGTAGAAATCTTACCAATTACCTCTGAAGAAATTAAAATCGCTCTCCATAAAAGTGCTAGCGGAAAAGCCGCTGGCCCAGATGGGGTACCCATCGATATTTTTAAATGTAATATGGATTATTGGACTCCGATCCTATTAAAGGTTTTAAACGTTGCGATAAGGGGTTTTCTGCCTGCATCTTGGGCAGAAAGCATTATCGTACCAATTTTTAAAAAAGGAAGATAGAGGGAAGGCAAATTGTTACAGACCCATATCCCTTCTGGACTCAACCTCGAAATTAATGGGACGAATTCTTCTGGGGAGGCTGGAAGAATGGGCAAATGAACATAATATTCTTTCTGAAGCTCAGTGTGGGTTCAGAAGGGGAATTGGAACTGTAGAACAGTGTTTAAATTTGGAATTACTTATAGGAAAATATACTCTTGCTAAGGAGGGGGCTCTTCATCTTTGCTTTGTAGACTTAACAAGTGCGTTTGACCTTGTCAATCATACCAAATTGTGGCAAACCCTGAATGAGCAAGGACCACCCACTGATATAATTATATATTTGTCCCAAATTTATTCATTTTTAACCTCAAGAGTACGTTTTGGAACAAAGGGTGAATGTACAGAGGATTTTAGAGTTACAAGGGGAATACACCAGGGCTGTGTACTGGCGCCACTGCTCTTTTCTTTATATATTAATAATATAGATACCTATTTACAAAATGAAAACGCAGATACCCCAAAAGTTGGAACACGTAACACTCCAGTTTTACTTTATGCCGATGACGCTGTCCTTTTATCGAGGACAGCGAATGGCTTACAAAATTTAATTGAGAAGTTTGCTGAATTCATGTCAAATAAGGATTTAAAGTTAAACCTTACTAAAACATTTGTAATGACATGTGGGAAATCTAAGTTGAAGCATAAAAAACATCACGCTGGAGGAGTAGTTATAGGGAGAGTGCTAACGTTCTCCTATTTAGGTCTTCTATTTAACAGTAAGGACTCATGGAAACCACATATCGACTCATGCAATCTGAAATTTCTAAGAATAATTGAAGGAATTTTCAGATTTATGGCAAAAATGGGAAATAAACCCATAAGGGAAATTCTCACTCTATATAGAACTAAGTGTGTGTCGGGTGTATGCCATGGGTCAGCGATATGGGGAAGAGCTAATATTACGTCCTTACAAACACAGGAGAATAAATTTTTAAAAAGAGTATTGGCTGTCCCGAATTCCACAGCCAATTTTATAATACATAAAGAACTGTCGGTATCATACATTAGTGATTTTATAAATATTTCAGGACTTACATTCTGGCGTGGGCTATGGGCCAAAAAGGAGACCAAATTTACAACTGACTTGATAAAGGACTGTTTGGCCCTCGATCACTGTAAAAAATTCCCTGGCTAGAGCATATCTCTAATCTATTTAAATATTGTAAGTTAAACTTTAATAAAACGGATCCAGAGTCTATTCTGGATATAAGTAAGAAAGATCTGAAGTTGAGATATACCCTGGCCAGCGAACAAGACAGACATGATGATACAAGACAGAAGCAAAGTGTTACTACTTACTGTGAAATTCCTTGGTGGATGGTATACAAACATACCTAACCCTAGTAAGGAATACCCAACACAGATATTACCTAACAAGGCTTAGACTTGGTACTTTACATCACCTAATTGCATTTTCCGATAAGGAAAGGTGGTCCTATAATTTACCGAATTGCCCGTGTAATGGAAACACCCCACAGTCCACGTTGCACTTTTTATTATTTTGTACTTTCTACAGTGATATTAGGAAAACTGTTTTAAAACCACTGTTCATAACTAACAGGCTTTTTGATTATAAACAGGCTTTTATATTTCTATGTAGCTTGGACAATATGAAAACTGTGTGTTCAGTTATTCGTTTTATTGTAAAAGCAGTCAGGAAAAGAAGAGAACTAACATATTTAGATGCATTATTATATGAGAAACCTGACGAGAATAACTAGGTCTCTTTAACACTGAATTAATTTAAGAAACAGCCTGTAGAATAAGTACATTCGAAAACATGAGAAATTTTATATTAAATGTTATATAGTTGTGTATTTTTTAAATAAGTGTATATATTTTAACCGTGTATAAGGAGGACATTTTAATATTTTCACTGATAAATTATGTGTGCTCCCTCTAATGAATTATTGATATGTTATATTTTTCTGTTTTTGTAGTTTGCTTTTATAGTTGTACATTTCACACCGAATAAAGCTGAATTGACTTGACTTGACAATTGCTGTAGCCTGTCTGCATTGCTCTTACATGCAATATTTTCCTTAGGTGTCATGCAGTAGTGTTCAGCTTCTTACTAATCAAGGTAAATTGAATACACCTGTAGTGACACTTTAAAAAACATTTGTTGTGGTGCTTGGGGTGTTGTGCTAGTGGTGCCTGTGGGTGTGCATTTAATAGTGTGTTATGTTGTGTGGGTGGCATGCAAACAGTAACACAAAGGGGAATATCACATTGCATACATATAGTTTACATGCAAACATGACGCATATGTGTACTGACCTTTAAATAAGTTGTACTTACCTGTCTCCACTCCACCTTGAACCTCACTCCATCCGGACACCGCTGCCAGAACAAAGCCAGCACAACAGGTTCATCTAAATTGGCTTGGTGCAATCACGCCAGCATGACGGTGGTGGAGTACTGCTAGCCAGCAGAGAAGACCGTCTTCTGTCTCTAGCCGCAACATCTAAATATGGCAGGCGGACCACTGATAGCTCAATGGAGTACTTGGGAATGCCGCCGCGTTAGGACGGCAGCAGTCCCACCTAGATCTAAATCAGGCCCTATGTCATGGATGCCTGGATAGATCTGTACTGGCTGGTTCAAGTGCATCTGCATCATACTTGGCCAAAGTCCTTCCCCCATATTACTCACCACTTTTACTCCACTGTGGCCCTCTGTTCATGCTGCTTATCCACAGAATCAAATGGCCTCGGGCAGGTGGGAGGTCTTTCAAAACCCTGACCTGAAACTGTGGAATATTTTGGTCTTGACTTGAATAAAGATTAGGAACCCCCTTCCTTTCAATATGACACATTATTGAGACATATTAGACTGCCAAGATACACTGTGTACGTGGTATTATTCCTGATATGTTATGTATGACAAAATAAAACACTGCTAAGGTTGAGCATTATGTATGTTTATAATTTTCTTAAAATAAGTTTGTATTTAGTCTGGTGGCTTAGTGGACTAATGTGACTAATGTGTCCACTGTAGGGGCCTGTGTTTGACCTCATGGTCACAGGTTCAAATTCTGGCGGGTCCACTCAGCCTTTCATCTTTCTAAGGCGATAAAATTAATACCATTGAGTTGAGTAACAATAAACATCTGTTATTCAGTGCCTTGATAACCTTAGGTGATTCGCAAGCTTTACAAATACATGTTATCTGACACTTGAAAACTGACTTTAAGATTTTATTTATGTAGCACAACTGTCACTCAGAGGCACCCTGATGCTAGAATCTGAACACAAACAAGGACAGACCTAGGACCAAGAGAGGAAACACAAGAGAACATGAAACAGCACAAGAGGAAGGTTTTTAACAATTTCCTGAAGCTGGAGAAGTCATCAAGTAGTTGTAGGAAAAGAGAAGGGTGGTTCCAGAGCTGAGGGCCAATTACTATGATAAATGTCCCCCTCGGTGGGCGTTTCCAAACAAAGAGTGGGGGACAGGGCAAGGGAGCCTGACTACAAAAATCACAGAGGTAGATAGGGAGAGAGAATAACGGCCAGTCACAGTGCTGTGCCCTTATTGACACCAGACTAAGTTAATCATCTGTAGTGGAAATGTGAATTCGTTTTTCGGACTGGTTGGGATTTGGCACCACTTGCTGGCTGTGATGTTGGAACACTTTGCCTGATGCCTAGGCATTCTAGATGACTTCTTTAAACAAAAAATCATCCTGCTGCTCTTTATGCAAAAAGAGTCACATTACTGTCTCTTCTTAAGAGTGTTACGCTCTTTCTTAAACGTGCAGCTTCCACAAACAAGCTGTTTTATCTTTGCATGTCAGTGCGCTCTCTTCACCATCACCAAATCACCCAGGGAGACGTGTTAAGCTCCATGGGGAAATAGGGAAGGGAAGCACCCCAGCATGATAGAGGATTCATGGGTGCAGGCAGTAACAGCTCAGCGTCATCCCGATTACATCAGAAATTACCATCACCATAAAAAAAAACCTCTCGTCCCACCCTCCCCCTTCCCGATTTCGATTTGGAAGCTAGTTACAGAAAAGGTGATGAGGTGAGTTTCAAAGCGCTCTCCGAAGCAAATGTGCAGGTAAAGAGTTTATTTTGCTATTTGAAAGGAAGCCTTTCAGAGAAAAAAGAATTATAGATTATTTTATGTTTGATAGAGTATTAACCAATGATGTAAAATAGGTGGGAGAAAGAACTGCTCATCAAGTGGCTGAAGCACATCATGCAACCTGTTCTCAAACTCAGCTCCCATCTTGAGAAAATTCTGTGATTCCAAGCAAATTTATTTCACCATGCTTCCTTTTTCTTCACTATCATGTATGATAGCATCATCAAATCCATGAGTTCAGGATGTGTGCTGTACAAAAACCTCTCTTGCCTTTATTGCAAAATGTTGCTTCATGTATAATAACAACTTACTCCACATGTAGGCTGCGCATGGCAACTGACTTGCCTCGTGGTCCACTACTGGCATCCTCATTGGTGGGGAGTAAGGGGCATGAATATATTTTTTTAAACTATCACTTCTAATAAATGTCTCTCAAAGTATTGAGACAATCTAAAATACTTTGTTAAAGAAATACACTTGTTTAAATTTTGAAGAGACTTCAGGCTTGATTACAATCCTTTTTTTTTTTTTTTATTATCCTCATTTGCCTCTTCCAGAAAAAGGAAAGAAAAAACCCATTCCACTTGCATCAGTGAAATGAAGAGTATCATGCCCTTCTGTACATTTGTCAGTGGCGGCTCTTCCATAGGGGCATTTGGGCGTCGCCCCACTGCTTTGTCACAGTGCGAGAATCAGAAACATAAAATGGCAAAAGCTGCCATTTTATGTTTCTGCTTCTCGCACTGCGAGAAAGCAGAAGTGCCTGGTTGGGGCGGGAGAGTGGGCGGTCGTGCTCGAGGGCAGGGGGGAGTGGCTTACCCACTGTTGTGGGTACTGACTGTTTGGTCGGCCCCTGGAGCCGACCAAACAGTCAGCACCCACAACAGTGGGTAAGCCACTCCCCCCCTGCCCTCAAGCACGACCGCCCACTCTCCCTTTTTCTGTATGCAGGATAAAATGGCGCGGCTGGGGCGCTCTCCCCTGCGCCTCACCAATCAAAACGCTACCATTGCAGCTTTGTGATTGGCGGAGGGGAGGGAGGGAGGCTGCCTTTCCTGATGACGAGCCGAGGAGCTGCAGGAATTGGTGCAGGACGGCGGGAGTCGTCGGACCCATGATCCAGAAGCTGGGTAAGTTTTATTTATTTTTATTTAATTAGAACCCTCCCGCCTACCCTCCAGGCCCCTGCAACAACCCCATTTCCACCCCCCCCACCCGCCCATAATGCTGGCCGCGACTGTTCACTGCCCCAGCATGCGTGTCAGTAGCTCCCTGTCCTAGTGCGCGAGCCAGTATCTATCTCTCTTTCCTGCTGCGTGTTTCACTGCCCCCTGCCCCAGCCTCCCCGTCCCAGTGCGTGAGCCAGTGTCTTCCCCTCCAAGTATGCAAGAGCAGCAAGAGTGCTTCCTTTCGACTCTGCCCACACGGACAGGTGCTGTGGATTCGACCATCTTAAGGGAAAGTGCGCGCACACAGTATTCCCCTCACAGTGCCAAGATGCCACGCGAACGGAAATCCACCATGGCACGTGCTGTACACAAGGCAGGTATCACAACACTGCCTGAAGAAAGCCTCGAGGTCATTACTGAATAGTACAGCATGGCCACTGCCTGAATAGTGCAGCAGGGCCATTAAATGAATAGTGCAACAGGGTCATCCACTGAACAATGCAGCAGGACCATGAAATGAATAGTGCTGCAGGCCATTACTTGAATAGTGCAGCTGGGGATTTAACTCCATAGCCTAGCAGGGCATTAACTGAACAGTGCAGCAGGGGCATTAACTGAATAGCGCACCAGGGCCATTTCCTCTTTACAGCACAGGGCCCTGCGGGTGGGGTGACTGAGCTAAGTCTCCCCTGGGTGGGCTTCTCGAGTGTGTATTGGGTCGTTATTGTTCTCTGATCGAGGGAAGTCGAGGTGTTCGATAGTGCGCTGATGGCATTCGGTGCGGTGGGCACCTGGGGGCGAGGGCCTGTGGGGGGTGACTGTTTCCAGCCGAGGAGAATAGAGGACTCGCGAGCCCCCGTCTGACTAGAACTGAGCAACTCCCACACAATTATTGTTGCGCAGGGGTTCCTTGGTATAGTGTGTGTACGTGAGTTTGATTTCTAAGCCTGAACACAGAGTTGCTTGAGCTAATGGAGGACGAATAGATCCTGGAGTCTCGTTCAAAAACCTTGTTTAGGACCATTTCCTCTAGTACCTCAGTTCGCGTACAGGAGCATTTCACCACCTTGTAGAATTGAAATCCCAGACCGCAGCTGTCCATTGAGACGAAACAGCACTATATTAAACTTGGCTGTTTCATTATTCTGCATTTTGGGAGACTCGGCAATCCATGCAGCATTTTACCAGCATCGCCCTGCAGAAAAACGCGTCAGCTTCGTGACGTTTATATAATGCTTAATGCATATTCCAGAAAACTGTGCACATGTAATATTCTGTCAAAATACGTTTGAAAAGTTGGTTGTTACAGCCCGTCCTTAAAGTATTGTGGTCACGGAGGAGCTGTGACATTTTGGGTCAGTTTTAGTTTTATGCAGGTGCTCCTTCAGTTCCCAATTAAAACGATGCCTGCCTTCCGATTGTGCAAATTAACAAACAGCATTAAGAATTGAGTGGGTTTGAAGTAAATAGAAAACGATGGGTAGCGACATCTTTAAGGAAGTGCACATGGAATGCATAAGGGAAAAATGATAGTTCATGCACAGAAACTCAAAGTGCAATCACACCGAAGTGTATGCAAGCAAAAGGCACCACATAGAAATATGAAGCATCCCGGTTTTATTTGGAAACGAGTCTATGTGTATGGGAAATGTGGGCTGTTTGCTAGAAATGTGGCCACACCTTAGCTTTGTTTTTTAAGGATGCTGATCCAAGCTCTCTATGGAAAACAGTATATATCTGTAAATATACACACAGCCATCATTGTCTTAGTTGTATGCAATCTGTAACACAATGTGCATTTAGTAGTTTGTGGGAGTGAAGGTTACCTCTGTGTTTTTAAATTGTTAATTATATGATGCGCTTTAAGCAGATTACCATATTTTGGAATCACCTCATCAGCATCAACTGTCATAATGCCAATGTGAAAAAGTGCTAAGGCAGTGCCAGTTGAGGACACGGGAAGTGTGCTGCCAGATCTTTATCAGCATGCTGATGCTGTCAGAGTGATGGGAGTTCCTAGTCTTCTTGTGAATGAATGCCTCACTCTGCTGCGGTGGTGCTGTCTGTGAGTGATCATCTTGTTGTCTTTGCTTTTGCGGGGCTGATTTATTAAACGTTTTTGCCTGTGTCAACTTGTTAAATGCCCACCATGCATTCTGGATCACATTTGTGTTTTCCTGTTTTTGTGACACCGACTGTCCCCACACCCAAGGTTGAATATGGTCAAGTCCTAACACAAACGACAAACCCTCTCACCGTTTAACTGGTCGAGTTTGAATATTCTTTCGAAAGTGGAAAATACGTCTTTACTGTACATTGCTATTGGATTAACTCTTTGTGGATTTATATGGATTTAAACTTACATTATGGATTCACCAAAGGTTGGTGAACTGTTGTGAGGGTAAACTGTTTCTGCTACTGAAAACACACTCCTTTTTCTACTGCTGCACAGTGAGTGGCTTACACTCAGTGGAATTTAGACCTGTGACTATAGCTTTCATAAGAGGGGTAATCGAGATATTCCACTGAGCCTTAGGATGAGTGTCATCCTTTGTTCCAGGGGTGCTCGTGGCTCGTTCAATCTTCCTGCCTTTTCTTCTCCGGGTCGCCTGTGTTTGGAATCCCAGACACACCTATGTAAACAGCTGCACACATTTACATCAGCATACGCAAAGATTGTCCTCTATAACTCATAAAAAATTGGCAATTTCTTAAATGATAAATAATTCAATCGTATTGCTTTATTAACCTTCATGCTTCCTCAAATTTGCTTGAAAATGCACCATTTGGCCACTCTTTTTTCAAACTTTTCTCAGGGGAGAACCCCCCCCGAACCCTCCGTAGGTTATTCGGGCTTGCTCGCTACGCTTGCTCGCCACAGTTCAGTAGGACAATAATTTACGCCCCACCACTTTCAAATGTCACCAGCCACCACTGACATTTGTGCTGCTTGATTACAATCTTGGCGGATGTGATATTCCGTCACAAACGTGATTGATATCCCGTCCACCGTATTACAAGTTCCATAGGATATAATGGAATTGTAATTTTGCAGATGGGATAGCCGTCACATTTGTGATGGAGAAACTCTGTCCGCCAAGATCATAATCAGGCTCTTTATCCTATTTTTACATTATGTTTCTGGCACGATTTACATGCCAAGCAGTTTCACGGCTGTGCACAGGCTCTTACTGGCTGTGCACAGGCTCTTAGAGCCAAGCCAGAGCATTGGCTCAGCTCTATCTCAGCTTCCCCTTTTAGTTTGTTGACTTACCGACCTCTACTTAATAGTAGGAAGAAGTCAGTGTTCTCTTTTGATCACATTTGCAGCAATACAATGTAAGTCATGATCAAAGATTTTAGACGCATCTAGATAATCTTCAGAAATCTAATACATATAGAAACTGTACTGAAAACACACTGCCTCACCACCATTTCTGGAACGTTCCTTATGGGTGGTGACTACAAACAGTCCTTTGTTGAGCGCTTTGGTGCCACACCAAAGTCTTATATTTCCTTAGTGCCTCTTCAGAATCTCTAGATTTTAAACTAATGTGTGTGGAAATTGTCCTATAAAATGTGCCAATTGGAGCCATATTTCAGCATTTGTAGGTTTTTGAGAGGGGGAGGGGTGGGAGCGTACAACACACTCCTACCCAGGCGCGCAACACCCATTGGGCTCACCGGGCTTCCCCCCCCCCCGTTGTGTGTGTCAGCCCGGCTGAGACAGCTTCGCGGGCTGACGACCCTCTAATTGTAGCCGCACCCGAGTACTTCACAGGTCTTTAAAAGACCATTTACTTGTTAATGAGGCTTTTGTTGTGTTTTCACCCCTTCTTAGAGCCACTCTGGCTATGGCTGGAAGAATTAGCCCCGCCCCCCCCGAAATCTTTTTCAGCCCCCCTCCTCCCCCCCGAAATTTGGCTCTAGTTGCCCGCCTGCTCCTACCTAACCCTTCGAGAGGAAGTTAGGTGTGCTTGCTTTCCTCAGTCTCTTAAGCTCGAGGCAGGCATTTATGCTCACCACTTTCAAAGTTTATCACCCACAACTGTAACCCTACATTGTGTCCAGGAGGCAGGCCACTTCACTTGAAAGTGGATACTCTGCTCCCCGTAGTTTTATGTATTATGAGATGTTGTCATTCTCTTCTGTGCTGACTTTTTCTATTACTAAGAGTCAACGTTTTTGTGAATAGTAAATTATTGATTTTTTACGGATGTACAAAACGGCATATATATTTTGATAGTACATTTTACAAGAAATACTATATTGTCAGAAACGCTGTTCTTTTTCCACACGAATTTGAAAACATATTACCTCTGTGTAGGCTTTGATGATTTCAAAATTAAACATACAGATGTCTTGATTTTAAAGTGTACCTTTGTGATTATACCATGGAAACATAAGCTGCAGTTGCTGTAAAGCTAAAGCACGGACTAAAATAAATTCCAGCACTCACAAGATGCTGTCTGTGAGGAATTTGAACATAAACACGGGCGTATTACATATATACTGGCGGCGTGGCACTTCTCTGACATTTCCCGAGAACCTAGTTTGAACTAATGGTAATGGAAGTCTGAGCTGATATTTGCATAAACTGGCAAAAGGAAAATGCCAAGTTGCATCGGTCGGTGTAAATGCCGGTGAACAGTTACCCGGGCACAGGTATCATCTACATGATCAAAAAATATGGGAGTAAAATTGCACAATTAGCTGCTACATACATAAAGTTTTCAAGGGGTAGATCCCTAGCAGACTACAATGAAATAAACAAGCATTCATGATGGCAGTAGAGTAGAAAAGGAAGCATGATGGCCGCGAAGGAATAACACCTCCTGAAATGTCCCCGGCAGAAGGTCCTTGTAGAGCAACAGTTCTGCTTCCTTAGTTCATAAATTCTCACCAGCAGTCAGATCCCAAAATGTAATTCGACATGTGAGGCCAGGCCTGTCTCTAACTCCTGAGTGAATACATTTCCATAGCATCCAGCTGTCAGACAGTCATTAAAGTCTGGCTACCGATTTACTAACAACCGTTTACCATATTTTTGTGACATTATATTCCAAACAAGTCTTACTTCTCATAATAATGTGATGAAAATCTTCACGGTCGCACAAAAATGAATTCATTCAACTAAAAAAACATACCAGTTGCCCATTAAATCAGATAGGTAGTCTGTTTTTGGCACTTATTCCTTGATGAGCAGCGGTTCATGCAGTTCTATGAGAATAGTAAATTAGAGGAAAAATGTTTATTGCTGCTGCTTTTTAGTTTTCATCTTGACATGGCAGTGAAACACAGGAAACTGGAATATGTTCACTAAAATGCTACCTTATCTGACATTTATTGCATAACGAATAACTTTAGATACTTTTGTTCGAGTGAGCAACTTTTCCAAATGCTGAAAATGTATAGTTTTAATATTTAAGAATAATAAGAGCCCCATTTGGAAAGCTGTTCTAAATTCACTGGGAATGTCAGAAAAGGTATTCATAGCTGAAGATCAGAAGGTGCTACCAATTCTAAAAATAAGAGTATACGTCATCTAGGATAACATAGGCAGGTAAGTGCACTTAGCAATGACTCATTCATTACCTGTTCGTTTCGTATATTAAGAATATTGTCATTAGTTCCAGGCGTTTACATTTTTTATTCTTTATTGCTGGCCTAGGTATCTCTGAATGTTGTGCTCTAATGATATCCACAGACGCCTTCTGCTGGATTTGAATGTCTCCGAGAACCTGTGCTGATATTGCCTGGCATCTACCACTGCCCTGGTCTGCTATCTCCTTCACTGGTCAGTTCTGGTGTTATACGAGCCAGGGCTTATGTTGGGCCAAAAGTGTGAGGTTAAGGACTTTAAGACAAATTACTCTTGTATAGAAATATGATTCTCAGGACTGAGATTGTTTGTGTGTGCTTGAGTACACTAAGAATGCTCAGAAAGGGGAATCATTTCAAAGAGTAAGACATTATCAGTAAGACTTGATGGGTGAGGGAGAAGCTTAAAGACACTGTAGGAAATTCCCTTTTTCTGAGCGGTCACCCCAGATTTTTCACCTTTTGCTAAACCCTATATTTTGGCTGGACTTTAGAACTCTGTGCACTTTACCCCTGCAAACTAGCAGTAGAGTGGTTTTGCTCCCCCTTTAAACATGGTTTAATTTCCTTATTCTTTAATTGGTACACTTAACCTGCTTATAAGTCCCTAGTATATGGTGTAGAAGGTGCACCTAGGGCCTGGAAGTTCAATGCCAGTAGAGGACTACAGCACCTATTGTGCATCCAATACAGTGGCAGCGCAAACATGTTTTCGGGCCTATCCTGTGTAGCCCGACTGTTGCAGTGTGGACCTTGCAGTATGACCTGTGAAAATAACAATTTTTGACAGGAGAAAACCTTACTTTTACATAATAATGTCACCCCAATGTAAGCCTTGCAGTCCACAAGGTAGTGTTCATGGTATTTAAAAGTGGGATATGTAGACAACTGTTACCATGCCCCTACGGTGACAAGGCCCAAAATGCTATTTTCGCTGTGGCAGGCCTGGCTGTCCTTTGTTGAAAACCAGAGTATAGATTGAAATACTAATACTGTCTCCTGGGAATGGGACCAGTTGGAAAAATAATTAAAAAGCTATTTTAATAGTTATTAAAAATCTGATTCAATGGGGAAGTCAGATTTTTATTTAGAAAGTTACCCTTTGCCTGCCTGAACAGCCAGAAGGCAAATTAGCAGAAGTCTCTGCCAGCTCCTAGCCTGTGCTCGTCCTACAATAGGCCTGAAATAGACTTGAAATCCTCCCAGGAGCAAGCAATAGGCTGGCCTGAATGGGCAGAGATAACTTATCTGAACTCTACAGAATGCTCAGAGTGGGGACTGTGAGCATCCTCTGACACCACACTCAAATTCTGCTTGACAGGTCTGTTATACCACATGTAACACTTGGGGCACACTTGAAAGGGAGAGAATAGGATGTCAAGACAAATCTTGTGGATCCACTCTCTGGTTTCTGAAGGACCCTGCTTGTCATACCAGACTTTTCTCTCTGAATTTTTTTGTGCCTGCTTCAGATTGGATTTTTGAATGTGGGAGGAAATTAGAATTACCACAGTACACTCCCCATGCACAAACTCAGCCCCCAGAGCCCAAGGTTCATGTGCCCGAAACTTTTTGCCATCTTGAAAAAAGCCATGACTCATGGCATTTTGGTCCTGTTTGCAATAAGGTAAAAAGGAATGACTGGAAAGGTGAGCAGGGTTGGTCCCGGAAGCTTTTACCCCATTTGTTAGGGAGTGCCCAGGAGTCACTTCCACTCACTAGCTGGTGCCAGGAACAAATGTACCATCTGCAGAACTGTGTGACTACAGAGAGACAACAAGCTGCAAGAGGCCTTTTCCTGACAGTACCCAGCTGACCAGTGACACCTGGACCTGGACTGGACCATGTTGTTAGCCTCAGCCTTACAACAGCTGGGTCTCTAAGTGGGTTCACTGACAGAATAACGAGGTAAAAAATATAGAAGTAAAAAATATTGATGAAAAAATATAGAATGCAAAAAATATCGACTCCCTATACTTACAAAAAAATCGAGAAAAAAAATATAGATGTAAAAATATAGTTGTTCAAAATAACGATTTTTATATATATATAAAATAAAACAATAAATATTAAATATGTTAAATGATAAAATTAATGTAAAAAATAAAGTAGATTTAATATAAATTTTAAAAAGTATAACAAACTTAATTAAAAAAAGTTAAACACACATACATAATAATTAATATATATTTACTTTAAAACAATTAATAAACTTGTATTTTTAATTTATTTTATGATTTAAAAATTATATAAAAATTCATAAATATATATATATATATATATATATATATATACATATATATATATATCCAACAAAGAGAGTTGTCCCCTTGTAAAAGGCCACACACAGGAAGGTACGTTTTCACTCATTTATGGATGAAAGCTACAGCTGAGTTGACAGGACGCTTCACCTTTAGATGCAAAGCCCGACGCGTTTCGTGCTCTCACACACTTCTTCATGGGCTGTGTCATCTGGCAAAGGCACCACATATATATATGTACCAATAACATAAAATCGAATTAAAAAAAACATTCTATTATAAATTAAAACATTAAACTATTTAAAAATCTTCAAACTTGAATTTTCCATTCCAGTCAGTGCAACAGTAGGGAAAGTGTTGGATAGCGGAGGGGTAAAAATTACTATTCCCACTCCAGTGAGTGTAACAGTAGGGAAAGTGTTGGATAGCGGAGGAGTAAAAATTACTATTCCCACTCCAGTGAGTGCCACAGTAGGGAAAGTGTTGGATAGCAAAGGGGTAAAAATTACTATTCACACACCAGTCAGTGCAATAGTAGGGAAATTGTTGGATAGACGAGGGGTAAAAATTACTATTCCAACTCCAGTGAGTGCAACAATAGGAAAAGTGTTGGATAGTGGCGGGATAAAATTTACTATTCCCACTCTAATCGGTGCAACAGTAGGGAAAGGGTTGGATAGCGGAGGGGTAAAAATTACTATTCCCATACCAGTCAGTGCAACAGTAGGGAAATTGTTGGATAACGGAGGGGTAAAAATGACTATTTCCAC
The DNA here is from genome assembly GCA_963921515.1 of Calotriton arnoldi. Lineage (NCBI taxonomy): Eukaryota > Metazoa > Chordata > Amphibia > Caudata > Salamandridae > Calotriton > Calotriton arnoldi. The sequence continues at coordinate 412,167 of CAWUFW010005086.1, forward strand.
TCCAATAATTGTAACAGTAGGGAAAGTGTTGGATAGTGGAGGGGTAAAAATGACTATTCCCACTCCAATAAGTGCAACAGTAGGGAAAGTGTTGGATAGCGGAGGGGTAAAAATTACTATTCCCACTCCAGTTGAGTGCAACAGTAGGGAACGTTTTGGATTGCGGAGGGGGTAACAATTAATATTCTCACTCCAGTCAGTTCAAAATTAAAAACAAACACAATATTAACAACAAAAATATTTAAAAAACAAAATAAATTAAAAAATATATAAATGTTAAAAATTAAAATACAAATATATCGAAAATTTTAAAAAATAAAAACATATTATAATGTTAGATACATATGACAAATACCTACAAATATTATATTAAATCAAATAAAAAATATTTTCCAAACAAATATTTTTTATGAGAAATTATAACTATTTAGAAACAAAAACATTAAGTTTTACAAAAATGTACTTTTTTATTTCTTGCCTTATAACACCACACTATTCACAACCCACATCTAAATCTGAAAAAAATGTACTTCCTTAAGTAACATAATTAATTACCAATTAAAGAAATCTTATTAATTAAAAAACAAATTAAAACTCATAAAAATGTATTGACTTCCAACACTTTACCACTATAATCCCCACAACCGACAGCTAAAATTAAACTGTAAAAAAAATTAATTAGAAAAAACTAATAGTATTTAACTTCAAATTATAAAGTAAGCAAAATTAATTTACTCCCCACACTGTACCCCTATAACAGTAAAACCCACACACCAAAAATATAAACAAATACCCTAATTAAATATTAATTAATTAACATAAATTATCAACTAATTATTAATTTATTAAACATAAATTACTTCCCACCCTTTACCCCTATAAACCCAGCAAACCGCACATAATACAAATTATACAATTACCATAATTAATTACCAATTAATTAATGAACATTAATTAACAACTAATTGATAATTAATTACAAATAAATTACTTCCCACCCTTTAACCCTATAAACCCCGCAACCCACACCTAAAACAAATTACACAATTACCATAATTAATTACCAATTAATTAATAAATTTTTATTAACATCCAATTAATAATTAATTACAAATAAATTACTTCCCACAATTAACACTATAAAATCTCAAATAAATAAATATGAATAAATAAAAAATAATCATTAATTTATTATAATTAAATTACTTCCAACATATTCCCCTATAAACCCACAACCCCCTACGAACTAAAAAACGCAAAATTTGCTTAAAATAAAAGTGATAACTACTAAAAATGTAACACATATAATAAAAAACATAAAAAAACATACATCACATACATTTAATATATAAACTAAAATACATACCACTAATTAAAAAATCAATATTTTAAACAACTATATTTTAGCAGACAATATCAATGACTTCTATATTTTTGAAAACGATATTTCTTACCTTAAATTCGATATTCTTGACCACGATGTTCTTGCTGTCGATATTTTTGTGTCACGATATTTACTACCCGATATTTGTGTAAGTCGACATTTCCAACTCGATATTCTGTCTGAATACCCTCTAAGTGCCTCCCCAGAGGTCCTGGGGGCTTAGAAGTGTACTCCTGTGGCTGAGTGGGTCTTAAAAGACTCAGGGCCTGATTTAGATCTTGGTGGACAGGTTACACCCTCACAACAGTGACGGATATCCCGTCCATATAAATATAATTCCCATTATATCCTATGGGATTTATATTTTAGCGGATGAGATATCCTTCACCATTGTGATGGAGTAAGCTGTCCACCAAGATCTAAATCAGGTCCTCAGTCAGAAGGTTAAATCTTTAACCGGGGTAAACCTAATTGGTGTATCTGATCCTTGCTCAATTGCAGTCAACCTAAATTGAGACTAGGTCCCGGCTTATCCACTACCATAGACAATCATTTGCGCCTTGCGCTTTTTTGCTATTTCTACTTAAAAGTTTAAACATTTATATTGCATGGTTCTCTCACTGGATTCTTTCATTTTGGTGTAAGTTTGTTTATTTAATTTTACCCTATTTTTCTAATTCAGATTGGGATTTTTATTGTTTGACATTTTGACTTTACTACGGTACTGCATGTATACTTTATGCAATGCCCCAGCTTAACCTGTCTGCTCTGTGCCATAGCTACCACAGGGTTGAGCTCAGGTTAATTTAGTGACTTGGAGGGTTCATCCTGACAAGGGTTATGGCTATTCCTCGAAGTGGGCAATTGTCCACCCCAAATAATAATCCAAATTCTTACCAGCACTGGCTCGAATACCAGACTATGGGGCCACTAAACAACTTTTGTGACAGAGGAATACCAGCAGCCATGTCACCAAACTGAAAGATGCCCTTTGTTTGTGATGGGCATGTTTTGCATGCATAGTGGTGCTGCTTTGGAGAGAGAAAACCTTGCTGGGAGGTCCGGTATATCTTGACAACATGTAGGAATTGTCACCACATATGTGAGTCCTGGAGATATACCCTAAAAGTGCTGGTTCATTTGCTGGGCCCACATAAAGTATGCCTCTGAGGTTCTTGAGGTTTATCCCGGTACACTAGAGACATTTGAGAAATGTGTCCGTCTGGGACTGCAATGATATGAATGGCGGCCTGGCCCAGAAGGGACACAGGTTGACTGGATGCTGCAGGGGACACCACTAATCAGGTAGGCCCTCCAACACCATTACCATCAGTGTCAGGTCTGTCAAAAGACTGTTTCAGATTGCAAAGCAGACAGTGGCTCTGCTATTGGGAGCACCAAGAAACTACCAATGACTTATCTGATGGTGATTCAGAAAAGAAAGAGGATTGGAGTTCAGACAAAATTCTATTTTTAAGAAAACATCACATCAGCAATCAGGATCAGAGGTGGTGATTACGCATTGAGGTGAAAGCATGCCTACTAACCTACCCAATTATAAACAAACACCCAAATGCAATTAAGAAAGACACTGGAAAACTTTGAACAGGAACATGTGGAAAGCACAATCATGCAATTATTGGAAATAGTCTGGACAAGGAAAAGGTGAAAACCTACCTAGTAAACACCTACAACATTGTATTTACTACACGATAATGCATGAAGATACTTGTTCATGGACTTTGAAGTTGACACATGGACTGTGTTTCTTTCACTGTGGATGGTATTGTTTTATGTGGTATTACCACCAGCTGCATAAAACCTGTTGATGTGCCAAGGAGTTTGCCACATTCCTGGGTCTGTGAGACAGGGTGTACGGTTGTTGCACTTCCCCCATCCTCATGCAGGATTTAGCTTTGATAGCATTGTGTTTCACACACGAATGATACCATGGCTGGATCCGTTCTGACACTTATACACTTATACATGTACACTTATACAGGTACTATACACTGATACAGGTGCACTTCTCCATGTACCTCAGCCAAATTATAATAATTAGCATGAAGGTAATATAAGTTATAAATCTAGCTTATAATCACTGACAGGGTGCAGTAATGTATGAAAAAGTTGAGAAAAATGTCTTCTGAGTTACCAACTTTGAGACATTATTATCACACTGTGGTTGAAACCGCAAATCTGCATCTTTGATTCTGTCTGTGTTTCTTTTTCCCCATCCTCAGGGATGTTTTAGTCTGTGTAGGTCTGCCTCATGTTTTGAAGTAATTGGGCTATGAAGTTAATCTACTGGGGGCGTGGCTTCGGTGCTGTTGAAAATGGCCGCCTTCTGTTAGGGCTCCGTGGCAGACCAGGGGAACGAGAAGTCTCCAGGCAACCCATTTCATTTTGCGGCTTCCAGAATGGACCGCTTGAGGACATGAAGGGCTCCTGCTCACCTGAAAATAAAAAGGAGCGCCTGGGGTGAGCAAGAACCGACACATTTCTTCCTTTCCTGACGGCCGCGTTTCACTCACGAGTCTCTCGGGCGCCATTTTGTGTTTTAATCTTTCTGCTGCCTCTGGAGTTTCTTCTCTCCTCACCACTTCCAACAGCCCATAATCAAACACTGAATTATAGTTTTTTCATGTGTTTTCTTGTTGCTCAGTGCCACATGAATGTTTTTTTTCTAGGAAGGATTTTTTCCTGTCACAGTATATTTTTTCCTTCTGGAACTTGTAAATGGACTGCCACAGATGATTGCACATTTTTTATTTTTTAAACCTTTACTTTTTTACTTCAAACTGCCTTTCCATTTTTCTTGTGGTCTTTACCACTGGTGGAAGAATAGACTTTTTCAGAAGACTTTTTCATTGGGCTTTTAGAGAGTTGATCTATTTAGTCAAGTCGTTGTTTTGTTCCCTTTTCAAACTCATCCACAGGAACGTTGCTGGTTCTGCATTGTTTATGGTGAAAATAAGATCTACTCGTGGTAGTGTTGAAGGCCCTCCTGACTCTACACCGTTGGCAGATTATAGCCCTTTTAATATTCTTCAGGATAATATGGAAGAGTTGGAACAAGGTGCGTCATCCTTTCCTGTTGGTAGTGCGAATCCTAACACTCCTCGTCACACCTCTAAACCTGTATCTAAGTGGCCCTCTTCTTCGGCACTTTCGTCAGGTAAGCGAGTTAAAAAAGATCCACCTTCTCCTGCAATATCTCCACCACCAATATCTATGGAGGTAATTCTTGAGGAGATACGTGCACTCAAACCATACATGGAGGAAACAAATGTTTGCCTTCAGACTCTCAATGACAAATGGTCCAATATGGAACATAAAATTCATCAGATAGAGAACCGAGTGGACTCTGTTCAAGCTGTTGCGCACCAAGTACCCCCTATCCATATGGCAATCCTGCAACTTAAGCAACAAGTGGAAAACCTTGAAAATCATAACAGACGTAAAAGCGAACGTATATATGGACTAGCGGAAGGCCTTGAGGGCCCTAACCCTCTCTCCTTTTTTCAATCCTTTCTTCCAAAAATTCTTGGTTTTCCTGAAATCCCAACATTGAACATCCAAGAAGCACACCGTCTAGGTCATATCCGACGAACCACATCTTTGTCAAATAAACCAAGAGGCATTATTCTGTATTTTTTGGGATATACAGATCTACTAAAAGTTCTACAAGCAGCAAAACTTAAAGGCAAAATCTCTTGGCAGGGATCTGCTCTTTTCTCAGGATGATGCGAAAGCAACTTCGTATAGGAGGAAGACATTTTTGGACATGAGACCTGTGCTTCGGAGTTTGAATGCCAGATACAGTCTTTTTCATCCATGCCTCTTCAAGGTGACTTATAAATATAAAAGCACGCAGTATGAAGATCCTGATTTTCTAAAGCAGTTCCTGGATAATTGTAAAGAAGAGGAAATGGAAGTTACTCGTTTATCCACTTCTTGGATTGTCTTGTTAAAATTGTCTTTATATATATTTTTCTTCTTCTCTCATCTTTTACTATTATATTATTATATTTCTTTATAACCTATTCTCTTTCTCTCATGTTAGGTGCAGTCTTCATGGTTCCTCATTGTGTGATTTTTATTCCCTCTGGATGATATCTTCTATTCCCGCTTTCTCCTGGATTTTCCCGGTTAGTTGTGCCGTCTTCCTTAAGTGGCTCCACCACCCCTGTTTTCATTGTAAGTCTTTGGTATGCCTTTTTATTTATTCCTAAAAAAAATTCTGTCCTGGTCTTTTCCTTTTTCCTTTTTCGATTCTATGCTCTTCTTATGACTCCCTTTCTGGATTTCCATATATTTCCTATATATTTCTCATCTTTCTTTTTCTTTAGCTTTTCTCCCCTTTTCTTTTTATTTACTAATTATTTCTTGTTATCTCATACACATGCTTTTCTCTCATATACTATCCACTTCCACTGTTATCTTGCTGTTTCTTCTTTGATAGATTGTATTGCTTATATGATATTAATGCATTTCGCTAACTGTTGTTTTTTGCATAAAGTTTTAGACTTGTTATTGAATATATAGATGGCTTTAAGATTTATATCTTGGAATGGTTTTAGGATCACCTATAAAACAAGTTTCTGGTTTGAAAGATGACTTTGTTTTATTACAAGAAATTCATGTAACTCAGAAAGAAGTTTCTAAGCTCAAGGGTCATCTTCGCTTCTCCTGGTTCGGGGAAACGTAATGGTGTATCCATTCTTTGTCATAATCGCTTAAATATTGAAATTATAGGTCAAGATGCTGACACTGAAGGTAGATGGGTCTCCACTTCCATATTAGTCAACAAAATACCTATGAAAATTGTTAATTTATATGCCCCTATCAGTCCTGATAAATTGTTCTGGCCCAAGGTTTTATCTAAATTAATGATGTTTAGTGATGATTATCTATTAGTTGATGGAGACTGTAACATGGTTTTTGACCCCTTTATTGATAGAGGTTCTACATCTAAGTTTATTCTTTCACATATACATTCCCAATTTACATCTGCTATACATCAAAGATGTCTTGTTGATGCCTGGAGATTATGTAACCCCACTCTTCAAGAATATACTTTTTTCTCTCATGTTCATTCTTCTCAATCTTGACTTGATTACTTGTTTATTTCTAAAACTCTTACACAACATGTATCTCACTCTGATATAGGTTCCATATTATTATGTTTTTTATAATTTGTTTATTGGCATTTTACATATACAATATCAATTTGCATATTTGCTCGACGCCAATGAATGACGTGTATTGTGGTTACAACTTTATAACAAACTTAACAATTAACTCACAGGAGAGCAAATCATACAGGATTACATAGAAGCAGCGAAAATATTTGCGTTACCAATATGCTTTTGCCTATAGTATTAGATTACACTCTTACCATAGGACTTCCTCAACACAAGCTATATTTGTGAAGCACATTGCTCAGGACCCCTATGCATAGTAGTGTGGGTATAGATGCGTGATTCTGCCACTTCGAGGTTAGGCGCGCCAGCGTCCCTGGTTTGATTTGTGCGTATCCATTCTAGTATCGGACCCCAGATGTCTTTTGGCCTGGAGGCAGAGGGCATAAGTTCCCAGTATGTGGAGACCTGAGTTTGGCAGTAAGTGATGTCCTGCAACCAGGTCTTAACCGACGGCGCATTAGGATTCCCCCAATGCATAGCCACTCTCCTCTTTGCCAGAAGTAGAAGCATGGCGTGTAGTTTCCGTGCACCCACTGGGGTCTCCTCCACATACCCCAGTATGCCCACCAGCGGGGTGGAATCAGTTGATGTCCCCAGGGCTTCCCCAGTTATGCTGAATATGTCTACCCAGTATTCCGCAACAGGAGGGCAATTCCAAGCTAGGTGTAAGAATGTTGCTGACGCTGCCCTGCATCTCCAGCAACTAGCATCAGATCTAAGTCCTATGCGATGTAGTTGGGCAGGGGTTCTGTAAAATCTATGCAGGAATTTGAAATGTATTAATTTTAACTTATAGTTGGGAGAGAGTATCCGTAATTGGCCGCAACAGAAATTCCATTGCTTTTCAGAGATTGGAGGGTTTATTTTGGTGTTCCAATCAAGTAATGCCTTGGGTATCATCACCAGGAACGTGTTTTGCATTGTACTGTACAATCATGTAAGGAGTCTGCGCGGTGATGGGCCAGACACTATGGGGCCGATTCCGATCTCGGCCGGTAGGGCTCCGAATCGGATTCGGCGTAACCGGATCCGATTCGGAGCCCTATTTCCCGACCGATTCGTACGCGCGTCCGGACGAGCGAGTACGATGCGAAATCGCCGACCGACTCGTTCGGGCATCCCAACCGCTCCGACCGACTCGTTCCCGGGTCTAACCGCACCGACCGACTCGCTCGGACACGACTCGCACCGCGCAATGGAGACGTTCCCCGGCCGGGTAAGTACGATGCGCGCCGCGAGCAGTCCGACTGACACGCGCCGTCCGGCTCGAAAGAGCAGTCGGAGCCATACTTCGGGGGTCCGTGTCGGACCCCCCCGTATGCGTAGCCGTGTGAGTCGCACACAGGGGGGACCCATGGGTCCCCCCTACCTGTGCGTGTACGGCGCGAGTCGCTTCGCCGCGTACCCGTTGTAGGGAGCGCCCTTGTTCACCTCGCACCCATTGAGGCAATGGGAGCCCGCGTACACGTTGTACGACCGGCTCCCATTGACTTCAATGGGAGTCCGACCGACTCGAGTACGATAGCATACGGACGCATCGTACTCGTTCGGTCGGGCTGCACGGGTCCGATTCGGTCGGAAATCTCTCCGGGTCCGGCTCGGTCGGAGAGATTTCCGGCCCGAATCGGAATCGGCCCCTATATGTTCAAGGGCGTGCAATGTGGGCGGGGGTTTGGGGAATGTAGTGTGTACTTGTCGACATGCCGCTCATGTTCGATGGAATAAGAACATCTCTGCGAACGTAGGTGATACCCCTTCTTGCTCTGTTGAAGGGGGCGAAAGTAGTTCCTGGGATATAAATCAGCAAATGTGTTCATTCCCAGCCCATGCGCCAGCGCCACGCTCCTTCCATCCTCCAGTGGGGGGATATGTGGGTTGTGCACCAGTGGCACAGAAGGTGCATACAGGACCTCCAGTTTGGCTCATTTCCTCCGGCCCTCCCAGCTCCATCGTAATCTCTCTACTGTGTCAATCTCATTTCGAGGCCGTTTATATGGTCGATATAGTGCAACTTGAAGTGATGTGGGAGCAGCTTTGTCAATCTCCACCGTGACAAGGGGCTGAAATGGAACAGGGTGAACCCAGTAGAGTAAAAATTGAGCTTGTGCACAGTATGCATACAGCGGAATATCCAGTGCGCCCAGCCTGCCTTGTGATAAAGGATGTGTCAGGAGCTACCATGAGACACGGGCCTGCCTCCCCGCTCATACCATAGATGTTAACAGAGACTGCATTGTTTTGAATAAGGCCTGTGTAAGTGGGAGTGGGATATTTATGAACAGGTATAAAAATGTAGGCAGAACCACCATTTTGGCTATAGCAATTCGTCCTGCTAGGGACAGTGGTAGTCTAGACCAAGTCTCTACTTTACCCTCCAGCCATGTCACCACCTTGCCATAGTTCATGTCCCACAATTCTTGTATATTGCAGCTCAGCTATATTCCCAAGTATCGCACTGGGCCAGCGGCCCATTTCAGAGGGTACTCCAGTTGGTAAGGTACAGTGTCAGCCGTTAGCAGAAACAAGACTGACTTTGCCCAATTGATTTGTATACCAGATAGCCCACCAAAATTTAGAATTTCCCATAGCACTGGGTTCAGGTTGTCTGCAGGGTTATTGATATATAAGGTTATGATATCTGTGTATAGCGATATGATGAGCCCTCTGGTAGAAAAACCCAGTCCCCCGGCTGCATGGTGTTGCCGAAGTCTCACGGCCAAAGGCTCCATACCAATAGCAAAAAGCAGGGGGAATAGTGGACCTCCCTGTGTTGTGCCTCGGGTAATTGGCAGCTGCGGGGAGATCAAACTGTTTAGTCTAAGTCTGGCAGTGGGACATGTGTACAGCAATTTTATCTGATTAATGTAAATCGGACTAAATCCCAACCTCGCTAATATTGTAAAAAGGTATTGCCACTCTAGTGAATCAAATGCCTTGGTGGCATCTAAGAGTGAGGCCAAGGCCTGTGAGTGGGGGTCTAAATAATGCAGCACCGCAAAGAAGGTGCGTAGGTTGTGTGCAGTAGACCTGCCCGCAATGAAGCCGGACTGGCCAGGTCTTGCGATCAAGGGGAGTAGGGGCTGCATTCTATTTGCCAATAATTTGGCGTAAATCTTTGTACCAGTATTGATCAATGAAAGGGGACGATACAAGTCTCTCTCGTTGGGTGGTTTCCCTGGCTTGAGTAATGACAGTATGATAGCTTCTCTCATTGTAGGAGGTAGGATCCCGGTTTCCTGAGCCTCTCCATACAGTGTCAGGAGTTAGGGCGCTATCAAATCTGCGTAACATTTGTAAAATGCAGCTGTGAGTCCTTCTGAACCCGGGGCTTTGTCCGAGGGTAAGCTGTTTATTACTTGTTTGATGTCTTCTACAGTGTAAGGCTCATCTAAATAGGCCATGTGCCCAGCCACAGCAACTCAATGGAATCTAGGTAGGCCTGCACATCAGCAGGTATTGTGCACAAAGAGGAAGTGTAAAGTGTGGTGTAGAATCTTGTGAATTGGTCTAATATTTCCTGAGACCCCCTGACCGCAACTCGATTATCATCTAGGATCTCTGATATAAATGTTGCATTGCTGGGTGAGCGTAACGTGTGAGCCAAGGTTCTACTCGGTCTATCCCCCTCACCATACCATCTGGCTTGGATACATTTCCCCAAAAGTTTCACCTCCCTCAGTGCCTCCTCCTCATATTCTGAAATGTGGTCCCTTATTTCTCCCAGTAGTTTTGTATCCCCGTACTGTAATACTGTAGTTCAAGGGCTCTGATATTGGATTCCAATTTTTCAAGGCTTGCCTGATTGATTTCAGTACCCCTGCCTGTCTGGATATACATTTCCCGCGAATGACGGCCTTAAAGGCCTCCCACAAAGTAGCCTGAGACTGCACCGTGCCTGTGTTGGCAGAAAAATATTCTTCTATATCACCTCTGATTTCTTCCTTGAAAACTGTATCCGTGAGGGCATATGGGTGAAGCCTCCAGGTGTTTACTTTGGGGGGACCCTCGGGTATGGACAGCTGCAGTAAGACAGGAGCACGGTCTGACAGAGTCCCGGGTAGGTGTTAACTTCTGTTATCCAAGTCGCTATGTCAGGTGACACTAACCAATAATCTAACCTCGACCAGGCATTGTGGTGAGCTGTGATACATGTGCTTTCAGTCGTATCAGGGTGCCTATGTCGGCAAATGTCTGACAAACTTCCCTCTGCAATTATGGCATTAAGTGCTGTGTTAGATCTTGGGTGCATCTTGCGAGCCCCTCCTTTCCTATTGATGTCGTCATCTACCACAGCATTGAAGTCTCCGCCCCATACGATAGTGTCATGACCCACCATATTAATTTTAGCCCACACTGTGTGGAAAAAATCAGGTGTGTCCCATTTTGGCCATATATCGCTGCCAAAGTAAAATTCACTGCACCTAGCCTGCCACCCATAATCACAAATCTACCCTCTGGGTCTACATGTGATGTAGTTGCTGACCAGTCTATACCTCGCCTGATCAATATGGACACCCCCCTAGCAAAGTTGGAGTAGATTGAGCCCCAGCGCTTATTGTTTAGCTTAACGTGTGTGGTGCTGTTCAAATGCGTTTCTTGCATGAAGCATATGTCAACATTATGTCTGGCTAGATAAGCGTGGACAAGTCTGGTCTTACGATAGTTGTTTAGTCCCCTGATGTTCCATGTAACGAGATTATAGGTCGTCATGTCAGAGTTGCTTTAGCGTCAAGAGGTTTTGATGACGTGCTCTGTGTCGCTAGGTAGATACCATGAAATTGCTTGCTTGTACGACCTAACAGCGTGTGGTATGGTGAACAAGATCTAAGGGCCAGGCACATAATAAACATTATCCAGTTTCTACCTGCAGACAGCTGACTTAGTTTGTTACTGTCCTGTCTAACAACATTAACAATCCCGCCCCTCCCCCTCCCACATCAACCCCCCAATTAAGTTGAGCATAAAAACCCTCCCCGGCTAACAAACTCCGTGAACTGCCCCAGCCACTGGGACCGTTAGTGGGAGATCTCCCTGGGGGCATGCCTACACCGGCGTATAGCCCAGCCTTACGGCGGGGTGGCCGCACGGATATGTGAGAGCAGAACCTGCAATACATCATAAATGGTGCTTTAGAGACATTAACGGCTTATGACCGCGTGATCATTGTTTTTAAGTAACTGAGTTGCTATCGGCTAAGTAATAAAAGAGCAAAAAAAAACGATCAAATTGGTATCATCTTAACAATACCTGGTGATGCAGGCCACCACAGTTCAATCATTGTCACTGAGTCTGGCATCTGAGGAGGCACCAAAGGAAGACTTGACTGCACGGCTCTGGCCCCCTATGTGTTTTGCAAATTTCATGGCCGATTTAGCATCCGTACAGTGGTGTACTGATCCCTCATGAGTTATCTTTAGTTTGGCCAGGTATAATAATGCAAATGGTATTTCTGCTTGTCTCAGGATACGTTTAATGGACACAAATTCCCGTCTGGCTGCCTGGACCACTGGAGTATAGTCCGTATACATGGAGATGTTATTCCCTTTGTAGTTGATGCTTCCTCTTTCTCTGGCCAGGCGCAGGATAGTGTCCCAATCCCGATAGTTCAGTGGACGTGCTAGAAATGGTCTCAGCACAGCTTCGATTGGTGGCTTGGGTCCCAATGCTCTATGGCCCTCTCAACTATGAACATCGCAGATAGCTCCGGGGCAAACATATCGCACAGCAGTTCTTCAACGAATGTTTCCATCTTGGAAATCGCTGTGTTTTCTGGAATGCCAGTTATGCGGAGATTGTTTCTGCGTGATCTGGCTTCCAAATCATCGTCTTGGCCCTGAATATGTTGAGTAGTTTGTCCATGTGAAGCAGCTGTTCTTTAGTTTCAATTTGAAATTTGTGCACTTCGGTTGATCAATTGCCTAGCAGGTCTAGTCGGTTTTCATGGGTCTCTACTTGTTTCTTGACCTGATCCATCTGAGAGGTGAGTAAGTCTAGTTTATTGTCTATGGTTTTTAGGATGGTTTTCATTACTATCAACAGGGAACGGAGGTCGTCACTGCTGCCCTCAGCTCCGTTCTGCGTGTTCAGCTCTGGGTCAGTGTTTCCGTCTCTGTGTCCATCTGGCGGATAAGTCTTTTATTTTCGAAGGAGAGTTTCATTTGTTTAGCATCGTGTTTCCCCGTAGCGTCTACATTGTCTAATTGGGATCACTAACACAAAGAGGGCAGCCCGCACGCTATATAGTAATCTTTTGGGACCACCTGTCTCCCCGAATGCTGTGGTTGTTCCTTTATCTGTGCTCGCTACTGTGCGTGACCCTTGATAGATCCGGGATCGCAATGCAGTTAACTCCACTTGGGTGGCCGAATCACATCGCCCTCAGAGCACCCAGCCGTTGTCTCAGGCCCGGTCTAAGCTCTTCCGCCGAGTAATTTATTAATGCAGTGCCTCAACTGGTCGACACAGACCAGCCCAACTCCAGCCCAGCCTGCAATGATGATGCGCCGTCGGGCCTAGTTCGATCAGTCTTGGCCCCACCTTCCAACCTACGGCCCCTCTGACACACCGACTCTCTTACGTGTATTCGTAGCCTCGCCTAGTGTCCAATCCTGCCGGCCCGTCCACTTCTGTGCTAATATTCCAGCTGCACCATGCGCCGCGGCCCTCCCTCGTGTCCTGTGAGGGAGACGCCAAGCCTATGGCGCCTGCCTTCTCTTGTGGTAGTTCTCTTCACGAGCGCGGTGATTGAGCTTGGAAAATGCCACATCGGTGTCCCTGCGGCGGCAATCCCGGTCTCCAGTCCGGGCCTCACAGCACGCACAGGGCAACAGCAGCACGGAGCAGATGTCCCTGCGCGCCCGCCAGCACCAGCCGCAGCACGGGCCCCGGGACACGCACGTGCCGCCCTGCTGGGCACACACAGGTGCGCTAACGCAACCCCTCACCAGGCAATAGGTTCAGCTTGCAGCAGGCGTGGCTCGCCCCATGCAGGTCCCAGTCTCGCTCCAATTACCACCAGTCCAACGCAGCTGCTTCCACTGTCTACCGCCGAGATCTTCCTCCAACCTCAGTTAGGCCGCGCACCCCGACCAGGAGGCGATGGAACCCAGCTGCAGCACTTCAGCCCACCTCAAGGACAGGCAGAGCCAGCCATCGGTTTCTCCTGTATGCAGGTCACGCGACTTCTCCTCGCAGGCTTCTTTCCCCTTTCTCTTTTTTCTTTTTCCTTTTCTTACTCTAGGCTTTCTAATTTTTCGTTTTATGGTACGTTAGTAGTGAACTTTTTCCTTTTAGAGTTGACTATTTATTTTTTACATCAATCTTTTCTTCTCACATCTTTCATTATTTCTCTTTCAAATTGCTCCTCATATATTTCTTTCTTAATGAATGTGCACTTGTTTTTGTTCCATCATCCATTTGAATAGAACTGTTTTGGACTTATTTTTGTCTAAAACTTCAGTGCGTCTAGAATTCTTACATGTCATTGGTTTAAAAGGTTTTTCCTTATTCAGTCTTCTGTTCATGTAATTAAATAACCTGGTAATATTAAATTGTTGTAGGTTTGAATATCATTATATGTTCATTTAATTTCAGAATCTTCCCACCACCTTTCTGCTCTGTTACCCACGCCCTGAGGAAGGTGTTTGGCCATATCCGGTCTTCACACCGAAACGCGCGTCGGCGTTTGCGACACTCTAACCTTTGTTAGAGATTTGCTTTATCCCCTTTTCCTCTCTTTGAAATTATAATTGTATTTGCCAATATATTTTTTTATCATTGTTTTAATGTATATACTTATGACTTATATTGAGCATATTGGTGTCTCCTAGATATCCTGTTCTACATCCCTGAGGAATTTGTGGGGTTTATTACATTGTTCATATTGTGTTGCTTGAATTGCTTGAGATATTGTATGAGTGTGTTGAGTCTGAATGTAAGAGGTATGATAGCATGTCTGTTGGTGCGAATGTCATTGTTTGAGTGGTGGGATTTCTATTTTTTGTATTAAATTTGTATATTTTTCTATTTTTATTGTAATAATAAATCTATTTTGTGACAATTCTGTTTTTTTATTCTTTAGCCCTGTTTAGCTTATGAATATTTTTGACGTGATGCACATTGTAAAATAAATAGGTAGGGACTTGCCCTTGTTTGATTGTTTTGTCTTTTCCCCTATCATTTCCTTACCTTCATTCGCTGAAATGGGGGCCCCCTCTGTTTGAGTGGTTGGCCCCACCTTCCAACCTAGGGCCCCTCTGACACACCGACTCTCTTACGTGTATTCGTAGCCTCGCCTAGTTTCCAATCCTGCCGGCCCATCCACTTCTGTGCTAATATTCCAGCTGCACCATGCGCCGCGGCCCTCCCTGGTGTCCTATGAGGGAGACGCCAAGCCTATGGCGCCTGCCTTCTCTTGTGGTAGTTCTCTTCACGAGCGCGGTGATTGAGCTTGGAAAATGCCACATCGGTGTCCCTGCGGCGGCAATCCCGGTCTCCAGTCCGGGCCTCACAGCACGCACAGGGCAACATTAGCACGGAGCAGATGTCACTGCGCGCCCCGCCATCACCAGCTGCAGCACGGGCCCCGGGACACGCACGAGCCGCCCTGCTGGGCACACACAGGTGCGCTAACGCAACCCCTCACCAGGCAATAGGTTCAGCTTGCAGCAGGCGCGGCTCGCCCCATGCAGGTCCCAGTCTCGCTCCAATTACCACCAGTCCAACGCAGCTGCTTCCACTGTCTACCGCCGAGATCTTCCTCCAACCTCAGTTAGGCCGCGCACCCCGACCAGGAGGCGATGGAACCCAGCTGCAGCACTTCAGCCCACCTCAAGGACAGGCAGAGCCAGCCATCAGTTTCTCCTGTATGCAGGTCACGCGACTTCTCCTCGCAGGCTTGTGAGCACTCCGCTGCCACGCCGGGTCAGCGCGCGGGCAGGCCAACTCACTCTGACCCCGCAGCCGGGCCAGGGACGCCACGCTGACTCACAGATTTTTCCGTCGGAATCCCCAGGAGCCGCTCAGCTTTCCACGCCGCAGCTGATTCCTGCCTCCGCGGCACTTATCTACCACACTATGGGGTCGATTCCGATCTCGGTCGGAGACACACCCAACGCCATTCGGTCGGGAAAAAAGCCATGCGAATGCCTGTTTCCCGACCGATCCGCACATGAATCCGAACGAACAAGTACGATGCGCACAACAGCGCAGATTCCGACCGAGTCGTACTCACCCAATCCAGGTCCTGATCCCCGACCGAGCCGGATCCGTAAACGCAGATACGAGTCGCCCGGAAGCCAAAAAGCAGCCCCGTCCGGCCGGACAAGTACGATGCGCTTCCCGTACGCGCCGAACCCGTCGCTACTTACGGCACGTCAAAGCATCCGGGAGAGGCGCACATAAGCTCCGATTCGCGCCACAACACGATCCACGGCTACGAGACGAACACGCCAGCGACGAGGCGAAGCAACGACGAAGACGAACGAGACGAACCAACAATGAATCCCATCGTTCCGATCCTACCAATATTCTACATCTACTACCGGAACAGGCACGGACGCGTACGGCGCAGAAGGTAAGTCAGACACCAACCACAAACACAAACTACACATACCAGACATATCACACACACACAGGGATGCAGAAATTACTTACTCCAGAAACAGCAGCACCATAGGGGCGGGATGCCCATCACCAATGCCACATATACACATAGGGGCCCGGATTCCTGTCACCACTGCCACCACTACCCATGGGGTGCCAGGTGCCTCCCACTACTGCCACCACTACCCAGGGGGTGCCAGGTGCCTACCACTACTACCACCTCTACCCATGGGGGTGCCAGGTGCCTACCACTACTACCACCTCTACCCAGGGGGTGCCAGGTGCCTACCACTACTACCACCTCTACCCAGGGGGTGCCAGGTGCCTACCACTACTACCACCTCTACCCAGGGGGTGCCAGGTGCCTACCACTACTACCACCTCTACCCAGGGGGTGCCAGGTGCCTACCACTACTACCACCTCTTCCCAGGGGGTGCCAGGTGCCTACCACTACTACCACCTCTACCCAGGGGGTGCCAGGTGCCTCCCACTACTACCACCTCTACCCATGGGGGGCTGGATGCCTGTCACTACTGCCACCTCTACCCAGGGGGTGCCAGGTGCCTACCACTACTACCACCTCTACCCATGGGGGGCTGGATGCTGTCACTACTGCCACCTCTACCCAGGGGGTGCCAGGTGCCTCCCACTACTGCCACCTCTACCCAGGGGGTGCCAGGTACCTCCCACTACTACCACCTCTACCCATGGGGGGCTGGATGCCTGTCACTACTGCCACCTCTACCCAGTTGGTGCCAGGTGCCTACCACTACTACCACCTCTACCCATGGGGATGCCAGGTGCCTACCACTACTACCACCTCTACCCAGGGGGTGCCAGGTGCCTCCCACTACTACCACCTCTACCCAGGGGGTGCCAGGTGCCTACCACTACTACCACCTCTACCCATGGGGGGCTGGATGCCTGTCACTACTGCCACCTCTACCCAGGGGGTGCCAGGTGCCTCCCACTACTGCCACCTCTACCCAGGGGGTGCCAGGTGCCTCCCACTACTGCCACCTCTACCCAGGGGGTGCCAGGTGCCTCCCACTACTACCACCTTTACCCAGGGGTGCCAGGTGCCTCCCACTACTACCACCTCTACCCAGGGGTGCCAGGTGCCTACCACTACTACCACCTCTACCCATGGGGGCTGGATGCCTGTCACTACTGCCACCTCTACCCAGGGGGTGCCAGGTGCCTACCACTACTACCACCTCTACCCAGGGGGGCTGGATGCCTACTACTACCACCCCCACTCACAGGATGGCAAATACATGCCACAAGAAGCACACACCAGCAGAAAGAATGCAACACAAAGACATCCCCCCCAACACCATGACAAGCGTGTGTAGACTGTGTCAAATGCCTACAACACTGAACAGGACTGTGGACATACAATGTGACCCCCTATCACAAGTGCCACACATAAATGTGTGTGGCACCCACAATGCAAGCAGGCCATGACCATTGTGGCAATGGGGTCCAAAGCCCCATCATCACAGTGACCAAAATGTGAATGTGGGGTCCATTGCTGAAGCACATATTGACCATTGTGGCAATGGGGTCCAAACCCCCATCATCACAGTGACCAAAATGTGAGTGTGGGGTCCGTAGCTGAAGCACATATTGAACATTGTGGCAGTGGGGTCCAGACCCACATCATCACAGTGACCAGAATGTGAGTGTGGGGTCCATAGCTGAAGCACATATTGAACATTGTGGCAATGGGGTCCAAACCCCCATCATCACAGTGACCAAAATGTGAGTGTGGGGTCCATAGCTGAAGCACATATTGAACATTGTGGCAGTGGGGTCCAGACCCCCATCATCACAGTGACCAAAATGTATGTGTTGACAAAGAATAAGCTGCAACTGCCAAACTGCATGGATTATTCCTGGTCACAGAACAACAAACACATCAGTGGCAAAGTAGTGCTTGTGTCCCATAGCAACATAGAATGGGGGAGGCAAACAGTGCAGTGCAAACAAGACATACCTTTGGCCATGTGCAGACAAACATCACCCATGGGGGCTGACACTGTCAACACTCATCAATGACTCAATGACAGAAGTGACCATCAGAATGCAGACCCACATATTTGCACCAATGGGCACACAAATCCAGATACCCAGTGGAGACTGTAGAAGGGAGGTGAACAGATACCATACCATGGCAGCAATGGGGGACACACACAATGA
This sequence comes from Calotriton arnoldi, assembly GCA_963921515.1. Classification (NCBI taxonomy): domain Eukaryota; kingdom Metazoa; phylum Chordata; class Amphibia; order Caudata; family Salamandridae; genus Calotriton; species Calotriton arnoldi. Next base: position 430,564 of record CAWUFW010005086.1, read on the forward strand.
TCATTGTGTTGACTGATGACCTAGGAGTCCCAGGGACAGCAGGGCAAACACACCAAACAACATACAGCCAATGGCACACTAAAGATATGCCAATGCAGTGGTGCAGATGCACAAACACAAACAGGCAGACCCACACTTCACATCAAACACAACAGGTGAGGGGGGGGTACCAGTGTCCCCAGGCAAACACACAACACATGAGGAGGCCTGAATACCAATTACACAGACGTGCATACAGTGCCACACAAAGGTAACTCATGGATCCAAATCCCCTATGTGGGCAATCAGGCATTGTCAGATGAGTGGGAGCACAAATCACACATGTCACACAAGCATGTAGGAACAGCAACTGACACAGCAAGACACACAGACACCACAGCACCACACCCAGGGCCCCCACAATGTGGTGACCCTGGACTGCATTACAATCCCACTGTGATGACAAAGCTAGATGTCGTTCACACTGTGAACCACAGTCATGTGTCCTGAGCAACAAACTACCATCACACCTACACAAGCACAAATCAACCAGCACGGCCTGTCAGCCAAGGCCAACATGGAGGCAGGGGTCTAGCCGGGCAACAACTCTCATCTGCACACACTCAACACCACACACCTCGACCTCCAACAATGTGCAGCAGTGAAGCTCACATGCACTGGTGACATTGCACATGCACCCATGACAATCCCAGGGAGGTGGTGGGAACTAAGGTGCAGGAACACATCACACATGGCCACTCTACCAGACTCCTGAATGTCTGACACACTGCACACTACGCTGTACATGGACATGACGTCAATACCACACAAACCAATGGGATCCCAGCCACAGTCACACACCTATGAAGAAGCCAAGGTCACCCACAAAGGACACACACAGACAACTACCAACATTGCAGCCCTGAGGAGTGCCAGCAGTCACACACACAACGTGTCACAACCTATGAAAGCTAACACAAACCAGAAATCACATGACAGGTGTCAACAACAAGTGCAAAGGGGAATCCGGACTGTGACACATCAGCGTCTGCCCACAAACTCAGCCCTGACAGCAAACACACCTATGGGTGACACCCTGATGACCAGTAATGTGCCATGCACCCACATCACAGAGAACCCAGGGAGAAGACTTTGGGGGAACATAGCTCAACTCAGCAAGCATCACAAACAGGAACATCACTAGGGATCCCAGCATGCACAGCAACATGGAAGTGAACACACACACATGCTCATACAACACACACCTTGGGCGCACGAGATGTCACAGGAGTACACACTGCCATGAGGGGACTCCACTCCTGTGTGAGGAAAGCTGTGCCATATGTCGCATCAGTAGGGCTCCATCATGTCAGCAGAACACTTGGTCACACAGTCAACAATTAGCACCAAATGAAGGCTCCCGTCACATCAGCCTGGTCATGGGAATGTCAACGAAATCAACAGCACAGATCCAACACACATGTATAGCAAGTTGCACTGACAACACAGAAGAGTCCTTCCCCATTGATGCCCAAACCTGCATGTCCAGTGGAGATGGCCACACGGTCAGGGAACTAGACTAATTGAACAATGGCAAACACAACAGATGTGCATGGGTGGAACCCACAGATGTGACATTGCTAATGTAAGTAGGAAATCCCATTGCCAAATATTGAATACATGACACCCTCAGATGCTGCTAAGGACGACATGGATTCACCACTGGATAGGACACTGTCCTCCTGGAACACATGGGTACATGCACAGTAACACTTCATTTTCATGAGTCCAAAAATCACCATCACTGCAGCATGGGCACGGTTAGCATCATCAACATCATGTACATCAGAAGCAAAACCACTAGAGAACAGAAAGTTGCTTTATTCAGCATGTGGGTTCAAAACTTGGAAGAACTGCAAGGTATCAACAAAGGCCAATGGCCAGTCCATCAAGGAAGTCTATACAGGGTGACAGTGGCAGATGTCACCCTATGCATGCCTGCACTGATCACAACCGGGGACAATCCCCTAGGAGGGGCATACGGGGGCAGGCCAGGCACCGCAGGGACAGGATCAGGGCTCACCAGGAGGAGGCAGGGAAGGGGTGGTGGGTGCTGGAGAGCCACTGACAACTGCAGTGGAGGTGTCTGACATGGTGTGTGCCGGCACAACTGGGGGCATGACTCAGATGTTGTGGGTGCCGGCACAACTGCAGTGGACCCTGCAGATGGAGTGGACAGGTCCGCCACTGCAGCGCCCAAGTCAGACAGGGTGATAGTGGACTCCACTGCAGTGCCCACCTCCAGGGGAGGAGAATGGGGATCAGGAAAGGTGGACAGGACAGAGGGGGAGGACACCCTCACCACATCAGTGGTACAGACAAGCGCAGCGGGGGGTGTGGGGCCGGAAGAGCAAGTGGCAGGGGGAGAAGGCTTGACCCTTCTGGGGATGGTGTATCTGTGGGTGGGGGAACCTGGGGCAGGGTGTGGTGGGGGCACCTGTGGAGTGGTGGCCTGAGGGATGGAGGAAGGAGACTTGGTGCCTGAGCTGCAGGGCGGCGGCGGGGTCTTGCTCTTCCGGGACCGGGGGACTTGCGGGTGGGGGCCTCAGTCGGTCCGCGCCTGGGGGATGGTGTCCGGGGGCCAGGGGCACTCCGCTCCGTGTGGGTGGGCTTCCTCTTCCCCCTGAATGCTGGATCAGCTGGGTCGGAGGGGGAGAGGCCAAGGTCACAGAGGAAGAGCCGCTGTTTGTATGGGGTTGCAGGTGAGGCAAGGGAGGGGTCTTTGGAGGGAGAGGCAACTGAGGACTGCGCAGTGCTTGTGGATGCGTGTGTTTGTGCCTGTGCCCCATCCCCTGTGAGTGTGGTTGCAGTCCCCTGACGGTGCGTGCTTGTGCGTCTTGTTTCTGGCGTGTGTGTCCGTGTGCTGCATGTGTCTGTGCTGGTGTGTGCCTGTGCCAGTGTGTGTGTGCTTGGGAGGGGTAAGGTGCTGGGGAGTGTGGATGGGGCAGAGGCAGGAGGGGTGAGGGACTGTCGGAGGAGGGACACTGCTGCCGTCAGGGAGGAGTCCATGGACCTATTGCCTCTCTGTAGGTCAGACATGCCCGATGAGATGCCCTCCATGAATGACACCAGCTGAGTCAACAGACTGGTGTGTGCATGGAGGACACTCAGCATCGCTGTCTGTCCTACATGGAGCTGGCGGAGGAGGTACACAGACTCCTCACTCAGGGCAGCAGGGGACACAGGTGCAGGGGGTGCGGTGCCTGGCCCGAAGGAGACACGCTCCCGAACATGGGAGCCTCCACGGACCTCGGGAATGGGAGCCAACGGGAGGGCGGTGGTGGTGGTGGTGGTGGCGGGGACAGCAACACTAGCTGGGGTGTGGTGGCTGCTGACACCCGCCTCCATAAGGGAGTCATCGTCCGAGTTGCTCTGGTCCTCAGCTGAGGTGGATGGTGCTGAGGACTCCTCGGTGTGGCTCCCCTCGCCCTCTGTGCCACTGGGTCCCTCCGACCACTCCTCAGCTGCTGACCCAGTCTGGCTCTGCGGCTCCTCCTGGTCTGTGGAGCTGTCCCCTCCTGTGGCCGTGGATGTATCTGCAATCAATAGGGAAACAGACAGACATCAGTCACCTGCACCGAACGCACACACCACAGTAAGTACAGCACATTACAGAGCAAGCCCTGGCATCCTTAGTTGAACATTGCTAAAACTGCACAAACAGAACAGGAGAAGTCAATTGTCAGTCTGATGGTCAACCATGGCACTCACATCCCACCTGGCCTTGCACCCATCTGTATGGTGTCTGTGGGATGGCAATACCCCGGTGTGGACACATGCACCACCTACACAGTATTTGGACAGTGCAGAGAACCCGGTGAAGCATGTGGACATGCACACATCACAACTCTTGCCACTGAGTCAGTGCAGGTGTCCGGATTAAAGGGATGCCCAGAGTCAAATAGGAAATGCATGTGATGCATACCAGCGACAGACACCATGATGCACCCATGTCCTGATAGCCATTGCCACAATGGTGTGCATGTAGCAAATGTCACTCCCCTGCAGGATCACTAATAGGAAGTCACATGCCATGGCACAGCCATGCCTGCTAAGTCATACATAACTGTCTCCAGTCACATGGGCAGGGCAGCCAGACAACAACACTCTGCACTGTGTCACAATAGTAGATCATGGGGAATGCAAGTCCTGGAGCTGAACAAGTGCACATGTACATCCCCCACACACTACATCATCTGTACCCTCATCTGTCCAGGTTATACCCATTGTACATATGGGAGACCTGTAACACTACCCTCTGCACCTGAGCACATCACAATCTGCTGTGTATGGGAAACAGCTGCCTGAACCTCATATTCGCATACCCCAGTCTGCACGGGCAGGTGATCAAACACCTATGTGTCACACATGTATCATCTCTTATGGTCACATCTCCGGTGGCATGCGGAGCCCCAACCGAGGAACACCCCAGCAGACCTGACAACGAAGCCACAGCACACTGACACAGAGGCAGACACCTAAGGGGACGAATCACTGAGCAAAACGTGTCAGCTGATACACGGCAGTGGGAGTACAGAGTGTATTGTATGGCCTGGAGTAGGCATGACTGTCCTGTCCCACATGAATGAGGGATGAGCCCTGGACAGTAGGCAGCTGGCTAAGTATGTGTGACACACGTTATATACACACTCCTGGGGCACAAACATTGTTCCCACCCGCAGCATGGGTGTGTGCCAGATACCCCAGGCACATGTGGTGGATCAGCTCAGCAATTGGGCCACATATCAAAATGACACGCAGAACACATGTCAGAACACAGGCAATGTGTAAGCAATGGACCCACCCATGATGCCCACCACAGAGTCAGGGAAACAGATGCTGTCCCCCACCTTGAGTCAAGCAAACTGCAAGGACACAGTACCCAAGTGACACAATACCCTGACTGTAAGGGCCACACCTGGGTATCAGATGAGGAGTGGGCAGTGCACAATAGAGGGACATGGGTCCTGGACCACAAGACTGATGTACTGTGGAAGTTTAACAACCAGGCCAGAGGAGGGCACATAGCTTGGCAGACATAGTTCACAATGCAGACATGGACTCACCCCCTCCTTGCTGCTCTCTGGCCTTCAGCTGCCCATCCAGATCAGGGAAGACCAATGTCAGGATCCTCAGCATGTGGGGGGTCAGGGTCCGGTGTCCGCCCCTCCTGCGAGTAGGCGACAGCTTCAGCTGGACCCGTGCGATCCTCCGGGTCCAGCCCCGAAGGTCCTGCCACCTCTTCTGGCAGTTGCGGATCCGGCGCTTGTAGACCCCCACGGATCTCACTGCCCGGACGATGGACAGCCATATCTTCTGCTTCTGGTGGGCATCAACCTGTGAGGATAACAAAGTGAGAATGCCATTACTACACATGCAACATATCCGTGCATTACACATTTGGATATACATGTCTCAATCACAGGGGCACATGATGTACACAGGCAGTGCAACGATGGCTATGGACAGTATGCCAGCAGTTACTACATGGTATCATTGCCTGGGAAGTAAAACCTAGTTTAAATGCACCGTCACTGCACTATACCTGTCCAGTGCATGTAACTACACACTATGGGGGGTGACAACTACTCAGTGAGCCTGCTAGCCAGTGGCGTGCAGACTGTTAGCCTTGCTAGTCAGACAACATGCACATTTAGAAAGGCAGTGGACAGAACACTCACCTGCTCCCCTGCTTTCCCATACAGCTTGCTGTACTGTGGAAGGAGGCCATCCAGCAGGGCCTGGTTCTCCTCAGTGCTGAAGGCTGGGGCTCTCTCCACAGTACGTGCCATTGCAGGGTCCAGAGGGTGCAGATACAGCAGCAGTGTAGTGGCAGATGTCGTCCTGGAGCATGTAGTGCAGGCAAGTGAGCTCTCAGGGGAACAGCCAGCATTATATGTGTGCTGCAGAGGCAGATACTGTCCCATGTGTCCAAAGTTATAGGTCCAAGTCGTTTGCATCATCTGAATCTGGCCAATCCATGGAATTGCACCACTTACACACGCCCCCAGCATCCTTCAAATGTTCAACTTCGTGACACCCATGAAATTGCAACATTGTTGTGGGTGACCAACTGAATTTACAGCATCAGACTCGTTCAAATTTTGAAAACGCGTCCGTTGCCAGGCCAGGCCATAGCCAATGGGTGCGCACCGATCGGACCATTGCTGTTCAACACGTACATAGGATACAACGCGTACCCGCACACATTGAATGCAATGGGCCGGCCGGGCACACCGATCGGACCATTGCTGTTCAACGCGTACATAGGATACAACGCGTACCCGCACACATTGAATGCAATGGGCCGGCCGGACACACCGATCGGACCATTGCTGTTCAACGCGTACATAGGATACAACGCGTACCCGCACACATTGAATGCAATGGGCCGGCCGGGCACACCGATCGGACCATTGCTGTTCAACGCATACATAGGATACAACGCGTACCCGCACACATTGAATGCAATGGGCCGGCCGGGCACACCGATCGGACCATTGCTGTTCAACGCGTACATAGGATACAACGCGTACCCGCACACATTGAATGCAATGGGCCGGCCGGGCACACCGATCGGACCATTGCTGTTCAACGCGTACATAGGATACAACGCGTACCCGCACACATTGAATGCAATGGGCCGGCCGGGCACACCGATCGGACCATTGCTGTTCAACGCGTACATAGGATACAAAGCGTACCCGCACACATTGAATGCAATGGGCCGGCCGGGCACACCGATCGGACCATTGCTGTTCAACGCGTACCTAGGATACAACCCGTACCCACACACATTGAATGCAATGGGCCGGCCGTGCACACCGATCAGACCATTGATGTTCAACGCGTACATAGGATACAACGCGTACCAGCGCACATTGAATGCAATGGCCAATGTGTGCGCACTGATCGGTCCATTGCTGTCCAAGGCGTATTGCCAATACAATGCGTACCAGCGCACATTGAATGCAATGGCCAATGTGTGCGCACTGATCGGTCCATTGCTGTCCAAGGTGTATTGCCAATACAACGCGTACCAGCGCACATTGAATGCAATGGCCAATGTGTGCGCACTGATCGGTCCATTGCTGTCCAAGGCGTATTGCCAATACAACGCGTACCAGCGCACATTGAATGCAATGGCCAATGTTTGCGCACTGATCGGTCCATTGCTGTCCAAGGCGTATTGCCAATACAATGCGTACCAGCGCACATTGAATGCAATGGCCAATGTGTGCGCACTGATCGGTCCATTGCTGTCCATCGCATCCCTGTACAAGTCACTGGCATATGTCACCATGCCTGTCACAGGTGAACATATGCCAGCCACATATACTTCCCAGGCAGTGAGGGGCACACCTACAACACCACAGCCTGTCCAAACTGTATCCTAGGGCATGTAAGTCTGCATTACCTATTCCGTGTATGGGGGTGAACATGTTGTTCTGTGGGTGTCACTTGGGGGCAGCCACCCCCAGGCTGTGCACGTGTTTATGGGGACAGAATCCTTGGTGTTTCGTGTACATGACCACTGTGATGTGCAACTGTTCATATCTGAGCATGTGGCATGGTCACAGTTCATGGTGGTGTATGTGTATGTCATGTCACATACCCCCTGAGACCCATGTGGGACATTATGTTCAACCCAGGGTGACCCATTGGCACAATGTTGATGGTCCTCCACAGTCTGTGTGCATGTTGTGATTACAATGTCTCTGATTTCATGTGCACAATGGGAGGCAGTCTCCACATCCACGTTGTTTGTGCATGGACTTTGATGTTGTGCGTGTGTGTGTCACATACGTCCATGTCTGTCCTGCCGAGGCAACACGGACCACTACCTGTGGGGGTCATGGTTGTTTTGCTGTGGTGTATACATGATACACCATGTCATGCCAGTGTCCATGTGGCAATACAGGGTCCTTGGGAATCTACCTGTCGTTGAGCTGTGATGCCTGGGGCACATCAGTCCTCACATGTCACTGTGGCGTGTGTTTGTTATTTGGCAGCAGGAGATGGGTACTGGGACACGGCCTCATGGTATCCGATGGCATGACCTGGGACTTCTTGATGCCACTTGTTGGACTGTGATGTTAGATATTGGCCATGTATGTGTCATACATATCCGTGCGGAACTGCACACATCATGTACTTGTGCCTCATTATGATGTATCATGTGATGTTGAGTGTGTTCAATGCCACATATGTGGGGTGACTGACAATCTTGCTTTCTTCACCTATGCACTGCAGGGCACCAGCTGTCCATAGACCATTCCCTGACCTGGCAACGATGGTGGAACGGGACAGCATCCGACGGTACCGCTTCACCAGGCAGCTGATTGAGGATTTGGCAGTGCGCTTGGCACCACATTTGCAACCTGGCTGTTCGTACCCTACAGCACTGACCCCCAAGGTGAAGGTGATGGCAGCCCTACACTTCTTTGCCACTGGTACCTTTCAACACACTCTGGCGACTGCTGGTGGGATGTCACAGACCATGTTCAGCTGTGTGCTCCGGGATGTTTTGGAGGCTATGTTGATATACCTGAACCAGTACATCTATTTCCCTAGACTCCAACGACTCACTGGCGTGAAGAGTGACTTCTATGCCCTGGGGAGGATGCCGCATGTCATTGGCTCCATTGATGGGACACATGTGGCGTTGGTACCACCACAGGCCCAAGAGCAGGCCTACCGTAACCGCAAACACTACCACTCGGTCAATGCACTGGTGGTCTGTCTTGCAGATATGTGCATCACACACGTGTGTGCCGGTTTCCCTGGTTCTGCACACGATGCGTACGTGATGAGGAGTAGTCGCATCCCGAGGATGATGGCACAGATGCGGAACCAGCGTGCCTGGCTTGTAGGTGTGTACTGACTTTGTACCATTGTGTGTGTTCTGCTATGTAGTGTTCCACCCTCTTTTCCTACTCTACTAATGTGCAATTGTCTGTATGTAGGTGACTCCGGATACCCCAACATGCCGTGGTTGCTGACGCCCCTCAGGAACCCTGTGACACCAGCCCAGATGCGCTACAATGAGGCACATGGTCGGACCAGGAGAGTGATTGAGCGGACATTTGGTCTCCTGAAGAGCCGCTTCCGCTGCCTCGACAAGACAGGAGGGTCCCTCCCATATGCCCTAGCAAAGGTGTGCAAGATCATCATCGTCTGCTGCATGCTCCACAACCTGGCAGTGCGGAAGGAGTTGCCTCTCATCCTGGATGACGATGACCAACGTCCGCCACCTGTGGAGGACCCTGGCCTGGACCACGATGCCAGTGATGATGATGATGATGTTGAGGGTGATGTCCGCACACAGCTCATCACCAACTTCTTCAGCTGAATGTGAGTATCCAGAGATGGCATGTCAATGATGTGAGTTTGCATGATATGTGTTGGTGGTGCTCTGGTGCTGTTTGAGTGTGTCCATGGGCTACATGTCTGTATGCGTGTAGCGATGTGTCCTTGCAGGTAGTCTGTACTCCTCAACAGTGTTGACATGCTAACTTGGTTCTGGGTGGGTATCTTGTAACATGTATTGTGCATGAGTATTGCAGTTCTGTCCTGTTCTTCAGTACTTTTGACTGTGTGTCATTTCTGTCCTTCACAGGGTACTTTCAGAGTCGTTTGGTCAACTGTGATCCCCAACACCGTGATTCGACTTCCCGGGTGGTAGCTGTTGTGTCCCTACAGGTGATGTGCACCACACCCATGGACTTCCTTCCTTCTACACTTGTTGACTATGTGCCCGCTGCCAGGTGGGATTACCTTGCATCTGTGGTGGTTTCAACATGTTGCAAATGTGTAATAAACCTGTGCTTCACTATGTGATGTGCGTTGTCTGTGGTCACACATCTGACTGACATTTGCTTACTGCACCAGTGGGCTAGTTAACACAGACTGTGAATAGGTGTTGGGTCTGTGCAATGCAACGTATTTCCTGGCAACACCAGTGTAGGCGATGAGTCAGATGTCCATGGTGTGTATGTGTTGTGTAGCCCTGGTGGTGTGCCTCCCCCATATGTGTGAAGTCGCCATGACTCACATGCCGGTGTTGTACTTGCTGTAGCAGTTAGCATGCACAGTGTCATTTCCCCGATCAACATCGCAACTTCTGAGACAACATTGGAATCACAACAGAGGCAAGTATGGTGTATAAGTGAGTTTATTGACATACATGTGTGAGTATAGTGCACAGGTTGTTGGGTGCTGTACATTGTGATTGTGATCCAAAGTTCCTAGATAATTTGGAAGTCCTGGTAGCAGAAATGTCCAGAGTAAAGTCCACAGTAATCAGAAACATTGGTCCAACTTGAGCTCCCCATGTCATGTGGGAGAGTTGTGTTGCAGTCAACAGGGTGAACAGTTTGCGCACAAAGGTTATTCTCCAGAACAGGTTTTGGCTTCCTGGGGTTGCACATGGCCATCGGCCTCTCACTTGCCCCTCCTCGGACGGCCCCTCTTCTTTGGGGGATCCTCAAGTGCAGGCTGCTGCGGTACAGGGGACTCTCCGCCAGAGTCATCCTGCCTCCCTGTGGCAGTTGCAGTTGTTTCAGCAGCAGATGTTGTGGGCACACAGGGAGGTGTTGACTGGTTGCTGCTCATCTGGCGGAGGCATTGTAATATGTCCCTATGCACCGCCGTCATCTCTTGCAGTGTGTCCCACTTGGACTCCACGCGGGACATGTGTGAGTCCAAGCGGGCATGATGGGCAGCCTGCTGCTGTTTGATGTCCCTGAGGAGCCCCACTACCTGGCTGAACTCTCCGGTGCTGGACTGGTACGCATCGGCTATGCGTGCCAGTTGTGGGTCATCTTGCAGTCCAGACCCCTCTGTGAGCAGCGACCTATGTCTCCCACCCCTCCCACCACCCCTGGCGACACGTGCAGTACCTGAGGTGGCAGGCACAGGTGACCCTGGGCCACCTTGTGTGTTGTTGGTGGTGGTGGTGTCCATGGCCCCACGTTGGTCCAGGGTCCCTGGGCGGGTGGTGGTGCTGCTCCTTGGTCTGTCCGTGTCGGCAGGGGTGGTATGTGTGTTGACAGTCGTTGGAGGGGTGGGTGCAGGGGGTGCAGCTGGTGGTCCTGCTGGTGCTGCATGATGACTTGCTCCGGAGGTGCCAGGTAAGTCTTCGTCATCCGAGGAGGGCAGAGGCTGTTCCACACCAGTGAGCTCCGTATCCTCTTGAGCCTGGGACGAGGACTCCTCAGCATCTGCTGCTGTGTCCCCATCATCACCTGTTTTTGGGAGACACACACAATGTATGTTATGTTTCTGCAGGCATCAATGGTTGACACACCTGACAGTTGTGACTGTGCCTCTGGATGCGGGCCTGTACAATGCATTGTCCTAAGTTGTCACAGTCAGGGGTTGATATTGGTGTAGCACATTGTCCTGCATTATTTGGGCATTTCTATGTGAATGTTGGGGTGTGTACATGGTCTGCATTGGTTGTATTTGGTTGTCATCCGCTCCTCCTTCCCACCCAGCCAGATATCCCACCATGGACCGTGCTTCCATTGCAGGGAGTGCAAGTTGTCTTTCAGGATGTCAGTCAGTGGTGTCCTGCTGTTGGTTGTTGCACAGTTGCCAGCAGGGCCTTGTGCTCCCCACAGCAGTAGCCAGTGTCAGCCATCTTGTCAGTCATTTTCCACTCCCTGTGATGTGAGCATGGTTCAGGGTGGTGTTGATGGGACAGTTGTGGGGTTGACCAATATCTGTGCCTACCACTCCCATCATGCTATTGCCTCCATCCCACTTCCCAGCATGCCCATACTTCCTTCCTTTTGACTCTGCTTCCCTGTGGGGTGGGCTGCCTGTGCTGACAGGATGGCTGGGAGTGTTGTCCGGGCAGTTGTTTGGCTAAATGTCCCAGGGGTGTCCCTGTGCTTCACACAGCATGACCCAGGGTGGTGATTCTTTGTGGGACCCTGAGTTAGGATGTGAGGCATTGCATTCCGCCAGGTGGCTTCTGTGGAGTATGTGTTGAGGGGGGGTGTGAGGGGAGGTGCTTGTGACTATGGTCAGTGCTGTGAGTCCTCCTTCCCACCCAGCCAGATATCCCACCATGGACCGTGCTTCCATTGCAGGGAGTGCAGGTTGTCTTTCAGGATGTAAGTCAGTGGTGTCCTGCTGTTGGTTGTTGCACAGTTGCCAGCAGGGCCTTGTGCTCCCCACAACAGTAGCCAGTGTCAGCCATCTTGTGAGTTGTTTTCCACTCCCTGTGATGTGCGCATGGTTCAGGGTGGTGTTGATGGGACAGTTGTGGGGGTGACCAATATCTGTGCCTACCACTCCCATCATGCTATTGCCTCCACCCCACTTCCCAGCATGCCCATACTTACTTGCTTTTGGGTGGACTTCAGTGTGTGTGAGTGTGAGAGCAATGGCAAGATGGCTGGCAGTGGTGTCCTGCTGTTGGTTGTTGCACAGTTGCCAGCAGGGCCTTGTGCTCCCCACAACAGAGCACTAGTGTCAGACATCTTTGATGGGGCTTTCCACTCTCTGTGGGGTGTGCATGCTTGAGTGTGAGCTTGCTGGGCCATGTGGGTGGGGGATGTTGAGCTGTGACTACCACTCCCATCATGCTATTGCCTCCACCCCACTTCCCAGCATGCCCATACTTACTTGCTTTTGGGTGGACTTCAGTGTGTGTGAGTGTGAGAGCAATGGCAAGATGGCTGGCAGTGGTGTCCTGCTGTTGGTTGTTGCACAGTTGCCAGCAGGGCCTTGTGCTCCCCACAACAGAGCACTAGTGTCAGACATCTTTGATGGGGCTTTCCACTCTCTGTGGGGTGTGCATGCTTGAGTTTGAGCTTGCTGGGCCATGTGGGTGGGGGATGTTGAGCTGTGACTACCACTCCCATCATGCTATTGCCTCCACCCCACTTTCCAGCATGCCCATACTTACTTGCTTTTGGGTGGACTTCAGTGTGTGTGAGTGTGAGAGCAATGGCAAAATGGCTGGCAGTGGTGTCCTGCTGTTGGTTGTTGCACAGTTGCCAGCAGGGCCTTGTGCTCCCCACAACAGAGCACTAGTGTCAGACATCTTTGATGGGGCTTTCCACTCTCTGTGGGGTGTGCATGCTTGAGTGTGAGCTTGCTGGGCCATGTGGGTGGGGGATGTTGAGCTGTGACTACCACTCCCATCATGCTATTGCCTCCACCCCACTTCCCAGCATGCCCATACTTACTTGCTTTTGGGTGGACTTCACTGTGTGTGAGTGTGAGAGCAATGGCAAGATGGCTGACAGTGGTGTCCTGCTGTTGGTTGGTGGCCAGTTCCCAGCATGGCCTTGTGATCCCCACAACAGAGCACCAGTGTCAGACATCTTTGATGGGGCTTTCCACTCTCTGTGGGGTGTGCTTGCTTGAGGGTGAGCTTTTTCCTCCCTAACAGCGCAGCCACTACAGATCGTATTTGGCAGCAAAAACTGCAACAATGGACAACCGCGATACCGCAGCACTTGTTCTCTCATTTTTTTCAGAGACTTGCTGCTGTCACTATATCTAATCATTCATTGCCCTAATTTCAGAGTATGAATACGAGCCCCTCAACCCCTCCAGACCATGGGGCTATTTTGAACCTCATTTGAAGTATGTAATGGCGCAATATACAAGGTTTTCTTTGTGGTTTATGTATGTGTTGTCACGTGGTGCCTATGTCTCTGTTTTAAACAAAACACTTATATTCATTTAGGATCTCCCTATGAGACGACACGCACATTTAACTCCACCGATAAGGCACGATGGAAGTGGAGACTACGATGTTATTTTACGCATAACGATTTATTTTAAATGTGTTCTAGACGCAGTGTGCTGCATGCAGTTCCATACCTGCCAGGGCCCTGGCAGGCTGATGTATGGCTAACATTGTTCTGTTTTATTTTCAACAGATACTACGATCAATTGAATTTAAAATTGTATGTATTATAGTGCACACACAGTAGGTGTGTACACATCACTTCTCACTTAACTAATTATTTACCTCACTTTTAGGTCACTTAGGAGTGGAACGCACAGGGCTGGCCCCTGTGTGGTCCTGAGGAAGAGCCGTGGGGTGGCTCGAAACATGTTGACTAAACACTAGAGACTTTTAACTCATCATGGTTACATCGTTGTCTAGTACCCCTGTTTTTAAGATACCGACTAGGAGCTAGAATAAAGTGTTTCGCCCACTAGCCAGGTATTTTTAGATTTTCTATCCACTCCACCAAACATTGCACCACACATAGTCGCCTATTAGTGCTCCTACGTAATTTCGCAAGTCGAAGCACGCCTCAATCCGTAGCGGATTGAGAGGACCCCAATGATGAAGCATGTCACCGGTGGGAAACCCCGGTGAGTGAGGGGACTCAAGAAAACATTTGTTTTTTCTTGTCATAAATACCTGACCTTCCATTTCAATTTGACTTGGGATCAAACTTCACCCTGACTAGGTCCTCTATCCGGTAATCCGGTTTTTTGCGTACATGATTGAAAGGAGGGTGGACCTAGCCTTATACCCTCTACCTCCCCCTGTTTTTGTAGCAAGGTAATCAATCAACACAGGATACTCAATGTCTGAGAACCTACGAGGATGTGAGACGCCCCAGACATTTGCCAGGCATCCAAACACGACCTCATACGGTGACAATCCTGTTCTAGAATGAGCTGCCATTCTTGTCGACAAGAGTGCTAATGGTAAAGCATCTGGCCACTATAACCCTGTCGTCTCCTGAATATTTGCCAATTTCAGTTTGAGAGTACCATTGTACTTCTCAACCAAACCCGCTGACTGAGGATGATTAGCAGCATAGAATTTCTGCCTAACATGGAGACCCTCACAAATCAATTGAATCACTTTTGCATTAAAATGTCTTCCGTTGTCATTCCAGATCACTTGAGGCAAGCCGAAACGAGGAAAGAACTCCTTCAGGAGTACCTTTGCAGTCATAATGGCTGTATTGTCTTTAGTGGGGTAAGCCTTAACCCATTTACTGAATGCGCGCACAACCACCAAAACATACTTCAGATTATTGCACCTTTTGAATTCAATATAATCCATTTGAAGGACCTCAAAAGGGAAAGCGGGTGTTGCAAAATTACCAGGCGGTGTAGGGGTACCCGTCCCAGGATTATGCATCATACATACCATGCAATACTTCACCAAGTGTGCAGCTGTCTTAGAGATATTGTCATTCTACCATACAGGATCTAATAATTTACAAATGCCTTTTGTGCTAATATGAGCCAGCCATAGTGACCATGGGAAGAACATATGCATCTGGCAACATCCATCTCTGCTTCCCTGATTTATCAATCCAACATCCTTCGTCATTCAACTGTGCTGTACTCTCCTGCCACACAGCTAAATCTTCTATCGTGGCTTCACTCTGTATTTCTTTTACACTTTCAAGGGTGTCTTCAAACATGACAACATCAGGCAACCTCCTAGCTGGACCTGCAACAAACATTCTTTTCATATTTGTCCTGGCCTTTTCCTTAGCTGTCTGAGCTGCAAAAGCATTTCCTTTACCTATATCATCAGTAACCTTCCGGTGGGCGCTACACTTCACAACTGACAATTTCTTGGGGACTGTCAAAGCAGACAAAAGCCTCAATATGAGGTGCCCATGTTGGATCTTGGTGCCTTGCGAGGTAAGGAACCCTCTCTCCGCCCAAAGTCGCCCAAAATTATGCGCGACCCCAAAGGCATACTGACTGTCAGTATAGATATTGACAACCAGTCCCTCACTCAATTCACAAGCTCAAATAAGGGCAGCTAGCTTGGCAGTTTGAGCCGACTGATAAGGGACCTGTGATGTCTCTACCACCGTGCGCAGTGTGGTAATAGCGTAGGCTTCAGTCGTAGTGCCATCTGGTAACTTAAAACAAGAGCCATCGACATATAGTTCCCCGTGTGGATCAGATAAGGGAACATCAGTCAAGTCTACCCGTCCTTTCGTCTCTTCCTTCGTTCGAAAGATGCAGTAATGTTTATCAACTTTATCACTCTCAGAAGGGAGGGGTAGTAACGTGGCACATCTTTTGATCGTGATGTGTTTAGCAAACAATGTCAATTCATAGCCAGTAAGATGTGCACTGGTGAGGTGCTATGTCTTTGTCTTATTCAAAAGCGTGTCCACAGCATGGGGTACCATAATTGTGAGGTCAGTATCGAGTATGAGTCCAGCCGATTGTCTGATTGAAGTGGCCGTGACCGCTCTTAGACAACTCGGGAGGGCTCTCGCGACAGGATCAAGCACAGCAGAGAAATAAGCACACAGCCGTTGCTTATCCCCAAATTTTTGTGTTAGTACAGAAAGCACATAACCAGCCATCTCGTGGACGTATAACACAAATGGCTTGCTGTAGTTAGGTGTGCCAAGCACAGGAGATGAACAAAGCTCAGTTTTCAATTGCTCAAAAGACTGCTGACATTCAGGTGTCCAAGGCAAATGCTCATGCACTTCTTTCGTTGTTAGTGCAAGCAAAGGCTTAATTAGTAAAGAATAGTTAGGTATCCACTGCCTGCAATAGGAAGTGATACCTATAAAAGCGTGCACATCCTTTTGAGTTTGTGGAATGGGCATTTTAACAATCGTACTAATACGCTCAGGGGTCAAACAATTGTACTAATACACTCAGGGGTCAACCTCCTACTCCTCCTTTGACAGTAGGTGACCTAAATAGGTGACCTCCTGTCGACAATACTGAAATTTAAAAAGGGAAGCTTTATGGCCATGATGAGCTAAATGCAGCAACAATTGAACTGTACTGTCTTTACAACCTTGTTCGGTATCAGAAGCAATAAGGAGGTCATCGACATATTGCACCAATACATTACCTGTGGGAAGAGAAAGGGAATCCAATTGACCTTTTAATGCTTAGCTATAAATACTCGGACTCTCTATATAGCCCTGAGGAGCACGACAGAATCTAAAGCTCCTACCAGCTAGGGTAAAACCAAACAGATACCTACTATCGGGATGAATAGGAATACTAAAGAATGCATTTTTCAAATCAATAACAGAAAAGAAGGTAGCAGTAGAAGGAATCATGGTCCGAAGATTGGTGATAACAGGAACCACCGGAAACTGAGGAACCACAATCTTGTTAACTTCGCGTAGGTCAATCACAAAATGATAAACATCCTCATGAGCATCAGGGGAACATGAGGGTGTCCGTTTAAGAATCAGAAGAATAGGACTATTACAAATATTGGCAGACATCTCTTCAGCTACACCTTTTTGTATCAATTCCTGAATAATCTGTAGAAGGGCTCGTTCCCCCGCCTGAGGTATCTTATACTGAGGAATACGAGGCAAAACAGCATTGTCTTTCATCTGTATTGAAACTGGCGGTATGTGCAACAGTCCTACATCTGTATCACCCGTCACCCACAATGTGGATGGTACATTAGCAAATTCAATGGGAAGAGGGTGAGACAAACACTGTGTAGTACACACATTGGGGCCCATCATCATCTAAACACAGTCTGGGGAACAATAAAAAGTAGCATGCAATTTCTTCAACAAATCCAAACCCATCAAATTTTCACCACAATTGGACGTCAACAAAAACAGAGAAGCCACAGTAAAAAGACCAACAGTCAATGCAAGGGGACGTGAAATGGGGCTTACTACCGGTACACCTGAAAAACCTACTGAAACATTATTGTGGCCAGACAGAGTTGCCCCAGGGACCAAATGTCGAGAAACAGAACTCTTTGTTGCACCTGTATCCACCAAAAATTCCTTAATCCAGCCTTGCAAATCTGCAGTGACATAAGGACCACGCTGATCTACAGGTACAGGAACTGGTCCCTCACTCTGTCCCTGGCTGTCCTAACTATGAGACATCCCTGTCAACTCATCCGTATCATAATCATCATAATAATACTGTCCATTGCAAGGGTCATCAAAGTAATTGGTATAAGAATGACCCTGTGAGACCACAGCTCTCTGAGCTCTATCGGTCCCATGACCTCGTCCAGGAGGACCTCGCCCTCTAGGAACTGCCACCTTTTGCAAAAGCACAGGACACTCACTATGCCAATGGCCCTCCTCCTTACAATACGCACACTGATTCGGCCCCAAAGGTGTCATGTTCAGCTGACTACTAGTGCGTGGAAGCTGTCTGGCAGGACCACCTCGTCCTCTACCATTACCTCTAAACGCTCGCTGTAACAACACCTTTGTCTTCAATTCTTTATGTTTTTTATCTGTCTTGTCCTTCTCCTCTTGGTCACGGTGTTCGTAATATTGAGCCATATTCAGAATAACAGAGGGGGAAGAAGTGGACCAAGTACTCTCAGGCGCCTGCAAACGAGTCACAATTTCAGGAAGTACATTAGAAACAAATCTGTCAACAAACAACCAAACTCCTCCCTCAACAGACATATCCTGCCTACTATAGGCTAAAAATTTATCTTTAAACCGGGTAGAGAAATCAGACACGCTTTCATCCTTCTTCTGTTGACAAGCCGTCAGCTTGTCCCAATTTACTTTCTTCGACGGAATAAGAGAATGCATATATGTTATAATACGACCCGGTAAAGCGAGTATCTCGGCTCTGGGCTTATCACCTGGCTTCCGTTCCTGATCCCATCCCTTAATATGATCCCAAGTACCACCCAACTCCGCAACATGATCCTGGGTATGAACCTGTCTCCAAATATCAACCGGAACAAGAAGGCCAAAAAACATTTCAATATCAGCAAGAGTCATTAGAGTAGAAGAGACAGCTTCTGTCAGCTCCTTATAAAAAGCAGTGGGATTCTTCCTCGGATCAGGCAAATGAGTCTTAAGGGATAAAACCTCACTTCTTTTCCATGGAGTATAAACCCATTGTTTCTGGAAACGGGCTGCCACACCCGGTCTGGTAACAGTACTGTGCTGATCCGTTAACTCTGGTATTTCTGGGTGATATATAGGGTGAACCTCTCGCATCAGAAACTGAGACACCGGGGTAGGACTCTTCTCATGCAGCCTACCCCTATAAGCAATTAACATTGTAACATTCCCAAAAACGTGGCCGGGCTCCAAATCACTAGCATACACATGTTCCCTAATATCATGTAGAATTTGCGGCGCATCATTTCCAAAGTGTTGCTGCCAAAGACCAATCAATGTAGCAGACATATGCTTAAGAGCATGCTGCTGCACAAAGGGCTCAAAATCTCGCATAACCGCCCATACATCCTCCACACTATAAATGGGATTACAACCCCACTGAGCAGCCTGATTAGCTATTACCTGTTTTTCTTCATCCCCCACCCCAGACTGCACTAATGAGCCCATTCGCTCCTTAAATTTCGTCCAATCTCTATCCTCAAATCCACGCGCTGGCGTTTCAGTACTCGAAGAAATTGAAGGATGAAAAACCATAGTAGAAGCAACAGAAGTGCCAGGTACAATCATCGCTGGCGCTTGTACCGGAGGAGAGAGTACAGAGGAAACAGAAGTCGAGGCAGTAGGTGTGGTAATAGTCATAGGTGCCAAAGATGGCGAGGGCAAAGAAGGAACAGGAGGTGCCATGGCTAAAGCCGTCGAAACAACAACAGTAGACACAGGAGCTGTTGGAGCCAGCGTAACAGGCTGCTGTGATAACGAAGGAACAACAGGATATACCCTCTGCGGGGCATATGGGGGCGGGGGTCGAGTATCTAACAATTCCTCCACAAAAGTATCATTTTCCTCTTGGGCCAAATAAGATTTATCAATCTGTAAACGAAACCTCCTATCTTCACACTCAACTCCTGTTTCTTGCTTTTCTCTGTCATACGCTACAGCTTTTTGAGTCCGTTTTTGCATTTTCCCTTTTTGTGCATCTTTTTCCATCTTCAGTCATCTCTGCCTTGCTATTTTCTGCCATGTTCTGAGGGAATCAAACATAGACTGCCTACTTCGTCTTTTAAATAACTGTTCTTGTAAAAAAACTATCTTCTGTTCATCAAAAGTGCCCGTCAACGGCCACTGTAACTCGGCATTG
The DNA here is from genome assembly GCA_963921515.1 of Calotriton arnoldi. Classification (NCBI taxonomy): domain Eukaryota; kingdom Metazoa; phylum Chordata; class Amphibia; order Caudata; family Salamandridae; genus Calotriton; species Calotriton arnoldi. The sequence continues at coordinate 450,586 of CAWUFW010005086.1, forward strand.
TCCCTTGTATATTTGTGCCATAATGTACTAAACATAATAGGGCCAAGACCATGCTTCACATACATATCAAAATTAGGAGTGCCTTCTGGAGTTGCCGGCTGGGCTTCTTCTAATCGAGCATCTGCAGAACAACAACGACAACACAAAGAGAAAAACTTACTGATCCCAGGCATTTAAAAAAAAAAGAAAACAAATTTGTTATTTTTGCCTGGCAAAGCAATTGCAAATGCTTTTATCAAAACGGTCCCGTAGCACAAACAAACTGATTCTCCACTGCCGACTCTTCAGACCAACCGGTCAGATCCAGGGGTTTCGCCGATCAGGACTCCAGTCGGGATGACCACTGGGAGAGGCACCGTCTAACAGGACGGAATGAGCAGCTGCAAGCAATCAGTACTCCTCGTGCAGCGATCCCTGAACCGTCAGTCCAACCCGACGATAGCCTCGACCTCCCCCAAGTCCGCGGAAAGGGGATAGGTCACTTACCTGAAGGAGTCCCTGTTCAGGTGCCAACTGAAGGAAGTGACCTGATTCGGGTCACTCGGGTCACTAATGACCACCTCTCAGCCTTCCATACAAATGAAGAGTCGGTCAGACAGTAGAGAATACAAACCAATAATTGTTTATTCAAAGTACACTCAGAGCGGAGCCCTGTCTGCCCAGTCGCTAGGAGTACTGCAGAGGGACTGACATCAGCAAGCATAAAGATACATTATGTACATTTCAGAATCAATAAAGGCACGCCCATAGTGGAATTTTCCAAGCAGATGCAGCTAAACAGTGAAATACAGAGGATAGGTTTCGATTCAGATGTCGGGCACACATTATCTACTACTCAAAGTCGTTCTGCCCGTGCACTAGTGTTATATGGCCATTAGGGTCATTGTCGACATTGCTAAGTTAGCATGAGCTTTGCTGCTGCTTTGATGCTGCTTTTGCGCACGTTGCTACGTGGCTTTATTTTGCAGGACTCTGTTTGTGCCTTTCACATGAGAACTGTCTGCCTTTCGCATTCTGTGCTAAGTTCCTGGAGTTTAGTCTGAACACCATGTGCAAGGTCGATAAACAATGCCCCTTGTTATTCTGTTCTGGTCAGTCCCTAGCACCTAGACATAACAAGCTAAACACAGCTGCATTTCTGGAGACTCGTGCTTTGATATTACGGGGATGCATGTTGTTTTAACACACACGTGGAGAGAGCGCTTTCCATGGAGAAGAGCTATGCTGTTCCTATGATGTAAACCTTACATCTAGGCTTTAAGGTATGGGGTTTGCTGACAAAGCCCAGAGATCTTCTTTTATATAATAAACTTCTTCCAGTCAAGGGGAGGGTGGTTAGGCCTTATAGTCCTTTTTCCACTGTCTTTATATAATGACATACCCCTTGGTACTCTATGGAATTGTAACAATGCTAATTGTGCTGAGTTTATGGATTTTGCTGCTGGTAGTGGCTTGTATACTGTATTATAGAGCACGATAGTTAAAATAAACACTTTGAACTATTACAGTGACTCTGCCAATTCTTATCTGTGGACAAGTACGAGTGAGCGAGCGAAATGGTATGTCTTGCCACTGCGATTCCTGAGAGAGTCGGGAGTGTTGTGTTCTGGGTTGTCTAATCATTTGTGGCTTTGTGATTTTGGAGGAGAACGAATGAGACACTATAGCTAGTCGGTTTTGGGATTTTGGGCACTAAGGTGGTAGGTTGGTACACCCCTATACACCGAGGTCCTGTTTTCCTGCACATAGTTCTGTGTAGGTGCAGAATCCCTGCAACATGGCGCCCAACGTTTGGTCTGGTTCTTATCTGCGAGACTCCTGAGAAGTGCTTGTCCACAATCCCCTCACTTCTGTTTCCAGAGACAATTGTGACGGTATAACCTCCTATATTGAAGTTTTATAGGTTCTTTCAAGCTTGAATTTTAAAAGGTTCCTTCTCTTTCTCATTAACCCGTTATTGCGCTGCTGCGCTTTAGGTTGTTTTTCTTTGTTATTCATTATGGCGGTTGCCATTGCACCGCCTAATCGGGCTGCAATCACAGCTTATTTGACTCAAAATGGGGTCCCTAATGCTGGTGTTGCGCTTTTTTTTTGTTGTAGAAGCGGATGCAGCTTATGCTTTGAGGTGTTTTATTCTTGGGTCACCTTTCCGGCGGTAGATGGAACAGATAAATTCTTTCACGAATATACTGCCACAGCCCTTCCTCAGATTTATCAGCCTCATAGCGCCCTCGAAGTTCCGCTAACGGCTTGGCAACACCAAATATTGTTTAATGCCGCCCTTCCACACCCAATAACTCCGGTCCGTTTAGGCCCTTTATCGATAGATGGGGCCACGTGGCCCATGTTGGCTGAGTATACCCAACACCCATTTTATCTAACTGCTACATCGCAGAACTCCGTGTATTACATACTTCATTAATACGTATACATAGAGCTGTTATAGAGTTCATGTCGCGCAACTTTCAGGTGGGACCACCTGGCGTTGCTGCACAACCAGCTGGACCTGGTGGTGTAACCATCAGTCCTCTTATGGTTAATTCAGTGATGGGCCAGCGTCCACAAAATAAGGATGAGTTACTTTATTGGCTTGATGAGAAATTTGGACAAATCGAAGCAGTTTTTCCGAATACCACTCCTGTGGAGAAACACGGGATCTTAACCATAAGTTTGCCTAATGACTTGATTCCCAAATTAGCTGGTTGTAACACCTGGGGCAAGGTGCTTGCAGCGGTATATTCGAAGTGTTTCGGCACTCCCTCCATGACCGTACTCTCTTCCGTGATAAAACGTGTTCAGGATGAACACGGAGCCGAGGCGGCTCTAGAATTAGGGATGAGACTGGTGGGGGTGTTCGACGTGGTTGCTGATATGATCCTTGCTAATGTCAAGGGTGATGCTGTGAGCTTACAAGTGGCTAACCGCTTGGAGGCGGTCGCAGATGCAGATAAGCCACGAGAATTACGAAGATTATTGCAAAGGCTTATAAAACCATTGGCAGCAATAGTCTGGTAGTTAAGCCTTTTACTCAAACGCAGACGCAATCTCAAACACAAAAGGCCCAACCTGATAAAGACGGGCACCCGTTCTTTCCTAAAAAGAACTGGAAAAATAAAAAACAGGCAGCAACAGCAGAAGCAAGGTTCGCGTGCTTGTTCACCAACACCTGAGTCTTCTGAGCGTACTTATGATTTGCGCGACAGCGCGAAAATTAAGTCTCCTGATTTCAGGTCCCTGATCAGTGCTCTCCTCGTTCTTTACAGGACTCATTGGAATCTCAAGTCGGTGGAGGGGAGCGCCAGGATCGTGGCAAAGGTCCGACGAAACAACAGGGACGAGATCAACCTCGACAGTTTGACGTTAAAGCCAAACAAGAGGACCTGCCTCGTTTTCGACCCCCGTATCAGAAGAAAAAAGTTGCAGCTTTAACAGCGAGGTATGCCTCAGACGTTGAGAACGCAACTCCTGGACTGGACATGGGCAGTGACTCTGCTCGACAGCGGAGGTTACCATAGTGCGGGAGGCACTGCGTCCCTGTCTGGAGGCAACAGCAACTGATACATTCATAACAGTCGAAACAGCAGATACCCGGGTTGCCCCCCCGGATAGACTCTATGAGATTATTTTCCAAATTGAAGGTGATGTGCAGCGTCCAATCAGAGCGTTTTTTGGGGAGAATCTAACCTCCTTGTACAACATTCTGTTGGCGAAGGCAGATTGGCCTCCACCATTTGTGTTAGCTGCTTCTAAAGAGGAGGACGTGATACTTCCGAGTTTTTTGCGTTACGTCCCTGAGGAGCATGCGAAGTGGGCTTTGGCCCTTGCCCCAGCGATGTACCGTAATCAGGTAGGCTGGGATATAGATTCACCGGCACATGAGATACCTTTATGGTCTACGCCACAGCCACAACCACAATATCCAATCAAACGCGAAGCTAAGGCGCACGTTTGTGACATTCTAACACAGTTGGAATATCAGGGAGATATTGAATCGTGTAAATCACCGATGAATAATCCACTTTTCACTGTATCAAAACCTGACGGTTCATATCGCATTGTGTTGGATTACTGAAATTTGAATAGTCATTGTCGCATGTTTGCAGTGCAAAACACACACAGTTCTGCGCTGGTGAACAACCTTGTTCGTAAAAAATACAAAACTACACTGGACATATCCAATGGTTTCTACAATCACAATCTGTCTCCTGAGAGCCGTGACTTGACAGCATTCACCGCCGTTGGAAATCAGAAAAAATGTACACGCTTGCCCATGGGGTATAAGATCAGCCCCGGGGCATTCGCTGCACGTGTTGTGTCGTTGTTACACGACATCGATCCTGATGCGTTCTCTTACGTAGATGACATTTATCTAACGGACGATGAGCTTCTGCCACATCTTGTCCGAGTCGACCGCATAATTTCAGCGTTTGCCGACTATGGATATAAATTCAATTTTGCAAAGTCACACATCGCTCATTTGGCGGTGCTCTTTTTGGGCTATGAGCTCAATAATGAAGGAAAGGGGTTAGCCACCCACTTCCTGGAGAAATGTGCACAATTGCAACCCCCTTCTACACTGAAAAAACTTCAGTCCTTGCTGGCATTTTTGAATTTCGGGAGGACATACATTCCCGATTATGCTCAGCGTATCAAACCGCTTTATGCGTTGATACAACCAACATATTCTTCTGCCAGCTGGCTTCCGGAACATACCTTTATCCTACAATCTTTGCAATCTGACATGCTTGCAACTAACTACTTGTTGACACGTGATAACACCACGAACCTGGTGATACGTATAGTACCTGGAAAGGTGGGTTTCACTTACTTGACGTTCAATGAGGGGGACACAGTACCTATTGCATACAAATCACATTTGTACACTGCAGCTGAAATGCATTTTTCCAATGTTGAAAAAGTTTAACGGCAGTCCAAATGGCAATTCTGAAAGAACGCTCACTGGCGCAAGGTAAACGGATTCTTATGGTCACGCCCTTCCCTGCTTTGGAGGCAGTGACTAAGGCAAGTGTACCTAGCTCTAAAGCATTTCATCCCCGTTGGATACAATGGGCTACGTCTTTGACATCATCTGATGTCCCGTTTATCTTTGACCATGCACTTCAGACAAAGGAGTTTTTACAGTATGAACATGTTCATCCTCCTCCATTGTCATTGCTTCCTTTACATGAGTTCAACTGTATCATTTACACCGATGGCTCGGCTCAACTGGCCACCGGCTCCAAACACGCTTATTCTGCGGCTTGCACAATTGTTACTGGTTCCATTGTCAATGGAGAGTTTAAGTCTTCCATAGTGCATACTCAAGTGCTTGGGGACTGTACGGCACAATTGGCGGAGCTGCGTGCTCTTATTCTTGCTCTCGAGTTTGCAGATCCTAATGTGAATACTCTTATTGTGTGCGATTCTTACTGCTGTGTTCAGTCTTTTAATGACAACTTATTCTTTTGGACTCGAAATGACTATCGAGACTCTAAAGGCAGCGCAATTAAGCATAAGACACTTTGGGTTCGAGTGGCAGACCTTAAACAACATCTGCCCCTCACACATGTTATACATACTCTTAGCCATCAGCGTGATGGGGGCACATGCTCTTGGTAATTCTTTGGCTGACGAAGAGGCCAAATCTGCAGTAGCCACGTGTTCCGTAGCAGCAGTTACAAGGTCCGTGACTAAAATAGATAATGATATTCTGGCAGCGGTGGCTGCTACGAAGGAGGGAACGGCTTATCCTCAGGGTTTCCCTTCGAAATACTCTTATCATATTTCTCCCGAACAAGTTCCTTACGCTTCTATTCCATCTGTTGGGGATCGGCTGATTCCCAACATGGACCGCAGACTTGCTTTGATCAGAGCCGCACACAAGGGCATGGCTTCTGCACATGCCGGGGTGTCTGCGGAAGTCTCGATTTTACAGCAACGTTATTGGTGGCATGGTTTATATAAAAAAAAACGTAATTATGTGCTTTCTTGTGACATTTGTCAACAAATCAAACCATCGACAGTGTCGCGCCCACCACAAACACAGCTATGTATTTCTAATCAACCATTTGGCTGTGTATATCTTGATCACTGCGGTCCATTCTCTTCTGATGCTGCATATAAATGCATTTTAGTTGCAGTTGATTCGTGAACTAGATTCCTTTGGGTTTGGCCGCAACGCAGTGCTGACGCTTGAAATGTCATCAGAGATTTGTGTGTCTTTATCGGGATGTTTGCCTGTGGTACCTTCCACTCTGACCAAGGTCCAGCGTTCGCCTCTAAGGCGTACAAGGACGCGATGAAGTCAATGGGGGTGCTGGTGCAGTTTTCATCTCCATACAGGCCTGAGGGCAATTCAATTGTGGAGCGGATGAACCGCAACTTAAAGCAATCCTTGACAGCTAGAGTCTTGGGTACTGGCAGGAACTGGCTGGCCCACTTGTGCGGTGTTCAACGTGCACTCAATAATCTCCCTAGAAGATCTCTGGGTGGGCGGACCCCATACGAAATGCTCTTTGGCATTAAAATGTTTGTGCCAGACCTTGATGGTCTAGACGTTGTGGCGGCAGCCGCAACCTTTGACGTAGATAATCAATCTACTGTGTTACAGGATCTACAAAAGACCAGTGACAGCTACGCAACTGAACATTTACCCTCTTCCAATGATGCAGCACTGCTGATTCCGGTTGCCGGCTGGCTTCTCAAGATTGGAGATCTGGTACGAGAAAAGCTTGAGAACAAAACAGAATTTGGTCCCTCATATCGTGCACCAGTTCCAGTACTTGGAGTGAAGGGTACTCGTACAGTCATTTTACCACCTTTACCTGGTCGCAAAGACAACAGATACATCTCAGTGGACAATGTCAAGCTATACCGTCTGGCCGATTCTGAATAGTTCAAACCAAAAAGGAGAGAAAGGGATTTTCACAGGATAGGGGGGAATACTCCTGGTCCCCTTAGGGTCAAATAATCAAAACAAAGAGAGGAGTATAACTTAAAGACAGCAAACTGTCTATATGGTGTTGGGACAAAAGCACAGGAAAGGAGATTATCCTTTTCTAAAAAGACCCCTCACTCACCAACCTAGTTGGTGACATGCTTCATCATTGGGGTCCCACCCGAATAGCCGAATGCTATCCGGGTGTGCTGCGACACCTGATTACAGTGGAGCTGGTTGTTTTGTGAAGTGAAAAGTGAGTGACTAATAGTGTTGATTTAAAAATTGGCCAGATATAACCATCTGAAAAAACTTTAATCTGGGTTAACTGGACAATGTTAAAAAATTGTTAGGATGCCAAGAAGGTTAAATTGACCATCAGGTATCTCTTAAAAAATAGTGCGGTGAAAAGTGCAATAAAAGGTCAACATGTTTCAACCTGTGAATGGTAGTACTAGGTTTTCTTCAGGACCAGTGACTGTGACCCGGGAGGTATACACTCGCTAAGGTGCACCCTGCCCTTGGTCGCTGTGACCTAACCATGTACTCACGGTCTTCAATTCGAAAAAGGAAAATAATCTAGAAAGACAAACACATAATAACAAACAGACAAATAAAATAAAAGTTATGCAAGTAGCAGTACTGTGCTTGTTCAGGAAATGAGTGCTCTTGTGTATCCCAACATTTGTTGAACGTAGCATAGAGCATGCTTCCAGGTATGCCTCGTAGCTGAGGAGGCAGGGAACTATGGTGAGCATTCAATCAACTCCGTGACTCAACTGGTCATCAAAAAGTTTTGGTCTTACCCACACTTTATGATAATACAAGTGGGTGATTTATGTGCACTCCTCATGACTCCGAAGTGCAAATGCATCGATGCAATCAATTACCATGCAAGTAACAATGAAATACATGGATATTGTATTTAAAACCACATACAGCATACAATCGTAGTGGCTATTAACGCTCTCATATAAATAAGTCAGAGCGCAGTAAATTAACAATCATGCATGATGTGCATTAATGGACAGGGAAAAACTGGGTACGTGGGAAAGGAAAAAGAAGGGAGAGAGAGAAATAAATATAGGGGCTTACTAAAAGCGCGATGTTCTCGTGCTTCATGGGAGTCAGGGTCGTGGTAAAAAGCTCCCAACGCGATCTGGACAAAACCGATAGATTAGTAGGGTTCCCCAGGCCCTAGGGAAAAGCGTCGGTTTCCACATTCGACTGATCTACTTACTTGGTGGAGCTATTCACCGGCTGTTGCGCCTACCCACAAGGACCCGTTGCCACTCCCCGCAGGATCTCCGCATCAGATCTGCCATGCCGGTTAAATGCAGACATTTCCGGGTTGCGTGAGCAGGGGGCGTGGCTTAGTGGTCACGTGGCCGGCTTCAGCACGTCGGTGGGAGTATCACTAAGCCCTGTCATTCGAGGTTGGTTTGTGGAACGATAAAGTTATAAACCACATTTTCAATCACATATGATATGCGAATAACGCCCAGAAAATGGGAAAAAGAGCACATAGTACAGTAAGACTGAAAATAAATCAGAATAACTAATTCAGATGGTAAGGTCAGGCATTCAGTTATCGCGGTATATTCAGAGACACGATAATTCAGTTAAACATATAGTCACGGTGACAGGTGTTCATGGGTGAGATTAAATCCAATACTCACTACATATATGTGTGTATAAAAGTAGACAGAGTAATGGGACTGCTTGATCTATTACTTACTGAAGTCGTTCACTCTTGGTACCATACTGAATGGGTCATTCAATTATGATGGTAGGACAGACAAAACAAAGAGAAAGAAAAAGAAACAGATAAAAAGGGGGGTAACAATTCAGGCACATATTCAGTCATTTCGGGAGTACTGAATTCCATGGAATATTTTCATTTCATCCCTCCTTATGGGTGGAAAGCCTATAGATCCACCGTTGTTCCTTCTCAAATAGTCTCTGTTGTACATTTGGACCCATTTTGATTTGCTCGATTATGGTCCGTTCCATGTCATTTGGTGTATGGTTTTTGATGATAAAGTGTTCAGTAAGTTTTGTGGTGGATCTTTTACATCTAATAGTACTGCGGTGCTCGCATATTCTCTGTTTGATTCTTCTACATGTCATACCCAAATATTGTAGATTACAAGAGCACTTTATTAGGTAAACCACATTGGTGCTATTACAGTTGGTGTGGGCTCGTTGAGTCCATATTTTCCCTTGTTCCAGCGATAATGTTTTTGTGTTGGTCGTCAAATGGCAGACACTACAGTTGCCACACTGATAGTGTCCTACAACATTCGGTAAACCCCACGCGTTCAGTACAGTGGGAGTAGTTTCTGGTCTAGACTCCTTAGGGCGTGTTTGTACCAGAGAGTCCTTAAGGCTCCTAGCTTTTTTGAAGGAAAACACCGGTTTTTCCCAATGGAGATTACCAGAGTTGATGATGGACCAATGTTTGTTGATTGATCTAGTCATGTGATTGGAAGCCCTACTGTATGTAGTAACACACGTGAGAGGGATTGCTTCATCCAACCGTGTTTTGTCTTCCAGGAGAGCTTCCCTAGGTTGATTGCGTGCTCTCTTTTGACACTTTTTGAGGATATTCTCAGGGTAGCCTCTATCCGATAGTTTACCAGTCAGTTCCTTAGCCTGGATACAATAGTCAGCAGTTTTACTACAATTCCGACGTAGTCTTAGATATTGCCCATAGGGTAGATTCTCCCTGAGTGGTCTGGGGTGAAAACTATCGAATCTGAGTAGGTTGTTCTTAGCACTAGGTTTGTGGTGGGTTCTGGTTTCCAAATGGCCATTCTCTTTAGTGATAACTACATCCAGAAATACCATAGTTGTGGGGTCCAAGGTGTGAGTAAACCTCAGATTTTGATCACAAGTGTTGATCCAAAGAACAAAATCCCTTAGAGTCTAGACCGGTCCTTGCCAAATGGCAAAGACGTCGTCGATATATCTTTTCCAAAAAACAATGTTGGTATAGAAGGGATTCTGATTATTGAGTATGAATTTTTTCTCAAAGTTGAACACATAGAGTCCCGCTACACTTGGAGCGAATGTGCTCCCCATAGAAGTCCTTCCGGTTTGTAGGTAGAGGGCCCCTTCGAACTTGAAGTAGTTCCTTTTAAGGCCAATTTGGCACATTCCAAGATAAAGGTTTTAGGTGTCCTGTATGCCCATGCCATTTCATTCAAGGCTATTTGTAATACTTCCAAGGTGTCATCCTGTGGGATACTAGTATATAGGCTTTCAATGTCAAAGCTTATCAAGATAGTATTTTCATCCACTACAAGGTCTTGGAGTAATTTAAGGAGACATTTAGTGTCCTGTAGGTAGGTAGAGGTGTTTTGTACTAGTCGTTTGAAGAAAAAATCACAGAATCGTGACAGAGGTTCGAGCAATGACCCAATTCCAGACACAATGGGTCTGCCTGGTGGGGGAATCTTATTCTTGTGCATTTAGGTAGTGTATAGAAGTATGGGATCTTACCCTCACTATTGCACAAAAAGTACGCTTCTTGTTTTGAGATATGTCCCATTGTCTCAGCATGTTCAACCAGGGATCTAATCTCTTGTTTCAGGTCTTCAGTAGGGTCATGTGATAATGGTTGGTAATTCCTGTTATCAGATAAGAGTCTCAGGCACTCAGCCTGATACACCTCTTTATCTTGAACTACCACTCCACCACCTTTATCCGCTGTTTTTTTTACAATGGAGTCACATGATTTTAGGTTATTCAGGGCACAGTTCTCCTCTCTGCTCATATTGACAAACGGTTGTTGGATCTCTAGTTGTTCTATGTCTCTAAAGACAGCTTGTTCAAAAGTAGCTATCTCAACCGGGATGGTGTGTGGAGGTGGGGTAAAAGTGGACTTAATTCGTAGTCCCGTCTCGTTTGGGTCAGCTGTGAACGCCGTCTCACTCTGTTTCTCAAAGAAAGACTTGAGTCTAAGTTTCCTGAAAAAACTAGCCAACTCGCAGTGAAGATGGAATTTGTCAAAGTGTGTCGTTGGGACAAACCCAAGTCCCTTGTTTAGGACCCTTTCTTCTACTGCTGACAGTGGTCTTGTCGCAAGATTGGTGACTAGGACCGAATGTTGCTCGGTCCTGCTTGAGATGTTTGTGTTTTGCTCCTTGTATGGCTCCCTACTGGATCTTCCTCTTCCCAGTGTACCTGACTCGTACCTTTCCTTCTGCCTCTTCCCCTTCTGCCCCTGCCTAAAAAAGGCGGCCTGAAGGTATTCGGTGGAAATAATGGTTGTGGGAACGGTGGTTGCCATCCATACATAGGGTATGGTTGGTGAGGGTTATACGGTCCTTGGAAACCTGGTGGTACATGTGTATTATAATTAGGCCAGTTGTTTTGGACTCTATTCCTTCCTCTTTGTCTCTGTCTACCACTGCCCAGGCTGGAATTGCTGCTTCCGGTAGAGTCAGTGCTAGAGGCATCTGAATCCCGATCCGGTTTCATTGGAGGAATGTACTCAGGATCAGAGTAAGGATAGGTCTTGACATAGGAAAAACGTTTTAAGTCTTTCTGGAATTTTTGTACCTTCTGCTGTGTAAGGTTGTCCTTATATTCATTTATTTCTTTGTTTAATTCATCAAGTCTTTTTTTGTACCCAGTGATGGTCGTTTTTATCTGGCCTTCCGTCAATTGGATTTCAATGAGCATTGCCTCCGAGAGGCGTAGGGCAGTCTTAATAATCAATACAATCCAGTCGCGCGTACAATGCCACGCGATTTGTGCCCAATCTTTTCTGAACACGGGATCGTCAAGGAAAATTCTTGGAGAATTTGTGACAAGTAAACCTTTTGGTGCCATATTGTTCCTCAGATATTCTTTTAAGATAGTACCATGTAGTATTGTTCTGATTCGATTTCTTTTCATTTCAGTCATCTTTTCCCAATCAGTGGTCTGGGAGATTGTTTGTGCGATACTGGCATCAGCGAATAGAGATGGATCGCCCAGAATTGCATCCACTTCCTCGCTGGAATATGTCAACCCTTGATTTTCCCCCATGTTCCCAGAGTTTCCTGAATAAAACACTATATGTAAACGCTCTCGCAGCTGTGCGCTGCCAAAATGTTCAAAACAAAAAGGAGAGAAAGGGATTTTCACAGGATAGGGGGAATACTCCTGGTCCCCTTAGGGTCAAATAATCAAAACAAAGAGAGGAGTATAACCTAAAGACAGCAAACTGTCTATATGGTGTTGGGACAAAAGCACAGGAAAGGAGATTATCCTTTTCTAAAAAGACCCCTCACTCACCAACCTAGTTGGTGACATGCTTCATCATTGGGGTCCCACCCGAATAGCCGAATGCTATCCGGGTGTGCTGCGACACCTGATTACAGTGGAGCTGGTTGTTTTGTGAAGTGAAAAGTGAGTGACTAATAGTGTTGATTTAAAAATTGGCCAGATATAACCATCTGAAAAAACTTTAATCTGGGTTAACTGGACAATGTTAAAAAATTGTTAGGATGCCAAGAAGGTTAAATTGACCGTCAGGTATCTCTTAAAAAATAGTGCGGTGAAAAGTGCAATAAAAGGTCAACATGTTTCAACCTGTGAATGGTAGTACTAGGTTTTCTTCAGGACCAGTGACTGTGACCCGGGAGGTATACACTCGCTAAGGTGCACCCTGCCCTTGGTCGCTGTGACCTAACCATGTACTCACGGTCAGGTGTCCTTTTCTTCAATTCGAAAAAGGAAAATAATCTAGAAAGACAAACACATAATAACAAAAAGACAAATAAAATAAAAGTTATGCAAGTAGCAGTACTGTGCTTGTTCAGGAAATGAGTGCTCTTGTGTATCCCAACATTTGTTGAACGTAGCATAGAGCATGCTTCCAGGTATGCCTCGTAGCTGAGGAGGCAGTGAACTATGGTGAGCATTCAATCAACTCCGTGACTCAACTGGTCATCAAAAAGTTTTGGTCTTACCCACACTTTATGATAATACAAGTGGGTGATTTATGTGCACTCCTCATGACTCCGAAGTGCAAATGCATCGATGCAATCAATTACCATGCAAGTAACAATGAAATACATGGATATTGTATTTAAAACCACATACAGCATACAATCGTAGTGGCTATTAACGCTCTCATATAAATAAGTCAGAGCGCAGTAAATTAACAATCATGCATGATGTGCATTAATGGACAGGAAAAAACTGGGTACGTGGGAAAGGAAAAAGAAGGGAGAGAGAGAAATAAATATAGGGGCTTACTAAAAGCACGATGTTCTCGTGCTTCATTGGAGTCAGGGTCGTGGTAAAAAGCTCCCAACGCGATCTGGACAAAACCGATAGATTAGTAGGGTTCCCCAGGCCCTAGGGAAAAACGTCGGTTCCCACATTCGACTGATCTACTTACTTGGTGGAGCTATTCACCGGCTGTTGCGCCTACCCACAAGGACCCGTTGCCACTCCCCGCAGGATCTCCGCATCAGATCTGCCATGCCGGTTAAATGCAGACATTTCCGGGTTGCGTGAGCAGGGGGCGTGGCTTAGTGGTCACGTGGCCGGCGTCAGCACGTCGGTGGGAGTATCACTAAGCCCTGTCATTCGAGGTTGGTTTGTGGAACGATAAAGTTATAAACCACATTTTCAATAACATATGATATGCGAATAACGCACAGAAAATGGGAAAAAGAGCACATAGTACAGTAAGACTGAAAATAAATCAGAATAACTAATTCAGATGGTAAGGTCAGGCATTCAGTTATCGCGGTATATTCAGAGACACGATAATTCAGTTAAACATATAGTCACGGTGACAGGTGTTCATGGGTGAGATTAAATCCAATACTCACTACATATATGTGTGTATAAAAGTAGACAGAGTAATGGGACTGCTGGATCTATTACTTACTGAAGTCGTTCACTCTTGGTACCATACTGAATGGGTCATTCAATTATGATGGTAGGACAGACAAAACAAAGAGAAAGAAAAAGAAACAGATAAAAAGGGGGGGTAACAATTCAGGCACATATTCAGTCATTTCGTGAGTACTGAATTCCATGGAATATTTTCATTTAATCCCTCCTTATGGGTGGAAAGCCTATAGATCCACCGTTGTTCCTTCTCAAATAGTCTCTGTTGTACATTTGGACCCATTTTGATTTGCTCGATTATGGTCCGTTCCATGTCATTTGGTGTATGGTTTTTGATGATAAAGTGTTCAGTAAGTTTTGTGGTGGATCTTTTACATCTAATAGTACTGCGGTGCTCGCATATTCTCTGTTTGATTCTTCTACATGTCATGCCCAAATATTGTAGATTACAAGAGCACTTTATTAGGTAAACCACATTGGTGCTATTACAGTTGGTGTGGGCTCGTTGAGTCCATATTTTCCCTTGTTCCAGCGATAATGTTTTTGTGTTGGTCGTCAAATGGCAGACACTACAGTTGCCACACTGATAGTGTCCTACAACATTCGGTAAACCCCACGCGTTCAGTACAGTGGGAGTAGTTTCTGGTCTAGACTCCTTAGGGCGTGTTTGTACCAGAGAGTCCTTAAGGCTCCTAGCTTTTTGAAGGAAAACACCGGTTTTTCCCAATGGAGATTACCAGAGTTGATGATGGACCAATGTTTGTTGATTGATCTAGTCATGTGATTGGAAGCCCTACTGTATGTAGTAACACACGTGAGAGGGATTGCTTCATCCAACCGTGTTTTGTCTTCCAGGAGAGCTTCCCTAGGTTGATTGCGTGCTCTCTTTTGACACTTTTTGAGGATATTCTCAGGGTAGCCTCTATCCGATAGTTTACCAGTCAGTTCCTTAGCCTGGATACAATAGTCAGCAGTTTTACTACAATTCCGACGTAGTCTTAGATATTGCCCATAGGGTAGATTCTCCCTGAGTGGTCTGGGGTGAAAACTATCGAATCTGAGTAGGTTGTTCTTAGCACTAGGTTTGTGGTGGGTTCTGGTTTCCAAATGGCCATTCTCTTTAGTGATAACTACATCCAGAAATACCATAGTTGTGGGGTCCAAGGTGTGAGTAAACCTCAGATTTTGATCACAAGTGTTGATCCAAAGAACAAAATCCCTTAGAGTCTAGACCGGTCCTTGCCAAATGGCAAAGACGTCGTCGATATATCTTTTCCAAAAAACAATGTTGGTATAGAAGGGATTCTGATTATTGAGTATGAATTTTTTCTCAAAGTTGAACACATAGAGTCCCGCTACACTTGGAGCGAATGTGCTCCCCATAGAAGTCCCTCCGGTTTGTAGGTAGAGGGCCCCTTCGAACTTGAAGTAGTTCCTTTTTAAGGCCAATTTGGCACATTCCAAGATAAAGGTTTTAGGTGTCCTGTATGCCCATGCCATTTCATTCAAGGCTATTTGTAATACTTCCAAGGTGTCATCCTGTGGGATACTAGTATATAGGCTTTCAATGTCAAAGCTTATCAAGATAGTATTTTTATCCACTACAAGGTCTTGGAGTAATTTAAGGAGACATTTAGTGTCCTGTAGGTAGGTAGAGGTGTTTTGTACTAGTCGTTTGAAGAAAAAAATCACAGAATCGTGACAGAGGTTCGAGCAATGACCCAATTCCAGACACAATGGGTCTGCCTGGTGGGGGAATCTTATTCTTGTGCATTTAGGTAGTGTATAGAAGTATGGGATCTTACCCTCACTATTGCACAAAAAGTACGCTTCTTGTTTTGAGATATGTCCCATTGTCTCAGCATGTTCAACCAGGGATCTAATCTCTTGTTTCAGGTCTTCAGTAGGGTCATGTGATAATGGTTGGTAATTCCTGTTATCAGATAAGAGTCTCAGGCACTCAGCCTGATACACCTCTTTATCTTGAACTACCACTCCACCACCTTTATCCGCTGGTTTTATTACAATGGAGTCACATGATTTTAGGTTATTCAGGGCACAGTTCTCCTCTCTGCTCATATTGACAAACGGTTGTTGGATCTCTAGTTGTTCTATGTCTCTAAAGACAGCTTGTTCAAAAGTAGCTATCTCAACCGGGATGGTGTGAGGAGGTGGGGTAAAAGTGGACTTAATTCGTAGTCCAGTCTCGTTTGGGTCAGCTGTGAACGCCGTCTCACTCTGTTTCTCAAAGAAAGACTTGAGTCTAAGTTTCCTGAAAAAACTAGCCAACTCGCAGTGAAGATGGAATTTGTCAAAGTGTGTCGTTGGGACAAACCCAAGTCCCTTGTTTAGGACCCTTTCTTCTACTGCTGACAGTGGTCTTGTCGCAAGATTGGTGACTAGGACCGAATGTTGCTCGGTCCTGCTTGAGATGTTTGTGTTTTGCTCCTTGTATGGCTCCCTACTGGATCTTCCTCTTCCCAGTGTACCTGACTCGTACCTTTCCTTCTGCCTCTTCCCCTTCTGCCCCTGCCTAAAAAAGGCGGCCTGAAGGTATTCGGTGGAAATAATGGTTGTGGGAACGGTGGTTGCCATCCATACATAGGGTATGGTTGGTGAGGGTTATACGGTCCTTGGAAACCTGGTGGTACATGTGTATTATAATTAGGCCAGTTGTTTTGGACTCTATTCCTTCCTCTTTGTCTCTGTCTACCACTGCCCAGGCTGGAATTGCTGCTTCCGGTAGAGTCAGTGCTAGGCATCTGAATCCCGATCCGGTTTCATTGGAGGAATGTACTCAGGATCAGAGTAAGGATAGGTCTTGACATAGGAAAAACGTTTTAAGTCTTTCTGGAATTTTTGTACCTTCTGCTGTGTAAGGTTGTCCTTATATTCATTTATTTCTTTGTTTAATTCATCAAGTCTTTTTTTGTACCCAGTGATGGTCGTTTTTATCTGGCCTTCCGTCAATTGGATTTCAATGAGCATTGCCTCCGAGAGGCGTAGGGCAGTCTTAATAATCAATACAATCCAGTCGCGCGTACAATGCCACGCGATTTGTGCCCAATCTTTTCTGAACACGGGATCGTCAAGGAAAATTCTTGGAGCATTTGTGACAAGTAAACCTTTTGGTGCCATATTGTTCCTCAGATATTCTTTTAAGATAGTACCATGTAGTATTGTTCTGATTCGATTTCTTTTCATTTCAGTCATCTTTTCCCAATCAGTGGTCTGGGAGATTGTTTGTGCGATACTGGCATCAGCGAATAGAGATGGATCGCCCAGAATTGCATCCACTTCCTCGCTGGAATATGTCAACCCTTGATTTTCCCCCATGTTCCCAGAGTTTCCTGAATAAAACACTATATGTAAACGCTCTCGCAGCTGTGCGCTGCCAAAATGTTCAAAACAAAAAGGAGAGAAAGGGATTTTCACAGGATAGGGGGAATACTCCTGGTCCCCTTAGGGTCAAATAATCAAAACAAAGAGAGGAGTATAACCTAAAGACAGCAAACTGTCTATATGGTGTTGGGACAAAAGCACAGGAAAGGAGATTATCCTTTTCTAAAAAGACTCCTCACTCACCAACCTAGTTGGTGACATGCTTCATCATTAGGGTCCCACCCGAATAGCCGAATGCTATCCGGGTGTGCTGCGACACCTGATTACAGTGGAGCTGGTTGTTTTGTGAAGTGAAAAGTGAGTGACTAATAGTGTTGATTTAAAAATTGGCCAGATATAACCATCTGAAAAAACTTTAATCTGGGTTAACTGGACAATGTTAAAAAATTGTTAGGATGCCAAGAAGGTTAAATTGACCGTCAGGTATCTCTTAAAAAATAGTGCGGTGAAAAGTGCAATAAAAGGTCAACATGTTTCAACCTGTGAGTGGTAGTACTAGGTTTTCTTCAGGACGAGTGACTGTGACCCGGGAGGTATACACTCGCTAAGGTGCACCCTGCCCTTGGTCGCTGTGACCTAACCATGTACTCACGGTCAGGTGTCCTTTTCTTCAATTCGAAAAAGGAAAATAATCTAGAAAGACAAACACATAATAACAAACAGACAAATAAAATAAAAGTTATGCAAGTAGCAGTACTGTGCTTGTTCAGGAAATGAGTGCTCTTGTGTATCCCAACATTTGTTGAACGTAGCATAGAGCATGCTTCCAGGTATGCCTCGTAGCTGAGGAGGCAGTGAACTATGGTGAGCATTCAATCAACTCCGTGACTTAACTGGTCATCAAAAAGTTTTGGTCTTACCCACATTTTATGATAATACAAGTGGGTGATTTATGTGCACTCCTCATGACTCCGAAGTGCAAATGCATCGATGCAATCAATTACCATGCAAGTAACAATGAAATACATGGATATTGTTTTTAAAACCACATTCAGCATACAATTGTAGTGGCTATTAACGCTCTCATATAAATAAGTCAGAGCGCAGTAAATTAACAATCATGCATGATGTGCATTAATGGACAGGAAAAAACTGGGTACGTGGGAAAGGAAAAAGAAGGGAGAGAGAGAAATAAATATAGGGGCTTACTAAAAGCGCGATGTCACAACTGCAGTTTTGTGCAACGCTATCTCTTTGAATCCGGTCCCCTCAACCTCTACGACTAAAACAGGTACCAGTGAGGCTGAGATGGAAACCACTGTTGACCTTTTACCTGTTTTGCCTCCAACCTCTTCCACCGCAGATTTCGAGTACATGTATCCCACAGATGAGTCCAACAGGGAAGTGCCGAGCAATCCTCAACAACAACATGCTGATACCTCTCACCTGCCTTTAATACCGAGGGGTGAAAACGGATATTTTGGGGACCATGCCAGTTTCTCTTATGACTCATCCTCCTCGTCTTCTAGTTTGGCTGTTCCACCAACTAAATTAAGTATTTTCATCTCTTGGTTCAAAAAGACTTACCTGGTCCCCCCATGGACCTACATTTGGTTGGTGCTTATCCTACTTTTCCTCTTCATGTCGATTGGATTTGTAACAGTATTCTTCTTACTCATCAATGGTCATTATTTGCCAGAACGCTCTGCTGTGAATTTAGTCAATGGAATTCTGGCCCCACACACATCGTCCCACATCATGAAACGTGATCACACTCTTGTGAACATTTCAGCATTCCCGGTTGCAGATGGCATCGTTTGGGATAAAGTAGCTTTCGAAATTCACGGCCCGACGGAAGTGCTCCGGGTGCCATACGTGTTTCGCGTCTCATTAGGAGATGTGGTAACACGAGACATACATTCTGATGATTGGGATGTCCAAGTAGTACATTCATTGTTTTCTGATTTAAAATATTATGCTGCTTTTGATGCTGAAGATTTGTATTTAAATTCTGTCAATTATGCTGATCTCTTCTGTTATCAACACTATGGGCATCATTTTTTGCAAAGACAAACACTTTAAGACTGTTTTTAATCACACTCAATGGGAACATTGTCCTAATCCCATAAAGGGGGGTTCGAAAATTCTTAGAAATAAGTTCACATATTTTACAGATTAGAACACGTCCAATCCGGAATGCTATTTCTTTAAACTACAACTGTCATCTCAATCCAATCTAAATTGATTTACTCCAACTATTTTAGGACTAAATTGGCCACACAGGGTTATGATCACTGGAAAGAGACCATTGATTTAAAATCAATCTGGGTCACAAAGCCTTGGCAGGTTCATGGAACTGAGGCTCTGCATCGTGCCTGCCTAATCCCGGCTCAAATTTTATTTTTAAATGATACCGTTTATCAAACCACGTGCTTTGGCTTGGCAACTGTAAACAAATTGAATATCCCATCTATTCCGTCTTTAGCGTAATATGACAATTGGGGTGTCCGAACGAATTATACTATCGATGCATTGCGGGCTTTGTTTCAAAATGACACTTTTAATGTCTTGGAAATCGAGGAAATCGATTCATCCGGTTGGTTGGTGTGGCAAACAAATTCAAATGCATGTCAATTGCGTTTTTATAATGTAACACCTGGTTTCACACAGACTAGACCGGACCCTCGTTATCCACGTTCACATTCGGTCACCACATATTCGGTGGGTAAATTATGCCAACAATGATTGGCACATTCCACCCTATCATCAGTGAAACAACACCTGTCGCTCTTGTCGAGTGACATCAATTTGGCTGATTTTATCTTAGGACCCAGGGTTCCCAGATCTAAGAGGTTTATATATGCAGCTTACAATGAAATTTGGAAACTTTCGCAGATGGAGGCAGCCTTTCGTCTGCGCCAAATTTATCAAGCAAATTTAGAAAAAGTCCTTTCCGTGGTCGACAATAGCATCAATACACTTTCTTCACGCATTTATACATTGGATAACATTGTTTCTTCTGTTATTGATATTGTTCAGAATGATGTATCTGTGTTATATCATGGTCAAAATCATTAACGATCAGTTATGCAGTTTGCATGGATGTTACAGACCCTTAAAATAGGAAAGGTCCCTTGGGATTATATGAATGCTTCTGCTCTGTTTTTACCATTTAATATCACTGATAAACAGCGTTTTATGTCCATGAAAGATGCTACATACACGCTATTGCACATTGTACAATTGGAGCCCTTGCCATTCTCTGTGGCGGAGACGGACTCAGCGGTTTGGTTAATTCATGGGGTTATTTCTCTCCCATTCTCACTGTTTCAATTTAAATCTTGCATGCAACATTTTCCAATTGGCCGCTTTGAACCCCTGGGTAGTGCATTTCTGCATGAATTATGGTCCCTACCTTTCACTTACAGATGTCAACTGGAAGATAAGGAGGTCTTCCTAACAGGGGAAGACTGCAATTCCACAGTAGGACATTCCCTAGTTTGTAAACACGTTAAATTGCACGGCGCATGTAATGTATCAGCGCCTAATCTAACTTGTTTCCTGAAAGGGACTCCAGTACCATCAATAATTCCCACTTTCACCCTGCTTTCTAAGGGCAGCTATCTTATTTTGAACAACCAAGACTGCTATAGTTTACGGGCAGGAGTCCCATATTTAGTAACTGTTTCACAACGCGTTACTTGTTGTAGCAATGTGTTTTTTCCGTCCCCGCATGGGAATGCAGTTAGTTCCATTTCGCCTTCCATTCCGACTTTGAAAACAGATTTCAACAAATTGAGCAGGCTCAAAGCGCTATTGTTTCAACAAGAAGTGGCTCTCACTTCAGCTCGAGAGACCTTCCAGGTACAGGTGGCTAGAACATCTAGTGAGATTCAGTCACTTCTGAACACTAACCTCCCACTCCACTTTGGGGAGCTTATACACCAAATATTTAATCCGTCTGACACTAAAGGCCTTGCACATTTTTTTTAAACAGGTGGGAGTAGGCCTTGTGACTTCTTTTCAGACGATATTTGGAGAAATACCCGCTTTTATTCATTCTATTTTTTTCAGCGTCTTCGGAGGATTCCCTTTATTGCTAGCGTTAGCTGGTGGAATCCTGCTTCTTCTGTTGCTGCTGCGCAATGGCTGCTCATATTGTGGTAATACACAGACCCGGTCAATTGCAACTGTACCGTGATCTAATGCAACAGGATTTTGGATGCCTGCCATTAGCAACGCTTGGCGTGAGTTATGGATTAACTTTTCGCTTTGCCTATTTTACTTGCGTGCAACCAGTTTTCTACTGTTGACGGTGCCCCTTCTATTGGGCTATGGATTTATGCCTCTCAAATACATCATGTCCAGTCCCAGATTTTATCCAGTTAATGGGTCCCTTAGAGGCCCATGACCAGGCTTGTTCTGGGGATGGCTGTATGGCGCGTGCAGCAGCACTTGGAGTATTGGCTAAATGGGATATCTGTGCCGCTGCGCAGAACCTCTTGCATCATAGTTTCAACGAATATCACGCAAGTTGTCCGGTTATGCTTTTGGAAGCATCAGATTACAAGGAGCACGTTTGTTCCTTCGACTTACTTGATTGGATGGCATCCCTTTTTTCTACTAACGATGGAGATGCTCTTTTGGAGGGAATTTAATTCTTAAGTTCACGTACCTTGATGGATTTACCACCTCCTTCATCATAACATTTTTCCGGAGACGCCACAAATTACATTTCAACCATAAAAAAACATACAATTTTTTTTGGGGGGGGGGGAATTTTTCTAATTTGTTTTTTTCAGACGCCTTTGAACTCTGCTTGGCTTTTGAACTCTGTTTTGGTCCTTTGTCTATATCCTATGACCTTACCAGGGGGAGGGTGTTATATGGCCATTAGGGTCATTGTTGACATTGCTAAGTTAGCATGAGCTCTGCTGCCATGATGCTGCTTTTGCAGTATAAGGCAAAGTTCCTAGGCAGTTAAATGGCTTAAACTAGTTTAAACACTCATCAACAAAATCAAAAATGATAAAGAGAACTCAGTGTGAATAAAGCTACATTAAGCTATGTTTAAAAATTGTTTTATTCATGATTATAACATTTTGTATATATAAAAAAGATAAACATTCATTCAGTTAATGTTGTAGACAATACATGATTCTAATACAATTATAATGTTGACTAAACTACAGAATAGTACTGATATTCTCCAGCCAAACAATGGGTCTAACATGGCGGTCTTTTCCATTCCGTAATCTTAACCATCTCAGAGCACGAGACGGACACGTCTACTGACCCGCCCTTGGTCCGCCTTTTTGTATTTCCGCATTTCCGCATCAACGTATCGCCGGCTACTGTGTTTATCAGCCTGTATTCATGAATATCTTTACTCATGAACCCAGACCAGCGCAGAGTGACTGTCTTTGAGCGATCCTGTTCAAAATAGAGGGGGACAACCAATTTCCGTTGTCAGACATCATCCCGTATGTCCGGATTACCGGCCTCCTCATCTATCATCCTGAATTCACAGACATCATAACACATTAGCCCAGACCAGAGCAGCATGACGGTCCTTTAGCGATTTTTGATCTATCTTGAATTTTTAACCCAATCCAGTATTTATGTTAATCACGGACATCAATTCCTGTGCAACATCTTTTTTGATTATTGATTTTCACATCGGCACCTTAGGACCTATTATCCAGGCCTGGTGTGACCCAGACATCTATACATTGTGAGTTGAAGCTGATACTACATTTACAGACAGAAAGAGGTATGGCCCTCCTGATGAAGGCGCTGTTAGTGCCGAAACGCGCGTGTCATTTTGTCTTTTATTATGTTCATGTATATGTATTAATGTTTTGTCCATGTTAGACCCATTGTTTGGCTTGAGAATATCAGTACTATTCTGTAGTTTAGTCAACATTATAATTGTATTAGAATCATGTATTGTCTACAACATTAACTGAATGAATGTTTATCTTTTTTATATATACAAAATGTTATAATCATGAATAAAACAATTTTTAAACATAGCTTAATGTAGCTTTATTCACACTGAGTTCTCTTTATCATTTTTGATTTTGTTGATGAGTGTTTAAACTAGTTTAAGCCATTTGACTGCCTAGGAACTTTGCCTTATACTGTATTATTACCCTGTCCTAGGAGCGCTAGTAACGTTACAAGGGGTCCTTGATATTTTGCATTGATGATGCTGCTTTTGCGCACTTTGCTGCATGGCTTTATTTTGCAGGACTCTGTTTGTGCCTTTCACATGAGAACTGTCTGCCTTTTGCGTTCTCTGCTAAGTTCCTGGAGTTTAGTCTGAGCACGATGTGCAAGGTCGATAAACAATGCTCCTTGTTATT
The DNA here is from genome assembly GCA_963921515.1 of Calotriton arnoldi. NCBI lineage: Eukaryota > Metazoa > Chordata > Amphibia > Caudata > Salamandridae > Calotriton > Calotriton arnoldi. The sequence goes on from CAWUFW010005086.1 coordinate 474,091, forward strand.
CTGTTCTGGTCAGTCTCTAGCACCTAGATATAACATGCTAAACACAGCTGCATTGCTGGAGACTCATGCTTTGATATTAGGGGGATGCATGTTGTTTTAACACACACTTGGAGAGAGCGCTTTCCATGGAGAAGAGCTATGCTGCTCCTATGAAGTAAACCTTCCATCTAGGCTTTAAGGTATGGGGTCTGCTGACAAAGCCCAGAGATCTTCTTTTATATAATAAACTTCTTCCAGTCAAGGGGAGGGTGGTTAGACCTTATAGTCCTTTTTCCACTGTCTTTATATAATGACCTCCCCCTTTGTACTCTATGGAATTGTAACATTGCTAATTGTGCTGAGTTTATGCATTTTGCTGCTGGTAGTGGCTCGTATACTGTATTATAGAGCACAATAGTTAAAATAAACATTTTGAACTATTACAGTGACTGCCAATTTTTATCTGTGGACAAGTACGAGTGAGCGAGCAAAAGGGTATGTCTTGCCACCGCGATTCCTGAGAGAGTCGGGAGTGTTGTGTTCTGCGTTGTCTAACCATTTGTGGCTTCGCGATTTTGGAGGAGAACGAATGAGACGCTATAGCTAGTCGGTTTTGGGATTTTGGGCACTAAGGTGGTAGGTTGGTACACCCCTATACACCGAGGTCCTGTTTTCCTGTGCATAGTTCTGTGTAGGTGCAGAATCCCCGCAACACTAGACAAGTGGGAGAAGGCCTCTATCTAGTGAGAAAAGTATGTGCTAATAAGAACAGTCTATTCATTAGTGAAGCAAAGCACAACCTTGGGGAAGCGAAACTTAACAGCAGGCCGTTTCTCAGAAATAGCAAAGAATTAGTTTCGATCATGAGCCAAAATGGCGCCTAAATAGAAAATGGTGCTAACTTACAAACTTACCAAGCATAATACGCAAGCAGGAACATTTCTAGTCTAACATCCTTATGGCGACAAACATTTAAAACTCTCAGTTTATGCGGATAACATTTTGCTTTTTATCTCACAACTGCAGACTTCCTTAGCAGCATTTTTGACAGAAGTAGATAAATTTGCGCTTGCTCCGGTTATAGACTACATGCTAATAAGTGTGAAATTCTCCCTTTGAATAAATTAAGTTTTCATGCTGATTTTGCCTCTTCTTCGTTCCACTGGATCTTTGACAAAATTAAATATCTTGGACTATGGTTCAGTGCCTCTAGTAAAGAAACTTTAAATCTGACAGAGTTACAAACAATATTAATTTCGTCCACATCTCGATGGCATCCCTTATATGTATCATGGTGGGGTTGTTTAGATACTATAAAAATGATGTTAGTTCCCATAATATTGTTCTACTTATCCGAAATTCGATCAATATTCCTAGCTCTCGTTATAAGAAAGTATATAGTATTTTATCAAAGCTTTTATGGCATAATAAAAAGGCTAGAATGTCTATCTGTAAACTCAAAAGACCTAAACACATGGGGGGGGTTAACTTTCCGGATTTTTATTCTTATCATACTGCTTTCTTTCTTAAACAGGGTTCCTTTCTATTATCAGAAAATGACTCTATAACCTATCCTTTATGGGTAGACCTTGAGAAGTCTTTCTTTCATCCTTTCTCTTTTGAGGAGTATATCTCCCTTTCTCATGCTCCCTTAGCATTATGTTTTCCTATTCTTAAGGATGCTTGTAAAATCCTTTAACCACTTTTCATATCTTCTAAAGATAAGCAAACACAGTTTTAAAATTCATCAATTTGGTATAATCAACATATTAAGATCAATAACAAATTTGTTTTTTGGAAAGATTGGTTAGCCAATGGACTTAGATAGACTCATCAACTATATCAAGATGGGGTCTGTGTTCCTTTTTCGGTAGCTCAATCTCATTTTTCTCTTCCCTCCTCATATCAATTCAAATACTTATCCTTAATTGCAGCAGTTCAATCTTCTTATAATCATTTATCTGCTAATCCTACAGTTTATCTCTCATCACCTGATATAAAGTCGATTTGATGTAAGTCTCCTTCTGCATCTCAAATTTATAAACACTTAACTTCCTTTTCCACTACTCGAGATAAATCGGAGGTGGAAGGTTATTGGGAGTCTGATTTGCAAACTTCTTTCCCAATTCTGGTATGGAATAAAATTTGGGCTAAAATAAGGAAATCTTCTGGGGTAGCAAATACCACTCAAACTTTGTTTTTTTATCTGTAATAGACTTTTGATTACACCGGCCAAATTACATAGAATTGACCCCAATGTTCCCTCTACTTGTTGGTCATGTACTGCTTCTCCAGCAGATCTTAAGCACATGCTATTTAACTGTCCCCCTATTCATAGTTTTAGGATACAAATCTGGCAACAGATAAACACTATTTTTCATATACAAGTCCCTTTTTCTTTAACTCATATTTTCCTGGGGAGCATTTCTGAGGTTTGGTCATCCCAATCCAATGATTTGCGTATAATTGATTTACTCCTTGCTATTGCCTTTCAACATATTATCAAGTCATGGAAAGATGTGTCTTCTGTATCTTTTCAGGCATGGTGGTATGGAGTCCGCTATAATCACAGATAAGATAGAGCATATTTACAACCTGTTGCTCTTCCTATTAAAAGAGATCTTCTCTGGTTACCTACAACAAATTTCTTAAATTCTTCTGCAAGTAAGACATACTCACGTAACCCTTATATTGAAGAAGTACCCAAACCTCCATGAATTTGATACATTTTGCTGTTTAATAATTGTATTCTATTGGTTCATTCCTATATGTATGCATTTAGAAATATCAATATATAGATGTTTTGCTTTGTTAGATGGTATATGATCCTCCCTGTTCTCCACTTTTCAGTTTTTCTCTCTTATGTTTAAACATTATCATTTACACTCATTGATTATTTCCTATTGTATTGTATTATGTTCTGAATATTTGCCAAATAAAAGTCTCTTTAAAACTTAAAAATGAAGTTAATCTTCTGATCAGGCCATTTGGAATGGGGTGATGAGCCTATTAAACTGATCCATATAGCTAAGGGATGCATGGGTTCAAAGTGTGCACTATGAAACTGTGCTGGCACTTTGCAACCACCGTGCCATGAGCAAAGTGCACAGATTAGAGGGGTTTGCTCATCCCTGAATCATTGGTGTGTGGGCAAGGACATGGAAGAGATTCATGTTCATGACCAGAGACTGCTACTGCCTTAACCTTCCTGTCCTCTATATGTGGGTAAATGACTTGTGATCATTGTGTTTGGAGGACGCATGCAAAGAGCATTTCTACCTGCAAAGCCTTCAGTGTTGTCACCCTGGAGAGACAAGAATACATCTCTACCCCTATTTGTGCTGCCATGATAGACCAAGACAACCCACCCTGGGTGAAACCACTAACTATGTTGACTCTCTGGGGCAAACACCGGGCCATCCATTTAAAAAGTGGAAAGTTTGAAAACATTGCTTAACTGGTTGACATTTATCCCTCTTTCTTCAATGCAAAACTCACTGGACTTCAACACTATGACACAAAACTGACAATTCTTTGAGAACTATGTGATATGACTTTCCTTGTCAGTTATTAAACTCTCCACTATCAATTGGGCAAACTAACCCTTAACTGTTATCATCAGGGTTGAGTGAATTTTGTTGGAACTGGCAGCTTGATTTTTATCCCAATCTGCTCTGTTGCCACATGCAAGAGTTTTTTCTGGCCTCACTTCTCATCTTAATCAGACGTGGACCTGATCACAAAAACAGTCAGGGTACCTTTCAAGTGATGCTGGTCTAAATTGTAGCTGAGGACATTGGCACATTGTAAAAACCGGGGAATCTTGGCCCCGTTTTCTTTGCCAGCTTCTTAATTTTGGACTGATGGATCTTATAAGTGCTTTGCTCTGCTAAACAAATACCCTACTTAAATGCAACCTAGAGAGAAGTGCACAAACTTGCTATTACCCATTTCTCATTCTCGTTAACCCTCAGCAGTGTGGTGCTTGTGCTACCCAGTAATAAAATGCTGTGGGACTCATTTACGAGGCCCCTTGCGCCGCCGGAACGTCACTTTTTGTGATGTCCCTGCTAATCAGAACCCCAGCCTAGCTGCTTCCTCTCTAAAATGGTTTCCATGTGCCTTAGGCACATCTCTGATTGGAATCTGGAGTGCCCTTATAAGTCCCTAGTATATGGTATACTATGTACCCAGGGCATAGGTACCTCAGAGGCCTACCAGGGGCTGCAGCATGTATTGTGCCACCCCTGGAAGGCCATCCAAAATGACACCACAGGTCTGCTACTGCAGCCTGGGTAAGGTGGTGCATGCACCCCTTACTGTGATATAGGCTACCTATATCACTACATACATACACACATATAAACCTATAAGTCACTCCTATGGCAGGCCTTATCAATCCTGAAGGCAGAGTGCTTGGTTCCTATGTGAGAGGGTGCCCCTGCATGAGCAGAGCCCCTCTTCAGCATTCGGAGACCCTTCTCTGATGCTGTTTGTAGTGCAGCCTGACCATATACTCTTAAGCGCATTATAACCTCGCGTTAAATGCTAACTTTGGGATGGCTGCACGGAAACATGTCGTATTTGGTGTCAAACATCTTGGAATACTACCCCCCCGCCAGTTCTGGCGGTGGGGGTAGCATTCCACCCTTCTAGAGGGAGAGACATGTACACACCGGCCTGCCCGGTAACTTCTTTCCAAGCCCTGGCATCACAAAATGGATGCCGCTGCCACAGACACGGGTCTGGCCTCCTGCTGCTGACTGAAACTCCGGCAGGGGAGGCCTGGACAATAGGTTGCCTGTCCCAGGGAGCTGTAACCACCTCCCCAGACAGGATAATGTGTATTGGGGCTGGGCGGGAGCACTCTCTGGTGCTTTGAAGTCCTGCACTGGGGGCACACTTGGTGTCCCTGTGCATACCCCAGTTCAAACTGGTTCAGGGGATTCCAGCCCCTGCTCTGGCGTGAAACTGGACAAAGGGAATGGGTGTAACCACCCCTCTTCCCTGACCCTCCCATAGGTGGGTCCCCAGAGTATGTCCAACCCCCTAACTTAGTATAAGTATGGGACCCCAGTCCTTAGGACTTTAGATTTACCTGGATGAAACTCTGATACAGAATCCTGGACCTTCGACGCTCTACTTTAAGATTAGAGGACTGAAGAATCTCCCTTGGGGTCAAGGAGTGACTCCCCTGCTTGGCAGGCACCAACGAAGCAATTGTCCGGTCTGCATCGCTGAAGCTCCCGCCAGACGCCAAAGTCTTTGCATCACCCGAGGTGGATTTCCAGACTTCCCCGAGGCTGCCCTGAGTCCCCAGCAAAGCTAAGGCCCATAGCTGTTGTGGGTAACGTGGAACCGTGACCCCTGGACACCGATTGCATTTGCAAGTGCATCCTCTTCTGGGTCTCCCACGAAGTTGTGCTTTGGGCTTCGAGTAGCCCCAGCCTCCAGCACCGACTTCACCGAAGATCACTGGCCTCCACTCCACGAGTGTCCCGTGAGCCAGCTCTAAGTGCGTCCACTCGAGGCTCCTTTGCGGTCGCTAGTCCGTTGGCTAGTAGGCCCTCCCGAAGGCCAATCTTTTTCTGCTTGGGCATTCCTGGTTGCTCCAGGCGTGCCCTGACTTACCCTCACTGGGTGAGTCCCTCAGACCTTGCTGGTCTGTACCACCGTCCTTCTTCTATTTCCACGAGACTTGCCGTTGCCAAGGCTTGTTGGGTCCAATCCAGTCGCCAACACCCCTGCAACCGACAAACGTTGTGGGACAGCTCGAATCCAGCTCCTGGTCATCGTCGATGCCTCCTGGACCTCGTGGCTGAAGAGTCAAGATGACTGTCAACCTACCTGAAGCACTCGACGTCGTTGGGCATCTGCTCATCGCCTTCCTGGTCACTGGCTAGTGACCCAGACTCTGTCCCCTCTGCTTTCAGGTTCTTCAGATATTCGATCCACCTTTGGATCCACCCGAACACTTTCGACTTGGCCACGAACAGCACTTTGCAGCAGATCGCCATTGAAAACGACGACAAAACCCGACCCCGAAAGACACCTATGCACCCGGCTTCCCTGGGTGAGGTGACTCGAGTACTCCGGTGCTCCCGTGGGTATAGACTCTAGAACAACCCAGTTCTAAAGGGGTTTGCTCCAAGTCCTCCTCTAAGTGTCCCTTTTCTTTAAAATTCCAACCGCGACTTTCCCCATAGAAGTCAACGGCGAGTCGCGGCTGTGTTCTCACACTGCACGCGTCCCCCGTGGGTCCCCTGTGTCACTACCTTGGGTGGTTCCTTGTGGTCCAAGCACTTCTACAGGCTCTAGGCCTTGTGTCTAGCTCAGTCGTGGTTCTTATACCACTTTATTGGTATATGGTTTGGTACGCCCCTAGGGCTCAAACGTGTATTTGTGCTATTACTGGTGATAACTAACTTATAGCTTATGTACTTCGAACTCTAGCCTCATAAAGAGACTAGAGGGGTGTGTTTAGCAATAAATACATATATTTTGAATATATACCTGGTGTGGTCCTCTTTCATTTGGTCACTCAAGAGATTATAGACTGGTAAAACAAGCTGCTTTACATTCCTTCAAGACTTAGCCTGAAGGCTGCTCTCCATAGCTACCACTAGGATAGCTTTCAATAAAGGTTGTCTTTAACCTATCTCCAATAAGGGGTTGTTTGGACTGGTGCAAGGTGCCCACTATAATTAGTGGACAGCATATACCAGGCCAACTTCTCACATTCTCTTGCCTTTTACTGCACCCCTCTTGTCTCTTTCTGTACCTCTGTTGGTTCTTTCTGCACTGCTCTTGCTTCTATCTGCCTCTCTCTTGCACATTTCTGCACTGCTCTTGCCTATGTCTGCACCTCTGTTGGTTCTTTCTGTACCTTTCTTGCCTCTGTGTGCACCCCCGTTCCCTCTTTGTGCACCTCTTTGGCCTGTTTCTGCAACTCACTTCCCTCTTTCTATACTTTTCTTGCCTCTTTCTGCACCTCTGTTGCTTCCTTCTGCACTTCTCTTGCCTCTTTCTGCACCCCTCGTGCCTCTTTCTGCACCTCTGTTGCTTCTTTTTGCACTTCTGTTGCTTCTTTCTACACCTCTCTTGCTTCTTTCTGCACCTCTGTTGGTTCTTTCTGCACTGCTCTTGCTTCTTTCTGCACCCCTCTTCCTTCTTTCTGCACTCCTCTTGCTACTTTCTGTACGTCTGTTGCTTCTTTTGTTTCTTTCTGTACCTCTCTTGCATCTTTCGGCACTCCTCTTGCCTCTTTCTCCACCCCTCCTCTCCCTTTCTGCATCTCTGTTGCTTCGTTCTGCACTTCTCTTGCCTCTTTCTGCACCTTTGTCCCTTCTTTCTGCAACCATTGGGCCTCTTTCTGCACTCCTCTTCCCTCTTTCTGCTCCCCTCTTGTCTCTTTCTGCACCTCTGTTGATTCTTTCTGCACTGCTTTTGTTTCTTTCTGCACATTTCTTGCTTCTTTCTGTACCCCTCGTGCCTCTTTCTGCACCCCTCTTCCCTCTTTCTACACTCCTCTTGCCTCTTTCTGTACCTCTGTTCCTTCTTTCTGCACTCCTTTTGTTTCTTTCTGCACCTCTCTTGCTTCTTTCTGCACCCCTCTTGCTTCTTTCTGCACCCCTTGTGCCTATTTCGCACCCCTCTTCCCTCTTTCTGCACCCTTCTTGCCTCTTTCTCCACCTCTGTTCCTTCTTTCTGCACTTCTTTTGTTTCTTTCTGCACCTCTCTTGATTCTTTCTGTATCCCTCTTGACTCTTTCTGCACCCCACTTCCTCCTTTCTGCATCTCTGTTGCTTCTTTCTGCACATCTCTTGTTTTTTTCTTCACCTCTCTTGCTTCTTTCTGAACCCCTTGTGCCTCTTTCTGCACCCCTCTTTCTGCACTCTTCTTGCTTCTTTCTGTACCTCTTTCAAATTTCTGCACCCATCTTGCCTCTTTCTGCACCACTTTTGCCTGTTTTTGCAACGCTCTTGCCTCTTTCTGCACTCCTCTTGCCTCCTTCTGCACCTCTGTTGCTTCGTTGCACTTCTCTTCCTCCTTCTGCACCCCTCATGCCTCTTTCTGCACCTCTGTTGCTTCTTTCTGCACTTCTCTTGCTTTTTTCTGCACTTCTCTTGCTTCTTTCGGCACCCTCTTGCCTCTTTCTGCACCATTCTTCCCTCTTTCTACACCTCTCCTCCCTCTTTCTACACCTCTCTTGCCTGTTTCTGCACCCCTGTTCCCTCTTTCTGCACATCTCTTGCCTGTTTCTGCAACTCTCTTGCCTCTTTCTAAAGTTCTCTTGTCTCTTTCTGCACCTCTGTTGCTTCTTTCTGCACCCCTCGTGCCTCTTTCTGCACCTCTCTTGGTTGTTTCTGTACTACTCTTGTTTCTTTGTGCACCTGTCTTGTACATTTCTGCACCCCTCTTGCCTCTGTCTGCACCCCTCTTCCCTCTTTCTGCACCCCTCTTCCCTCTTTCTGCACCTCTCTTGCCTCTGTCTGCACCCCTCTTGCCTCTTTCTGTACCTGTTCCTTCTTTCTGCACTTCTCTAGCTTCTTTCTGCACCCCTCTTGCCTCTTTCTGCACCTCTGTTGCTTCTTTCTGCACTTCTCTTGCTTCTTTCTGCACCTCTCTTGCAAATTTCTGCACCCCTCCTGCCTCTGTGTACCTCTCTTGCCTCTTTCTGCACCCCTCTTGCCTATTTCTGCACCTCTTTTGCTTTTTTCTACACTTCTCTTGCCTCTTTCTGCACCCCTCTTGTCTCTTTCTGTACCTCTGTTGGTTCTTTCTGCACTGCTCTTGCCTCTTTCTGCACCGCTGTCCCTTCTTTCTGCAACCCTTGTGCCTCTTTCTGCACTCCTCTTCCCTCTTTCTGCTCCCCTCTTGTCTCTTTCTGCACCTCTGTTGATTCTTTCTGCACTTCTTTTGTTTCTTTATGCACCTTTCTTGCTTCTTTCTGCACCCCTTGTGCCTCTTTCTGCACCCCTCTTCCCTCTTTCTGCACTCCTCTTGCCTCTTTCTGCACCTCTGTTCCTTCTTTCTGCAATTCTTTTGTTTCTTTCTGCACCCCTCTTGCTTCTTTCTGCACCCCTCATGCCTCTTTCGCACCCCTCTTCCCTCTTTCTACACCCCTCTTGCCTCCTTCTGCACCTCTGTTCCTTCTTTCTGCACTTCTTTTGTTTCTTTCTGTATCCCTCTTGCCTCTTTCTCTACCCCACTTCCCCCTTTCTGCATCTTGGTTGCTTCTTTATGCACATCTCTTGCATCTTTCTTCACCTCTCTTGCTTCTTTATGAACCCCTCGTGCCTCTTTCTGCACCTCTGTTGCTTCTTTCTGCACTTTTCTTGCTTCTTTCTGCACCTCTGTTGCTTCTTTCTGCACCCCTTGTGCCTCTTTCTGCACCCCGCTTGCCTCTTTCTGCACCTCTCTTGGTTGTTTCTGTACTGCTCTTGTTTCTTTCTGCACTTGTCTTGTACATTTCTGCACCCCTCTTGCCTCTTTCTGCGCCCCTCTTGCCTCTTTCTGCACCCCTCTTCCCTCTTTCTGCACCTCTCTTGCCTCTGTCTGCACCCCTCTTGCCTCTTTCTGCACCTCTGTTCCTTCTTTCTGCACTTCTCTAGCTTCTCTCTTCACCCCTCTAGCTTTTTTCTGCACCTCTGTTGCTTCTTTCTGCACTTTTCTTGCTTCTTTCTGCACCTCTTTTGCACATTTCTGCACGCCTTGTGCCTCTGTGTGTACCCCTCTTGCCTCTTTCTGCACCTCTCTTGGTTATTTCTGTACAACTCTTGTTTCTTTCTGCACCTGTCTTGTAAATTTCTGCACCCCGCTTGCCTCTGTCTGCACCCCTCTTCCCTCTTTCTGCACCTCTCTTGCCTCTGTCTGCATCCCTCTTGCCTCTTTCTGCACCTCTGTTCCTTCTTTCTGAACTTCTCTAGCTTCTTTCTGCACCCCTCTTGCCTCTTTCTGCACCTCTGTTGCTTCTTTCTGCACTTCTCTTGCTTCTTTCTGCACCTCTCTTGCAAATTTCTGTACCCCTCCTGCCTCTGTGTGTACCTCTCTTGCCTGTTTCTGCACCCCTCTTGCCTATTTCTGCACCTCTTTTGCTTTTTTCTACACTTCTGTTGCCTCTTTCTGCACCCCTCTTGTCTTTCTGTACCTCTGTTGGTTCTTTCTGCACTGCTCTTGCCTCTTTCTGCACCGCTGTCCATTCTTTCTGCAACCCTTGTGTCTCTTTCTGCACTCCTCTTCCCTCTTTCTGCTCCCCTCTTGTCTCTTTCTGCACCTCTGTTGATTCTTTCTGCACTTCTTTTGTTTCTTTATTCACCTTTCTTGCTTCTTTCTGCACCCCTTGTGCCTCTTTCTGCACCCCTCTTCCCTCTTTCTGCACTCCTCTTGCCTCTTTCTGCACCTCTGTTCCTTCTTTCTGCAATTCTTTTGTTTCTTTCTGCACCCCTCTTGCTTCTTTCTGCACCCCTCGTGCCTCTTTTGCACCCCTCTTCCCTCTTTCTGCACCCCTCTTGCCTCTTTCTGCACCTCTGTTCCTTCTTTCTGCACTTCTTTTGTTTCTTTCTGTATCCCTCTTGCCTCTTTCTCTACCCCACTCCCCCCTTTCTGCATCTTGGTTGCTTCTTTATGCACATCTCTTGCATCTTTCTTCACCTCTCTTGCTTCTTTATGAACCCCTCGTGCCTCTTTCTGCACCTCTGTTGCTTCTTTCTGCACTTTTCTTGCTTCTTTCTGCACCTCTGTTGCTTCTTTCTGCACCCCTTGTGCCTCTTTCTGCACCCCGCTTGCCTCTTTCTGCACCTCTCTTGGTTGTTTCTGTACTGCTCTTGTTTCTTTCTGCACCTGTCTTGTACATTTCTGCACCCCTCTTGCCTCTTTCTGCACCCCTCTTGCCTCTTTCTGCACCCCTCTTCCCTCTTTCTGCACCTCTCTTGCCTCTGTCTGCACCCCTCTTGCCTCTTTCTGCACCTCTGTTCCTTCTTTCTGCACTTCTCTAGCTTCTCTCTTCACCCCTCTAGCTTTTTTCTGCACCTCTGTTGCTTCTTTCTGCACTTTTCTTGCTTCTTTCTGCACCTCTTTTGCACATTTCTGCACGCCTTGTGTCTCTGTGTGTACCCCTCTTGCCTCTTTCTGCACCTCTCTTGGTTATTTCTGTACTACTCTTGTTTCTTTCTGCACCTGTCTTGTAAATTTCTGCACCCCTCTTGCCTCTGTCTGCACCCCTCTTCCCTCTTTCTGCACCTCTCTTGCCTCTGTCTGCATCCCTCTTGCGCTTCTTTCTGCACCCCTCTTGCCTCTTTCTGCACCTCTGTTTCTTCTTTCTGCACTTCTCTTGCTTCTTTCTGCACCTCTCTTGCAAATTTCTGCATCCCTCCTGCCTCTGTGTGTACCTCTCTTGCCTCTTTCTGCACCCCTCTTGCCTATTTCTGCACCTCTTTTGCTTTTGTCTATACTGCTCTTGCCTCTTTCTGCACCCCTCTTGTCTCTTTCTGTACCTCTGTTGGTTCTTTCTGCACTGCTCCTGCCTCTTTCTACACTGCTGTCCCTTCTTTCTGCAACCCTTGTGCCTCTTTCTGCACTCCTCTTCCCTCTTTCTGCTCCCCTCTTGTCTCTTTCTGCACCTCTGTTGATTCTTTCTGCACTTCTTTTGTTTCTTCATGCACCTTTCTTGCTTCCTTCTGCACCTCTCTTCCCTCTTTCTGCACTCCTCTTGCCTCTTTCTGCACCTCTGTTCCTTCTTTCTGCAATTCTTTTGTTTTTTTCTGCACCACTCTTGCTTCTTTCTGCACCCCTCGTGCCTCTTTCTGCACCCCGCTTCCCTCTTTCTGCACCCCTCTTGCCTCTTTCTGCACTTCTGTTCCTTCTTTCTTCACTTCTCTAGCTTCTTTCTGCACCCCTCTTGCCTCTTTCTGCACCTCTGCTGCTTCTTTCTGCACTTCTCTTGCTTCTTTCTGCACCTCTCTTGCAAATTTCTGCACCCCTCCTGCCTCTGTGTGTACCTCTCTTGCCTCTTTCTGCACCCCTCTTGCCTATTTCTGCACCTCTTTTGCTTTTTTCTACACTTCTGTTGCCTCTTTCTGCACCCCTCTTGTCTTTCTGTACCTCTGTTGGTTCTTTCTGCACTGCTCTTGCCTCTTTCTGCACCGCTGTCCATTCTTTCTGCAACCCTTGTGCCTCTTTCTGCACTCCTCTTCCCTCTTTCTGCTCCCCTCTTGTCTCTTTCTGCACCTCTGTTGATTCTTTCTGCACTTCTTTTGTTTCTTTATGCACCTTTCTTGCTTCTTTCTGCACCCCTTGTGCCTCTTTCTGCACCCCTCTTCCCTCTTTCTGCACCCCTCTTCCCTCTTTCTGCACTCCTCTTGCCTCTTTCTGCACCTCTGTTCCCTCTTTCTGCAATTCTTTTGTTTCTTTCTGCACCCCTCTTGCTTCTTTCTGCACCCCTCGTGCCACTTTTGCACCCCTCTTCCCTCTTTCTGCACCCCTCTTGCCTCTTTCTGCACCTCTGTTCCTTCTTTCTGCACTTCTTTTGTTTCTTTCTGCACCTCTCTTGTTTCTTTCTGTATCCCTGTTGCCTCTTTCTCTACCCCACTTCCCCTTTCTGCATCTTGGTTGATTCTTTATGCACATCTCTTGCATCTTTCTTCACCTCTCTTGCTTTTTTATGAACCCCTTGTGCTTCTTTCTGCACCTCTCTACCCTCTTTCTGCACTCCTCTTGCTTCTTTCTGCACCTCTCTTGCAAATTTTGGCACCCCTCTTGCCTCTTTCTGCACCTCTTTTGCCTGTTTCTGCAACTCTCTTGCCTCTTTCTGCACTTCTCTTGCCTCCTTCTGCACCTCTGTGGCTTCTTCTTTGCACTTCTCTTCCTCCTTCTGCACTCCTCTTGCTTCTTTCTGCACCCCTCTTGCTTCTTTCTGCACTTCTCTTTCTTCTTTCTGCACTTCAGTTGCTTCTTTCTGCACCCCTCTTGCCTCTTTCTGTACCATTCTTCCCTCTTTCTACACCTCTCTTCACTCTTTCTGCACGTCTCTTGCCTCTTTCTGCACCCCTGTTCCCTCTTTCTGCACATCTCTTGCCTGTTTCTGCAACTCTCTTGCCTCTTTCTACAGTTCTCTTGTCTCTTTCTGCACCTCTGTTGCTTCTTTCTGCACCCCTTGTGCCTCTTTCTGCACCCCGCTTGCCTCTTTCTGCACCTCTCTTGGTTGTTTCTGTACTGCTCTTGTTTCTTTCTGCACCTGTCTTGTACATTTCTGCACCCCTCTTGCCTCTTTCTGCACCCCTCTTCCCTCTTTCTGCACCTCTCTTGACTCTGTCTGCACCCCTCTTGCCTCTTTCTGCACCTCTGTTCCTTCTTTCTGCACTTCTCTAGCTTCTCTCTTCACCCCTCTAGCTTTTTTCTGCACCTCTGTTGCTTCTTTCTGCACTTTTCTTGCTTCTTTCTGCACCCCTCTTGCTTCTTTCTGCACCCCTCTTCCCTCTTTCTGCACCCCTCTTGCCTCTTTCTGCACCTCTGTTGCTTCTTTCTGCACTTCTCTTGCTTCTTTCTGCACCTCTCTTGCAAATTTCTGCACCCCTCCTGCCTCTGTGTGTACCTCTCTTGCCTCTTTCTGCACCCCTCTTGCCTATTTCTGCACCTCTTTTGCTTTTTTCTACACTTCTGTTGCCTCGTTCTGCACCCCTCTTGTCTCTTTCTGTACCTCTGTTGGTTCTTTCTGCACTGCTCTTGCCTCTTTCTGCACCGCTGTCCCTTCTTTCTGCAACCCTTGTGCCTCTTTCTGCACTCCTCTTCCCTCTTTCTGCTCCCCTCTTGTCTCTTTCTGCACCTCTGTTGATTCTTTCTGCACTTCTTTTGTTTCTTTATGCACCTTTCTTGCTTCTTTCTGCACCCCTTGTGCCTCTTTCTGCACCCCTCTTCCCTCTTTCTGCACTCCTCTTGCCTCTTTCTGCACCTCTGTTCCTTCTTTCTGCAATTCTTTTGTTTCTTTCTGCACCCCTCTTGCTTCTTTCTGCACCTCTCGTGCCTCTTTCTGTACCATTCTTCCCTCTTTCTACACCTCTCTTCCCTCTTTCTGCACATCTCTTCCCTCTTTCTGCACATCTCTTGCCTCTTTCTGCACCCCTGTTCCCTCTTTCTGCACATCTCTTGCCTTTTTCTGCAACTCTCTTGCCTCTTTCTACAGTTCTCTTGTCTCTTTCTGCACCTCTGTTGCTTCTTTTTGCACCCCTCATGCCTCTTTCTGCACCCCTCTTGCCTCTTTCTGCACCTCTCTTGGCTCTTTCTGCACCTCTCTTGGTTGTTTCTGTACTTCTCTTGTTTCTTTCTGCACCTGTCTTGTAAATTTCTGCACCCCTCTTGCCTCTTTCTGCACCCCTCTTGCCTCTTTCTGCACCCCTCTTCCCTCTTTCTGCACCTCTCTTGCCTCTGTCTGCACCCCTCTTGCCTCTTTCTGCACCTCTGTTGCTTCTTTCTGCACTTTTCTTGCTTCTTTCTGCACCTCTCTTGCAAATTTCTGCACCCCTCGTGCCTCTGTGTGTACCTCTCTTGCCTCTTTCTGCACCCCTATTGCCTTTTTCTGCACCTCTTTAGTTTTTTCTGCACTTCTCTTGCCTTTTTCTGCACCCCTCTTGTCTCTTTCTGCACCTCTGTTGGTTCTTTCTGTACCTTTCTTGCCTCTGTGTGCACCCCTGTTACCTCTTTGTGCACCTCTTTGGCCTGTTTCTGCAACTCTCTTCCCTCTTTCTGCACTTTTCATGCCTCTTTCTGCATCTCTGTTGCTTCCTTCTGCACTTCTCTTGCTCCTTTCTGCACCCCTCCTGCCTCTTTCTGCACCTCTGTTGCTTCTTTTTGCACATCTGTCTTCTTTGTACACCTCTCTTGCTTCTTTCTGCACCCCTCGTGCCTCTTTCTGCACCCCTCGTGCCTCTTTCTGCACCCCTCTTCCCTCTTTCTGCACTCCTCTTGCCACTTTCTGTACGTCTGTTGCTTCTTTCTGTACTTTTTTGTTTCTTTCTGCACCTCTCTTGCATCTTTCTGAACTCCTCTTGCTTCTTTTGCCACCCCTCCTCTCCCTTTCTGTATCTCTGTTGCTTCGTTCTGTACTTCTCTTGCCTCTTTCTGTACCTCTGTCCCTTCTTTCTGCAACCCTTGTGCCTCTTTCTGCACTCCTCATGTCTCTTTCTGCTCCCCTCTTGTCTCTTTCTGCACCTCTGTTGATTCTTTCTGCACTTCTTTTGTTTCTTTCTGCACCTTTCTTGCTTCTTGCTGTACCCCTCGTGCCTCTTTCTGCACCCCTTTTCCCTCTTTCTACACTCCTCTTGCCTCTTTCTGTACCTCTGTTCCATCTTTCTGCACTCCTTTTGTTTCTTTCTGCACCTCTCTTGCTTCTTTCGGCACCCCTCTTGCTTCTTTCTGTACCCCTTGTGCCTATTTCGCACCCCTCTTCCCTCTTTCTGCACCCCTCTTGCCTCTTTCTCCACCTCTGTTCCTTCTTTCTGCACTTCTTTTGTTTCTTTCTGCACCTCTCTTGTTTCTTTCTGTATCCCTCTTGACTCTTTCTCCCCACTTCCCCCTTTCTGCATCTGTTGCTTCTTTATGCACATCTGTTGCTTCTTTCTTCACCTCTCTAGCTTCTTTCTGAACCCCTTGTGCCTCTTTCTGCACCCCTCTTCCCTCTTTCTGCACTCTTCTTGCTTCTTTCTGCACTCTTCTTGCTTCTTTCTGCACCTCTCTTGCAAATTTCTGCACCCCTCTTGCCTCTTTCTGCACTACATTTGCCTGTTTCTGCAACTCTCTTGCCTCTTTCTGCACTTCTCTTGCCTCCTTCTGCACCTCTGTTGCTTCTTCTTTGCACTTCTCTTCCTCCTTCTGCACCACTCTTGCCTCTTTCTGCACCTCTGTTGCCTCTTTCTGCACCCCTCGTGCCTCTTTCTGCACCCCTCTTGCCTCTTTCTGCACCTCTCTTGGTATTTTCTGTACTGCTCTTGTTTCTTTCTGTACCTGTCTTGTAAATGTCTGCACCCCTCTTGCCTCTGTCTGCACTCCTCTTCCCTCTTTCTGCACTTCTCTTGCCTCCTTCTGCACCTCTGTTGCTTCTTCTTTGCACTTCTCTTCCTCCGTCTGCACCCCTCTTGCCTCTTTCTGCACCTCTTTGCTTCTTTCTGCACTTCTCTTGCATCTTTCTGCACTTCTGTTGCTTCTTTCTGCACCCCTCTTGCCTCTTTCTGCACCATTCTTCCCTCTTTCTACACCTCTCTTCCCTCTTTCTGCACCCCTGTTCCCTCTTTCTGCACATCTGTTGCCTGTTTCTGCAACTCTCTTGCCTCTTTCTAAAGTTCTCTTGTCTATTTCTAAAGTTCTCTTGTCTCTTTCTGCACCTCTGTTGCTTCTTCTGCACCCCTCATGCCTCTTTCTGCACCCCTCTTGCCTCTCTCTGCACCTCTCTTGGTTGTTTCTGTACTGCTCTTGTTTCTTTCTGTACCTGTCTTGTAAATCTCTGCACCACTCTTGCTTCTGTCTTCACTCCTCTTCCCTCTTTCTGCACCTCTCTTGCCTCTGTCTGCACCCCTCTTGCCTCTTTCTGCACCTCTGTTCCTTCTTTCTACACTTCTCTAGCTTCTTTCTGCACCCCTCTTGCCTATTTATGCCCCTCTGTTGCTTCTTTCTGCACTTCTCTTGCTTCTTTCTGCACCTCTCTTGCACATTTCTGCACCCCTCCTGCCTCTGTGTGTACCTCTCTTGCCTCTTTCCGCACCCCTCTTGCCTATTTCTGCACCTCTTTTGCTTTTTTCTGCACTTCTCTTGCCTCTTTCTGCACCCCTCTTGTCTCTTTCTGTATCTCTGTTGGTTCTTTCTGCACTGCTCTTGCTTCTATCTGCTACTCTCTTGCACATTTCTGCACCCCTGTTGCCTCTTTCTGCACATCTGTTGGTTCTTTCTGTACCTCTCTTGCCTCTGTGTACACCCCTGTTCCCTCGTTGTGCACCTGTTTTGCCTAATTCTGCAACTCTCTTCCCTCTTTCTGCACTTACTTGCCTCTTTCTGCACCTCTGTTGCTTAATTCTGCACTTCTCTTGCCTCTTTCTGTATCCCTCTTGCCTCTTTCTGTACCTCTGTTGCTTCTTTTTGCACTTCTCTTGCTTCTTTCTACACCTCTCTTGCTTCTTTCTGTATCCCTCGTGCCTCTTTCTGCACCCTTGTTCCCTTTTCCTGCATGTCTCTTGGTTCTTTCTGCATTGCTCTTGCCTTTTTCTGCACCCCTCTTGCCTCTTTCTGCACCTCTTTTGCTTCTTTCTGCACTTTTCTTGCCTCTTTCTGCACCTCTGTTGGTTCTTTCTGCACTGCTCTTGGTTCTTTCTGCACCTCTGTTGTTTCTTTCTCCTCTTCTCTTGCTTCTTTCTACACCCCACTTGCCTCTTTCTGCACCCTTCTTCCCTCTTTCTGCACCTCTCTTGCCTCTTTCTGCACCCCTCTAGCCTCTTTCCTCATCTCTTTTGCTTGTTTCTGCTCTTCTATTGCCTCTTTCTGTACCCCTGTTGCCTCCTTCTGCACCTCTATTGTTTCTTCCTGCATTGCTCTTGCTTCTTTCTGCACCTCTCTTGCAAATTCCTACACCCCTCTTGCCTCTTTTGGCACCCCTCTTCTCTCTTTCTGTACCCCTGTTCCCTCTTTCTGCACCTCTTCTGCCTGTTTCTGCACCTCTGCTGCCTCTTTCTGAACTTCTCTTGCCACTTTCTGCACCTCTGTTGCTTCTTTCTGCACTTCCCTTGCCTCTTTCTGCACCTCTCTTGCTTCTTTCTGCACCTCTCTTGCCTCTTTCTGCACCCTTCTTCCCTCTTTCTGCACCTCTCTTGCATTTTTCTGCACCTCTCTTGCCTCTTTCTGCACACACAGGGCTACTTTTAAACTGACCTCAGGCTCAGCAGTGCACACATGCAAATGCAGAAGAGGGCTGCTGACCTCTAAACTGCCATGCCCTATTATATTCTAGGGACTTAGAGGTAGTTTTAATCCCCCTGCCCTATTATGTACTAGGGCCTTACAGGGAAGGTCATGCCAATCACAGGGGTACCCCAACCCATAGTGTACCCTAGTGTATGTAGCTGTTTTCACTGTATTCTAAGTGTCTTTCAGCATAGCACTGGCTCCGGGCCTGGTTAGGCAGAGCCCAGGGTCAGTCAGTCACCACCAGTACCAGTCAGCAAAAAGTTGGGGGTGCCCAGGACACAGGATGACTTTACAACAAGGCCTCTTTCTGCACCTCTGTTGGTTCTTTCTGCATATTTCTTGCTTCTTTCTGCACCTTTCTTCTTCTTTCTGGATTTCTGTTGACTCTTTCTGCATTTCTCTTACTTCTTTCTGCGCCTTTATTCCTCTTTCTGCACATGTCCTACCTCTTTAGGCATAGTTAGAAATTAGCATTTAAAAAACCTTTGAAATTCACAGAAAAAACCATAGACAACCAATCAATAACCCATATAGACACTCATGTAGCTACTTACACACCAACTGACAGACTGACACAGACATTCACACAGTTTAGTCACTAACCCATGCATTCAGTAAGACACGTTTAATCACTCACTTATACAGTCAGTCACGCTCCTACTAAATCATCCATTCAGACACTTATACACCCACTCATTCTTCAATACACCGTGGTATATTTATATATAAAACATATTTAAACTTTACAGAAACACACAGTCACTGGATGATGTCATCAGTGTAGTCATCAGTGATGTCATTTGAGATGTCATCAGTGATGTCACTGACCATGTCATGAATGATGTAATATGTGACGTCATCAGCAGTGGATTGCGGGGACGCGAGTTATAGTTAGCTCAACTAACTATAACGGCCGAATTTCTCTGGTTTTGTAAGAGTGAAATGTCCAACTAACTATAACGTCCCTGAAACCTGTGGTTTTTTCAGTGAATTTCTAAGGATTTTTAAATGCTAATTTCTAACTATAACGTACCTGAAACCTATGGTTTTTTCAGTGAATATATATATATATATGTATACGTCACCTAGGACAGGTTTTTTTAAGTGCAGTTCATGCAGAGCCTGCAAATTTGGGAGGAACACCACAGAGTACACCACAGCATTTGATGATAACCCCATCAAAATCCAGGGTCATTATACATGTCGAACTGAGTTCGCAGTATATGTATTGGAATGCACTTGCCAACTTAAATACGTCGGTAGTACAAAACTCCAGGTTTTTAATAGAATTCTCCAACACCTTCGTGCTGTGGTAAATTCTGACCCCAATTATCCAGTGGCTTGTCAAATTAAACATGTCCATAGCAACAATCTCAATGATCTGAGCTATTATGTAATTGGGTCTGTACCTAAATCAGTTCGCGGAGGTAATAGGGAGAAACTACTGCGCCAGCTTGAATCACATTGTATTGTGTTATTGGACACTAAGATGCCTAATGGTCTTAACACAGGGGAGGACCTTCATAATTTTGTATGAATTTTTTAGGAATTTTTTATGAAGTGTTTATGAATGTTTTATGAACTGTATAGTCTGGCTCCCCTTTGAAATTGAATTTGATTTTGACTCTAACTCTGACGCTAATCCGGTTTCATGAGTTTTTATCACTCCACTCTTGTACTGTTCATCAGGAGAGAAAAAAAGAAAAAATGATTTTGTTGTAACAAGGTTTTTTCGGTGATGCATATCTACATCGTTGTTGATAGCTGACCATGAACTGTATTACATTGCCGAATTTGCCCCAGTCATAGGTTTACTGTGCACTTGCACTTTATACACATTTGACCAGGACGTAATACTGACTTCACGGCCAACTTCATTGTTTACATTAT
Organism: Calotriton arnoldi; assembly: GCA_963921515.1. Taxonomy (NCBI): domain Eukaryota; kingdom Metazoa; phylum Chordata; class Amphibia; order Caudata; family Salamandridae; genus Calotriton; species Calotriton arnoldi. The sequence continues at coordinate 493,903 of CAWUFW010005086.1, forward strand.
AGTATTTTTGCACATTCCAGCGATTTTGGACTTATTTGCACTAGCACTTTAGATTCATGCACTTTACGGGGAGCGTGTAACATTGGTAAATTTATACTTGATCATGTCATGATACCCTCCAGTATGCACAACGACTGACAGAACTGTATTTTATTCAGGATGTGGCATGTTTACTATTTTGGTTCGATTTGTAATACATTTAGTATTTATTGCATGCTTTTAACCTGCTTTTTACAGTTTTTATACTCTATGATTATTGGTCGTGGAATTACTTGTATTTATAATTATATGTACAGAATTATTCAAATTTACACCTGCATTATTTATTGAGGGGTGTCCTTGCCGATATCAAGTCTTTCTACCATGTTCATTGCTTAGGGGTGTGGTTAATCATGGTTGTGTACACTATATTTATGAAACCATTGGTCCAGCGCGTCATGTGATCAAGACCGCGGAAACGCGGTCAAACCGCTTCAGGCTTGACACTTGTCTTTGAACTTTGGGATGCTGATATGAAATTTCTGCAATAAAGCACTGCAATTCACTCCAACGAACTCGTTGTGGTCCGTACCTGTTTTTCACACCACACTTGAGGTGAATCAGGAGTGTGGTTCTGTCATATATATATACATATACATATATACATATGTATACATATATATATATATATATATATATATATATATATATATATATATATATATATATATGTGTGTACAGAGTTCTTGCTTTCTTTATTTCTTTATATGGTTCATAAATGCAACACATAAAGGCACATACAGATAAAATTATTTAAAAATATTGATAAAACAAAGAAATAATGCAAATTACAACATTTACATCAAAGAACTTTGCGCTACAATCAGATTCGAAGCCTGAAAGACAGTCAATGGGCAAAGTGCAATATAAAACATACATCACATTAACTGGATCAGCCCAGCTAGCACCAAATTATGTGGCAGTTAGCAGAGGGCCCAGCCATGGACCAAAACACTATAAAAATTACACTGAAAGAAAATCAGGACAACTGCAATGAAAGAAATTGTCTACGCTTGAGGGCACACTTCAAAAAGGTAGCCACACCTAAACATGCTTCCAGTGAAGGGAGCCCTTGTAGAATTAAAAGGGTCGCAACATGCTTAGTAATCGAGGCACCTTTGAGAAGAGGAATTAAAAACTTTTTGGTAAAACAACGATAATATCTACAAAAGAATACAAATTATGCCCGCGTTTGCAAAAAGGGTTCATCACAAGGGCATACCAAAATAAAATTTGGGTCGTTCTGGCCAAGAGGGAATGAAAGCTGACTCCTTATCAGTCCCAGCTGAAATCTGGTCAATAAAGTCCTATTCCAAGATTTTGTCGTGAACTCCAGATATGGTTCCAACTCTGGTGTGGTTTGGAGCGACAGATACTTCCTATTGGTCATCTCCAACAATTCTTTTTCACACCGTCTAAGGTCCCTAAACCTGGACTTAACCAAGGTTTATCACTACTGGACATTGTAGCTGGCTGAAGAAATATATCAGTCTGCCTCACTTGTTACAGGTGTCCTTGATATATGAAAGCCACTGGATACAGGAGCCCCTATCACACAAAAGACAGTCCAACATAATCAGCTTGTTCAAACAGGCTTCAGGGTTATTCCAAATTGAACAACATAACATCAGTGGCACCAGATTGATTTCGTCAGCAAAGTATGCTATTCAAAGTCCTCATGAACAGAGTACATGGACGATCCCAGTGGCACACCATGGATAGGCCTGCATACTCTATTCTCCTCACCCTGTAGGAACCTAGTTCCCTTATAGCCCCACAAGCCAGCACCATAAGTTAGGACAGGTAAACACTTCAGTTTATAAATCTCCACCAGGGGTGCAATAGGCTTATTGCCAATTTTGGAGGCAAAACTGACAGACCTGGCCCCTTAATATACCTCTGTAAAAAAATAGTTGACCAGAGATTTAAACATTTCATTTGTATTTTTGTATCTTTAGAGAACTAATTTAGCTGAGGTAGGCATTGCTAATCCGTGCCGAATTTTCTGGACAACACTTTTAAAAATGGCAGCTCTGTTGTAGTGATGACGTAATATTTCAGGAACCATGAGACCTATTTACTTCATTTAGCCATTATATTGGTTCAAATTTGTAAACATGAGCAAAGCAGGTGGCAGTAGAGTATCTTTCCCTCCTGACAGAGTGTTGAAATCTACAAAATCTGAGGACTCCTTCAACCTAGAAAAATGTGTCATATGCCAAACTAATCCGAAAGAAAAGCTAACATCAACTGCGGCTGGACAGAAGAGAGTTTGAGATGCTGCAGAAGTACATCAAGACGAAGTTCACAAAAGATTGAAACTGATGGGTGAAGAGGATCAAATATTTTATCACTGTAACAAGTGCTACAAGTCATATACAATTTGTCAAAAAATAGCAGAAACTAGTGAATCACAACAAAAATCCAAGTCTTCTGAGAAAGCAACAACAACCAAACCCAATGCAAATCCACTTAGAAGATCGATGGCTAGTCCCTTGTCCACCTCCAACAACTGATCAGAAAGCAGAGGATCTTCAATGTGTTATCTTTGGTTTAGCCAGAACAAAGGCCACAGGGTTTGATGAACAAGGTACAGAGTATGTGGGTTTCCAAGGGCAAACATGATTTTATCTGCAGCTAGTTTCTTCCAAGATTAAGTTTTCAGCTGAGTAGCTGATCTAAACAGCGAGGTGAATGTATTTGCAGCAGATTTGTACACCCACCCGAACTGATTGCGTGCATACATTCGAAAATATGAATGCACAATGAGCTTCCAGCAGCAACATAGCCGCCAGCCTTCAACACGCAATTTAAAAAACAACTTCACTAAAAGATGTATTTTTAAATTGTGAAATCAAGGACACCAGACTCCAAATCTCTATCTCTTCCCAATTTGAAGTTGCACTTGTAAGAGGATAAAAGACAACTCCCATGATAACCTATAGGAGAGAGAGTCCTAGCAATAGAGAAAAACGAAATTAGCAGTATTTCACTATCAGGACATGTAAAAAACACCAGTACATGTCTTACCTTTTAAATTCACTGTACCCTGCCCATGGGGCTACCTTGAAACTACCTCAGGGGTGCCTTACATGTAGTAAATGGGAAGGTTGGGGCCTTGCAAGTGGGTGCGCTTGCCAGGTCGACATGGAAGTTCAAAACTGCACTCAAAGACACTGCAGTGGCAGGCCTGAGACATGTTTGCAGGGCTACTCATGTGGGTGGCACAATCCGTGCTGCAGGCCCACTAATATTATTTGATTTACAGGCCTAGGGCATACACAGTGCACTTTACTAGGGACTTACCAGTAACTCAAATATGCCAATGTTCGATAACGAATCATAATCGCAATTTACACAAGGAGCACTTGTACTTAGCACTGATCAGCAGTGGTAGATCTGAAACCAGCAAAAACGAAATGCAGCTCACAGTCAAAAACAGGATGTCTGGAGCAAAAAATACAGGGGAAAAACATGCCAACAATGCCAGGTCTAACACACATGATAGCTCTAGTGAAAAGGTTGGTGCATGCTGATCAGGAGGGTGATTGGGAGCAGCATGTGAAGACTGTGGAGTCACTGATTAATGTGTTTTGCAAATTTGATTGCATAAACTACCTGAAATATTCGTTCTGGTATTTGGAAAGGTTGAAAAAGTTGGAGTGGAAAAACATACCTCTACAAAAAATTATTCCAAATACATTTTGTGGTTAAAGACAGAGAGGGAATGTTCAATGCTGTGGCTTCAGATATGAAACTGGAACAGACGATCCAGAGATCACAGAAAAGCTCCAAGGGAATTGTTGGCCAGACACATAAAAGTGAATATGTTGCTCAATGGCAGCTAGTTTACCATGAAGTCCTTTCTATTTGCAATGTTTTCAGAGAGATGACAAATTCAAAATTAACAGACCATCATGAAACTGTTCCTTACCACAAATTTGTGGTAAAGATGGGGGAAGGTTTCAATAAACATGTTAACAGGCTTCTTCATTTCATGCAGCAGTAAGGAAACCCCTTTGAAATGACTGAGCCTGTGCGACTACACAACTTTGTGACCAAACAATATGTGGATAACGATATAAAGACAAGTCAACTAGGTGTCCTGGAACATAGATCAAAACTATATGCCGAACTGAAGCAGGAGAGATTTGTATTGAAAGAGAAACAGCTGTTTGACATAATAAGTAAAGCTAAACTTCTGCGCTTATTTGACATACTAAGGGGAATATTGTCAAGAACGTGTGTTAAATATCGGCAAATTATCTTAACGCAACTTCTCACATTGCAGTCTATCGTGGGAAAATAACACCGTGTCAACGCAGCATTCTCAACCCGGCGGCACCATGCGATAGTCTCACGATAACGCGGCAAATACCCGCGTAAAAATCTACGCGACGCCGAAAATGGCGATGTCCACAATGGCGATACAAAAATCAGCAATAACCAGCGACAGGCCTGCGATTCCCACGCGTCATGCATGAGAATGCACTATAAAAGCAGAGAAAAAAAAAAGATTAACAAATGTAACTGCGTAGCACCATGGACGCACCCGGACCGAGTGCAGAGGACAACGCGAACCCCACAAGCCCCACAGACGACCAGCCAGGAACCCCGGGGCCGGGAAAGGGCAAGGAGAAGAGGAAGAGGAAGACAGGGTTCAGTCCGCAGGAAAACCGGATCATCGTCACGGAGGTGACAGAACACTACCAACAACTGTTCATCACCTCCACTGTGTCATTGGCAACACAAACGGAAATATGGCAGTCGATTGTGAACAACGTGAATGCGGTCGGAGTGTTGATGAGGTCAATGGAGGAGGTCAAGAGGCGCTGGCATGATGTGAAAAGCCAAACCAAGCAGACACTCACTGCCAACCGGAAGGCAGCAACGGCAACTGGAGGTGGAAGTCTTGCACCACAGGAGGAGCTGGATGACCTGGAGGAAATAGTCATCAGTGTGGAGACGGTGCAAGGAGTTGGGGGTCCGGACACTGCTCGATATGACCTGACCCAACAGCAAGAGGGTAACGACCAGGGACTGGGGGGACGGGGGGAGATGGGCACAATGGCACACATACACAATTATGTGTAGCACACTGCACACCCACAATGACTGTGGAACATGTCCCTGATGGCCTTGGCACACTGCAGTACACATAGAAACAGCAAGTAGGCCCCCGTCCACCATGTGCACAAATGCCCCCCCATCACCAATCTCACAACCTACTCATGCACATGTGCTGAACGCAGCAAAGCAGTGGCTCTGTGAGCCACACTGACAATGCAAGTGACACTGCATGACCAATAGCATGGCTGCAGTTAAAATACATGTCATGGTGCACGACACGACACTGAGGTGGCCCAGTGTGGATAACATCCTCAAAGAAGCAGGTCACACTCTGCCACATCCACGTGCACATACAACCCCTGATGTCAACAACACATCTGCAGACAAACAATGCACAAGAGTACAAAAACCGTCCAAGAGCACAAATGACCCAAGTCGTCAACATCTCAGCACCGTAAAAGCACACTGCCTCAAAGGGATAAGGGGTCGCTAAATCAGAGCTGCAGGGGCGACACTCCCACAATGCAGCACACACACATAGCAATCACAGCACATCAACATTGACAACAATGTGGTATAAAGTGCCACACTTACACCACAGAACAGAGGACACAACTGGTGCCGCATGTGCGTAGAAACTGGCTAATTACATCAGGCATAGCAGGAAACAGTCAGATGATAATGTACGAGTACAACCTCACATCCGTCATGTAGTCGAAATGTCCACTGTCTCCCATCAAATACCCAGCTCCTCCAAAACAGTCACAATGTACATTGTCATGCAGTCTGTATGTAAACATGTACAATGCGTGAACATACATGGAACACACTGTTAACCTACATCTCCCCTTCACATTGCAGAGGGACAATCAACACCTCCTGCAGAGCAGACCAGACATCTCTTCAGTGATGATGAGGAGGACCCCCTTGCCATCTGCTCCGACACCCTCCAACGGCTCATGGACAGCCTCCACACCCCACCTCCAGAAGCAGGGCAGCCCAGCTGCATCGAGGTGATCCCACCCCCTGCACAGACCACACAGCAGGAAGCACCCACCACCACAGCTGGCACCCAGCACCTCACCGAAGAACACATGACATTCCAATGCCGTGTGTCAGACTGCCAGAGGGGGCTGGCTGAACAGGTGCGGGTGGGTTTCGACCTCATGGCAGCCAAACTAGATGCAATACGTGGGTGTCTCAGTCCCATCAGGGACCACTTACAGTCCCTAACGGACACCCATAGTCCGCTCCATGCCCTACAACAATCCTTGGCTGACCTCGCTGGAGCCATTACTCGAATCCAAGAACTGTCTTGTCAGACAGGCTCCAGCGACAACAGCACAGAGTTGGCACAGATGCGGATGACAATGGAGAACATGGAGCGGATGCAGGCAGGAAGGATGGCTGCCACTGCTGAACACCAGCGAGATGTAGCTGGGATCTTCCATGCCCTGCAGATCCTCATCTTGCCATTGCTGCCACAGAGCCTGTCCCAGATGACTGCTGCAGGAACTTCGACACACACATCTCCGCCCCTGATGTGTCAGTGGCACACAGTGATGCAGCCATACCACCTCCGCCCCCTGATGTGTCAGTGGCACACAGTGATGCAGCCATAACACCACCACACACACCTGGCACACCTGACACAGAAGACATATCAGAGGACGAAGATCTGGATGGTAATGACTCTGTGTCAAAAAGGAGGTTGTAGCATTCATCCCCCGCCATATGGCCTGTTTCTGCTTGGTACAGCCCTCTGCATCATGCCCTGGTACAACACCTTCCACTGTCCCCCGAAACACTCTGCGACATTCACCTGGACCCCGACATGGACTGCCATATCTGCTCTGGTTACCAATGACACAGCAAACAGGCTGCGGACTCAACCCTTCCTCTACCGATTAACTTGTCATTCCCTAAAGGACTCTGTTTGGCCCTCCACTGGGCAACCATGTAATGTGGGGTGTGCATGGCCATGTACTGCTCCAGCTCCGACACTCCACAGGATGTGAATAAAACATTCCTAATCACACAGATGTGTCATGTCTATGTTCAATCAAGTATAACAGTATGGATCACTGTAGGGACATTGAGTGCACAAAAAGGTACACCCTGGTAAATGACATCAATGCGCATGTTTGACCGTGACACACATGGCCAATTAGATTACTGTGAAGGTGTGAACTAGCTGTGGCCTCATTGATCATGAACAACAATCTCGCAACCCCCCAACGTAGCCCCACGTCCATGTATTAAATAGGGCTGTGTGTAAAAATGTCAAAGTCGGTAGGAGGCCTAAGGTTGAGTCCCACATCACATGTGACAACAGAACATCTCTTTGCATACCTACACACACTCAACTGTGTGGACACAGCCTGGTTTGATGGAACACATTGATCCACATGGCAAGAAGTAGGACACCATACTCACATTGCTGAAGACACGTAAGCACACAGGTCTACCAGCAACTCTCCCAACCACAATGTCTGGCTCACAGAGGTGGATCTGGCAATAGGGACTCACCCCTCAGTGAAATGCTTCAGTCAGTCCCTCCCTGTGTACGGACAATGCTCATTGAGGCACACGATTTGGCATGCTAATCAACACTCATCACAGTTGAACACTAGTGAAGTTGCGTACACTTTATTAGCATGTGCGTATCAGTACGGGCAAGACAAGGGCCACAACATGCAGACCAATGCATCATACACTAACAGGTAGCAAAGGAACATGTAGAGGTGCAAGACATGGGGAGGAACAAATGGACACCAATCATTACGGATGCCAACGGTCTCAGCCCACCTTGCCTTGCTGGACGAGTCATGTGGTGTTTGGCGAATGCTCATTGCACCGTGTCAGGGGACACCACTCACAGCCCATGGGATCTGCATAGTCCTGCACCACCGGACTGCGCTGACTGTCTGCTCTGCTGACAGTGAGCAGGTGTAGGAGTCCAACAAGGTCACATGTAGTACTACATTGCCATGTGTGTACTCTCCCTCCAGCGGTGTGTCAGGTTGAGGAACATTGCCAGGCGCCGCTGTCCACTCACCTTGCACAGGTGTGTGTCAACCCGCAGTCTTGCACGCACATGCATTCTGAGTCCAGGCGAATGCAGCCATGTCCACTGTTATGGTGGGATATGTGTCCATTTCTCCAAGATGCAAAAGGGTGTTGGGTCCTGTGCTATGGGTCACAATCTTTTGTGGCTGCAGGAACGTAGTTACTCGTCCATGAAAGTGAGCGCAGCTTCATGGGCAATCAGTTCCGAGAGTACATCATTGTCGACTTCAACGAACACGGGGGCGAGCCAATCCATTAGCTGGTCCGGACAGATGTGCTCCGTCCACGCCGTTTCACCAATCCGCAACACAGCCCAATAGGGGAGCGCTTCGATGTGGTCACTGCACACAAGGAATTGTGCAATCTCACATGCCCAACTGCCAGCACATACGCCAAATACCAAGGCATCCCATGAACGGGTATCACGGTTACACTCCTGGTCGTGGTCCAACAGGGGGCGCACACACATGTCATAATACAGTTCAGCTACCGTTCTGTTGGATAGGCAGACATCCATGGGCCACTCGAATATTCATGATCGACAGTGGAACCAGGGCTGGACGCAGGTGATGTACGCAAGACGGAAGCTCAGACGGTAACTGATGCGCAACACTGCCAGTGGCAGTTCCCCCAACAAATGCAGCATTCGGTCACAGTACAGTTCCACGTGACAGGGGTTGTGCATGTGCCCGGGATGTTCTGACATTGCGTTGTTCGGTCTCGTAGAACCGGCACTCTTCTGACCTGTGGCTGTTATGTGGATGATATGCCACAGCTCGGAGCAATGAGTCGTATGAGTGTGCAAAGTTTGGACATATGGGTTGTCCTGTACGTCAGTGTCAAGGCCATTCCATGCAGGAGTACCTCGAGCAAGGACTTCTGTGTGTGGGGTGTGGATACGTTGATCTTTCATTAGCGCTGTGTGTAGTGTGGGAGTCGTCATCATCTGCCATGGTATCTCTCTCAGAGGGTGCCTGCTGCATGCAATTCCAAGGTCGGAGGTGCAGATGTCCTTCCGCCTTCTGTATTGAGACAAAGGGGCTTTCATCCCTAATGTTAGTCAGACTACTGCTTGTATCCTGGGAATGTGATGTGGCTTTCGTGCTACAATTAAGGCTAGGCCTTGGGCTTATGGTGCACCAAAAGCGATGAACACACACAACAGTTGGCATGCATGAGCCAAGACCCCGAGCGGCCTTGCGCTCCTTGTACAATCCCTCCGTGCGCGGACGCCCTCCGGCTGCATGCAACATTACAACATTGTCGATTGCGGGCCGTGTGGCGCAGACACAGCAACCGAGACACACGCATCAGTTGGTTTCCTGTGCAGCCCAGATATGAACCACGCCCAGAGGCCAGGGATAATTGTTCACACCCCTACGCTGGCCTGGCGTACTCCAAGCCAGCCCACTCGGCTTACGTATAAAGGGGGGACGACGACGCTACGTGTCCCAGTTCTTCCCCACTGCCTGAGGTGACATGGCTGCGCCACAGGACGGTGACTTTCTGTGCACTGAGGTAGGGGCACCTAAAGTGCTGAGCGGGTGTGCAGCCTGTGATGATGGCGTGTGCACTGATATGGTCTCTGCCATTGCAATATCAAGACCCAGAATCAAGTGTGCGACCTGGTGGACCGCAGTGTTGGCCTGAGCCAGCGGGCAAAATGGGCCTACCGCCACGTGGCGTTGCCTCGCGGTTCACAGAGTTAGTGGCACCTATAGAGCTGAGCGGGTGTGCAGCCTGCGATGATGCCGTGTGCACTGATATGATCTCTGCCATTGCAACATCAAGACCCAGAATCAAGTGTGCGACCTGGTGGACCGCGGTGCGGGGCTGCATGATGTGGAGGCTGCCAAGGTCGTGGGCCCCGGGCTTGGAGCTTGCACCGGCACGTGGTGGGGCCTCTTGGAGACACGCCGGTGGCGGAAGGTGAGCAGTGAGGCCTGGGTGCGCAGGGGTGGGCAATCCCCGCTGGGCGGTGGGAGGGGCTGGGGTGCAGCAGCCTGTGTGCGCAGGGACGGCCAAGCGATGTTGCCATGTGCAATGATATGTACTCTGCCATCATTAGCTGTGGACTCTGTTTCAGATGAGGGACCTGGTGGACTGCAGTGTATACCGGCACGTGGTTGGAGACACACCGGTGGCAGCAGGTGAGCTGTGAGGCCTGGGTGCGCAGTGTCGGCACTGTCTCTCCCTGTCCCTCTCTTCCTTTCACTGTCTCTCTCTCTCCCTCTCTTTCTCTATCTTTCTCTCTCTTTCTCTCTCTCTCTCTCCGTCTCTTTCTCTCTCTCTCTCTCCCTCTCTTTCTTTCACTGTCTCTCTAGCTCCCTCTTTCTTTCATTGTCTCTCTCCCTCTCTTTCTCTCTCTTTCTCTCTCTCACTCTCCCTCTCTTTCTTTCACTGTCTCTCTCTCCCTCTGTTGCTCCCTCTCTCCTTCTCCCTCTCTCACCCTTTCTCTCTCTTTCTCTCTCTCCCTCTCTTTCACTCTCTCTCTATCTCTCCATTTCTTTCTCTCTCTCTTTCTCTCTCTCGCTGTCCTTTGTTGAGCGCATGACGCACCTTCTTATCTTCAATTTTGTCTTGCAGGCTTTGACTTGCAGATTGTCCAGAGAAGACCCGCCATGACTCTTCCAATTATTAGTGTTGAGTTAAATTTGAATAAAATAATTATTTTTGAAATTCTGAGGTGTATGAATGTTTTTCCTTTTTCTGACCGCACATGAATGTTAATTGTTGTTCTTGTGCGACATCAGGCGAATTGTTGTTTTCATGAATTTGTAAGGTAGATGTGGAATATCTTTGTCCGGGGGGGTGCCCGGGGTAGGGCCCGGGGGGAGGGCACCTGGGGGGGTGGGGGGCTTGGGGGGGGTGGCAGTGGGTGTTGTGGCCCTCTTGGGGCTCCGAGCTGCATGATCAGTGGCTCCATGGCATCTATTGTTCTTCAGGTGTGGCTCTGGGCTGGGCTCCCTTTCATGGTGCAGGTTGTCGTACGACTTAACACCAGGTAGGAGCAGGTGTTAATTCCCTGCTGCTAATGCGCCTTATCGCATGTTTTTGATTCTTATCGCCGATCTGGCTGGTCGTTAAGAATGTTGCGAAGTGGTATTTCCGTGGCTTTTTGCACGGGAACGCCTACTCTGCATATCATTAGCGTTAGTTGCCGGTGTCATCCGTGGCGATGTTTTTTGCGGCTGCTATCGCAGGAAAACTGGTGATATCGGCTGTTAGCACCAGCTTGTGAATGGTGCGATGAATTTATCACCACTTTGGCTGCGATAAAGTGCCGCTAACTCGGAGATAAGTCCTTGAGAATATGCCCCTAAGAGTTTCTTCCAACCAGCCACTACAAAACAGGTTACAAAAAAACTACTTTCGCAAGCACATAGAGAGATGGATGTAGCAAAAGAAAGGGGTGAATTTATCAAGGACATTCTGTTGCATGATCTTCTTCCAACAAATGCATTATTTGATGGAGATCCTGCATCCAAACCAGTAAAGCACAAATCCATACAAGAGCTTGAAAAAAAGCTTTAACATGAAGAATTTCAATTCGAAAAGGTGTCCTCATTGAAAACTGCTGTTGTTTTGGACTATATGTCACAATTGTGGCTGGTAAAGATTTCATAAATGCAAAACTTCAGAGAGGTCGTTCAGAGTGTTCTACAGACATCAAAGTCAGTGTGTACCATGTAAGAACTGCAAATTGTCTTTGACAGTTATCTTGAACTATCTGCCAAATAATGTGAGAGAATCAGACAAATGTCTACAAGTGGAACAATTGACCTTGCCTGAATCAAAAATTCGACACCTATATCTGTGTAACTTGATAATAAATTCTGGGGCATATTCTCAAGGACTCATCGCCGATTTATCGGCACTTTAGCGCCGCAAAAGTGGCAATAAATTTATCGCCCTATTCTCAAGCTGGTGCAAACTGCCGATATCGCCAGTTTACCAGCGATAGCTGCCGCAAAAAACATTGCCACGGATGAGTGCCACAACTAACGCTAATGATATGCAGAGTAGGCATTCCCATGCAAAAACACACGAAAACACCACTTCGCGAGTTCACAACGACCAGTCAGATCTGCGATGCGAACCAAGAACAGGCGATAAGGCGCGTTAGCAGCAGGGATTTAACACCTGCCTTTTACTGGTGTTAAGCAGGACGACCAACTGCAGTAGAAAGGGAGCCCAGCACAGAGCCACATCTGAAGACCAACAGATGTCATGGAGACACTGATCATGCAGCTCGGAGACCCAAGAGGGCCACAACACCCACCGCCACCACCCCCAGGCACCCCCCAGGCTACCCCCCCCCCCAGATTTCCACCTAGGTAGTGCAGGACAGCAGATGACCCTAAAACGCACCAGCCCCAGAGACTCAACGCAAGAGGAAGCCATTGGCCAACACAGGCTCAAAAGGACAACCATCCACGGCATCCTGACCCACATTGCCCACAGGCTGACGGTACCAACACAGCGGACAACCTACATCCCCCCGCAGACAAAGCTGCTGGCTGTGCTGCACCTGTTGGCCCCTGGTACCTTCCAACCAACAACTGCCCGAGTCGGAGGAGTCACACAGCCAGCCCCATCAAACTCCCTCACACATGTCATGGATGCATGTCCACAAAAGCAACGGCGGGCCCATGTATCCGCACCACACGATAGTTCCAATTCATAGTGTACCTGCACAACCAACCCCAACGCCAGCCGTGCTAGACGCCTCCGTGCCCCAGACCTAAGATCATAGCAACCGAAATGTGGGTGCGCCAGGTCATGAAGTCCAGTAGTCAACAGTAGTGTAAAAACAGAACTTTATTACAAATACATAAATCAACAAAACGAAAAGCTCAGCCAACGCGTTCCATTCCCAACGGGGAACTTCAACAGGGCAACGTGTCTTCAGAAACCTGTGGGAGAAATGGTGACAATGGTCAAACTTCCGTATAGTCACATGCCTAATATGGTACAGTGTACTGCACTTGGACAAACCGGAATGCTCACAGGCCTGATAAACCATGCATGAGAACACCGTAACAGAACTACGTGTGGCCGTAACTGTCGTAGGAATGAAGAGGAAGGTAACGACCACACGAACTGCTGTTACGGTCACATCATGCAGGACTCATCACACCTGAAAGCATCACGGTGTGTGTCAGCTCGATACCCCTGCCCCTCACTCCCCCCACACTGCGCAGGAACATCTTGAGACCACGCAAGGGAACTACGCCATAGCTGGCGTCACGCACGTGTTGGGGGCAATTCACAGCACACGTGTATGACTTGTGCCCCCTGCCGACACTGCACACAATCACCGCAACAGCAACCACACACATGCCATCACTGTGCATACAAAAGTGGCCCACCGTGGCCTGTCCACCAATGTCGTCGCAAACTCCCCAGGCAGTGTGCATGATCCCCACATGTCCGCCACCAACCAGCGCTTTGAGGATGGCCCCCATGGAAATGCACTGCCCATCGGCAAGTACCAACTGAACACACCACACACCTCAACTCCCCAATCCCCCAACTCACAACTGTGGGAATACACACGTCACCAATCCACCACCAAAGTGACTACTGCATGTGTCTCAGTCTCCGCCACAACCTACCCATAGGCCTACACACACGTGGCCGACCACCTTCAACGGGCACATTCACACTGGAGACGAGGTGGCTACGTCCCAAACCAACCCGGGCACAACACGATCATCGCATGCAGGGCCGTGTCAGCAAGGGCGGCGCCCCCCACCCAGCCACGAGTCCGCCGCCATGACCGGTGGTGCCTGCACGATCCTGTGCGCCTGATGCACCCCAGCCCAGGTCCCCAGACCGGTCCTCTGCCCAGCGATGACTGTCCATCCCTGCGCACCCAGGCCTCAATGCTCACCTGCCGCCACCGGCGTGTCTCCAAGAGGGCCCACCACGTGCCGGGCTTCCTCCTCAGCCGATTGCTAGATTCCGCGCCACAGGCCCCCAGCGCACCCTGCGGCACCGCACCGTGGAGTCATGTGTGTGCTGACTGCTGCCTGTGTGTACACTGTGGTCCAGCAGGGCACACTGTTCAATTTGAGTCTTGATTCGCTGGACGCCGTATCGAGGCCAAAGCATCATCGCAGGCTGCACACCCGCTCAGCTCTTCAGGTGCCACTAACCCTGTGCAATGCAAGTCATTGTCAAGTGGCGGTAGGCCCCTGCCAGCCGCAGTGTAGCAGGTGCCACTGACCCTGTGCAACGCAAGTCATCATCCCGTGGCGGTAGGCCCGTGCGGGCCGCAGTGCAGCGGGTGCCACCAACTCAGTGCACCGCAAGTCATCGTCCAGTGGCGGTGGGCCCGTGCGGGCCTCAGTGCAGCGGGTGCCACCAACTCAGTGCGCCACAAGTCATGGACCCTTCATGGTTGGGTCACGTGGTGCGGACGCCATCACATCATGTCATCTCCGGCAGTGGGGTATGTGACGTGCTAGGCCCCTTTTATTGGCAGGGTCACATGTCCTGTGACGCCTGTACTGGATAGGTGTGGTGTGGGTGTGAACCAGCCCTCAGGGAGTGGCTGTGGCATGCTGACGACTAGACCAGTGATCAGCAGATCACTACAGGGAAGACCTGGGACATGTAGCTTTGTCGTCCCCCCCTAAGCGTAAGAAGAGTGGACTGGCCTGGCGTATGGCAGGCCAGCGTAGGAGTGGGAACAATGAGCCCAGGGCTTAGGGTGTGCTTCAGTTCTGGGCTGGACATGGAAGTAACTGATGCTTGTGTCTCTGTTGTAGTGTCTACGCCACCCGGACCGTAATCGGCAATGTTGCACCCTGTGACTCAAGTCCCACGACATGAGCAACATGGACGTAAGGGGGAATCACTGACCCTACATTCATCCATACTCTCATACTTGAATGATCAAATACATGAAACATCTGTGCGATTCTGAATGTTTAATTCACATCCAGTGGAGTGTTGGAGCTGGAGCAGTACAGGGCCATGCAAACCCCACTTCACATTATTGGCCCGTGGAGGGCCAGCCAGAGTCCTTCAGGGAATGACAAGTACATCGGAAGAGGAAGAGTTCAGTCCGCAGTCTGATCGCTGTGTCATTGGTAACCAAACAGAAAATGGCAGTCCATGTCGAGGTCCAAGGTGAGTGTTGTAGAGTGTATCGGGGGACAGTGGAAGGTGATGTTGCAAAGGGCAGAACCAAGCAGAAACAGGCCATATGGCGGAGATGAATGCTACTGCCTCCTCCTTACCAGTAAGGTTGATTCACCCGCATCTTCATCCTCTGATGTCACATGTGCCTCACACGTGGGTGGTGGTGGATTGCCTGCCGCACTGTGTGCCATTGACACATCGGGGGCCGGAGGTGGATTGCCTGCCCCACTGTGAGGCACTGACACATCAGGGGGCGGAGATGTGGATGTAGAAGCAGCAGCAGCATTCATCTGCACAAGGCCTTGAGGCAGCAATCCCATGACGATGTGCTGCAGGGCATAGAAGGTCCCAGCCACATCTCGCTGGTGTGCAGCCGTGGCAGCCATTCTTTCTGCTGTCATCCGCTCCATGTTCTCCATGAGCCCCCGCATCTGTCCCAACTCCCGGCTGACATCGCTGGAGCCACTCTGACTGGACAGTTGTTCTTGTCTCAGTATCATAACTCCAGTGATGTCAGCCATGGATCGTTGGAGAGCATGGAGTGGACTGTGGGTGTCTGTTAGGGACTGTAAGTGGTCACTGATGGTACTCAGACACCCATGTATGGCATCAAGTTTGGCTGCAATGAGGTCAAACCCCACCCACACCTGATCAGCCATCTTCTCCTGGACCTCTAACACACGGCATTGAAAGGCCATGTGTTGGTCGTGGGGGTCCTGGGAGACAGCCGTGGTGGTGGGTTTTTCCTGCTGTGTGGTCTGTGCAGGGGGTGGAGTCTCCTCGATGCAGCTGGGCTGCCCTGCTCCTGGAGGTGAGGCGCCATAGCTGTCCATGAACTCTTGGAGGGCGTCGGTGTCGAAGGTGTGGAGGTCCTCTTCATCATCAGTGAAGAGCTGTTCGGTCTGCTCTGCAGGAGGTGTTGGTTCTCCCTCTGAAATGTGATGGGGAGATGCAGTTTAACATTGTGTTCACATGTATGTTGATGCATTGTACAGGTTTACATACAAACTGCATGACAATGTACATTCTGACTGTTTGGGAGGAGGTGCCTATTTGATGCGGGACAGTGGACATTTCAACAACATCACGGATGTGTGTTTGTACTTGTACATTATCATCTCACATTTCCCTGCTATGCCAAATGTGATTGACCAGCTTCTACACACAAGCGGCACCAGTTGTGTCCTCTGTTCTGTTGTGAACGTGTTGCAGTTTATACCACATTGTTGTCAATGTTGATGTGCTCTGAATGTTATGTATGTGTGCTGCATTTTGGGAGAGTCGCCCCTGCAGCTCTGATTTGGCTGGCCCTTCTCCCTTTCAGGCGGTGTGCCTTTGACTTCTGTGCTTATACAGTGCTGAGATGTTGCATTCTTAGTTAAATTGGGCTCTTGGTGGGATTTGGGACTCTGGTGCATGGTTTGTCCGCAGATGTGTTGTTGACGTCAGGGGTTCTTTGTGCACGTGGATGTGTCAGAGTGTGACCTGCTCCTTTACGGATGTGGTCCACACTCAGCCACCTCAGTGTCGTGGCATGCAACATATCATCATATATTGACTGCAGCCATACTATTCGTCATACAGTGTCACTTGCATTGTCAGTGTGGCTCACAGACATGCCGCTTTGCTGGGTTCAGCACATGTGCATGGGTTTGTTGTGAGATTAGTGATGTGTGGGGAGAGCCCCCTCTGTGCACATTGTCGACGGGGGCCTACTTGCTGTTTCTATGTGTGCTGCAGTATGCCAAGGAGATCAGGGACATGATCCAGAGTCATTGTGGGTGTGCACTGTGCTATACTTGATTGTGCATGTGTGCCATTGTGCCCATCTCCCCCGTCCCCCAGTCCCTGGTGGTTACTCACCCTGTTGCTGTTGTGTCAGGTCATGTTGAGCAGTGTCCGGTGCCCCAACTCCTGCCACCATCTCCACACAGATGACTGTGGACACCATTTCCTCCATCTCATCCAGTTCCTCCTGTGGCGCTGGCCTCCCACCTCCAGTCCGCATTGCTGCCTTCTGGTTGTTGCCGAGTTTCTGCTTGGTCTTGCGCTTCACATCATTCCAGCGCCTCTTGAGCTCTTCCATTGTCCTCCTCAGCACTCCGACTGCATTCACCTTGTCCAGGATGGACTGCCATATTCCATTTTTTGTTGCCAATGAGACAGTGGAGGTGACGAAAAGTTGTTGATGGTGTTCTACCACCTCCGTGATCAGGATCCTGTTTTCCTGCGGACTGAACCGCGTCTTCCTCTTCTTCTTGTCCTTGCCCTTCCCTGTCCCTGAGGTCCCAGGCTGCTCCTTTGTGGGGCTTGTGGGGTTCTGGCCGTCCTCTCTACCTGCTCCGGCTGCCTCCATTGTGCTTCGCTGTAGTTCGGTTTTTGTTTGTTTATTTTTTTTTCTGCTTTTGTAGTGATTTTTCCCGCCTGACGTGTGTGATTTGCAGGCCTAGCGCTGCTTTTCACTGATTGTCTTATCGCGGTTGGGCCCATCGCAACTTTTTTCGCGTTCGGGTTTGGATTTTCATCGCCGTCCCGGTAGTGTTATCGCGGACATTTGACGCGTTAGCGGGGTACTATCACATGTTACCGCCGTGTTGTGAATGCCACGTTAACACAGGTTATTTTCCCACGATAGACGGCGATATGTTAACTTGCGTTAACCTATTTTGGCGATGTTTATCGCACGTTCTTGAGAATATCCCCCTCTGGTTATTAACATTGAACAAGATGCACTTGGGGATGTTAATTCGCCAAAACATTGCTGATGCTTCAGTGAACACTGAATTTTCAATTATTGCAAGTGGAATTATTGTCAATGAGGAGCAGGTGCCTGCAGAGATATATTCAAAAGTACAGGCCATATTGTTCAAGAACATAACAGCAAATTGGAGGAAGCTGACCTTCATGTTCTGCCACATGTTGAGTGGGCAATTCGAAATGGTTCCAATCGAGTCATTGTACTGTCAAATGACACTGATGTTATTATTGTGCTACTTAGATTTGTTGCAATGTTCATAAGTCAATTATTGTCAGAGTTATGGATGTATTATGGAACAGACGAGAAAAGACACTTAATCCTGCTTCATATTCTGTGCAAGAAACTTGACCCAGAGAGGCCAAGTGTTCTTATCAAGGCATATACTCTTACAAGTGATGGCACTATGAGCAAATTTGGGACAAAGCTTGGAGCTTTAACTGCTGAACCTGTGAAGTATCTACAAGGATTTGCTGAGACAGAAGAAGAATATTACTTTTAAGACGTAGAAAAATACCTTGTGCATGTGTGGAAAACAAGTTCTGACTGTCACCCATTTGACGATCTTCGGTACAGTGAGTTCATGAGATCAGTCCCGCTAAATGACTTTCCACCGACACATCATTCTGTGCGTGGATACATTAAAAGAGCGTTCTACTTGATCAGAAGATGTGTAAATGTTTTGGATCTGCCGCTATAAGTCTACTTTAACCCAAAAAACCTACATTTGGACACCAAAATTAAGTATATAGGTCTCATGGTTCCTGAAATGTTGCATCATCACTGCAACACATTCGCCATTTTCAAAATTGTCATCCAAAAAAATTTGGCCTAGATCAGCAATGTTTACCCAAGCTAAATTACTTCTCTAATGAGCCAAAAACAAAAATCAAAAATGAAAATCTATGGCCAACAATTGTGTTACAGAGGTATATCAGAGGGGCGGGATTATGTAAAGGAAGTCAATTGAGTTGCAAAACTTAAGTCTCCCCTGTTTTATACATGGGCCACAAGTCCTCTGGGAGTCAAATGTTACCCCCAGGTAAGAGAATGTATATGATCTGGAATTGGGTATGCCCTTCAATGCACAGGTTCACAGCTTCAAATTTCTGGGGCCATAGGCCATAAGAAAAGACTTGGCGGGGTTCGTAACCAGGCCTAGGCTATCCATAAAATGTTAAAATATATCAAATGGTAGCTGAAGGCCATTAGGTGTTCTGGACAAGAGGATAGCATCATCTGCATACAGGAGGACAGAGATACTCTGTCCGATCACAAATGGCATGTCCTTTCCCTTATGAAATACATTTGAATCCAAGTCATTAATATATATTAGAAATTAAATTGGTGCTAAAACACAGCCTTTCCGAACAACTCGGCCCAGGGCAAAACTCTCACTACATTCACTGTTTGGCCCAAATCTAACAGTAGCATTTAAGTCTATGTGGAGGCCTCCTAAAAAGGACACCAGGCCAGGATCCAAGCCCTTAGTTTCAAATAGTTTTGACCTGACCACGCTATCAAACGTGCAGGGTTGGTCCATAAATGCGAGATAGACATGGCCTCTTTTCGCTACAGTATATTTGTTAATTAGCAGATGTAGGTTGAGACACTGCTCTTGGGTGACCAATATTAAGTATAAAACCATATTGAACCATATTAGACATCAGAAAAATGCGGTTCTCAGTAGACCAGGAAATAAGATAGGCCTGTCACAACTAGGGGAGGCCCTGTTACCTTTTTTAAAAATTGGGCACAATTATATCTGAATGCCAAGACTGCGGAATGCCCCTCTTACGTTCAGCGTTGGCAAAATTGATAATAATGGGCGCCTATAAATCCATCTCCAGTTTATAAAAGTCCATCAGAACCTGGGGCTTTAGACTTAGGACTCTCGCGGATTGCCTCAGTGACTTCATCAATCCCGAATTCAATATCCACTGGAAATATAGGCAGGTTAGGGACAGGTGCCCCATTCTCAGGATCGGCTGTCTGATACACTTGACTAAAGTGTTCAACCCAGCAGTCTGCAATAATGTTGGTTGTAGTAAAGTAGGACTTGCTTCTTATGGTTACCCCCACTTTTTTGCTTGATATGATGCTGTTTTTGACTAGTCTGACTGGGATCCTGCTAATCAGGACCCCAGTCTATCTGCTTTCTCCTACAACTGTTGTATATGTACTTAGGTACACCTGAGATTGGATACTGGGGTACCCTTGTCATTCCCTAGTATATGGTACCCATGTACCCAGGGCATAGGTACCCCAGAGGTCTCCCATGGGCTGCAGTATGTATTATGCCACCCATGAGAGACCATTCAAACTGGAACTACAGGCCTGTCATTGCAGCCTGTGTACGTTCGTGCATGCACCAATTACGAGAGTTATATGTTTACTATATCTAAGGGTCACTGCACTTAAAACCTATAAGTCACCCCTATAGCAAGCCTTTACAATCCTGAGGACAGGGCGCTTGGTTCTAAGTGAGAGGGTGCCCCTGCATGAGCAGGACACCACTGCAGCCTACAGAGCCCATTCTGTCAGTGAAGCAGCCATATACTAATATAGAGAGGCATTACGTGACCGCGTGATGACCGTCTCGAAAATGGCTGCAACGAGCCTTATTGTGTTTGGTGTCAAACATGTTGGAATCATACCCCCAGACCGTTACCGGTGTGAGAGGTATGATTCCACCCACCGGGAGAGCCCTCTGTTAGGCTCTCAGTGTTCCCGGTACCAGCCTTATAGTTCCGGACAGCACAAAATGGTTGCTGCCGACCAGAGACACATTTCTGCTCTCCTGCTGCTGAGCCAAGCTCGATCAGAGGAAGGCAGGACAATAGGCATCCTGTCACAGGGAGGTGTGACCACCTCCCAGACAGGATTTAGTGTATTAGGGCTGGGTGGGTGCACTTGCCAACACCTGAAAGTCTGCATGAGGGGTACATTTGGTGTCCCTGTGCATAGTCCAGTTCAAACCAGTCCTGGGAGCCGTTGGCTCCAGCTCTGGCGCGTAACTGGACAAAAGACATGGGAGTAACCTCCCCCCTGTCCAGACCCTCCCCTCGGAGGGTCCCCTGAATCTTCCCAACCCTTTCCTTACGGTACTTAAGGGCTTACCTGAGTGTAGGTCCCTAGATTCGTCGTGGACAAGATTCAGAACTGAAACCACTGCACTTCGACTGTCTGAGCATTCTGGACTTCGCTGGACTTTGTTTGGGCCTGACTTCGTCTCCCGCTCAGTCTGCTGCCTCGTCTGTGCCTGTGCACCATACAGGATCCGTGTAGGGCCTGTGGAGCATCCAAGACACCTGAAGATAATCTCCCTTGGAGTGAAGGAGTCACTCCCCTGCATTCACAGGCACTGCAACACTGCTGATAGGTCTGCTGATCCCGAGCTCCTACAGACTCCAAGGGTTCAACAACACAGGAGGTAGGTTTCTAGGTCCCTCGAGGCCCAACCTGCCCTCTCATTCAGCTTGAGGTCAGAATCCCTGGTGGGGGCTGCAATACCTGAACCCCTGTGCACTGCATACTTTTGCAAGTGAAATGCTTGTTGGCAATCCTGCAGCAAGTGCATTGGGCTCCAAATAGCACCAACCTCTGGCACCTTCTCCTGCAAAGATCTTCACCCACATCGCACCGTGTGCTCCGTGGCCTGTTGTTTTGTAAAGCTACCCGAGGTCCTCCTGCGACTCCAGTGTCTTCGACCTGTGGGTCCTTTGGAGGGTCAACTATGTCTTCTTTGTGCTCCCCTGATTGCTCTAGGCTTGCCCTGGCTCCCCTGCTTGTGGTGAGTCTCCTGGATCTTGCTGGTCCTCTTCCTGCAACTTCTTTACTTACTGTGTGGGTTGCTTTTGCCAAGGCTTGATGGTGCTCCCGCAGGACACCGACCCTTCAGCACTCTACATCCTTCGTGGGACAGCTCGTATCCGGCTCCTGGTTGCACTCAGCGTCGCCTGGTCCCCACAGCTGCAGAGTCAAGGTCATCGACATCTAACCTGAAGCACCTGACATCAGTGGGCATTCATCTACCGAGCCCCTGGTCACTCTCAAGTGACCCAGACTCTGTCCCCTCTGCTTTTAGGTACTCTTCATCAAGAGTCCATGTTTGGATTCCCAAGGACACTTTCTCCTTTTCCAGCAGCAACACTTTCCTGAAGTCCTCCATTGGGTTCGACAGCAGTTCCCAACGCCACTTCACACCTTTGCACCCGGCTTCCCTGGGATAGGTAACTTGGGTACCACCGTATCCACAGGTGGGGTGGCTCTCCAGCCTTCTGTCTTCCATGGGGTTTCTTCAGGGTCCACTGGGAAGGGTCCTTAATCTTTAAAAATCCAACTGCGACTTGCACATAGACTTGCATGGAGCACGGGGTCGTGTACTCACACTGCACATGCTCTCCGTGGGGTCCCTATCTACTCACCTTGGGTGGTTCTTTGGAGTCCCAGCAATTCTACGTCCTCTCAACAGTGTCCTGACTCAAGTTGTGGTTCTTATACCACTTTTTTAGTATATGGTTCGGTGCCCCCCCCCCCGGGCCCACTGTGTATTAGTGCTATTTACTGTGATTTCTTTGCTATAGTATTGTGTGCTTTGTGTATATCTCTGTGTGGGAGATGCTGGAACGTACTAGAGAGTATTATATAATAAATACATATTTTTATAAATACCTTGTGTGGTTCTCTTTCATTTAATCTATGCTATAAGATTGCATTCTGGTAAAACAAGCTGCTTTACACTCCTTCAAGACTATGCCTGAAGGCTGCTCTCCACAGCTACCACTTGGATAGCTTTCTAAGGTTGTCTGAGACCTCTTAAGTCACCATAAGGGTTGTCTGGACTGGTGCAGGGTGCCCACTTACTTTAGTGGATTTCACATACAAGGCCAGCTTCTCACATGGGTGTCCAGTGGTTGGGATTCAAGCCTGCATTGTTTTACCAAATAAATCTTTGTATTTATTAACTGAAAAACCACTAGTACTAGGCACATATAATACAAGCTTATAATAGTAACTTGGGGTTGGGTAAGTTAAAGGGTCTAGTGCACCCTTTCTATAACCTAAGAGAGTTTAGTTCCCACTAGGTTAGGTAGGTGCAACACCCCACCACACTTAGTATGTCTACTAAAGGAGATGCCAGTGGCTCTCTGCCTTCTAGATATACTGAACAGAAAGCACTGTGTGCATCTAGGAAGCTGAAGACAGGGAGAAGTGCCAACACTCAACGCCTGGTAGAGGTGTTACTGTTAGAGGACTTGAGGAAAAACCCTGGGTCAGATGAACAGGACAGAGTGGGTGGGACAAGGAATGAAGATAGGGCTGGAGGGGGGACCCTCTTCGACCTAATATCAAACCCTGACAATTCAGACCTCCCAGAGGAGAGCACAGAGGGACAAGAGGATGCCCTCTTTGATCCTCCTGGGAAGGTGCAGAGTAGACCAAGGAGGTCTAGATCCTCCTCTGCTGAATCCGATACTTCTAGACAGTCAGTAGGGACCTCCATTTCTAGTGAGGGGGGAACTCTTTGGATAGGAAGCACCAAATGCTTGAATTTGAGAAAGCTAGGCTCAGGCTCAGGAAAGAGCAGTTGGCCCTTGACGGAGAGTCCCTAGAAGTCAAGAAGGCAAGGAAGAAATTGCGACTAGAGTTAAGGAACATTCCTTTGATAATAGGAACCTGAGCAAGATTGTCCCTCCCTACCATGTTGGGGATGACATCCATAAATGGATAACTGCTTTGGAGAGGGCCTGCAAAGTTCAGAGGGTCCCTCAAGATCAGTGGGCAGCTATCTTGTGGCTCTCCTTTGGAGACAAAGGCAGAGATAAGCTCCTCACCATTAGAGAAGAGGATGCTGACAATTACTCAGTTTCGAAGAGTGCTCTCATTGATGGGTTTGGCTTAACCACTGACCAATACAGGATTAAGTTCAGAGACACCCAGAAGACACAGAATCAGGACTGGGTAGACTTTGTGGATAGTGCTATTAAGGCTCTGAAAGGTTGTTTGCTTGGCAGCAAGGTGCATGACTTTGATGGATTGTACAATGTGATTATGAGGGAGCAGATCCTTAATAATTGCCAGAAGCAGCTATTGCATCAGTACCTGGTGGACTCAGATCTGACTTCTCCCTAAGAATTGTGAAAGAAGGCAGATAAATGGGTCAGAACCAGGGTGAAGCAGAAAAATCAGAACCATGGTGTTGACCAGAAGAAGCAAGATTCTTCAAAAACTCAGGATAAGGGTGGGGATAAGGGTAAAAACAAAGAGTCTTCATCAGGGCCCCAAAAACCTGCATCTGGGGGGGAGTCACAATCCAACAAGGGAAAAGGCAAAAAGAAGCCTTGGTGTTACTTGTGTAAGGTGAAAACTCATTGGACAAAAGATGCTGATTGTCCAAAAGCCAAGGAAACTACTCCTACCACCACTGTCCCTAATGCAACTGCTCCCCCTAGCACAAGTACAAGTGGTGGTAGAGGAAACAAGGGATTAGTGGGATTAACCTTGGGATCTGAGGTGGGTTCTGACTTAGTCAGAACTCCATCTCAGGCTGTTCTAGTCTGTGATGGTGGCATGGATATTGTCACCTTACTTGTCAGTACCAGTAACCTGGGCAAGTACTGACAACAGCCTTTGATCAATGGAACAGAGGCAATGGCCTACAGGGACACAGGGGCCAGTGTCACAATGGTGACAGAAAAACTTACGTCTCCTGGACAGATCATACTTGGTGAGATGTACCAAGTGACCAATGCAAACAATGTCAGGACTGACCATTCCTTGGCAGTTGTTAATTTTAGCTGGGGAGGGGTAACTGGCCCTAAAAAGGTTGTGGTAAGTTCAGACCTACCAGTAGATTGTTTGTTGGGCAATGATTTGGAGACTTCAGCTTGGGCTGATGTGGAATTTAGGACTAATGCAGCAATGTTGGGCATCTCTGCAGATGTGTTTGCTGTGACTAGGTCACAAGCCAAACTGACATACACTGAACAGGCCCTGGATCCTGGAACAATGGACCAGGTGCCTTCCAAGAGAAGGTACAGGAGGGGTAAGGCTGTGTCTCCCCCCCCAAACTCAGAGTGAGGATCAGTCTCTTGAGGGAGATGATCTTAGTCCCTGTGAAGAAACTGTCCCAGATGAACTTGAGCCTGATCAGGTTGAGTTCTTGGGGACAGGGGGCCCTTCCAGAGCAGACTTGAGCTTGGAGCAGCAAACCTGCCCCTCTCTTGAACCCCTCAGACAGCAAGCTGCTGCTGAGGCTGCTGGGAATGTCAGTGGGTCCCACAGGATCTACTGGGATGAGGGACTCCTTTATTAAGAGGGTAGAGACCCCAAGCCTGGTGCTACCAGGAGTTTGGTTATACCTCTGAAGCTTAGGGGCTTCCTACTCACCCTTGTACATGACATTCCCCTGGCAGGACACCTAGTTCAAAGTAAGACTTGGGACAGGCTTGTCCCTCACTTTCACTGACCTCACATGTCTGAAGACACCAAGGAGTTTTGTTGCTCCTGTGCCACTTGCCAAGCCAGTGGTAAGGCAGGTGGCACTTCCAGTGGTGGGAGTTCCCTTTGAGAGGGTTGGGATTGACATAATTGGTTCCATGAACCCCCTACAGCATCTGGGCACAGTCACATTCTAGTGGTGGTGGACCATGCCACTAGGTACCCAGAAGCCATTCCCCTTAGAACCACCACTGCTCCTGAGGTGGCCTGGGCCCTCCTGGGAATTTTCACTGTAATGTATAAGGAGTGTGGAGTGAACTACAAATTCACCACACCCTATCACCCACAATGCAATGGGTTAGTTGGGAGATTGGGTTGGCAGAGGTGGGCACACCTTCGGGATGGCTAGTTTTTCCCGTCTGTCTTCCCACCGAAAAGGAGGGGAGACAGGAAGGGGGCCTGCTCCTGACAGCAGGAGAGGCTGGTGGTAGCATTACAAAGGCTGCCAGGCCTTTGAAGCTCCCCTGCCACAGATGGCTCTTCCTGGCCTGGGGGAGGTGTGAACACCTCTGCCCAGGAAAGGTTTTGTTTCTGGGCTCAGGGAGCGAAGGCTCCCACCCTAGGGGTCCAGAAACATGTCTTGTGGTGGCAGGTTGGTGTGTACCAGTCAGGGAACCCACCAGAAGCTGGTCGTTTTTCAGAGGGCATCTCTAAGATGCCCTCAGAGTGCATTTTTCATTAAATACCACACTGGCATCAGTGTGGGTTTAATGTGCTGAAAAGTTTGATACCAAACTTGTCAGTTTTCAGTGTAGCCATTATGATGCTGTGGAGTTTGTAATGACAAACTCCCAGCACCATATACTCTTAATGGCAGCACTGCACTTACAATGTCTAAGAATAGACTTTGACACTGTAGGGGTACCGGGCTCATGCACCTGTACCCTCACCACTGGTATAGGGCACCCAGGTAGAGGGGTGACTGATCTATGCCAGGGCTGTGGGTTGTAGGCATGGCACACAGAGATGGGTGCCGTGTCAACTCTTCACTTTGTTTTGCACCAAAACACGCAGCCTGCAATGGCAGTGTGTGTGTGTGTGTGTGTTAGAAATGGGATCTCTGGTTGGATAAGGCTTGCGCCAAAGCCAGGCAGAGACCACCACTCTAGTCAGGGCGAGGGAGTTACACGCCAAAGATAACCCCTGCTCACCCCCTTGGTAGCTTGGCACGAGCAGTCAGGCTTATCCCGGAGGCCATGTGTAAAGCGTTTGCGCACACAGCAACAACATACCAGGCACACCACAAAAGGAACTCCACACAAGGTTATATCAAAAATAGCCTTTGTATTCTCATAACACATTAGAATAGTAATCACATAATATACATTGTGCCACCTGGCACTAGGTAATATCTACAAGGGATTATGTACACCTGACAGGGCCAACTGGACCACTGTCAGAACCATCACAAAGTGAACTTAGTAAATCTAGGACATACCATAAACGTAGAACACAGCCAGTAAACACTGGCAACCTCAGCATCATCCTGTAACATAAACCCTATTATGCACAGTATCACATTTAGGCGTGAAATACATTCTGCGCCAACCTCACCAGCATAAACACATTATGCAATCATCTCATAAGTCTAAACGCATTAGACCCTAACCTCCTAAGCATAACTCACATTAGGGGTAAAACTCACAGTAGGAAATAATCTCACTAGCATAAACCACAGTATGCAAATAACCTCATACATAAACCACAGTTAGAGGCATAACACAGGGTGCGTAAATCATAGTACATGAATCACATTTCCTAACACCACATAAATCACATTAGGGCCTGGCGCCCTACAAACCCAACCGTCCCCCTGGCCAACTGGCCTTCTCAAAGGGGCTCAAATGCCCTATGTCCAACAAAGCCAGGGCTTGTGGCTGCCACTGAAGCAACCTCACAAGGTGCACCATGGCGCAGACCTAAACGGGGCAGCTGACACTAATTGCCGTGCAGCTGTGAACATCAAATGGGCCCTGGCACGAAGTGCCCTCAGGACCCCACTGGGGCTATCTAATTAACTCTGCCCCCTTCGTTGCAGCTGCCTGCGCTCTCGCAGGACAGCTGGGATCATCGCCAAAGGGGCCCGGCACCACGGTGCCCTCTGGGCCCCCACGGAGCTTTTAAATAAGCTTGCCCCCATGTTGGAGCAGCCCGCTCTCTGCGGGACCGCCCAGGCACCGACAATGTGCCTCGAAATGCCCCCAAGTCACTGGGAAACTCATGGGCCCCTTTGGGCCCCCAAACAATAAGTAGGCCTCGTTGGAGCGGCCCGCTGCCAGACGGGGCCGCTCAGAATCCACCAGAACCGGTGCTGTGCCTCGACGGCACCACCACCATGGAGAAGCTCCCCCACTCACCGGCTCTCGGCGGCATGCACCAGGAGAGCCCCCCCTCCTCGGTGGCTCTCTCCTCACTTGTGGCCTCGCTCTCCTCTGCCGGGCAGCAACACGCGGGGGCTCCCTCTTCACCGCGGGAGCTCCGCTTGGGATCCTGCACTGGCGCTGCCTGCTCCGGCCTTGCTCCTCACTTCACCCAGGCCCCTTCCTGGGACCCAGGACTTCTCTGACATACGCGGGGCTTCCCTTAGCTCATGGGAGCCCTGCACGACCGCAGGGTTCTTCTCTGGACGCGGGGCCGGGCTTCCCTCACAAATGCGGAAGTCCCGCCCCACGTCAGGCGCCACGTTGCCTGTCTTCCTGCTCGGGCCGGGGGCGGTGATTTCTCTCTTGGCAGCAAATGAGGGGTAGGCACCCGCGATTTTAGGCAATCATAAACTGGGGTGGGCTCCCGCTTAGAAACACGAAATTGCGGGGTGGGCACCCGTGCTCTAGGCACCACGGGGGAATCCCTCACGCTGGGATTCCCCCCATCAAGACGAGCAGCTCAGCGCTGCAGAGCCCTCGTGCTCCTTCTCTGAGGGAAATAAAGCACAGCGCTCACGAGACGCTAGAGGCAGCAAAGATCCTAGACTAAGTCCTGGACTCTAGCAAGAGAAGCAGAAGGGTCCCCAAAGCCCTTGGGGATGAAGGGGCAATGCAGGGTCCAGGGAGGCAAGCCCTCATGGCAGTCCCCCTGGGCCCCAGCAGCAGCACGCCGCAGCAGGATTCAGGAACAAGAACTGAACAACATCATGGGGTCGCAGCCCCTATATTTATATCAACATTTCCTTTGTCTTTAGTGCAGGGCTTGGGGGAACCAGATGCAACTGGTTCAGGGGGGATTTGGAGCACTTTGTTTTGCAAGCTCCTCTTTCCCTTTGTCAGGTGGGGGCTAGGTGATCAGACACACCACAGGGGGCGGAGCCAGCATTGTACAGGGCAGGCACACTCTTATTCAGAGTCAGGGGATTACTCATCCCACTACTCCCAGCCCAGGTGTCCTATTCAGCCCAGCGCTGACTCACCCTGCCCCTCCTGGAGCGACACACACCTCTCAGCCCCTGTCACTCACAAGCCAGACATGCAATTTACATCAGGCAGGCAGACACATAGCACACAGAAATGCCAACTTCTAAAAGTGGCATTTCTCCAACAGTCATCATAAATCTGCGCACACCATTGCGCAGCATTTATTCTCACAAGTTCATACATACTAAACTCGACCCTGCTGCTCCTCTCATACCAGGAATTACCACTGACACTCTTATCCCCAATGCATTCCTATGGGAGGGCAGGCCAACTTCGCCAAATGTACACAGAGAGTGCACGCACTTTACACTGGACCACAGTGCTAAAGTGCCCAGAGGCCTAAAACCACCAACACCAGGTCAGAACTTAAGGCAAAAAGTTTAGGGGTGAACCTGCCAAAAAGGGCCAAGTCCAACAGTGTGTGTAAAGGTACAGGGCCTCTAAGGGTGGCACAATAAGTGGTGCAGCCCTTAGAGGTCTTCCCTGGTCACAGTGCCCTGGGTACCTGTGGTACCATTTACCAGGGGCTGACCTGTGGCCAGAGATGCCAATTGGGTTTGGGTATAGTTTTGGGGAAAGAATACAGGCCCTGGGAACCTGATTGGCTGGGACCCAGGGCACATCAAGTCAAAAGTGCATCAGTAGTCTGGTAAAAAGTGGGGGGTTACTGCAACAGAAACCCAGCTTCTCACAAGCAGCCATATACTAATATAGAGAGGCATTACGTGACTGCGCAATGACCATCTCGAAAATGGCTGCAACTAACCTTATCGCATTTGATGTCAAACTTGTTGGAATCATACCCCCACACTGTTACCGGTGCGGGAGGTATGATTCCACCCACCGGGAGAGCCTTCTGTTAGGCTCTCAGTGTTCCGGGTACCAGCCTCTTTGTCCCGGACACCACAAAATGGTTGCTGCTGACCAGAGACACATTTCTGCCCCCCTGCTGTTGAGCCAAGCTTGAGCAGAGGAAGGCAGGACAATAGGCATCCTGTCACAGGGAGGTGTGACCACCTCCCAGACAGGATTTAGTGTATTAGTCCTGGGTGGGTGCGCTTGCCAGTGCCTGAAAGTCTGCATGAGTGGCGCATTTGGTGTCCCTGTGCATAGTCCAATTCAAACCAGTCCTGGGAGCTGTTGGCTCCTGCTCTGGCAAGAAACTGGACAAAAGACATGGGAGTAACCTCCCCCCTGTCCAGACCCTCCCCTCGGAGGGTCCCCTGAATCTTCCCAACCCTTTCCTTAGGATACTTAAGGGCTTACCTAAGTGTAGGTCCCTAGATTCGTTGTGGACAAGATTCAGAACTGAAACCACTGCACTTCGACCGTCTGGGCACTCTGGACTTCACTGGACTTCGTTTGGGCCTGACTTCATCTCCCTCTCAGTCTGCTGCCTCGTCTGTGCCTGTGCACCATATAAGAAACCTGAAGATAATCTCCCTTTGAGTGAAGGAGTCACTCCCCTGTATTCACAGGCACCACAACACTGCTGACCTGTCTGCCGATCCTGAACTCCTACGGACTCCAAAGGGTTCAACAACACAAGAGGTAGGTTTCTATGTACCTCAAGGCCTGACCTGCCCTCTCACCCAGTTTGAGGTCAGAATCCATTGTGGGGGCTGCAATACCCGAACCCCTGTGCACCGCGTACTTTTGCAAGTGCAAATGCTTGTTCGCAATTCTGCAGCAAGTGCATTGGGTTCCTAATATCCCCAACCTCTGGCTCCTTCTCCTGCAAAGATCTTCACCCACATTGCACCGTGTGCTCCGTGGCCTGCTGTTTTGTAAAGCTGCCTGAGGTCCTCCTGCGACTCCAGTGTCTTCGATCTGTGGGTCCTGTTGAGGGTCAACTACATCTTCTTTGGGCTCCCGGATTGCTCTGGGCTTGCCCTGACTCCCCTGCTTGTGGTGAGTCTCTTGGACCTTGCTGGTCCTCTTCCTGCAACTTCTTGACTTCCTGCATGGGTTGCATTTGCCAAGGCTTGTTGGTGCTCCCGCCAGACACCGACCCCTCAGCACTCGACATCCTTCATGGGACAGCTTGTATCGGGCTCCTGGTTGCCCTCAACATCGCCTGGTCCCCACAGCTGCAGATTCAAGGTCATTGACATCTATCCTGAAGCACCCGACATCGTTGGGTATTCGTCTACCAAGCCCCTGGTCACTCTCAAGTGACCCAGACTCTGTCCCCTCTGCTTTCAGGTACTCTTCATCAAGAATCCACATTTGGATTCCCAAGGACACTTTCTCCTCTTCCAGCAGAGGCACTTTCCTGAAGTCCTCCATTGGGTTCGACAGCGGTTTCCGACGCCACTTCACACCGATGCACCCGGCTTCCCTGGGATAGGTAACTTGGGTACCACCATATCCACGGGTGGGGTGGCTCTCGAACCTTCTGTCTTCCACGGGGTTTATTCAGGATCCACTGGGAAGGGTCCTTAATCTTTAAAAATCCAACCGCGACTTGCACATAGACTTGTACGGAGCACGCGGTCGTGTACTCACACTGCACACGCTCTCCGTGGGGTCCTTATCTACTCACCTTGGGTGGTTCCTTGGGGTTCCAGCAATTCTACATCCTCTCGACATTGCCCTGACTCGAGTCGTGGTTCTTATACTACTTTTTAGTATATGGTTCGGTCACCCTCTGGGGCCCGCTGTGTATTAGTGCTATTTACAGTAATTTCTTTGCTATAGTATTGTGTGCTTTGTGTATATCTCCGTGTTGGAGATAATGGAACGTACTAGAGAGTATTATATAATAAATACATATTTTTATAAATACCTTCTGTGGGTCTCTGTCATTTAATCTATACTATAAGATTGCATTCTGGTAAAACAAGCTGCTTTACACTCCTTCAAGACTAAGCCTGAAGACTGCTCTCCACAGCTACCACTTGTATAGCTTTCTAAAGTTGTCTGAGACCTCTTAAATCACCATAAGGGTTGTCTGGACTGGTGCAAGGTGCCCCCTTACCTTAATGGACATCATATACCAGGCCTGCTTCTCACATTGGTACAAACCAGATCACGATAAGTTTTCAAGCTTTTATTCTTAACTATATTTCAGAATGAGCCGGAGTCTTTTGCCCTGCAACAATTAACCAAAGTGTTCCACGCTTCATCCCTCAAATCTGCCTTCCTCTTGATAATTTGCAACTTGTAGCACCTCCTATTTTCAGCAATGGCCACCCAATCCCTAGAGGTTGACCTTAGGGCGCTGTGAAGATGCCTTCTGGCCTCCCTACATTGAATATGGAACCAAGAATAATTAGGATTCCTGTTGTAGGCTGAAGGTTTCAAGAGATAGGATCAGATGGTGTGACCTTAGGCGGCAAACGTATCCACACTACAGTCCAAATCACTAATGGGTCTAAGACATTCAAAAAGCAGGGTCAGGTAGTCCGCACCGAGCCAGCTCTGAATTTCATTCAGGTTAGCCGATCTCCAAGTGAGCCTCAACCCCTTGTTTCTTGGAGTACGTTGAAACCTCCCACAGCAATCGCCCGAGGGTGACAAGTCTGGCATACCAACGTAATAGAAAGTGGGTAATTATCACTAAAAGGGCTGGGAATGAGCACCTCATCCTTAATATAATCCGAACGATTCCTACTAGCAAATATACAATCAATGACTGACAATCCTGCCCGTTCAACAAAAGTTGGTGTCATAACACTCCACTGCGCAGCCCATTCAAATGTGTTGCAGAGGTCATCTTTGAGCAAGTAAGGGAGCAACATCAAACCTCTGTGATCCCTTGGGCCAGTGAAAATCGCCAGGTGCTAGTAATTGAAAGACTGAGAACCTAGGTCCACTGGTCCTACCACCTCACTAACAAGGTTGACAGTAAAGTCCCCTACCAAGATGATATTTAATCAATCAAGGGTTTGTTAAGCGCAACTACTCATCCAACGGGGTCTCAAGGTGCTGAGGTGGGTGTGGGGGGGAGCGTGCAGCTCGTGGATGTTCACAGTGATTCGTTGAAGAGCCAGGTCTTGAGGTCCTTCAAGAACTTGGAGAGTGTTGGTGTCTGTCGGAGGTGGAGAGGGAGGGCGTTCCATGCCTTGGCTGCGAGGTAGGAGAAGGAATGACCTCCTGTTCTGGTCTTCTTGATGCACGGCACCATCGCAAGGGAGAGCTGGGCTGAGCGAAGGGATATGTGGGGTGCATGGAATGAGAGGCTGTGGTTCATGTAGGTGGGTCCGGTGTTGTGGAGGGCTTTGTGGGTGTGGGTGAGAAGCTTGAAGGTGATTCTGTTCTAGACAGGGAGCCAATGTAGTGTCCGCAGGTGTTGGGTGATGTGGCAGTGGCGCAGTAGGTTGAGGACTAGTCTGGCGGAGGCATTCTGGACGTTCTGGAGTTTGCGGGTGAGGTTCTTGTTGATCCCGGTGTAGAGTGCGTTGCCGTAGTCCCGTCTGCTGCTGATTAGGGCGTGGGTAATGGTTTTCTTGTGTTCGAGGGGAATCCAGTTGAAGGTCTTTCATAGGAGATGGAGGGTGTGGAAACAGGAAAAGGTGACCGCGCTGATTTGGCGGTCCATTTTGAGTTCGGAGTCCAGGATGATTCTGAGGTTGCGTGCGTGGTCCGTGGGGGAGGGTGGGTTCCTGAGGGGGGGGGGCCACCAGGAGTCATTCCTGGCATCGGGGTGTGGGCCCATGATGAGTAGTTCGGTTTTGTCCGTGTTTAGTTGTAGGCAACTGTTCTTTATCCAGCAAGATTGTCAGGGCAAGATTCTTTTTTGTACTCTTTAGGGAAAAATTCCAAACAAACAATAGTTCATTTTGTTAGATATTTATAATGGTGTTGTCACTCTATCCGTGAGAGTGATTGAAAGAACAGCCAACACGTGTTTCACCCCTTTACATGGCCATCCGGCCTGGGGCTTCCTCAGGGCGTTTATTGGAATATTAGGTCGGTGAGTTCATCTTGGTCAATATGGTTCCTGATAATTCTCTTAATATCGGGCGTAATGCCGCTACGGAAAGGCTCATTCAGGAGGTGTAGAACTGTTCTTTATCCACCTGGCAACTGCTTCCATTCCTTCTTGAAAGTTGTGTTTGGAGATGTTGGGTTCGTTAGATAGGGAGAGGATGAGTTGGGTGTCGTCTGCGTATGATACGGTGTTGAGTTTGTGTGTTCTGACGATTGATGCGAGCAGGGCCATGTAGACGTTGAACAGGGTGGAGCTGATGGAAGATCCTTGGGGGGCTCCACATGTGGTCTGTGTGGGGTCCGAGAGGAAGGGAGGGAGTCTGACCCACTGCGTTCTGCCGGAGAGGAATGAGCGGATCCAGTCGAGGGCTTTGTTCTGGATTCCTGAGTCGTGGAGTCTGCCGGCTAGGATGCGGTGTGAGACTATGTCGAAGGATGCAGAGAGAGTTCCAGGAGGATGAGGGCCACAGTCTCTTCTCTGTCGAGGAGGGAGCAGATGTCATCTGTCGTGGCGAGGAGGGCGGTTTCTGTGCTGTGGTTCTTCCTGAAGCCTGATTGGGAGGAGTTGACGATGTTGTTTTCTTCTATGAAGGAGGCAAGTTGACTGTTGACAGCTTTTACAAGGACTTTCACAGGGTACAGGTGTAAGGAGATTGGTCGGAATTTCTTGAGGTCAGTGGGGTCCACCAAGGGTTTTTTCCCTCCTATTCAGGTCAGAATCTAAAAAGGCAAGACTGGATTCCAGCTCATTGATAAAATCAAAAAGAGATGCAAAATTGGGGTTAACATTACTAGACAAATTGTCATTATAACATTAATTAAAACAAGGCTCGGAAAATTGAGTGACTTTATAGTTAATGCCTGAAACAGCCAACTATTGGTAGTAATGGGTGAGATAAGATAATCAAGAGTGATCTTAAACTAGACAGCAAGCCCAGCCCTGGCACTTCCCATCACTAATGGGAGAGTGGGGATAGAAAAACAAGTGAAACCACCACAAAACAAATCCCTAGGGGTCCAGGACTCCTGTAAAATAACAATATCAAATGTAGATATAAAATCGACCCTCTTTCATATTTGGTCTTTAGCTGCAAGCCCAGCAATGTTCCAACTCAGCAACTTAACCTTATTGTTTGAGCATAAGGGGTCAGGCATTGGCCTGGTGTGAGCGCTGTCAGAGCCTTCTGAGATGAAATTGTTAACAGATGACAAAATGGGCTCCCTAGTAGGCACATTACATTCAGTGACACATTCATTTGGTAATGACAA
Source organism: Calotriton arnoldi (assembly GCA_963921515.1). Lineage (NCBI taxonomy): Eukaryota > Metazoa > Chordata > Amphibia > Caudata > Salamandridae > Calotriton > Calotriton arnoldi. Next base: position 529,102 of record CAWUFW010005086.1, read on the forward strand.
AGTAGAAATATTGAGTCAATCAATGTCACCCACCCTGAACAGGGCAGAAAAATGAATGGTGGGAACAGAATAGGACACACTTTGCACAGGCAGAGGAGCACACCTGTCCCTCAAATCACCAGCACTCGGTCTTCAATCTCTATAGAATTTTCCCAGGCTCATTGTCTTTACTTTACTTGGTCTAACCAAGCCCTGATAAGAAGAATGAATGAGTTCGCCTGTGACAAGTGGGTTGCCAAAATTAACAATCATGGTCTGCCTAAAACTCCTTTTCCAAATAGCCCACCCAAGACACTCTGCGAGCAAACAAGATGTATGAGAACAAATTGACTTTGCATCAAATATGAGAGTGAAGACAATGGATGACATGATTCATTAACTGTTTGGTGCTCCCAGTGGCCTGAGAGTTAAGTTTGGGGACATTGGCTATGGCCACAACATACGACAAACAGCTGACGCTAGGTGCATCACTGAAGAATGGCCCCTAGGATTAGCCAAGACTGATGAAGCAGATGGAACGGCCATGGGTGCCTGATGAGGAGGTAATGCACAAGACTGATGAGAAAGTGGTGTGCAAGACAGTGGCTGAGGGGGAAACTGGCAGAGGTACAACAGGGCTGTATTAAAATCTGCGAGATTCAGAAGGTGGTTAGTGGAAGGTTCAAATGCACAGTTGGGTTGCTCCATAGCAAGTGCGCCATGTCCAGGCCTCGCAATCTCAGTCAGTTTCCTTTCAATTACCGACATGTGGTCAAGCACAGGGTGGAAGCTAGAGGCTAAGACTGCCTTGAAGAGGTCTGACATCTTGCAAAAGAAGAGCTTTATAATCCAAGTTGGAGCACTGAGGAGGGTGATTAGAAGAACAAAGAATAGCACAGGGGCGCAAAATTGGGGGGTCCTCCATAGTGGCCGTTGATCTAGTTTGTTTATTGCGCTTCTTGCTTTTTGTTAGTGGGGAACAGTCCACAAGAAGCAGGGTTAGTGACGTGAATGGTAGACAAACGGACGCCGGATGACAATTAGACACAAGGCCATCTGACACAGCTTTGGGGTCCTCCAACTGGGACAAGTGAGTCAGTGGGATAAACAGGTGGAATCAAATGAAGATTTTCTGCAGGAAGGGAAAGTTGTCACTCAGCGAGCTAAATCTCTTTGTCAATTACCCACACTGATCACTCAATAAACCTATCCAGCGTTGTATTCTTAGGTTTAGTGGGGTTAGATATTCCCAAATTGTTCTTGCCCATATTCTCTCTGACGCCCCTAACTTTGGTGGCAGACTAGACAGCTGACCTCCCAAATCAAATCCTGAATCAAAATCCTGAATCAACCCCAATGGGTAGCAGGTACACCCGAAGTTTAAAAGACAGCCCGAAATGCAATAAAACCATGAAGCAAGTCTCACCTTAGGGCTTCGGTGGAAATTGGCAGAAATGGCTGGTGACCGGCCCTAGAAACTAGAGCAATGACAGGGGGCCCGGACAGGCCTCCTCCAGTCAATGACGAGTGAAGACGGGCCCGCTCTTGGCCCAGACTTCACATGAGCCATGCCTGGGCACGTCACCCATGCCTACCGCACTCGTCCTGCGCACGTCCCGCGGGGTTCAGTAGAGCAGCGTGCTTTGTAGCGCTATCCTGGTGTGGCCCCTCCTTCGTCCTCACGGGCAGTCTGGGATTGAAATCGACTCCAGGCGGTAATTCAAGCAATGTTAGGCAGGTAAGTGTGGCGGGCATTGTAGAACAGAGTTAAAATGTTTTAGTTTTTTGAAGACAGGTCGGCGAGCATGAAGTTGTTGGCTTTGGGCATGTTGCTATGAATGTACGAATCAGGTTCTGCGATCATTAGCTGTACATCCACATGTTACGGAAAGTTTACCTGCCAACTTTACTGCTAATCAACATCCTTCTGTTGCCATTGTTAGAAATTTGTCCTCAATAGTCATTACAGGTAGTGTTGCATTAAAATCACTTCCTGGCTATGAATGTCTGAGGTCCCTATCCTTTCCTTATTTAACACTACATATAGATCTCTGTTAGAGGCTTACAATGGGACCATTTCCCTTGATTCCTTTCCTGTCAGTGTTGCCCAGTGGTGGGTTATGCTTCAGTGGGTCTGCCACTTTCTGACCCTTGGTCTTTTTGTGTTCTTTTGTTTATATATACAAAAGGCCTGGATGACTAATTGCTTTTTGCAACACCTTGTGGTTAGGCTTGGGAATGATCCTCACCCTTTTCCTTTCTATACTGGTGCCAATTCCAATCTATGTAGTAAACTCCTGAAAGGGCCGGGCCCATAAGTTCTGGGCCTATACTAGAATTGCAATAAAATGGCTCTTTTTAGCTGCATGTAACCATAGAGGGGAGAAAGTTGTTGTTATTGCCAATCAATTCAACAGGAATTTCTCTGGACACATAGTAACCACAGACAACTCTGTAAGGTTAGTTAATTTATTACAAAGAAAAAAATAACTGGACATAAAGACACCTCAAGATGAGAGTGTAGAAATACATCGGAATCAGCATAAAGCAAAACATGTGCATCTAGTTTAAACGATGCAACATAAACAAAACAATTAATTCAAGAAGCAGAATACAGAGGATCAGAAAGCATGAGTCCAAGTTTCCCTGAATTGAGGGTTGATGAATATAAAGCATTAATCTATCCCTACACTAATGCTAAAATTACATCCCTACTTAAGCATCTTCAGACAGGAAAGTTAAAAGGTGTCAGTCTTTGGAGTCTCTCTAAGAAGTCTCTCCACAGTACTAGGTCATGTAGCATAAATCTAGAGACAGAGCTTGCTCTAAGATGCTCTCTCTCCAAAGGCAGAGAAGAGGTGGGGCACTTTCCCTACTCTCAACATCGCATTATTACAGGTATCTTTCCCAAGAGTCTCTGTGGGTCACGCCATCTGCTCTGAGTACGATCTCAAAGATCGTTTTCCATGGGATAATGGTGTTCTTGATTTGCAACAAGCTGACCTTGATTCCCAGGCCTTCTCCAGTGTGAAACACAACAGCTTTCCTTCATCAACTCGAGTTTACGATGTAACTCCTTCCCTACATGCCTGAATAATAAAACAAAGACATTATTCTAGCTAACAAGGGCACTTCTTCCACCTGCAACACAAAACATGAGAAAGAACAAATTCTCAGCACACATGAAATTCAGCTATTAATTCAAAAGTGAGAGTTTCCAGGGAAATGCATTTTACGCCTACAAGATTTGGCTAACATAAGAGAATGCCATGTGAGCTTTATGAAATTGCATAGAAAATGAGGCACATTCAATTAATACATTTACCTACATGTAAAATGACATGATTAATAACGATTTTAGTACATGAATTGATGTCAATACCACAACACGAACTCTTCAAGTTAATACTTTCTGCAAGTTACATTCACTTTCAACTTTCATTCTCCAAGTTACTTCTTAATGGTCTAAACACATCACATTTCATGTTATTACATTTTGAAATCCTTACACTTCACGTTAATGTGACAAAGGATTACATGCGGGTGCGCTCTACACGTGTGATTATAATGCACCCCTACAAAAAAAATCGATTTCCGCTACATCACTCACCAGTAAAATCTCCTAACTCAATTACTAGACTGTGGGTGACTTGCCATATTACACCATGCAAAGATTTGCTATGTGTTAAATGACTTTTTGTAACACAAAATCCAGCTACTCCCAGGTGGATGTGCTAGAGAAAAACATGTCAACATTTCCTGAAAACCTCATTCAGCCAGAAGCAAATAGTAAATGGTTTAATTAAAACGAAGGCGCAAAAATGCCATTTTAAAAAGTGAAAATCATACAAAATGTGCGTTGAAACTCACAGCAGAAGAAAAACAATAGCATAATCTAAAACATCTTTTTGTGTTTTTTACACATGCTCATCAATGTATAACAGTGCTACAATGACTGCAGGTGGGCTTATCTAATTGCACATACTATAAATGCAGTACTCACAAGCACTCACACACAGCTGCAGACACCAATGTAGACAATGCACTTGTCAGGCTTTTCCTTGAGCTTCACTAGATCCTTTTGACAGCGGCGGTCAGCACAGGTAAGTGCGGTGAGGCGGGGAGGGGCAGGGCGCAGCAGGGGGAAAGCCGATAGACGACGGAATAGGTATTATTTATTTATTTAATTATACCTATTCTGTCGTCTGTCGACTACCCCCCCTCCCAACCCACCCCGCCCCGCCCCGCAAGACTGTGTTTACCTGTGCCGGCCGCCGCTGCCTATTGATGATACTGAATGTTGCACTGCCGGGAGGGTGGGGGGGTGAGGAGGAGGTTGCACTGTAGCAAAAATCAATGCTGATTCCTAGAGGTAGATGAAGGCCCAATATCCCCAGAGCACAACTCTCATGTCCTGGCCAACTGCTGTCTTAATATGGACAACATGCTCCATGTCTTGAAAGCCATATAAAACACCGACCTATCCCCTCATTAAATTGTTAACTGCACTGCATATTTTTTCCGGTGGCATTAGCTGCATACAGAGGACATGGTGCATGGGTTGGCACAGCCAACATTTTCAAAAGTACATACTAAAGTCATGAAATCCTGGTTCTATTTAGTCAACGTATACATTGTATTCATCAAAAACATGCAGATAGTAAATACAGTGATGCGAAATTTGTATGATATGGCAGGTTTTTCAAATATGATTCGGACTATTAGCACATTGCTCCCATATACCAATGATAGTGCCCGAGGCCTGGGAGTTTAAGAAATTCTTTGGATGAATCATACCATTCATGTGGAGATTATATGTAAAGTAGACTGGGATCTTTTATGATGATCTTTGCAAGCATAATGTAGAGTCAACTGCTTTTTTTATGCGACTGCAGTGCATAAAGTGAATTAATTTACCCAAACATTATCTGAGTTAGTGCTTTATTTGCAGATAGTACAGCTCCCTAACAGTGAGCAAGGTTTGCCTCTTTCTGAGCTGTATTGTCTGAAAACAAAGAATTAACTTAGAGAAATAGTGGATTAAACGATTACACTTTACTCATTTCAGGTGTATAAATCAGGCAAACGGTTCTGCACTGCGCTACTCCAAAAAAGCCCATCATGATATGGCCCATGTGCACCACACATTGCCCTATAATCCTGGACAACAGCTGCATTTAATACACAATAGAGACACATAACGCACTCAGGATATATTTAATTAATCAAACGTATTTTCCCCACCACAAGAATGTCCATTGGCTTTAAAAACATAAGGGTTGGCTTAGAGTTTGGCAGAGGGGGTTCTCCATTGCAACAGCAATGGAATACCCTATATGCCAAACTCAAAGTCCGCCCACCCGATTTAGAGGGGGCAGTACCCAACGTAAGTCGGCGACGGAGCCTACTCCTTCTGAGTCTCTGACATACTCCTCTGACTGCCCGATGGAGTGTAAGCTATCGGAGGTTAGCCATCTGACCACCCTCCCAATTAAGAGTGTGTAATTGAATGGCTTTGTTTTTGCTGTCCATCGCCACCATGTAAAATCTGGTGATGAGAGACAGCAAAAAAAATGACAGTTGTCCATGATGTGGGGGGTCAATCGTTTTTCATTTTTTAAAACCAAACTGAAAAAACTGAAACATGAATAACTTTATAACAGTTTTGATGGTGGCCATTCTGTTTGATGGAGAGGTCTGTCATACTTTTACAACATTGACAGGAACCGTCACGATAGTAGTTTGACTGAAGTTTCTTAGGATGTTAGGAGTTGTCTGATGGGCTGGCAGACAAGACTAGATTTGGTGGGTGGAGGTACCTCTGGGTGTCCTCCACCATTCCCACAGAGTGACCTCTATCTACCAAAGTTTAAATCAGCCATATGTTGTTGAATGACATGTAATGATACGTGTAGTATCCTCAGGTTGTGTAAATATGTTCCCTTTCACCCTGCTCTTTGCTGCTCAGCCAGTGTGAGTGTTCCGTGTAGAGTGTTAGTGTGAGTGGAATGCCTGGGTGCTTGTGTGGATGGTTGAATGACAGTTGAATATGGGCTGAGCAGCAGAGAGGCTGCTCCTGGTGGGGCATGTTGTAGCTTGCTGTAACTTCTACTTATGGACTTAATAAACTACAAGAAACTCAACTCGGCTACATCTACTTTGTCACCTGAACACGTGGGCCAGCCCACTACAATACGTACATGGAAAAGCATTTGATTTTGCATCAGAAGAGCATGGACATCAGAGTGCCAGCTGAAGTGTGAAAGGGCTGTATCCATATTCCATTAATTTAGATGTGTCCTCAGGTATGTGAGTCATTGTGCCTAAGCATGTGGATGTGTGTTATCCGCATTGCTGTTTACATATGCCTATGTGTGCATCCAATGTAGGTGAGCTTCAATTTTCCCTGAAGTGATGGTTTGTGACCCATCTGTGAGAAGCACTGACTGCTCAGTAAAAGGCATACAATAGTGCACACACAAAGATATGCAATAAAAGTGAGTAAACTATTTTTCTATTGCAGGTCGAGTTCCATTGTCTACAAAACACTTTTTGGAGCCTTGATCAGTTAAAGTGTCACATGAAGTATTTAATGTTTGCAGGCTACACATCAGTGCAGTGAAACATTGTGTGCCAGGAGGAGACACATAATAAGTGATAATGATTATGGAAAGGTGTAGCATGTCTGATTTTAACAGTATGTTGATGCCACTGGATCAGAGATTATCATTGTTAGTTATTTATGAGCTACTCTGTACAACAACATCACACTGTACATGTAATGTAGTGCTTCATAACAATTGTTTATTGATTTTCAAGAAAACCTATCCACATTGTCTCATCCATATTTGCTGAATACACATTACAGGTCCTCCAAATAACCCCTACCCACTTTACGATATGGAAACTTGCCATTGAAAGTGATCTCATGGTCTTAATACCGCTCCCATCCCCCTTTCATACTAAGAAATTCTTCAGTACGCCATATCTCTGCCCACTCCCTTCATCCCCCTTCCTCCCCATCCTTTATTGCTCAATGAGTCATAAAGTTACCCAAAATGTCCTCATTTTTTTGTATGTTATCATTAAATATGTATAATATCTTTTCAAGTCTCACAATCTCATACATATCCTCAAACCACTTCCTGACAGATCGGACTTTTGTGATCTTTCAAAGTCTCAATGTCTCCATTTTTGCCATCTCCAGTGCCGTTGATAACACATGGAACGTCATGGTAGGCAGCGCCAAGACATCATGCAAAAGTACCATCTGCACCTGAAACGTCAGGAATTTCCCCAATTCAGTCACATAAGTAGGCCATATTCGAGACCAATATTTAGAAACCTTTTCACACACCCATATGACATGCACCATGTCCCCTTCCTCTTTTATACACCACCAGGATTGTGGCTGCAGTCTCAGTTTGGGCCTGCGAAGCTTCACCGGGGTCCAATGTCACGGTGTAAAATATTAAAGTGGCCATATTTAAGTTTTGCTTCCCTCAGACACCGGCCATGATCATGCATCAATCCTTCCGAGTCTTCATCATCAACCTGATTGTAAGTCGGTTTCCGACCACCTTCGCAGCCCCCTTGCAGTTTCAGAAAAATAAGCATTATCAATAAGAAGGTTATGGATCCCCAATATACTGCCCCAAAGTTGTTCCAAATATGTATATTTGCCTGTATCAGAGAGGATGGTGTTACAAATGGTGCCCTTCTAAGTACTACACATAAAGCACTCCTCCTGTACATATCTCTAGGCCTGTGTATGTGGGAGACCACATTTGTCCTGCAAGTCCCTAAATGATGTGGTCTCTCTGGGGGATATTCTCAAGAACGTGCGATAATCATCGCCAAAAAAGGCTAACGCACGTTTTCATATCGCCGTCTATCACGAGAAAATAACTCTGTGTCAACGTCGTATTCCCAACACGGCGGTAACATGCGATAGTCTCCCAATAACGCGTCAAATGTCCGCGATACAACTACTGCGACGGCGATAAAAAAGGAAACCCGAACGTGAAAAAAGTTGCGATGGGCCCAACCGCGATAGAAAAATCTGCGACAAGCAGCGCCAGGCCTGCAATTCACACACGTCAGGTGGGAAAAATCCCTACAAATGCAGAAAAAAAACCACAAACAAAAACAAAACAACTGCGAAGCACAATGGAGGCAGCCGGAGCAGGAACAGAGGACGAGCAGAACCCCACAAGCCCCCCGGAGGACCAGGCCGGGACCTCGGGGTCAGGGAAGGGCAAGTACAGGAAGAAGAGGAAGACGTGGTTCAGTCCGCAGGAAGACAGGATCCTGATAACGGAGGTTATGAATTACCATCAACAACTGTTTGTCACCTCCAATGTGTCATTGGCGACAAAAAATGGAATATGGCAGTCCATCGTGGACAAGGTGAATGCAATCGGAGTGCTGAGGAGGACAATGGAAGAGGTCAAGAGGCGCTGGAATGATGTGAAGTGCAAAACCAAGCAGAAACTCGCCAACAACCAGAAGGCAGCAATGCAGACTGGAGGTGGGAGTCCAGCGCCACAGGAGGAGCTGGACGAGATGGAGGAAATGGTCTCCACAATCATCAGTGTGGAGACGGTGGCAGGAGTTGGGGGACCGGACACTGCTCGACAGCAGCCGACACAACAGCAAGAGGGTGAGTAACGACCAGGGACTGGGGGGACGGGGGAGATGGGCACAATGGCACACATGCACAATTAAGCATAGCACAGTGCACACCCACAATTACTCTGGAGCATGTCCTTGATACCCTTGGCACACTGCAGCACACCTAGAAACTGCAAGTAGGCCCCCGTCGACTATGTGCCCAGAGGGGGCCCTCCCCACACATCACTAATCTCACAACAAGTCCATGCACAAGTACAAACACACATCCGTGATGTTGTCGAAATGTCCACTGTCCAGCATCAAATAGGCACCTCCTCCCAAACAGTCACAATGTACATTGTCATGCAGTTTGTATGTAAACCTGTACAATGCGTCAACATACATGTGAAAACAATGTTAAACTGCATCTCCCTTTTACATTGCAGAGGGTGAATCAACACCTCCTGCAGAGCAGACGGTACACCTCTTCACTGATGAAGAAGAGGACCTCCCCTCCATCAACGCCCTCCAACGGCTCATGGCCAGCTTTGGCACCCCACCTCCAGGAGCAGGGCAGCCCAGCTGCATCGAGGAAACCACACCCCCTGCACAGACCACACAGCAGGAAGCACCCACCACCACGGCTGTCTCCCAGGACCACCACGAACAACACATGGCCTTCCAACGCCGTGTGTTAGGGTGCCAGGAGAAGATGGCTGATCAGGTGCGGGTGGGGTTCGACCTCATGGCAGCCAAACTAGATGCCATACGTGGGTGTCTAAGTCGCATCAGGGACCACTTACAGTCCCTAACGGACACCCACAGTCCGCTTCATGCTCTCCAACGGTCCATGGCTGACATCGCTGGAGTCCTGACTCTGAGACAAGAACAACTGTCTAGTCAGAGTGGCTCCAGCGATGTCAGCCAGGAGTTGGAACACATGCGGAGGATCATGGAGAACAGGGAGCGGATGCAGGAAGAAAGAATGGCCTCCACGGCTGCACACCAGCGAGATGTAGCTGGGATCTTCCATGCCCTGCAGACCCTCATCATGGCATTGCTACCACAAGGCCTGGCGCCGATGAATGCTGCTGCTGCCTCTACATCCCCATCTCCGCCCCCTGATGTGTCAGTGCCTCACAGTGTGGCAGACAATCCACCTCCGGCCCCTGATGTGTCAGTGCCACACAGTGCGGCAGCCAATCCACCTCTGGCCCCTGATGTGTCAGTGCGAAACAGTGCTGCAGAGAAAACACCACCACCCACATGTGAGGCACATGAGCCATCAGAGGACGAAGAAGCGGATGAATCTGCCTTACTGGTAGTAAGGAAGCGGTAGCATTCTTCTCTGCCATATGGCCTGTTTCTGCTTGGTTCTGCCCTCTGCATCATCACCTTCCACTGTCCCCCAATGCACTCTGCGACACTCACCTTGGACCTCGACATGGACTGCCATATTCTGTTTGGTCACCAATGACACAGCTATCAGACTGCGGACTGAACTCTTCCTCTTCCGATGTACTAGTCATTCCCTGAAGGTCTCTGGCTGGCCCTCCATGGGCCAACAATGTAAAGTGGGGTTTGCATGGCCCTGTACTGCTCCAGCTACAACACTCCACTGAATCTGCATTAAACAATCAAATTCACACAGATGTGTCATGTCTATGATCATTCAAGTACGGAAGTATGGATGAATGTCGGGTCAGTGATTCCCCCTTACATCCATGTTGCACATGTTGTGGGACTTGAGTCACAGGGTGCAACATTACCGATTGCGGAACGGGTGGCGCCGGCACCACATCAGAGACACACGCATTAGTCACCTTCTTGTCCAGCCCAGAACGGAACCACGCCCAGAGTGCCGGGGTCATCGTTCACACCCCTATGCTGGACTGGCATACGCCAGGCCAGACCACTCCGCTTACGCTTACAGGGGGGGACGACAACGCTACATGTCCCAGGTCTTCCCTGTAGTGATCTGCTGATCACAGGTCTAGTTGTCAGCATGCCACAGCCACTCCCTGAGGGCTGGTTCACACCCACACCACACCCATTCAGCACATGCGTCACAGGACATGGGACCCTGCCAATAAAAGGGGCCGGGCGCACGTGCCTGAGGCCATTTCCACTATCTAGCGGAGTGTGTCTGTGTGGTCATTATTTATGCATGAGGGCCTAGGGCCCTACCACATCACATTCCCCACTGCTGGAGGTGACATGATGGTGTCCGCACAACGAGACTCAATCATAAAGGGCCCATGACTTGAGGTGCACAGAGTTGGTGGCATCTGAGGCACTTAGGCCGGCACGGGCCTACCGCCACGTGGCGATGACTTGCGGTGCACTGAGTTAGTGGCACCAGAGCTGAGCGGGTGTGCAGCCTGTGATGATGCATAGGCCTCGATACGCCGTCCTGTCAATCAAGATTCGATTTGAATTGTGATCCCAGCTGGACCTCAGTGTACGCCGAGGGCAGCAGGCTGCACAGACATGACTCCGCGGCGCGGTGCTGCAGGGTGCGCTGGGGGCCTGTGGCGCGGAATCCAGCGATCGGCTGAGGAGGTTGCACCGGCACGTGGTGGGCCCTCTTGGAGACACGCCGGTGGCGGCAGGTGAGCATTGAGGCCTGGGTGCGCAGGGGCGGGCACTCATCGCTGGTTGGCAGACTGGTCTGGGGACCAGGGCTGGTGTGCAGCAGGCGCACAGGATCACGTAGGCACCACCGGTCATGGCGGCGCCCTCGTGGCTGGGTGGGGGGAGTGAAGGCGCAGGGGTATCAAGCTGATACAAGCGGTGATGCTTACAGGTATGGGTAATCCTGCATCATGAGACCGTAACAGAAGTTAGTGTGACCGTAACCTTCCTTTTCTTTCCTACGAAGGTTACGACCACACGTACTTCTGTTACGGTCTTTTTGTGCAGGATTTGTCTTTCCTGTGAGCATTCCGGTTTGTCCAAGTGCTATACACTGTACCAGATTAGGTTTGTGACTATACGGACGCTTGACCATTGTCACCATTTGTCCAACAGGTTTCTGGATACTGACTTCCGGAGTATGGAATGGTATTGGGGAGTTCCCGCAGCATATGCAGTTACTTGAATCCACACATTGCCCTGATGAAGTTCCCCGTTGGGCGTTGGCTGTGCTTTTCGTATTGTTTATTGTTGTATTTGTAATAAAGGACTGTTTGTACACTACTGTTGACTACTGGACTTTATGACCGTGCGCACCCCCATTTCAGTTACTACAGTTTTGGATCTGGGGCACAGTGGCGTCTGGCAACGGCTGGCGTTGGGGTTGGTTGCGCAGGAACACTACGAATTGGAACTGTCGTGTGGTGCGGTGACCGGGGCCCGCCTTTGCTATTGTGGACATGCATCCATGACATGGGTGAGGACGTATGATAGGGCTGGCCGTGAGACTTCTCCGACTCTGGCAGTTGTTGTTTGGGAGGTACCAGGGGCCAACAGGTGCAGCACAGCCAGCAGCTTCATCTGCGGAGGGATGGTGGTTGTCTGCCGTGTTGGTACCGTCAGTCTGTGGGCAATGTGGGTCAGGATGCGGAGGATGGTTGTCCTTTTGTGCCTGTAGTGGGCAATGACTTCCTCTGGCGTTGAATCTCTGAGGCTGGTGGGTTTTGGGAATGTCCGCTGTCCTGTTCTGCGCTGCCTCTGTGGTAGTCAGGGGGGGCGGAGGGGGACATGGGGGTGGTTGCGGTGGGTGTTGTGGCCCTCTTGGGTCTCCAGGCTGCACGATCATTGTCTCCATGGCATCTGTTGGTCTTCAGATGTGGCTCTGGGCTGGGCTCCCTTTCTACTGCAGTTTGTCGTCCTGCTTAACACCAGTAAAAGGCAGGTGTTAAATCTCTGCTGCTAACGCGCCTTATCGCCTGTTTTTGGATCGCATCGCAGATCTGGCTGGTCGTTGTGAATGTCGCGAAGTGGTGTTTTCATGTGTTTTTGCACGGGAACGCCTACTCTGCATATCATTAGCGTTAGTTGTCTCTCTCATCCGTGGCGATGTTTTTTGCGGCAGCTATCGCTGGAAAACTGGCAATGTGGTCAGTTTGCACCAGCTTGGGAATGGGGCGATAATTCTTTCGCCACTTTTGCTGCGCTAAAGTGCAGATAACTTGGTGATAAGTCCTTGAGAATATGCCCCTCTGTGTTTAATCATGTCAGCCAAATACCTAACGCTGCAGCCTCCCCCCATATGAACAAACATGTATGTTTGTTTATTTGAAGCATTCTAAAAATATAATTAAGTCTGGGTGCAAGGGTGCAACAGTCATTTATAACTAATACATTGCATAAATGTATTCAGATTGAAAGATTTATTTATATACAAGTGCCTATCCTTTGCCTGGCAACCTTATTCTACCACTAACTACAGTCCCAATTGTCCCATCGATACAAGTGAGAGGTAGTAGTGGTTTCACAATCGCACCTTGTTAGAACAAATATTTTCTGTGGGAACAGTACGATGATATCATAAATGTATGTGATGGTGCTTTTTGGTATCCCACACCCTACTACCAGAGGTATAAACTCACGTTGGATCAAATGATCCAATGTGTATAAATTTCAAAGGAGGAAACCATAACAATCAGTCATTAGTCCAAAAAATGTCATAAGGTCCAAACAGTAAGGACTAATGTTACACAAAACTTTTATTAAATATATCGAGGATTCTGTGATCCTCAGTACATTCACATTCACATATTCATCCTTCGGAACTGGACAACAGCCGACACGTGTTTTGTCACGCAGTGACTTTTTCAAGGCTTATGTATGGATTTACATCCATCTCTCTATACATCACATCTCACAGAAGTGTCATTCCTGAGAGCATCATATTATATACCCACCAATCCATGTAGGTCAAAATACATGGAATTTACGACCTCAGTTATACCTTACATAAGCCTTGAAAAAGCACCAACCTGACTTCCTCCCACTGTTGTTGATTATTGCCAACATTGTAGGAGGGGTATGATCATATTACACAGCACATATCTTTGTTTAATTTTGCAATATAATCTCCTATTTGGGAAACCATTACAGTATGTATAGTCTGTGTTGTTCTGATTTTTGTTTACTTTGTCCATTGCTATAAGTTTTCTCTCCATTATTTGTTATTTTTCTTGCATTCTTTGTAGCTTATTGTTATTAATCTCCCCTACTGTTACTTTGTCCCTTGATAATCACTCTAATGCCCCCAAGGGCCTGGCTACATAAAAATAAAAACTAGTCCTGACCTGAACTGGTTTGTCCCAATGGACCTACGTTGTCAAAATCAGCTTGAGGCCATCAAGCCTTGGATCACACAGCATAACGTGCATCGCCATTTGCTGCCTTGGAACTGATAATTTACAGTTTAATCGCCAGATTTTTCATTCTTAGAACATCCTATTTAATCGGCCTCCACCACTGAGTGTAATTGTGGCTTAACCTTCCACAGGCCCCTTGAGGCAATCTCTAATTATTCAGGCTTGTATTTTTAACTGTCCTGATGATGATCCTACTATTTCTTAAAGAGGATCGAAACGTCGTCGACCAATGTAAACAGTTTGCACATTAATCAAATCTGATAAAAAAAAGTGTATTTACTGTTTCCTCAAGCTTGTTAGAAATTGTGTTCAATATTCCACAAGCTACCCTGTCTTGCCTGATATGTTCCTGTCCTAAGTGTACTTGTCATGTTTCTTTGTAGGATGCAGGATTGTGTCCCACTGTATTAATGTGTTTATTTTTGGTTTTTGACATTTTTGAATTATTAAATTGAATGTCCAGCTGGACACTCGTAATATAGCACTGATTGGAGTCTATATTTATCCTGATGACCACACTGTTCTGTTTAAGGACCATTGTTCTAATACTAAACTGTGACTTAGGGCCTGATTAAGAGTTTGGTTGTCTTGGGGGCGTGGCTTGATGCCAGAGGAGCATGGCGGCGTCTGGGTAAGGCTCCCCGGAATGGCGTGGCGGTTTCGCGCTATCTGGCTGTCAAATGCGAAGCTACTCGGCGATAGGAGTATCTGAAGGTCTTCTGCCTAGGATGTGACCTCTCACATCCCCTTTTACAGCAGCAGAGAGACTTTTTCTTGAAGGTAAACTTCTGTCCTCGGCGACGCGATATCGTGGCCGCCATTTTGAATTACCGATCGAGCCGCAAAGCTTTCTTTACTTTAGGCAACAATGGTCTACTGATACACGCACCTGAGCCCTCCCTGATCTTCATGACAGTGCCACTCCTTCTCAGCAATCCCTGTGGGCGGCTCGACATCCCAGTTTTCCTCATAATATTGCAGCAGTTGAGGTGAAGTGGATGCGGCCGCCATTTTGTGGAATGCCTCTCACTGTTGTCTGGTAAGCCTACGATTGCCTCTTCATTGTCTGCATGAATTTCGCATGGCACCTGAGCTGCCACTATATTTGCTCACAGAATTCCAACTATGACTTTCTTCTTAACTCTTTTAACCCATATTTTCTCATGGTGCTCTTTCACTGAGGAATGGTGAACCTCAAACAGCCATTTTAATTTATTCAACTCCCACTTCACTGCACTGGTCTTTGTGGATATGGTGCCTCTACTCAAACATAGTTGATGCTATCCAAGTGACTCTAGACGCAATACCTATCTACTGTGCACAGTTACGTCAGTGTTTCTTTTTTACGGATTACACTTATTCTCGTATAAGGCCGTTCTTCAGTCTATTGCCCGTTACTTTTAGGAGCTGTGGTATTCTCCTTAGAATCTTTTTTCTACGTTCAGTTTTGTGATTCATGGGCAGATCGAGGGGGACTCTCTCTTCATCCTCCAAGCCAAAGCAAATCTTTGTCAAAAACTCAAAACATTTTACTGAATTTTCCAGACTGGAAGACTCTTTGGCATCCCTGCTTAAGGGCTCTATTACAACAATGGACCCCTCTCCTGCACTAACAGGGAAATCCAATACAAAGCGCCTAAAAAAAGACCCTCCCTCTCCACCTAAATCAGTTTCTCCTGTTTCAATGGAGTTGTTGCTGGAAGAAATAAGGGCCCTTCGACCCTTTATGGTGGAAACCAACACCGAACTACAACTCCTCACCGATAGCTGGTCTCAACTTGACACAAGACTTACGGCAGTTGAGCATAGCGTGTCCTCATTTGGGGACACTAGTGCCAACGTTACTCAACTTCAATCTCAAGTCTCAGTGCTCCAAAGGCAGGTTGAAGACCTTGAAAATCGTAACAGGAGAAATAACTTGCGTATTTATGGACTGATGGAAGGGGCTGAAGGTACGGATCCCCTCACCTTTAAATCTTTCCTTCCCAAACTACTTCACATGCCAGAAGATACTGTGCTTAACATCCAACGTGCACATAGGCTGGGTCATCCTCCCTCAAATGCTTCGCCCTCACAACGACCAAGAGGAGTCATCCTATACTTCTTAGAATATACTGATTTGTTAAAAGTTCTGTCAGCGGTCAAATCCTCTCAACGAATTACATGGTCAGGCTCGACCTTATTTTTCGCACAGGATTACGCCAAGGCCACTGCTAATAGACGCAAGGCATTCCTCAGTATGAGACCTCATCTTCGCTCGATGGGAGCCCGTTATGGTCTCTTTCACCCCTGTCTTTTTAAAGTCACGTACAACAACAGAACAACAACATTTGAAGATCCGCTACAAATACGAAGTTTCATAAACTCGTGTAAGACAGATCATATGGATTTTTCAGGACCCTCGTCTTCACATAAAGCTTGAATTTTTGTATTTACCTTACAGGTTTTTTCCTACTTCCTGTTCCATAACATTTTTCCCTTCAACATGCGTTAGTCTCAGAACTTAGATAGACTTAAAGTTTAGTATTATTTTTGTATATGTTTGATTGCCTTCTAAGATTCTATTGTTTTCCTGTTTATTGTAAGCTTTATTAATTATTTTAAAAAATGTTATTCTTCGCCTTTATAGTTGTTTCAACCTTGTGGCGTGTTCCTCCCCCGGTCCTCCGTCTGGTCGACCTCAGACATGCCGTTTGTTCCATGTGGTTTCACCCCCCCGTATCCTTGATCCTTTTTTGTAGGTATGTTTCTTTTCTACAATTTTTTGTATCTTTTCTTTTATATTTCTTTCCAAATTCTCTTCCTGCTCTTTCTTCAGGTGTCTCTATTGCTTACTTCTCTTGTCTTCTGCTTATCTCCTTAAATACTCTCGATATCATCCATCTGGTATTTCCTATATTTTTCCTCTCTCTTCCGTTGTTTAATATTTTAACTTACCCGAATTCTTACTTCTATCAATTTCACTGTTTGTTTCCATCATCTCTTCCTTTTTTCTTTCTTTGCCCTGTGGTTAATATGGTCACTTACTTGATCTTTTTTTCTTATGTTCTTTATTGTCATTTTGATGAATTGTTGTTCAATATTTTTTTCTTCTCCTTTTTTTACTGTTTCATGACATTGAAAATAGTCTCTTGAAATGTTAGGGGACTACATTCTCCTATCAAGAGACAGAGAGTTTTAACCCACCTGGCTAAATTAGAAGCTGATATAGTATGTCTTCAGGAATCTCATCTCACAGCTGTTGAATCATTAAAAATAAAAAAGGGTTGGGTGGGGGAAATTTTCTTTTCTCCAGGAGATGGTAAACGCAATGGTGTTATGATACTTTGCTGTAAATCGCTTTCTTTTAAACTCATTTCACAAGATTCTGATGCGGCTGGATGCTGGTTAAATGTTAAATTATTGCTGTGGGATGCTCCAGTCTCTTTTCTTAATGTTTATGCCCCCACTGGCGGTGATTCCTCATTTTGGTCCTCATTAGCTAAGCAAATTACTCTTTGCATTGAAGATAACTTTATACTAGCTGGCGATTGCAATCAGATTTTCGACCCATTTATAGACCGAAATTCTAAGGTTCTTTTATCCCTAATAAACCCCACAAATCTTTTGTTCACATTATTACCCAACATAAACACCTGGATGCATGGAGATTATGTAATCCTACTGCCAGAGAGTATACTTATTATTCTCCCGTTCACCATACCCAATCACGAATTGATTACTTTTTTGTTTCCCATAATGTATCCCAAGCCCTCATGAATGCAGAAATTGGCTCCATTTTATTATCAGATCACGCCCCTATTTCAATTCACCTCAATATATTACCAAAGGTTAATGCTCCCAGAAGATGGCGTTTTAATAATATCCTTCTTTTGGATCCAGCATTTACCTCTTCCTTTACCACCTTTTTCAATGAATATTTTTTGTTTAATCAAAATGATTCTCTGTCTTTCTCGACTATCTGGGACACCTTTAAGGCCTCAGCCAGAGACGTCATCATTGGATATGTTGCCAAGAAACGTAAGATTGCGCGCAAGCATACCAATGACCTTTTTCATGAGATAAAGAGACTGGAGCAATCCTACTATTCTTCCAACTCAAAAGAATGTCTATCTGCTCTCATAAAAGCTAAACTTCAATTCAACAAGGAATCAACTGACAATGCCTCATTGTACTTATTAAAATCCAGTGCGAAATTCTATGGTGGCCAGAATAAGGCAGGGAAAATTCTGGCCAATTATTTGAGAATCAAGCATAACAAACATAACATTGATTCTATTTATGATGAGCACTCTATCTTAAAATTTAAGGATACAGAAATATTAAATGAATTTTCTCTTTTTTACAAATCATTATACACTGCCGAAACACACCCCACAGATTATCTAATGTCCCAATTTTTTTCCACTATTCAAAAACCCCTACATACTCCTCCGGATTTATCTCCCTTAGAATTGGACCTAACACAACAGGAACTCTTTGACGCTCTTCAACACCTTAAAAAAGATAAAGCGCCAGGACCGGACGGTTTTCCCGTCAAATTTTTTCTCCATTTTTCAAAATTACTACTTCCCAAATTACAT
The DNA here is from genome assembly GCA_963921515.1 of Calotriton arnoldi. NCBI lineage: Eukaryota > Metazoa > Chordata > Amphibia > Caudata > Salamandridae > Calotriton > Calotriton arnoldi. The sequence goes on from CAWUFW010005086.1 coordinate 547,607, forward strand.
TTTCTGTTAAACTCTTTTTGTTACCCGAATGGCTCTACTGGATCTTTCTCAGAGGCACATATTTGTCTCATCCCTAAGGAGGGTAAGGACTCAAAATACTGTAAAAATTACAGACCCATCTCCCTAGTTAACATCGATTACAACATTTTTTCCAAAGCATTAGCTCTTCGCTTAGAATCCTCTCTACCAAATTTATTAGGTAAAGAACAATCTGGTTTCGTCAAAGGACGACTTATAACTGATAACACACGACTTTTTTTCGACATTCTATCCAAATCTTCCCATTTAAAACAACCCCTCGCAGCAATAGCATTAGACGCGGAAAAAGCGTTTGATAGAGTTGAATGGCCTTACCTCTTTTATACCCTTAGATGGTTTGGTTTTGGCCCCAAGTTTACTTCTTTAATTTCTCTTCTCTATTTAAATCCCCGCGCTGCTGTCTGCGCTAATGGCCAAATTTCTCAATTTTTTGATTTAGGTAGGGGTGTACGCCAAGGTTGCCCCTTATCCCGTTTCCTTTTTAATTTGGCTCTGGAGCCTTTTCTTTCTAAAATACGCCAAAATCAATACATACATGGATTTGAAATTAAAACTTCTCACATTAAACTTGCAGCTTATGCTGATGATATTCTGCTTTTTATTTCACAGCCACATGAGTCTATCCCTGCTTTTTTAGTGGAGGTACAATCCTTCTCCTCTATTTCTGGCTATAAATTAAATACAGATGCATGTGAGATCTTGCCCCTAACCAAATATACTTTCAAAGAGGATTTTGCCTCATCTCACTTCACTTGGAGTCCCAATCATATTAAATATTTAGGGTTATACTTTACTCCTTTAATTCCTGACACAGTAGCTTTATACATGAATAAATGTATCCAAAAGTTTTCAGAATTAACTACTGAGTGCTCTCCCCTTTAGTATTACTATCTCTAACATTCCAGTCCCTATTTCTGCTAAAATATTTAAAAAAGATTAACTCCATCCTTTCCTCCTTTCTATGGAGTAACAAGAAACCTCGTCTGTCTTTATCAAAATTAACTCGCCCTAAATCAGAAGGAGGGGTCAATTTTCCTATTTTCCTATTTATCAAAAATCTTTCCTTCTACGTCAATCCTCATATTGGTTGATTGATTCCACAGAAGAATGTCCTTTATGGACCTCAGTTGAACGCTTATTTTTATCTCCGTTTTCCTTTCAAAAGTATCTTTCTTTTTCCCGCAAACCACAATCCCTTTCCACTCCTATAATCAAACTTACTTCTCTAATCCTCTGATCAAATTAATCTTTAATTCATGGGAACTTTGATTCCCTCCTCAACTCAACAATTTGGCACAATAAAGTCCTACTAATACGCAATAAACCTTTCTATTGGAGGACTTGGAGGCAGAAAGGTTTAATTTGGGTTCATCAATTATTTTCACGATCAGAAATTATACCTTTCCCTCAACTTAGCCAATTGTTTGGCTTACCTGCTTCTTTTAGTTCTAAATATAACCTTCTCAGAAGGGCCGTACTACACACCTGCGCCCAATTTGCCATTACACCTGTTACTACTCATACGCCTGTGTCATCTGATTGCCTTCACACCCTGCTGCGCACCATGCCCAAAGCTTCCACTATTTATAATCATTTACGATGTACTGGCACTATTAGACAAAAATCTAAAATAGAGATTGCATGGGAACATGATTTAAAGACATCCTGGCCATTGTCTTTCTGGGAAAGGATTTGGACTAAGATACGAAAGTCCTCAAGAGCAGCCAATACCACGCAAACACTGTTTTTTATATATAATAGACTTCTGTTATGCCCAAATACCCTAAATAAACGATATCCCACTGTAATGGACATTTGTTGGACATGCTCATCCCCAAATGCTGACCTGTTTCATATGTTATTCTCTTGCTCATCTGTTCACAGTTTCTGGAAACGTGTATGGTCTCAAGTTAATTTAATTTTTGGCACTAACTTTTCTTTTTCACTTACTCATGTGTTCTTGGGGAGTCTCTCCCCTATTTGGAATGAATATCCATCCAATGTCAAAACTATTGATTTGTTATTTGCAGTCGCCTTTCAGCAAATCACCAAAAACGGGAAAGACTTCACCAAAATCTCATATCAGGCTTGGTGGTACGCTGTTTGCCATAACCACAGGTTGGATACTTCTTTTGTTTATCCTATACATATGGCTATGAAACGTTTGAATTTATGGTTACCTGTTACGCTGTATATTGATGCAAGTGCCAAAAGATCTTTTTTGTTGAAGCCCTCTCAACAAGAAGTGCTTAAACCACCATGAATCCCCTAAATGTTCCTTCCTTTTACCTTGATATTAATTGTATTTCCTTCTTACCTCTTTGATTTCTATTCTTTCCATTTATTAATCCAATTCATGTATTTCTTTTAGAGTTCCTTTACAATGTGATGACCTTTGACTAATTCTATGTATTGTATATTGGACACCTTTATTCTGTCAATAAAATTCTTTCTGAACTGAAAAAAAAAGAGTTTGGTTGTCTTGGAGCTGGCCGTCACGCCAGCGCTCCGCTCCAAGACCGTCAAACCTGTAGTCAGTCCACCCGCCGGATTACGAGTTGTAATCCTGGCAGGTGGTCCGGCGACAGCGGTCCCACGGTGGTGCCTTTCTAAGGCTCATAGGAAAGCCTTAAAAAGGCACCGCCGTAAGAGCACTGCAGCCAGTTCCTGCACGGACAGAAATGCACAATGTTGTACATTTCTGTCTGTGCAGGAACATGGGGTTCAAAAATGCAGGGGGCACAACATGTGCCCCCCCCCCTTGCATGCACTCCATTGCACAGCCCTTTAGGGCCCACTTAGTTTCCTCACCGCCACCCTTTTTATGGCAGGCTCACTGCCATGAAAAGGGTTGCAGTGAGGAAACTTGTAATTTTCTAGGTGGTGCCTCAGCGGCACCACCAGTATATTACAGCCTAACATCGCTGCACCACTGCCACGGGATCAGGGACCCTTGTTGGTTGCGGCAGTCCTATAGACCTTCAAACTCGTAATTAGGCCCTTAGTTTCTTGTCCTGTAGTTTTTCGGTTGTTCACTTCACAGAGACATTGAAATCACATGTCTCAAAAACGTATAACAAAATTGTTGTATTTCTGAAATTATGATTGTGATCCTTTTGCACACTCACATTTATAAACCATTTAACCATTTATTATCCATTTTTACACCATATGCCAGGGAATCCTTACTATCATGTTGTTTCATATTCTAAGTTGATGAGCATTATTACAGTTTTGGTGAGCCCAGTGTGATGAGAGGGTAAATAGGAAAAGAGTTCACTTACCTAAACTGTGTCTGTGTTCACCACATAAGTTTACTAAGACACACTATTCTAACAGGTTGACGTCGGTTATATGACACAATATCAACCACCAAAATATAGAATTACTACAATATCGCCCAAAAATATTATTTACAAAAATATCATCACCTTATACACAAACAAGAAATAGTAAAATATTGCTAAAAAAATATTGCAGTTAAAAATATCTAAAACACAATAAAATCAAATACAAAAATATAGTAAAACAAAATATTGTTAACCCATTAAATATAGACAAAAAGAAAAAATATTGAAAACAACAATGTCAACTACAAAAATATTTTTCAAATAAATTAAAAACATACTTAAACAATTTATTTCAAACTAATAATTACCTTAAAGCCAATAAATGAACTAAACACAAACAAAACATTTTAAAATAATATTCTTACCAAAAAACACAAAATATAATATTAAACATTATACCTAAAACCATATTTGCTTACTAGAGAACTACAATAAATATCGAATGATTAAAAGAAATAAACACATAAAATATAGGGCTCGCTGATGTCACTGATTACCCAGCGGAGCAATAAGGAACAGCAGGTGAGAGCTCGTGCATGCTCCAGTAGGGATTTTAGGCAGAAAATTGCCTCCCCAGCGTGGGAGGCAACGTCCAGGTCTTGTGCTCTGGAAGCCCAGGTGGAGGATGCGGAAGAGAGATCGCAATGAAATAATGTGTGCCTGCTGGGCATCTCAGAATGGGCAGAGGGATCTGCTACTGAACACTTTGTGGAAATGTGGATACGTGACACATTGAAACCCTCTGGTCTGTCCCCTACGTTCATCATTGAGCGAGCTCACCGTGCCTTGGTACCCCCTCGTCCTGCTGCTCCGCCGCTAGCCATCATTGCCAGCATATTAAATTACGAGGACAGGGATTGTATCCTTAGGGCAACCAGGGACACTGACATTGCTCGGTATGAAAATCATAGGATATCCCTCTATCATGACTACACTAATAGGGTGCAAGGAGCATGGAAAACATTCTTAGAGGTAAAGGCGAAGCTGCGCTTGATGGGCCTACTCCATATGCTGTTGTACCCAGCCAAAATGAGAGTGTTGTTGGATAGAAAGTCCCTTATTTTGTTAACCCTGAGGATGTGTGGTACTGGTTGGAGGTCTGGAACAGGGTTCCTAAAGAACGTGCTGGCGCTTGGAGGACCGGGACTCAGAGAATGTGCAGGGTGGAGGGCCCCAGCTGGAGAGTTGGAGAGGGACATGAAACTGAGGGCGGGTTGTCCACTGAGAGGAGTGAACATTCCAGGGTGAAGATTCAGAGCAATGGGACCATGGCGTTGGCCCCACAGGATCAACGGCTGGAAGCTGGGGAGGCACCGTGATACAGGAGGAACTCAGTTGTCAAATGATACTGAAAGGGCATCATTTTGTTATATACATTTCTCCACTGTTATCTGACTTTATCTCATTTCTCCCGTCGGGACAATCTGCAATTGAATGTACTGTTCTTTAACCATCTCTCTTTCCTCCACAGGGATGTTATATTGATATGTATGTGGTTGACTATCATTCATTCCTCGCAGGACAACTACTCATATAAGAAATGTTGTCTAATTATGCTGCTTTCCCCCAGGGGGATGTTGTTCATGTGAGAATAGTGTTGTATAACCCCCTGCCATTTCTTTCACGGGGGAAACTCATACAGGCTGCTTCTGCCTTATGTTCCTTATCTGGGGGGAATCTGGGTATGACCGAGGAAGTTTGCTTTGCAACTGATTATATGCCAAAGTATGTCAGAGTTTTATTAGCTTGTAGGTTAATGATTGGGGAAATGTTTCTTGTTGGGAAGCCTCTCCACAAAAGTGGCAGGCAATGGTTGGTGGGGGTAGTGTCAGGTTGCGGAACCCGGGAGCAAAAGCTTTTTGGATTTGTAGTGTGGTGTGTTGTTGAAATGCTGCATGTCTGGGGTGGGGGGTTGGTTATTGTTTTCAGTTCTGTTCCTTGATCCCACGGTTTGGGGTTATTCATTCTACTTCAGTACAGTGCAGGATGGTCAAATGTGCACAGAACTCTCTGCTTGGTGGTTTTTCATATGACGATTCCATGGGGCAACATTGGGATTGGGGTCACATGAAGGCACTTGTTACACCTGTTGTAGATCACATTAATATAGTCACATGAAATGCCCGGGATCTTCGGGGCTATTCCAACTGTTACTAGATCTACTCGTTCCTCAACCAACATAAAATACAAATTATCTGTCACCAGGAGACTCACCTTATAGAAGAGGAAACACAGAAACTGCGTAAGAAATGGAGTGGTCAATTGTTCTCTGTCTTTTATTCCTCCTATTCTGATGGGTGATCATTTGGGTGGCTCTGGGGGGGTCCCTTCAATACAGTGAGGCGGATGTGGAAGGACGATACATCCTTTTACAGAGAACTTTAGATGGTAGGGAGTTTACATTGCTAAATTCATATGCCCCTAATTTGGATGACCGTCATTTCTTTGTAGAGTTACAAGATTTGTTAGAGAGAGAGAGTAGTGTGGATGCCCCTATACTTTGGGTGGGGGATTTTAATTGTTTCCTAGATGGGGCACTTGATCACTACCCACCCAAGGAGGGCACTAAGCCACTAATGGTGAATTCGCTGAGGAGGATGATGCATAATTTGGGCTTACTGGATGCCTAGCATTCCTTACACCCTGGGAGCTTTGACTATACCTGTCATTCCTGGACCAACCACACCTGCAGTCGATTGGACCGCTTCCACTGTAGGTGGTCTGAACCATACCCGACAGCCCATTGTGACACATATGGATAGGTTTTTGTTGGATGACGCTCCTACAGTGTTGTCGCTAACCTGGGAGGATACGCCAAGTGGGTTTAGGCCCTTGGGCATGGCATCTGACCTCCTCAATGATCCAATTTGCCAGGAGGACTTGAAGGGGGCTCTGAAGGCCTGCTTCACCACAAACTGGGGGACCATGACTACTAGAGCAGCTAAATGGGAGGCGCTTAAAGCCGTACTCAGGGGTGCATGCATAGGGACTGTCTGCAGAGTCTGGAAGCGCTTGATAGCAGAGCTCAAAGTCCTGGAGGGGCCTTTGGGTGACCTGCAGAAGCAAGAAATGCATTCTGTTGAGATTCCTCCCTTATTGCACATCCATAATGCGCAGGGAAAACTACAAACAAGGCGGAAAGACATTCTTTCATCTCTGTTAGACCATTTTAAGTTGGTGTCCCGGGCCTACCCGGCAGATCCAGATGGTGGGACGGATAGGTTCTTGCCTAAGGTAGGGCTTCTGCAATCGCAGGGGGCCCTCGTGGAAGGCTTAGAGGAGTATCTATCCATTGAGGAAGTGGGTGCTGCCCTGAAGGAGCTCAATAGATCCAAGGCTTCCCAGCTGAATTTTATCACACCTATTCTACTTTCCTTAAGCAGAAATTGCTAGAGGTATTCCTGGAGGCAAAGGGAAAGGGTCTTCTTCCGCATACAATGCATGAGGGAATTTTTGCCTGTTGCTTAAGCCAGGGGGAGACTTGTCGGAACCCTCCTCTTATAGACCTCTCAACATGCTCAATTTGGATCACAAAATCTTATGTAAAATACTAGCAACCAGACTGCAGGGGGTGGTCTATGAGTTGAGGCATGAGGACCAGTGTGGTTTCAAGCCGGCTCGCAACAAAACTAATAATTTACCAAGATTAACCCACGTGTTACACTGCGCCTCAGACAGGGAGAGAGAGATGGCCTTGGTCTCCCTCGATCTCGAAAAGGCATTTGATACAGTGGAGTGGGGCTACTTAATGTTGGTACTGCGTGGTATGGGGTTCGGACCTAATTTCTGCGCATGGATCTGCCTTCTATACAATGAGCACTCTATACGCATTGGGGTGGAAGATGATATCTCTGACTCATGGAAGGTGGGTAGGGGCACTCGCCAGAGATGTCCCCTTTCACTCCTTTTCTTTGTGCTGGCAGTTCAGCCTCTCACACTGCTGTTGCACAGGGAGTTGTAACCTTGGGGGATCAGGGTGAGAGGTACAACCCACATGGTTTCTTTATATGCGGATGACACTTTGGAGTATGTTCGCCCCCCTAGCAAATCAGTTCCACTGCTGCTGAGGCTGTTGAGTTCCTTTGTGGAGGTTTCGGACCTGAAGATCAATGTCTGAAAATCACTCTTGTTTACCCTTGGTGGACTGATTGGCAAACGTCTGGATCAATTGCCGGATCTAGGTCTTCAATTGGAACTGGAGGGGTTCCGATACCTGGGGATTTGGGTCATGCACACTGAGGCTCAACATCAGTGCAAAAATGTTGATAGGGTCTTAACGGGACTCAAAAACTCCATTCACTTTTGGAACAGGCTTCCTCTTTCGGTAATGGGAAGGGTGGCCATAGCAAAAATGTTTTTTCTCCCACGGTGCTTATAGCTTGTCCAAAACTCTCTTTTCCCGCTGTGAGAAAGGTTCTTTTGCAGGCTAGATGGCCTGTTTGGTTCGCTCATATGGGCGGGTAGGCATGGTAGGGTGGTGCTGGTGACGCTTAAGTGAGATCTCAACGAGGGTGGACTGGCTATGCCAGATATGAGGTGTTACTATAACCCTGCACACCTACAGCACACCGCTCAATGGCTAATGGAATCTGATAACTGGGAGAAATGACTGGTGAGGTCCGGAGCGGGAGGCGACTCTTTACCACATTTGTTGATGGGCGGCGGCTGATTTGGAGCATCCAGTCCCATATTTGATTAAAACTACAGTGGAGATCTGGGTAAGGGCAGTGCAGAAGGTACTGAGTAGGTCCCCCTTTTGCACGGAACTTAGTCAGGGGGACTTAGTTCCCTTTAAAAACATAAACTTAGACATGTCCATGGAACAATTAAATTTGTTAATCAGTCTGACTTCAAATTTTAAACTACAAATTATCCAATACGATTGATAAATAAAAATAATTTAATAAAAATCTAATACAATAAAAATGTATAAATAAACACAGAGAATAAAACACAATAACACAAAACATTAAAAATTCAATGCAACAAACATTATATAATGAATATGTACAATATACAACATTTAATTTAAAATGGCAGAATAATGTAAAAGAATGTACATAGCGAACATTTCCCACTCAAATTAAAAAAATGAAATCAAATTACAGTTCTGTAGCTTATGCCCCTGGTTCTTCTAGAATGCACCCACATCAAATCCACAAAAATAGAGAAAAATTAACCCAAAAAGCAGAAATGGAATAACCAAAAGTAAATCCACAAAATTATTCCACCCTCAAAAATACCTTAAAAACCAAGCCTGGAAAACGAGAAAATGAAAAGAAATTAAAAAGTAAGTTTAGTTGCAATATACCAAAGGAATTTTCTTAAAAAGATGCACCCAAAAATAAGGCAAGACTTCCACTCCGACAACCCAAAAATATATCAAACAATATAAAATGCATTCAAAATCTATACTCACTTCATAAAAATAACTAATAAAAATAATTACCTCTCCATACGATATTTAGGACTACCTCACTTTACTACGTAAAAAGAAAACACAACCTAAAACAAAAATACATACTACAATAAACAATAAATTTGTACACTAACTATTCCTACTCACCTCCACCACCACTACCACCACCAAAACCCCTTACTTTGTCCATAGACCAGTAGCAGGAAGCTGCTACCATCAGGATCCAAAATTGTCTAACAATGATGTTAAAACATCAAAAATACAGGTAGCGGTATAAATAAATGGCAACCAAATGTAAAAAAGACTATGTTTAACAATGAATGAAAATGTTTAAAAAACAAATAAAATAAAAAATATATATGTTGAAAAATGTTGGTAAATGTGTTTAAAAATGTGGAAAAATGTAAGCAATTATTTGCAAAATATACATTAAAACATGTATTAACATCCAAAAATAAATATGTAACTTTTGTTGTACAATATAAGTATGTGAAACAATGCATTTTCCTATTGCTTGTTTATAAAAGTATATGTAAAATTAATAATGACATACATGTATGTGTAATAAATAATTTACAAATGTATAAATAAAATATATGTTATACATGTATTTATCCTCTCCCTTTCTAGTATACATTATCTATTAAATTAGACAATAAAATGTTGAACTATAGCGCATCCACTACAAAAATCATTGAGAGAAAGCATTGGGCATTAAAAGGGTATTACACACTATTTCCACACCAAACGATACTATACTAGAGAAAGTGTTGATCATGGAAGGGTTCAAATTTACTATTCCCACTCCAATTTAAACAATTTTGGGGAAGGTATTGGACATTGATGGGGTCAGATTTACTATCCTCGCCATAATATAAACCACTTTGGGGAAGTTGTTGGACACCATAGGGATTAAATTTACTATTCCCACTCCAATCTAAATGATTTTGGGGAAGGTGTTGGAAATTGAAGGAGTCAGATTTACTATTTGTATTCCAATGTAAATTGTTTGGGGGATGATGTTGGACACTGAAGAGGTCAGATATGCTATTCCCACTCCAATCTACACCACTTTGGTTAAATTGTTGGACACTATAGGGGCTCAGAATTACTCTTCCCACTCCAATATAAACCATTTATACAACAGGGATGGATACTGATGGGATCCCATTTACTACTCCCACTCCAATCTAAAACTTTTTAGGGAAAGTATTGTGCAATGAAGGGGTCAAATTAACTATTCACACTCAAAACTAAACCACTTTGTGGAATGTGGTAGACACTGAAGGGGTCCAAAGCTCCTATTCCCATTCCAATCTAAATTACTTTATGGAAGGTGGTGGGAATTGAAGGGGTCAGACTTAGTAGTCCCACTCCAATCCAAACCACTTTAGGGAATGATTTCGAAACTGAATGAGTCAAAATTATTACTCTCACTCTAAGAAAGCGTGATGGGAATTAAAGGATCAGATTTACTATTCCCACTCCAATCCAAACCATTTTGCGGAAGGGATTACAAATTAAAGGGATCTAATGTACTATTCCCAGTACACTCTAAACCCTTTTATAGAAGCTTTATCCTACTGGGGTAATCATATTTACTAATCTAATTTCTAAATAAATAACTTTTATATAATTATTAAACAGTGAAAATATTACATATACTATTCACACTAAAAACTATACAAAATATCCTATATATTATATTTAACAAATAATACGCACTTCATGAACAAAACAACGCCAAAATGACAACAATCCGACAAAGGAAACCAGGGATATGAATTTTTAAGAATTTAAGCAAAACAAAAAGCACAAAGCGCCAATGATAATCAAGGGTCACGGCAGACCGGGACCAAGACGCGATTTGAGGCCAAAATCGATCGAGCTCTGGTTGTATATGCCAAGTAGATTGTACCTGGTGAAAGCCTGTAAGTCGAAAGGTTTGAAAAAGTTTCAAAGTCCCAGTCCAAAAAGGGCCTTTATCATTTTTTTTAAGAAAAGGCTGTCTCCCTGTGGGACACATCTGAAATTGTAGCCACCGCCGTGGAGCTGATGGTCAGATACCTGCCATGTGTTGGTCTGGCTAAGGCTCTGACGCTTTTGAGGTTTTTGCTTGGAAACATTTTTGAGTCCCAAAACAGAAAAGGACTTTGTCATTTCTTTCAGAGATTCTGGGGACTTTCAGGGGGGCAAATCTAAAATTCAATCAGATACAATGAAACTGCCAGTTGGGTAGATCAACTTGGTTCTATAGCTGTGGAGCCAAAAGGTTTTTAAACATTTTCCTGGTGCCCAAGAAACCATTTGAGTACATGTTTAAAGCTTCCCAGGACCTCAGGAGGCCACCAGCAATGTTCAGTCGAAATTCCAGTTGCTACTGATGAGATGGGAATTGCAGGGAAAAGGTCTCTTGCAGATTTATATGTCCATGTAGCCACACTGGAGGTCAGCCAACTGCCACCCAGATTCCACTTTTTTTGTCCTGGGTTAGAGGGAAAAGGGTCCAGCCCTTCACAATTCAACATAGGCAATAGACAGCAGGTCCAGTCCTCTTCTGTTCTTCCACAGGTCCAGAAAGTGTTCTGCTAGGGTGCATTTATGCCTCACCCATGCCAGGGGGTGGAGCTGACCAATGAAGCAAAGGTTCCAGGGGGCAACACTACCCAGTTTTTCAACAGTTCCTGTTTGCATGATGCAAACAGGCCAAAAAAGGCTATGAGTGAGAGCACTTTCAAGATGGCAAAAGTCTTTGCCACACTAAACCTGGGCTCTGAGGGTTGTAGCTGTGTAGGAGAGTGCACTATGGTAATTAGTAGTGTCATCCCACATCTAACAGTAAAATCCAGTTTCAAGCAGACCCTCTACCTACAACAAACAAGGAGACAGACGTCTGGTAGGACAAAGGCAGGATCCTACAGCACCCAGACAGGAGATACATCAGAATTGTCCTGCGAGCCTGTTCTCTTACTTTCAAGTGCAATAAAGTGGTACATGTGGCTTCAACAGATCTGACAGTCAGGATTTGATAGTGTGGCATCATAAAGGAAGCCTACAGCCCCCACTGTGAAGATTCAGCTGAGCTCAGAGATGTCACCTTTACCCATTCAATCCAACCCATTGTGTAGCTCTCTGGAGGAACTACACACCGTATTCTAAGCCTGGGCGGAGTTCGCAGAGTTCCGCCACGCGAAACTCCGCGAAGTGCAAAAAAAACTCTGCTGCACTACGCGAAGCTCCGCGAGCGGCGGAGTGCGTTAGATAAATGCTGTTCGCAATGATTTTCAGTGCCAGATGCTTGTCCGCACTGTGCAATCATCCCGAACGGCACCATGCACAGCGCAAGCGGGCGCTGCTTCCTTTTCTGGCGCTCGAGTAGATTTTTACTCGAGCGGCAGCTTTCTCAACGCGAATGGATATTTTCTGAACCCGAGCGGTCGCGAGCATACGCGACCACTCGCAATGAGAAATCTGACTGCCCGCGTTGAGAAATCTCGCCGGGAGATAGATTTTCCACATTTGCGTTCGCCAACTTGATGTTGCCGATTGCGAACGAGGAAAAATCTCGCCGGGAGGTGGATTTTCCTCACTCGCACTCTCACTCGCCAACTTGACGTTGACGAACGCGAGCGAGGAAAAAAACTCCGCTCCGCTGCGCAAAGCGGAGTTTTTTGGCACCCAGACCTACCTTATTCACAGCTCATTCAAGGCTGGGGGTTGCCTTACACTAATGCTAATTAGCCTTCTTAAAGCTCAATCAGGTAAGGGTAACTTTCTGAAAGTTACTTTTAGTTAATATTTATTAAAAATCCGACTTCAACACTGAATTGGATTTTTAATAACTAGCAAAACAGTGGTTTCATCATTTTTCTAGCTGATCCCCTTCCTGAGCTATCAGTATTAAGATTTAAATCAGCACTCTGGTTTTCTGCATAAGACAGCTAGGCCTGCCATAGTGAAAATACCTTTTAGGGTCTTGTCACAATAAGGACACTGTAATATGAATTTTCTACCTGTCCCATTTGTACATACCATGTACATAGCCTTATTGGCTACGAGATCAACATAGGGGTGACTTACTATTATTTAAAAAGATAGTTCTTTACCTGTCAAAATCATTACTTTGTACTGCAAGTTTTGCCTTGGTTTTAGATATCATTTTTTTTAATGAATAGAAGAAGAAATTAGGCAATTTGATGATTATATTTATGTGATAGGATAAAGAAAATGCATTGTCCAGGATGAATCTGAGCAAATTTACCTCTGGGGACAATATAGGAGAGAACCTGTCATGGTTTAATACCACCAGTAAGGCCACGCCAAATCAGTTTTGATGTTTTGAGTAGAGAAGAAGGAATTTGATTAGCAGTTGTAGATAGTCTGACAAACATTTTTACATTTTCATGAAACATGAACATAATGCTCTGATGTCTTTCACAGGCTACGTTTTAACCGCTGCGCAGCTAACCTCTTCCATTACTAGCGCTGAGAACATACTATTTTAATTTGGGGCTTAGGTGTAGTTCGGGCTTAAGCCACAAAATATATCCAGGTAAAATTTGCATCCCTTGTTCCCACTTATTGTCAATCATATGGGTACTCAAGGTTTGTGATTTGGAGCTTGGAGTCAAAAACTTTATTTTTTTATTCAGTTATTTTTTTGTAATGGAAAAAAAGTGCTGAGCAAGAATATTTGTGTACATTATTTCAAAACAAACAAAGGTTTGCTCTGCTAAGACTGTCTTCCCACCAGCATTTGGAAACATACAGAATGGGAAAAAACATTTATTCACTATGCTTTTTGAAACTTTCTAAATGGTAATATATAATTCCTAATTTTTTGATTTCTAATTTCCTGTGACTTTTAGGAGAAAGAGATGTCAAACACATGGATAAACCCAGAAAATATACATTTCTTAAAACTATACAACATTCTGAATACAGCAAGGAGTCATTTGTGTAAATCACTCAAGCATTATTGTTGATACTAATTAATTAAATAAAAAGTAGCAAATTTCAGTTGGAAAAAAGAGAAAAATGAAACAAGATTTTCTCTCTTCTTGATAACAATACTTCATTGCAATTTTTATCAAATAACAAAGGGCTTTGTAAACCTATGATGCATCACCAATCTTATGGAAATCTCTTCAATCATAGCAGTGAAAATGTAAGACATGCAATCATTCCACTGTAGGATAGAGCTCCAGAAGACATGGAAAGTGGAAAGTGGGGAAAAAGGGGGAAATGGACAACAAAAGAGAAAAAAGAAGGACTGAAACCATGAATATCATCAGAGGTGGTAGAACTTATAATATTGTTGTATAGGAAGCCAATCGATACATAGATACCTTGACCTCAGCAGGCTAATAAAATGCATATAAAATCTGTATGGGAAGAGTTGCACTGGGTTCTGCCCCAGCAGTACGCCCGGATTTTTTGCTTTGCTGATCGCCCAATTTTTGAACATTTTACTGTGGGTGAGCCTCACCCCCATGTCTCAACCACGATAATGACATGGTAACCGGACTCCGCGTGTTTACCGCCAGTGTTGGTCTTTTAAGATAAGGCTAAGGGGCACTTGGCTTGTAACACATGAACATGTGTGCACATTTATGCATGCTGCATGTGGGAGACTACTGTCATGCACAGCCTGACAAAAGCGCACAAGTAGCCTGGCACAATGGGGACTCCGCAGGGTATTCGCCTGGTATAGGCTTCATGAGGATAATGTGATCTATTAGGGAAAGTCAGTGTGCTTTGCTGTTTTAACTATAATGACACTCCATTATGCACATAGGAAGGGAACTGCCTTAGAATATAGTTTCACTTCCCCTTGGCCTACAGAGACCATTGACATCTTGAATTGGAGTGTAACATGTGTGAGAAAATCAAAGGTGCAACTTCCAAAATGATATCTGTACACCTTATGGGTCATCCAGAATTTCCATGTTTTCCTGGCTCAGCTCAGGAACAGAGTTCAGGCTTTTTGGCACCCTGCTGTGTCCAGTTATTTATATTTTGCTCCAGCAGCAGGAACATCGGCCACCCCACACAAAAAGGAGCAATTAGCAGTACTTCTCCCAGCTCCTGAGGAGGAAAGGGGTGGGGCGGAATGACCTACATCAATCATTCAGCTGTCACACTGTACTGGAATGGGCCTAGCCCACTGAACAAACGAGAGTGCCCAGACAACTGGAGCCAACCCAGAGGGGGGCCCTCTTTGAAATTCTAGTATGCCAGTCCCTGGCAGTGATGTCAGCAAGGGGAGGAGCTGAGACCCCAGGAGCTGATGTGACCAGTGGCTTCTGGATGACGCCATTTTGGATTGTCACAAAAGGCTGTGCAGGAGGGTTAGGACAGGGGTGGAGAGGTGATGTTACACACCAAGATTGTTTAGGGTTACCTGTCTTCTGGAACCTTCCTCTCCCCCTTATAAACTGTTGCACAAGTGGAATACCCTCTCTTGCCTGCAGATTTTCTAACTACAGCACAGCTGGATCCTGGGACTGCCATGGAAACTGGAAGGAGGAACCCCCTGATCCCCACTCGGGACCAAGTACTTGGTCCAGTTGACCCCAGAACCAGTGGGTCAACCCAAGGGCCAGTGGGGCTGCTCCCCTTAATCCCCCTGAGAACCAGTTGGGGGTAGCTCTGGACTTTTCTGCGCCCACCAACAAAGCCACAAAGGAGAACTGGTGCAGGGAGCCCAGAGGACCAGCTTTTTGAGGACTGCACTGCTTAAGAGGTGAGAGGGGTTGCTGCAACTTCCCCTAGTGAACAGAGCTCGCCACCAGGAGTACAACAAACCCAGGATCATCCAGATCGGCCCAAAGGGGCCTGAGTTATGGCATTTTAACGTTTGGCGACCTTTTTCCTTCTCAGAGCACGTGGAGCTCCGCTCCTGGGCCAATCAATTCCCCCCCGGAGTGGATCAGGGCTTGTGGTACAGTGCAAGAAAGCTGAATTTACCTTGTTGAGGGTGAGGGCATGCATGGGGCCTACTCCCCATGGTCCTATCTTGCCCAGGAACCCCATCCCCTGGGCGGAAATATATGACAAAGGGGGCTGGGACCACATCCCTAGATCTCCAGCACTGCAAGAATGTGGGGAAGCACCATTGCACTTCCCCCACTGAGCCAGGAGGGACCCCAGACCCCATCCCTGGGCCCTGGAATGCCACAGTAGGCTGCCTCAACAGCTCACAACACAGAAGCTCTGCCGGCTCCCATGGTGAACCAGCGAGGGCAGCCGAGGGTGGGCTCCCCCTGCTGACCTCCAACAATGGCAATCCCTGGGGAAAAAGAGAAATGCGGTGCAAGGCTGCATACCAAAACAAAAGCACAGTGAAAACTTCACGCGGATCTCCCCGGCTCAGCAGGAGAGATGATACCATGATATTCGCTGCTTTATGGAGACTCGGCCCATAATGCTTTGTGTGGCCATTTATTGGAAAAGCTTGTTTGCCCATATCTTCGCCTGTGGTGGTTCTAGGACGATGGGATCACCACCAAATTGCCCAGCACAATGTGCTCTTTCTCCTCAGATAATCTTCTGGGTCCTCACCCTAAGTTGGGGGGAACCCCAAAATCATCACCTTGTCTACTGTTCAATGCATTTCTAAGCTATTCCATGGCTGGAGCTTTATTTCTACAGCTGGGAGTAACTTGTTCTCTAGGGGCCCTATGTATGGTGATATTTTAGAAGGCATAGCAGGCCGATAATGGTGTTATGCAGTGTTTATGTGCTAGCGCCCTCTAGGTTCTGATTGTATGGTTATATTGGAATACTTTTTCACCATGCTGTCTTATTGTGATGATCTGTAGGGGTTGTTCTGACTATTACAGTTACTGCCAAGTGTATAAAAGGATGATTAACACTGAGTTTATTCCTGATAAATGTTTTATTGGGTTTTCATGATGATTTCAAATGTTTTTATTGATTCATCATTATTCCAATTAGGACAATGTTTCATGCGAAATTAATATGGATATTACACAATGATTGTTTAAACTCACTTGATATGCTTGGGTGAACCCTCTAGGGGGTCACCATCGATCTCACTATGTCATCTAAGCTACGTTCAATCTGCCAATGTATATTTGTACATTACTGCATAGTATTTAGTAGTTTGTGCATAATAAATGTACTTCTCCTTTTTCTAAAGAAAAAGTACTGACTGGACAATCATTTATTGAGTGTTATTATGGCATGCCAATGATTGGTGATTACTAGCCGACACTACCTCCCTTGAGTAGGCCTTAGACTGCTCCACCTTACTGCCCTGTGAGAGTCAAGTGCTACAATGGGGTGTTTGATAATTGAAGAACTATTACTTGTGCTGGTCACACAACTAATAGCCCAGTTTCCAACAGAGAGTGAGGGAAAGTAAATCATCAATGGAAGGGGGCATATTTTCTGGTCCCTTAGAGGATGTGCAGTTATTGTGCTAATAAACAAATGCCTCAAATTGAGGAACACTTTAGAAAGGAGCCTCATATGTTCTCAAAAGTACTAGTCTTATTATTTACACTGTAAATTATGCATTTCACAGGAGATTTTATGTATTATCTCAGGTCCAAAATTCATCATAGTAGGGTACTATTGCTAACATTCAATGTCTCAGCAGACAAATCTTAATGGACAATATATGATTCCACAGTCCATCTGTGTTTATGATTAGTACCCCTAAAATATCCATTACATCATGTAAGATGACTATGTGGACCAGGGTAGAAATAAAGTAGTTGCAGGTAGAGGTCAAAGTATCTCACATATGTCCCACTTGTTAGAGTATCATACTTTTATGCAAGACCAGCATGAGTAGGTAAGTGTGGACTGCCTTTCATGAGAGTACCACCTCTCCAGGGCTGCCATTTTGTCATGGAGCCCATGGTTTATCTGGGTAACTTGTGTGGAACCCATGCAGCAAATAAGAGACATGAAGGTTGAAGGCTGGTTCCCTCCTCTGGGACAAACCCATTACAGTCCACTAAAGTAAACAGTGTAATTATCTTCTAACAAGTCATTGTCATGATTAACTTTATTCGGCTAATTAAAGCCATCAAAGTGCAAAGAACAAAACAGAACAAATCGAATCTACAATCATAAAATACATAGATATAAAATCAATTAAGATCTCCCATCTCATGACAATGTAGCAAAAACCCATAAAACAATTATTAATCCTCGTAGAGTCCTGCTCCACTCAGAATCAATTTCTACAATAAAATAGAATACACTCCATTAAGTAATACGACACTTCATACAAGAATGAGCACACCTCGAGGATCCATAACAGGGAAAATAACAATAAAGATAAAAATACAGCCCACCAGCACATAATTAGGCATGGAAGTAAAAGTATAAATAAGATAAAATTAGCCCAGCTTACGCTTGTCCAACTTTGAATATAAAAACATAAAACAAGTTTTTAAATAACATGATTCAAAGCGGTGTCCACACAAGAGTTCATAAATGACCTATTCCTATGCCTAATTGCTCCTGTTAGGAAACTTGCTACCCCGAAGCAAACCATAGGTGACGCTAGCATTTGTAGATATACCAGCGCCGGCCTAACTTGTTCAAAGTTACAGCCTCTTAGCAAAGGAATAATAAATTTTCTGCGCAATGAATTGTAATATGCACAGAAAAATATTATGTGAAGAGTGTTCTGGACCGAAACATTATCGCAAGGACAAGGATTTAGTGTTCCTTCTTTGAAATACCCTTTCGGGAAGGCAAGGAGCCAGGGAACCATATTCAGCCTAAATCTTATCAAAACAAATAGATGATACGATTTGTTTATATAAGATAAATGTGGTTGCATCTGTCGACCCAGGCTCAATATAACAAATCTTCTCACCATGGGTTTTTCCAATTCGTTCTCCTCCCGTATTGCTCTTCGTTTGTCCAAAAACTGCTGCTTGAGGTCTCTAATGGCCGGTTTACCCAGTGCTGTGGGGCTCAAGAATAAATCCGGGCATCCAAGAGTTTCCATCTGGTCCTTAATGTATCTAAACCACGGAATATCTAACACCTTTTCTAGGGTGAGGCAATCTTGGATGATCAGTTGGTTAAGATTTGGAGTAGGTTGTGCCCAAATTCTCAGCCAACGCAACAGAGGGGCATCTGCGATCTGATCCGAGATAAAACCTGCACCTAATTCCTCGTGTATACTAAAAATTCGCGTGGAAGCAGGGACCGAGAGCAATCTACGCAAAAAGGTATTTTCGGCCCCCTGGATTTCTCTGCCATCTGTGTAACCCCAGATGTCACTCCCATAAGTCGCCATGGGAAGACACTTAGCATTATAGATATTCATAAGTGCGGGGAATGGTTTTGAACCAATTCTTTTTGCGAAGTCTAAAATAGCTCCTGAGGCTCTAGCTAATACATTCCTTTTGTGTGCACGCTGCGTGTACCAAGAACGCCGGTCATCAACGAGTACCCCTAAATATGGAAAGGGGGGACTTTTACTAACTCTAGTCCCTTGCAATAGAATTTGACCTTCATTGCCCTCTTTGAACCTATGGACATGGCATGTGACTTTTTAAAATTAATGATTAAATCCAATGACTCCATGAAGTCAATAAAACAATTTAAAAGCGTTTGCAACCCTCTTGCAGTCCTGGCCACCAACACCGCATCATCTGCATACAGAAATGCGGGAATCATTTTGGTGCCAGCTCTAGGGATGTCTTTACAGCAGGAAGTCATAGAATCCCCTAACTTAATAATATAGAGGGTAAACAGCAGGGGGGCCAAAATGCACCCCTGCCGGACCCCTCTTTTTACAGCCCAGGAGTCAGTCAGGCTGCCATCTTCATTGAAGCGCACTGCCGCTGTTGTATTTTCATGGATGGCTGCCAAAAATGAAATCACGTCAGCGTCCAGCCCTATATCTTGAAGAATTACCCAAAGTTTTGATCTATTGACAAGGTCGAAAGCCGAGGTTAAATCCATAAATGCCAAATGGAGGTCCCCGCGCTTTACAACTGTATACTTCCGTATCACCAAATGGAGATTAAGGCATTGGTCCAGCGTACCTTTCCCCTGCCTAAACCCATATTGGAGATCGGAAACTATACTTGCTTGATCGAGCCACTCTGTTAGGCGTGCCAGGACAACTTTCCCCATAATTTTGGCCGCGGAGTCAAGGAGCGAGATAGGCCTATAGCAGGCCGGGTCGTCCCTTGCGCCCTTTTTAAAAATCGGTATAATAACCGCCTTGGCCCAAGACGGGGGAAAACCAGACAGACAGGCTGCATTGAAGACCTGGGTTAAAATCTTAGCCCATAACTTAAGATCTGCCTTATAAAGGTCAGCCGGTACTCCATCGGGGCCTGGAGCTTTCCCCCCTAGAGTTGATCTGATCGCCTTGTTAACTTCATCAATGGTAAAAACAAGGTGGTGACTTACACAATCACTAACTGATGACCCTGCGGAAATTCCGGGGGTCACATCGCTATAAACTTTCCCAAAATGTTGCACCCACCTCTCTGCAGGAACTAGGCAATCTTTACTGGAGTTTGGTGAATCATCAAACAATGGACTGTTTACGACATACCAAAATCTAGAACTGTTGGCCAGCACACTGGCCTGACTGAGCTCCTCCCACGCCATCTCCCTTAGTTGCCTTTTCCGCCTTTCCACTGCAAGTTTATAAGCCCTTCTTACATTCTTAACCCGTGGGGCTACCCTAGGTTTTTGCTTGAGTTCCTGCATAAGTTCCTTATGGGTATTCATACAGGTTTCATCAAACCATTTTTTTAATTTTTGGGGCCTTAATCTGCAGGATGCAGTTAAATTCAAAGCAACCTGTTTAGTGATTCGGCCAAAGGCATCAAGGACAGATAGTGGTTGGGAGTCATCCGCTAAACAAATCCCAAACTCCTGAGCACAGCTAGTAATTAAACTGTCAATGAAACTATCAGGGGTAATCCTTTCCCACCTTATTCTACGTGCTTGGTCTATGGGCACGATATTATCATTAATAAGTTGAGTCATGGTCCTTCCTTTGTTTACAGCATGTATATTAAGGTCCAGTGTCAGTGGGTTGTGATCACTAAAACAATTTTTTGTTGCGCTTAGTGCGCCTAGTGTCGACATCAATGAAGAGGAGACCAAAATGTAATCAATTATGCTGTGACGGCCATGACCAATGTATGTAGGTACGGGGGCTATCCTATCTGACTGCGCAGGGCAAATCAAGTTATGGGTTGATAAAAAACTTTCTAAAAAAGTACCGGAAGAGGTATGTTCAAAATGGGTTAGGCCCAAAGTCATGTTTCTAGAATCTTATGTACTTCATATTCTTTTTCAGCATTCACTTGACTGGGTGAAGGATTTAGATTAAGGCATTTCTTTGCAGAACATGATTTTCACAAGGACACATGAAACACAGAATGGATTTTCATGGACTGAGCCAATTTTAACCATACAGTTATGGAATTCACAATTGTACAATGGTAAATGGACCAATATCCCTGGGTTGCAACTAAGCAACTTTAGGCAAATGAACATTCTTCGTATGTAACCAGGTGTTTTCACCCACAGTAGCCCTGGGTGTAAGAATGAATTTTCTATCAGCATGTAGCATATAGCTAACCTTGTGTTTTTTTCTAATGCTTCTTGTTCAGACATTTGGATTTCCTGACATTTAATTAAATGTTCTTGTTTTGAGGGAACTGATGTAGTATAGAGTAAGTGCAATGGTAATAATTCAGGCAGGTGTCATACCTACAAAAGAATGGTGACATTGCTGTGACAGTATGTTTTTCGCAAAAAACTATGCTGGTGTCCATACATGCAAAAGAAGGGTGACATTACTGTTGCAAAATATTCATTATTGTTCTAGGTTAATCGTGCTAACTGCAAAGCCTTACTCCAATCCTATTTTTTCAAAACGGCTTGATATCTACAGTGCGGTTCAACACATTGATTCATTCGTTCTGTATGACTGCGTCTGACAACTGTAGATAGATTGATGTCCATATCTTGTTCTTTACACAGTGCAGACTAACATTTTAAGGTAAATTGTCAGCACCTGTTAGTGGTCAAAATGTGAGGTATTCCATGTAAAGGAATGTGTTTTTTTCTGGAGAGTTGTGCTAACTCTTCAGATGAGGTCCACCAGAATAATGTAATGAATGTCCCATCTTTGTTAAATGATCAACAACTACCAAAATGACCAGGGATACTATATGCTAAGGCTTTAGTGGGACAGGTAATTTTCTTAAAAGTCCTATTGGTTTAGTATGTAAACTCTTAATTTGAACACAAATAGAATATATCTAAACATACTTCTTACATCTTCAAACTTAATTGACCACAAAATACCTTTTAAACTCCAGCTGCCTTTTAGTTAGTCCCAGATGTCCAGCCATTTTAGAATCATGAAGTCAACTCAAACCATATTGTTTGAAGTGTCTGAAGGTAAATACAGAGCCTCTCCATGATACAATAACTCATTCTTGCCATGTCTGCCCTCCTTTTCTCTGAGTCTGTTATCTTTATCAATGAACTGGAACTCTGTACATAATTTTGTTAGAAATATTTCAACATTGACCAAAGCTATAAAACAACTACTTTGAGTTTTAATTTGCAAAATCAATGGAGGCTCACCATACATCTTTTTTTTTATTTGAGGTTGATTCTGCCTGAATAAGGCATCTCCCTTATCATTGTTCGTACCACTTTTACAGTTTATCACAAAGTCATAATCAGAAAATAACAAGGTCCATCTCTGCTTTCTTGGAGTCAGAGATACAGGGGACGTTAGAAATTGTGAAACTGTTGTTTTCCGTGATCAAAAAGGCTTCTACTGTGTGTACTCATAATCAGTAATGTCTCCACTCTTCTAAATATCTCTTATTGCCAAAAGTAAATTTTCAGAAACAGTGTAATGTGATTCATCTGTCCACGGGTTGAATTCCTTTGGGAAAAATCCTCCTCCTTTAGATGATATGAGGCATCTGTTTCTAAATCAATGGAAGTTCAATATTTGGGTGCTGGAGATAGGAGCACAAGAAAAACATTTCTTCAGACAACAAAAAGCTTGTTTAGCCTCTTTGAACAATACAAATGCTGCTCCTTTGTGAAGAGGTTTGGTAATGGGTGGGTCTATTTCATATAATTTATGAATGAGGGTGATGTGGGCCTTTGGAATACTGGTGAGACATTCTTTACTTCAATCAGGTGTTGATTATATACCCCACAAATTCTAAATGAATTATGTGAATAACACACTTGTCTAGTTTATTAAAAACATTATTGTTTCTTAATCTCTGCCCACTGCAATAACATGCAATACATATGTCTACTTGAAATCTGAGTAAATCAAGATGTCATATAAATAAACTATACGGACCACATCCAAGAAACTCTCAGGACGTTATCAATAAAGTATTAAAAGGCAGTAGTGGCCCGTGGTGGGAGTGCTGCCGGGCGGTGACATGGGGCGGGGGAGGGGCAGGGTTGGGGGTAGTAAAGTACAGAATACGGCCGTATAGAGGTAAGTAGACATATAAATAAATAAAACGAATTTCGTTGCGCGCGCTGCATCGCCAAATGCCCCTCCCCCGCCCCACGTCACCGTCCGGCAGCACTCCCACCACGGGCCGCTACTGTTAAAAGGCAGCTTGAGTGTTAACAGAGTAGGTCCCACCTTGATATTCAAATAGCCCAAATGTAGTGTGAAATACAATTTCCCATTCATCATCCTCTCTGACTCTGGCTAAATGGTACACTCTCACGAGATCAAGTTTAGGACATAATCTTTGCTTTTGATCTGATCTTGGACAATGGACATCAAGGGTAATGGGTTTCTACTTTCAACTGTAATCCTCTTGAATCCTCTATAATCTATACAAACTCTTAGCCCACCTTCCTTCTTGGGCACAAAAAATAATGGAGAAGAGGCAGGAGACTGTGATACTTTGATATATCCATTGACTTATCAATAAAATAATGGAAACCTTTATAAAAATATGCAAAGAAATTCCACAACTGATAACATGAGGTGTCAGTATTCCTGCTGATGCTTTTGAAGAGTGATTATTGCATGATTCACCACAAATCAAGCAATTGCTGATATGATAATCAGAACTCAATTGTAGTGTTCTTGATACCTAATCCAAACTGCAATTATGCCCAAATCACTTTGAGCTGATAGGCATCAATCAAATCAAAGCAAGCAAATCTTTACATAATGAATGTATATATGTATGAAATTTAGTGGTCCTGAAGATGAGGTTAACATATAATGCCTTAGCCTCTTTTTCATACTCATGGGTGTAGGAAATCCACATTTTCTGCGGGGCCATGTCAGATTTTCTGTTTTTGCTGGGATAGAACTCTGTGCACTCTACCCCAACAAACCATAAGTAAAGGGCCTGTGCTTTCCCTTTAAACATAGTTAAATTGACTTATTCATGATTGTCACATTTAGTTTGCCTGTAAGTCCCTAGTATATGGTGTAGAAAGTGCACCCAGGCCTAGAAGTTAAATGCCATTGTTGGACTGTAGCACCTATTGTGTTATCCACTATAGTGGCAGTACAAACATGGCTACACAGCCTACCCTATGGGCCTGCATCCACAACTCATGCCTTTGGCATGCTAGATAGGACTTCAGCAATAAAGCCTTCCTCGCTGGCTCTCCCCAAACCCACCTCCCTTCACTGAATGCAGTCTTCTGCATAATGCCCAGGCTAATATCTTCAAAGAACAATTCAATCACATTACACCCATCCTGAAGACTTATATTGGCTGCCACTGGATACAAGGACCAATCTCAAAACATGCTGCTTGCCATGTAAAGTCATCTACTTAAAACTCTCCCCATACCTAGCAAATCTATTGATTGTGACAGGAGATCAAAGAGTCCTGGGTAATAAGGGCTCTCTAACACTTGAAACTGGAAAATTCAGAACAATTTTTGTAATACAAAATGTCCTTCTCAGGAGTGGTAACTACTCTTTAGAAGTGTCTTCCCACACAAATGAGGATTGTAAGTAAAGTGTCCCCTTTAGGAAAGCCCTGAAAATGTATCTGTTCTGCCAGAATCTCACCATATTGAATCCTCAATATGAGTAGCTTACCTACTTATACTTTGGTTCATTGTCAAAACATTCCAAATACTCTTCTGATATGTCATATGTAATGAGAACAGCGTTTTTCAGCTGCCTGTTCAATAAATAAATAAAACCACAAATATGCACAATTAAAAAAAATCTTTTCACTTGGCTTGTGTCAGGGGAAGAGAGATTCTCCATGACCACCTTTTACTGCACAGCTGCCACATTTGCTACCACCATTTTGTTACACAAAAAAATAGTTTTCAGGATGGTTGACATTTAAGAATGATTTCAGTTTATTTATGCTTTTTCAAGGATCTTTTCAGCATATAATAAATGACTGTTTGGAAGGTACATTTCAGTTTAACTTTAAGTTTATTTAGTTAATTTTATTGACACCATTTATAAATACACATCCACATCAATAACATGAATCTATGGTCCTTTGTATACAAGAAAGGGTAGCTGAAGCTGCCAGTTACATGAATATCTGTTGTTGACTGACTTTCCCTCATTTCTCATATAAGTTGTATTTGTATACTGATGTCAAAGTACCTATGTATTATTTGCCTTCTACACCACACTAATGGTATTGCATGTCATCATGCAGGCAAAGATCCCTCCATGTACTATTGGATAAGATTTGCTTTAGCAGTTACCATAAATATCCATATCATTTACTTTCAGCTCTAATCAGAGTGCATGTCATCATACTAAAAAGATTAGATTGAGGGAGGGTTTGTGTAGCCCCCTTCAGCCACTAGTTCCTATGGCCTAGCCCACTTCGACAATTGCTTCATGTAAGAATACTTTACTTTTTTTTATAAGTCCAAGTGTGTTTTTCAGTCTTGCTGTTAGCTGTTTGCAAAAAGGTGTGTTAGTCCAAAGGCCTAAAGAAGGCTTCCTATTGCAGTACACAGACAGTGACCAAAGAAACTGTGCACTAAAGGAAGACACTTTTGTGCTCCTACAGTTGTTTCCACACTCCTGCTGATGATTCACCAAGAGTTATTTGCCATAGAAAGGTGATTTTACATCTTAAAGGGATTTCTTCTTTTAAAATCTTTCCACTATATTGCTGACATTGAACCAGTGGTCATTATGCACCTTAGAATGCTGTCAACCTAATGTAATGTCATAGTGATTCTTACCTTACCTAATATGAGGATTGTATGACTAAACAACTACTGCCTAAACCACGACTTCCTAAACCACGAAAGCTAAACAACGTACAATCCTTAACCACTAGTTTTTTTACAACGACTTCCCAAACAACTAAAATACTTTAAATTCCCCATTACTAATTGACGCCAGTATGTTCTCTTCAATAAACATGTTCAAGCTGTGCCCATCAGCGACCACAATCAAGCAGAGTGAGATGAAAGGCTGTGCTTATCTTCTTACGCACCTAACAAGTGTCGAACAAAAACACGTCAAGCTGTGCCCCTCTGTGCAAACACAATCAAGGACAGTAGACTCTTAAGGCTGAAATAAATTGAAACCAGGACCAAAGCCAAACCACTTCTTTTTTTACACTGACTTACTAAACCACTCAAATTAATTAATTGCCATGTTACTCAAATCTACCACTACGTTCAAATCTACACTAGATTGAAACTTGATAAAAATGTATTTAAATTAAACAACACTTATTATTTTTACTATTTTTATTAAATAAACTTTCTATTTACAATCTTTTATTCATTTTTTTAAAATACACACGAACTTACAAAGATACAGTAATGTACGGCAAAAAACTATAAAATATAATTCCAACATCTTTTTTCTCAAACAAAATAAAATTATTAAAAAACGGATTCCAAAACATATTTTCATTTTTTTAAAGAATTGACTCATATAAAACATTTAATTAACGTCCATCCACCCTTTTGTGACCATTTCATCTGTGAAAACCAGATAGGAACAGTCGCATCGAGCACAGTTCTAATTCGTATTATTCAAAAACAAACCTACAGTGCCATCTACTGGCCTAACATTTTAAATTGGTTACAGGACTACGTAGTTCAGGACTTCGTGGTTCAGGACTTCGTGGTTACAGGACTTCGTGGTTACAGGACTTCGTTGTATGTGATTCTTCGTTGTTCACACTTCGTTGTTCAGGTAAGTCGTTGTTCACACTTCGTTTGTTTAGGATGTTTCCCTAATATGAGATCTTAAAACAGCTTTTTTATTTATTTTGAACGAGTTTGTACCTTAATGTGATACCATACCTGTTTACTTTACAGCAAGGGCAATTTTTCACTGAAATCTGCTTGTGTATCACTATCTAAATGTGTGTTGTTGATACTAGATGTGTTTTTTTGCCTAAAGGTGTCTCTGCACTAATATTAAAGTTGTAGCAACAGTAATTTTGTACTTATATGTGTTTTGTGAATCTAAATGTTTTTAAACCTGAATGTGTTGTGCTCCACACCTATGGAGATATAGCTCATGGGGTTAATTTCCAACTAAATGTGATTTTGCCCCTAAAATTGAATGTGGATCTAACCATTAATTTTGCTCCAACAAGTGTTATTACACCACTGTTGGTGTTGTATCAAGGGTGTTTTGTTGCCTAAATGTGTTTGCTCTAAAATGTGACTTTTTAAAGTCATTCCAAAACTCAAATATGATTTTGACCCCAAGTGCGATTTAACACCTAAATGTGATTTTCCTCCTAAATGTTATGTATTCTCTTAAAACTATATAGCTACTCCTGCCAATGTTTCACCTAGGGGAATTTTTCAACTCGGTTTTCTGTCAACCAAATGTGATGCCTTACTAACGCTCACTTTTTATACCTAATGTGACATCCTATTACCTCAATGTCGCTCTGTGCTGAGTGATTTTGCACTCACATTTAATACCAGATGACTGCTGACTCTGGATCAAGGGAGTTGTGCACAATACTGTAATTATAGCCTGTAATCTGTACACCAAAATTTCATTTTTCACCTAAAAGTGTCTTTTCGCTCTTGATGATGGTGCATCAAGGGGGATTTTAAACTGAATTTTATTTTAGCTCTTAATGTGACACCACAATACTGCTTCATTTACACCAAGGGTTATTTTGCAACCAAAGGTGGTGATTGCACCTAAAAGTGACTTTTCACATTAATGCAATTTACGCTTCTACAGTTTTTCAATACTCATGCCGATGTTGCGTTAATGGCAGTTTTTCACCTTAATGTACTGTCAAGTAAATGCGAGTTCACATAGATGCAAACCCTTTACCTCAATGTGACATGTTACTGCTGCAATTTCTCTCTGTACCACATGATTGTATATTGCTCTGTACCTCTCTGAATCTGCTTCCCAAGATCAATGATCTACACATTTGTAATGTGATCATTTATGGCCACTGAGTCTCTAATAAGAGAGCTTCATTTCACATCAGACTCTAGGTTGATATTCAGAGCTCCTCATCCCTATGGTCTATCGAAAATTAAGCTTCAGTGTCACAAACACCACGTCCTGATGGCTAACGTGCAAACTGTACACAGTAAAAAACTGTATAGTTTAATATTAGGTTCCATTGAAAATGATCTACTGTTTATTTGTTTTCACTAAGAACATACACTCTTTCATCAATAGACTGTTGTTTCTTCTGAGGTTCAGAGAACACAAAAATCACGCCACCCCAATCTGCACCTGGGAGTCAGAAAAGACTATTGGGCCTGTTCTGGGGTGGAGGCATAGCCTGATCCCTGGGCAGCCCACAAATAATCCTTCTTTCAACTCAACCCTCTAATTTGTTTTACAATTTATTTTCCCTGGTGTCTAGATGACTTTCTGCCCCATGGGAGGCAGATTGGTGGTAAACACCCCCAATCTACTTCTGGTGGGAAGAAAGACTGTTGCACCAGTACTGGAGTGGGGACACAACCTGATGCCTGATTGGGCCACAGTACCCGTTTTTACCATTTTTTCTCTGCTGTCTACCCGGCTGTCTGCCAAACCCCATCTGGGTGGGCAAATTGAGGGTAAATTCCCCAATGCGCTCCAAGTGTGGCAGAAAGGCTTCTGCGTCTGTTCTGGGGTGGGCACACAGCCTGATGCCAGAGTGGGAAAACACCACCCCTTCTCTTTTTTTGAGCATTTGTTTCCTTGGTGTCTAGTGGGAGTTCTCCCCCCAGCGGCAGACTGTGGGTAAACCCCCTCAATCTGCCCCCAAGAAGGGCTGAAAGACAAGACTGTTGCACCACTTCAGGACTGGGGGCACAGTGCCATGCCTCTGTGGGCCACCCAGCCCCTTCTTTATTTTTTGCCCTTTTTGCCTGGTATCTAGTGGGCGTTCTGCTCCTGGGGGCAAACTGTGCGTAAATGCCTCTAAGAAGGGCTGAAAGACTGCTGCTCCAGTTCTGCAGTGGGGCGTATCCCAATGCCTGGGTGGTGTGCCCACACTCCTTCTTATTTTTTACCATTTTTCCCTTGTGTCTAACAGGCTTTCTGTCCCCGCATGAATAGTTTGGAGTAAACACCACCAATATGCCTCTGGAGGATGAAAAAACTGTTGTGCCTGTTCTGGGGTGGGGCACAGTCTGATGCCTGGGTGGGCTGCCCCTCCTCTCCTTTTTTCTAGTCTTTTTTCTCAAGGTGTCTAAAGGGCTTTCTGCTCCCGTGGGATGGAAGATTGGTGTATATATCCCCAATCTGCCCCAAGGAGCAGTAGAAGCTTATTGCACTCATTCTGGGTGGGGGTACGACCCAATACCTGGGTGGACTGCCACCACCCCTCTTTTTTGTACCCCATTTTTACCTGGTGTATAGTGGGATTTCTGCTCCTGTAAGGGGGCACACTAGTGGTAAACACCTCCTATCTGCCACCTGGGTGGCAGAAAGGCTGTTGTGCCTGGAAGAGATTACTGGCCAATGCCAAGTGGGGCTACTACCATCCCTGGTGGTTCAGTAGGGTGGATCCCTGCTTCGGGTCCCCTTCTAAGGGTGAGTCCCCAAATAAGGATGCACAAAGTAGAGAAAGCATTCTCCTTTCCAATACTGCCTCTCCCATGTTGATGGATGCTTGAGAAGCAGGGTGCTTTCACTTTGTCTTGCTACAACGTCAGTGCACACAGTGCACTCCGCAACACACCAAAACAAAAATAATCAAATTCAGGATGCCAATGAAGGTTTCCCTTGTGTCTCACCTTTGAATTTGGGGAACAAAAATTGTTTCTTGTGTCTTCAGCAGAAACACTTTTTTCCACGTACGGTGAATGATCCTTTGCTGTCCACTGCACTGTGAAGATAGTGAGGTGGAATTCAATGGGTTGGTCACCACATCAAAGCAGTTAAAAGGCTAACGCCACACAGATCACCCGAGATAAAATTATGTTGCTTTTTTGCTGCTCCCTTTCCCAGTTACCCACACATTAAGACCAATAGATTGAAGGGTGGGGACAAGCATGTGATTGGACTTTCTCTGAGGAAAGGGAAAATAATTGTGTGCCATGACTGCTCCTATCAACCAGGAGCACGGAAAGAGGAATGGCACTACACACATAGAAGTGGTTGCAGGGTGTGTTTGTTAGTGTACAGGACATATTCGGGAGAGATTGCAGTCTCAAATTCCTTTGACCTTTCTGCAGAATAAGCATGCAATAAATACTGAATTATTAATGAAAGCTACATTGTGCAGAGCGGTTCCCAGAAAGAATGCTGGTACTCTAACAGTGCAACAGATTACCAGCTCTTTGTTTTTCAATCATATTTTGGTCGTTTTTTTAATATGTTGCCAAGTGCACTTTTACTCAAGTGACTTTTACTGTCTATGTCTATCACCGGCAAACTAAAATCTTAGCTCAGGCACAGCCCAGCAATCAGGATTGCTTCCACAGTCTCTGCACCTGAGCGCACTCAAGCCACCTGCCTTCCAAAGTGGGAGTAAGGTGTCAGTTAAATAAAAATGCGCTAGCCAGTCATTGCATCCTCAGAATTTTAGCCATCTTATATTCTCTTTTCTTGTATCATCCCTGGAAAAATCCATTATCAAAAAGGCCACAATTTTTTATAATGGAGAAATCACATTGTCACAAGAACATTGGATGCAGCAGACATCTACATGTGCCCTTGCAATGCACACTATCCTGGGGAGCCACTACATTGGAGGACGGACTCCAATGATGCTTAGCAGCATTGAATCTTAACTAAATACTTTTGCCCTTTCACCAAAACACAGTTTAAACATTGGCATCTTTGCAATGCCATTGGTTGGTACCAAACATGACAGACTGCACAGCAAGCTAATGAAGCAGGCTTGCCTAAACTGGCCAGAGACTGGCAGGTGTCCTTCCAAAGCTCCTTTCTCTACATAAGTGTATGCAGTCTCTTTTTGTGCTGACATATGTAATGCCATGTTTCATTCTTTTCTTTGTTGTAACTTTAATAAAAACCTTATTAAAAAATTTTTTTTTTCAAAGATGTCTGTAGCTAAACTCAAAAATGGGAACGTCATGATGTACTCATCCTCAGATATCAACCTCCATAAGTTCAGCACATCATTTGATAGCCTTCAGGCTTCTGCCACATCTAGGGACATTTGCACAGATAACTTCCCTGCCATTTTTACCAATGTTGTTACTGATTACACCACCACTAGCTCATCCTCCTCCACTGCCAATCTCCCCATATTTATCCACAAACCTATTGGAGAATTAAACCATGCTACATCATGGTAGCATACGCTTAAGTAGTCTTTATCATAACCTGGAATAAAGGTAGTCCAACAGTGACACAGAACACAGATTGAAATCTCAACAATGTCTCAGCTCTCCTGATAGCCACTGTCACCTGCAGATACAGTCTCCTTCTGACAACCAACATGCCAGTCCTGTCCAACAATACCAGCCTTGTTCTGTGCCTCCTGTGTCTGTGCACAACTTTTTATTTCCAGAGCTTTTGGTGATGCATAGTGCCAGCAGTACAAATTTAGGGAATAAGAAACAGCAGATCTGAATGCTTTGGGATAAGAAAAACAGGGGACAGACACAGGAGACACCAAGAGTGTCACACATAGGGCCTTCTTACGAGTTTGGTGGTCCATAGGATCGCTG
This sequence comes from Calotriton arnoldi, assembly GCA_963921515.1. Taxonomy (NCBI): domain Eukaryota; kingdom Metazoa; phylum Chordata; class Amphibia; order Caudata; family Salamandridae; genus Calotriton; species Calotriton arnoldi. Next base: position 579,542 of record CAWUFW010005086.1, read on the forward strand.
TACCAGTGGTGGCCGTATGACCACCGCCTCACTGTCAGACCGCCATGAGACCATCAGCACCGCCAGGATCAAGGATCCCGCTGGGCCGGCGGTCTGCAACTGGCTGTGATACCGCCATGAAAAGGGTGCCAGAAAGGCAACTAAGGGGGCCCTAACAAGGTCCACTGCTGGATTGGCCCTGGACGTGCATGGGGGGGCGCATGTAGTGCCCACCTGTATCTGTACCCCCACTTCCTGCACGGTGTGGCGTGTGTGCCAAACCATGTAGAAAGGTGCAGTTGGCAGTCTGACTGTGGCAGTTTCACAATATAGGCTCTTCTATGAGTCTTGCAGACAGCCGCAGTCAGACCGCTACAACAACGCCCGGCAGGCCAGAATTTCACTCCTGTTCTGGCAGGCGGTCGTACCACAGTTTTGGCGGTCCTACAGCAGATGTTGGAGGACTGCCGCTGCTCTAGGACCACCAAACTCATCATAAGGCCGTAAGTCTGTACACATTTGTGCGTTCTGTTTGCATATATTAGCACTGAAGCCAGACCTATTAGCAATTTGTTTGAGGTTTTCCAATTTCACCATTTCTGCATCTTTTTTTTCAGCACAAGGAGGGTGTGTGAAGGTCAGAAGTTTTAAGAGTGAAGAAGCACAGAAAGTGGTAGGTTGTGATAGAGCGAAATGTTCTTGTGAATTGTAGGGGTGCATCATAATCACTGATAGGCCGCACCCACATGTATTCAGACATATATTCGTTTATATTCCATTGTATACTCATGCATGTTTAGTAAAGAATGAATAGTTCGCTGAGACAAAGTGAACTCAGCAGCATAATGGTGTTAGGATAATGATGTAATGTAATGCTTATTGAATTATGTGAACATAATGCATAGAGGAATTAGTTCGTGTGAAATGTAATTGCAGTAGTTTAAACGTGCACCATATTAAAGTTGCACATGTAATTCATTGTTTGCATATGAATCATAATGAAAATGCTTATAGGGAAACGTAAGATGTGTGTTTAAAAGTCATATGTAAAGGCCTGACTACATATATGCTTAGGGAAGGCCTGGTTTATTTTATGTTAGCTTAGGTTGTAGGCCGAGAAAAGTTTCTCTTGGTAAGGCTCTCTGGGCACAAACGGTAGATTTAATTTGCACAGTAGAAGGTTTCTGTTGAAAGTATCTTTCGTTGCAGGTGCAAGGACACATGTCTCGTTAGTAAGACTAACTCTTTGTTTTCGAAAGCTAGAGAGAGGGGAGGCATGGTACGGGGAGTGAAATGGAATTTAGGGATGATACTTTCAGCGGAGAAGGTGCCTGGGACTCAAGGTCATCGCAACCGTCCAGGATGAAGTAACCGTTTCGATGGAAAAGCACAAGAAAGAAGACCTGGCCAAGGAGGCGTGACAAAGGCGTGTACAATTGTATTGTGGTTTTGTATTAGGGATAGTGCCCTGAGGGAGGAGGCCAGAGAAGAGGTAGGGGAGACCTGAGAGAAGGACAGAGCTGAGCTTAGGTATTATGTGATTGCACTTCTTAGGAAGTCCTCACAGCTGACACCTTTTATTCACTCTTGCCTGGGAAAATCGTTATGCAGGGATGTCACTTAGCGTTAGTGTAGGGACAGCTATTGATTTTAAGCTTGTTTAGTCCAATGAAGAGCAACTTAGAAATTGGAGCAATCATAGTCTGGTTGATCCTTCTAGAACTTTCTATTCTCCTTATCCTGAGTCGGATGAGATTCCTGCGTAGATTATTATTTGTATTAGTGCCCATCTATTTCTTTAACCTCGTGCTGAGGTGCTTGCACGTTCAGTTATTTTTGGCGATAATAAATTCTCAAACTTGAATTCGGAGTCAGTGGTCCTTTCAGACAAAGTAAATGCTGATATATAACCTGATGAGATTCTCTCCTTTACACTATTCAACAGGTAAAAAGATCTTGGCGACCAGAAGGTTCTTATAGATAATTAGATAAGAATCGGCGTTATCAGTTGCACCAAGGCATTGAACAAATAGTCACATTTTGTATCCCTGTGCATGCATCAGGACATTAAAGTTAGACTTGCAGACTTTGTCAATTCTTATTCCATGAGCTACACCCATTAAAATTATCTCCCAAGGCGTCCTGATGATAATTCATAAGTAGGGTCGAATAACTGGTTTAGACTCAATACTAACATACTTCGTATAATTCTTTTGCATTTTTAGTGCGTTTAAATATCGTATTTGAATTGATTGTACTTTATTTTAAATTATGCTTAAAACTCATTCCAGACAGGCAGTTTGTTTTGGGTTGACTACACTAGAACTTGGTCAATATTGATATCGAGCAGCTTGTTCTATACATTGTACCTGCTTAAGCTTTATGTTAGGTTATGTTCGGTTAGTTTATTTTCATAGGTCTTACTAAAGCGCCCATTTCCTCTTGGTGGCCTGAAACGGTTGAGTATCATCAAAGGACAACAATGAAACTGCAAATAAGTCAGTGAAAGAGTCTTCCTGTGTTCCGAACAAGAAGGGACCAGATGTATTAACATATTTTGGAGTCACAAACACTCCAATTTGCAAAATTAGAGTGTTTGAACCCACAAAACAGCCTTTCCTAATCTACTTAAACCATTTTATGAGTCAGTACTGTTACTGATTTTTGAAATGGTATTTCAAATGGTTATGGAATCGCAATTTGGAAAGGTAGTTTTATGGGCATCTCTTCCAAATTGTGATTCGGCAACATATGTATCAATGATTTGCGACCAGAATTCTAGTCGCAGATCACTGAAACGCTATCGATTCATACTTTGAGGTGGTAATCATTTGCCAAAGGGAAGGATCCCCCTTTGGAGCTCTTCTTCTTTGTGAATTGTAAAAAAGGTTTCTGGTGGAGTAGGCAGTGGTCCAAGGGATCACTGACAACTCTCGGCACTTTTAAAGAAGACACACTTTTTTTAAAGCAGCCTTTTCCCTTTAAGTAAATTGGGCTTCTTTTAAAAAAAGAACAAAAAAAATCCTTATTTAAAACCAATTGTATGCATGGCGGTCCGCTGACCTTTGCAAGCCACCATACCAGTGTAGTAGCCGATTGTAGTGAGTTGCAAATTGTGGCCTCCCTATTAAGCCTTCATTAGACAGAGAGGTCTGTATCTCACTATAACTTATTGTTATGCAAAATGACATATTTGTACATAGGTCAGTGTGCAAAATCGATTCACAAAAAGTGGGTGAGCATTTCCTGACTGCTTTTTCCACAGGCATTCTTAGTACATCTGGCCCAGCGGTCTTAGAGTTTTTTTGAGTTCCGGGGGTTTGTTTAAGGATGGGACTGTAAATGGCATTGCACACAAAAATGTTCTAACTCCTGTTTTCGTTTTATTAGACTTCGGGTCTGCAGCTTATCATTTTAGCTCCAGCATGCCGACACAGTTCCTCTTCAAAAATATATGACGGGCTGGGTCGGATCTTTGCGTGCTATGCAGAGTATTTTGCACTGCACAATTTTTTTCCAATTGGGCCATGGCAACATGCGCAGCAGTATTTTGAAGCCGCTGCATCTAGAGAATCATTTAGTCGAGACAGCCAGCATATGCTCTGCTAGTTTTGTCAGGACTGGATTGGGCTTAAAAGAGAAATTCTGAAACTGGGTGACCTTCTTAATTAGTCTTAATTGGTGGAGACCCATTTTTTGCTTGGACAACTTGTCAACCTAGTGGCCAACATTTCAGCCCTGGCAAGTTTTCTAGGTCCATGTTTGACTAGCTGTTCCAGTCAAGGTTACTTTCTTGCTCTCCGCGACTCGCAGTCTTGTTTATTCCGTTATAAATCCAGGACAACAAGAAAGCAAAGAAAACAAGCATTGGCATAGCCAATAGGTCTCGCCTTTGGGACCTTATAAGTGTTTAGCCATGCAACACTTGATGTTGTTGCACCAAGGATATTGTGATGTGAAGCCTGGAGCAGCCCAGCACAGTGACATGTCTTAGCACTGGCTCTTCTGTACAGAGGGGCAGCATTTACTAACATGGTAACTGGGATGGAGGACTTGTATCAAAGGAAATGAACTACACAGGCTACTTTATTAAAATGTTTACCTTTAGAGTTTCTAAAATGGAGGAATGTAAACAGAGAGAATGAATCACCACAGAATGTGCAACACTCACCGTAAAATCTCTAAGATAATGGCCGGTAAGTCCATGAGATAAAGGCAGATAAGGAAGAACATGATTTGCCCAAGATCAAACAGTTTGGTCAAGAAGGAGAACCAAGATTGCTTGTTTCAAGACACATACTTTTCCCAGTATGCTTAATATGTTAAAGAAAATAAGGGCCTGATTTAGAACAGGGTGTAACGAAATGAAAACCCCAAAATGAACTCAGTGATTTTTGGTAACCTCCATATATACATCTTCTTGGTGAAACCACAAATACGCTAATTGTCCTGCAAAGTAATAATGGAAGGTTGACTTCAGTCCCGGGTGGATGTCTAGGGATAGGGTGGGTGGAGCATGTTCTTCACTTTTAGAAGTTAGGGACTGATTCTTTTCATCAAGGGATCCCAGCCCTGGCACGATGCTGCAAGGCCCAGAAGAGGAAGGGCCCTCCCCTATGCTTTGCAGTGCTGGACCATGGTGGGAAAGTCTCAGGTAAAGGCCTTCCTTTCTGTGGGCCTCACAGACATGGTCAAGCACTGCATGATTCGAGGGGGCCATTCCCTGACCTATATAAATACCACATGCACATATACATACTTAATGCACTAATCTGGAAACAAATTGTTAACATTTGATTGAACGTATACGTTTTGGAGAGACCTAGACCCAACCTTTCCATCCAGTGTGACTAATATAATGTATTTCCAGTTAACTAAAATTTAAAATATATGTGCCTATTTTATTTGTGTTAATATTTATGTTTTTGTTTTACTGATATTCACACCAAGAAAGTTGCTTCTTGCAAAGTAGCTCAACCATAGGCAATTGATGGAACTTCCTATGATGTCATTTTCTGTGATTTCACGTTGTATGCAAATTAGGGGGGCCTCACACATTCCCTTTCTGCCCAGGGCCTCAAAAGTCCTAGGACCGGCCCTGGTTGCAAGTCAGAAGTTGCGGTGCAGGTGATTAAGGTACATGTCCTACTGTCACCAGCTGATCGCTCATCAATAATTTCCACTTAAGCCCCAGCAAGCCTGCGCCCTAAGAATGTATTAATCATGATCCCACACATCTTGTCTGGCATTCATTTTGGCCAGAGCATCAAGCAATTTTGCAATATGCACTTTTGCTGGAGGCAATTGTCAAGCTGCACTTGTGAGATCCAATAAGCCTTGGATTTAAGGGGATAAAAATCCCTCTTAAGAGAATTGTTTTTTGCTCCTTTAAACATCAATGAATTCCACTCAAGTGCCAGTAAGATTGTGGCACTAAGAATGTACATTTACGCTAATTACCATCCCAGATATTTTGTCGGGTACTTTATTGGCAAACCATCAAGCATTCTTGCACTATGCACTTTGGTAGGTAGGCAATTGCTAAGCTGCCCTGGTGAGATTCAAGAAGCTTTGGAACCAAGTGGTTAAACCTCTTTCTTAAGACTACTGCTTCTGTGCCTCCCAAAAAGACTTAGGGGGTGGTTGTTAGCTAGACACAAGAGCGAAGACACTCATTCTCCTCCCCGAATTCGTTATTATGCATAGGAGCATCACCGTTAACTCCCCGAGGGCTAAAAAAAAACCTTTTGAATCCTTGAAAGAGAACTTATGCTAATCATTTAACCGGTATTCAAGTAATATTTCTCATCTAGGCAATTTACCAATCACGTCTGCACAAATGCGCTTTTTAACTTTAAAATGTACTTGAATTCTGTTGTTTTAACGTGATTTTATGTATGGTTTTTATTAACTGAAATAAACTATTCAAGGCAAGTCATGAATAGCCTCTGAAAGGCAGCCCAGAACCTACAGACAGTTCACATTGGACAGCTGCGCTATACAAGTAGGAACGTTCACTCATTCTTTCATGTTGTCAGCAGGGATGTTTCAGGACTCATCTCAAATCTTGGCAAATGGTTTCCCTGAAGCTTAACAGATAATGGTCTTTGATTCAGAGGCATCATTAGCCCAACAAGAGGGAATGGGACACAGTCAGCAGGGAAGGGCTGTGCTAGACAAAGGTGTGATGTGAGTTATTGTATGTCCATGCCCTCCAGCTTAAAATTCTAGTACGATAACTCTGTAGGGTAATGTGCTTGCTAAATTGAACTTTTTGAAACACAGTTGTGGTAGATAGAAGAAGTCTGGATGCGAGAGGAAGTGATTTCCCAGGATCTTACAATTTGTTCATGTGTAGAAGAAGTCTGGATTCGAGAGGAAGTGATTTGCCCAAGATCTTACAATTTGTTCATGTGCAGAACTCTTCACAATCACCTAAAACAACAGTGACTTGGGCTTGATATTTAGTTCCAAAGGGGCGAACTATCTATTAATCCACAATGCAAATTAAGATATTATGCAATCCAAAGCCTTGGTGACTTTAGGAACCCTGCCTGGTGCTTCCAGGAGTTGAGGGAAGTTTCATATGTTCAACATGTTTATGCCCAGTTAACAGGGAGGTTTGCGAACAATGGTTGTTGGAGTGAAACATCCTCCCCTCCCCCATTTGCACCTGTTGCAAAGAAGGACTGATGGAATAATCTCTCTGGGGAATTCAAGAGAGCAGCTGAGCAACATGGAAAAAGAAACGGTCATACTGTTCAAACTGCAAACAACAATCAGACCTCAATCAATAAGCAACATGATCAATTATCAAAGAGAAATTAGTGCCCAGCTAATTAAATCTGCAAGAAGATCAGTGTACCATTTATAATCTCGAAGAAATCAATGAACAGGAAGCAACTAAACGACTAGTGGTATCAGCAAACGATTTAAAACCATGCAACGATCAGAGAACTCTTGAAAGCCACTGAGCAAGCAATGACAAGAGTTGCTGATGACTCTAAAGGAAGAAGTGAGTGCTATCGAAGACCAGAGATGCCAGAAGGCCCGGTTCTAGAGGGGTGACTAGGCCCGCCCAATTGAAACCTCTGAGCCACACAAAATCGTTTCAAAGTGGAAAACGTCTGCTTGTTCGTTGTAAACACTTCACATGGGTTTGCAGCCCCGCTATCACCTTAACCAGCGACATAGCAAAGAATTCTTTCAGTGATGTACAAGGGTGCGCAGTTAGGCGAAACGAGCTCCCAAAGGGCAACTGGCCAATAGAAAGAGTTTGCCTTGGTTAAGCTTTGCACAAAATACATTGTATAAACTAATCGCAAAAATAAAAAGAGAACTAGCCTCAAATCACTGTTAAGCAGAACAGAGACATGTCACTCACCTAATTTATTTGATCCTTTACCAATCTGTTTTCACAACAGCCAGGTGTCTAAACAGACTGTAGACCATGGCCGTGGTTAAATAGTCACAGCTGGCTTGGCGCATTAGGAGCGAGAGCATCACGCGAGTGAAGAGGCAAGCACCCAATATTGAAAATGCAGAGAGAATGAAAAGACTCTGCGCAGCGAGTGCCTGCCGAGAGAAAAGGTAAAAAGAATGCATTCTTCTTTATTGCTCATCCATGATTTCTCATGGCCCTCCTAGATTCACAGTCCTGGATCCGTGCATGGATGCCTGGGGACAGAGTGCGCAGAACATGGGCAATGACTACTGGCACTTCCGTCAACCACAAGAGAGTACATCTAAAAACCTGAGAGGGCCTAAAAGGGCCACTTTCCCGTTAAGTATTATTACCCCCTAGCTCAACAGAACTCATATTTCTATTCCTTGAGGATGTGATGCTGAGTGGGTATGCCGACATTAAATTCCAGCCTTCACACAGCCCCTTGCAGCCTCCTAAGTAACAATAAAGGTATCTTACTTATAGGTAGACTTCTCACAGGCTCTTCCTGGGGTCTCCCTCGTTTTATGGCTCACTGTATCCTTGGTGTTGGGCGTGGTCGACGCCCGCAGTCATCGGACGGGTCTCTGAGCTAGTAGTACCAATCTCTACATGAAGTGCATCCTGCTATAGACACTGCTCTCCCCAGGTGTTCTCTCCTTCACTGTTCGGTCCGCGTCATGCAACCAGGGGTAGTGCCCCACTCACCACCAAAACCCCTCTCCCCTCTTAACGTGGATTCAGTCCTACTACCTGCAAAAAAAAGCTGAACCTGTCGTCCCCCCTGGTCTCGCTCGGTATCTGCTACAGCTCTCTGGGCCCCAGAACCTTACTTCCGCAGCTGACGGGCACCTCGGGATGCGATCCTACTGCTGTCAACGGCTGCGGCATCTACACTGGCATCACTTCGGTAATTTCCATAGAAGGACGGCGAAGAAGAGGGAAGAGACTTCGGAAATCTCCGGAAAAAGTAGGCGAGATACGCAGCGGCCACCTTAGAATGGGAACAAGTGTTGTCCGACAACATGAAACCGGTCAACCTTCCAATCTTGACGTGGAACGATATTCGGTGGTGAATCAAGTCAGCGTGAATCTAGGGAGGCCATCCAATAGCCCCTGGAAATCGCATTTTAGTCGAATCATTCTACGGAGCATGCTACTGCGTTTTACCTGTACTTCAGTCGCAAACATCTAAAAACAAGCGTGCGCGCCTCGCACGGCAGCAGGGGGAGGGGGGAGAGGAGGGGACATGCGCGATTCCCTAGCAGGAGCGAGCGGCGCCAGGAGCGATAATTGCTACCATATGGCGCCAGCTGCTCGCTCCCGCAAGTGAATCGCCAAACGTTCACGCGTTGCCATTGAAGGCAATGGAACGCGTGCACGTTTTTGGCTGAAAAGCCGAATCGATTACAAAAGGTCTTTTTGCCTATGCAGCGCATGCGCGCTGCGTAGGCGAGACCTAAAAACGGGAGTGTAGTAGTTAGCTGTACATGAACCTGGGAAATTTGCAGCTATGACCATGGTTATCACAAAACATAGGGGCATATTTACAATGAAGTGGCGAAGCATGGTGTGAACCTCCTTGGCTTAACGCCACGCTCTGTCACTTCTGAAATGCAGGGCCGCACCATATTTACAACAATATGGTGCACCCCAGTGTTTCCCCCTGCACTGGCACTAAATTTAGCAGCCTAGCACCAACGCAGGCACCTTTGCACCATAGCGCAAGCGTGTCTGCGTTGAGGGGAAGATTGTTTATAGGTTTCGCTTCCTGCACATAAACAATCTTTAAATGACGTTTTGTCACTTCTATGTGTACTGCTTAAAGCAGCACACATTGAAGTTACAAAATGTCATTTTTTTAAATAAATGTTTATCTGCAGGAAGTGTCACCTTCCTGCACATAATCAATCAATGGCCTTTTGCTGTTTGTATGTGTGCTGCACAACGCAGCACACATAGAAACAGCAAAAACGAGGAGAAATAAAGCATTTCTCCTCATTGCGCCTGTTTAAGACCAGGTTTTCCCTGGTCTTAATTTTGGCGCTGCCTCCTTTTATTGATTTTGACACTGCCCCCTATTGTAAATAGGGAGCAGCATCAAAATCAATGGGTCTTGCGGTGGAATGCCCACCGCAACACCCATTGCCCTCCCCTTTCACGTTAAGTACAGCGTGAAAAGGTGCCTTATTTACACGGCAGCATTAAGCCACGTTAAGTTGTAAGTAAGCAACGCTGCCTTGTAATAAGGCGAAGCACATATCGCCACAGGGACGTCATAAAAAGTGACATTCCTGTGGCGATAGGGGCTTGTAAATATGCCCGCTAGTGATCTTTCCTAAAGGACACCGCAACCAGCCATATCTCTTGCCATTACCCAGTCTCTAATCTGATACTTTAATGCAATTTTGTGAAAGGGCAGCAAATCTCCATCTCCATAGTTTAACAGACTATGGGGCATATTTACAAGCCCCTATCGCCACAAGAACGTCACTTTTAGTGACGTTTCTGTGGCGATATGTGCTTCACCTTGTTTACAAGGCAGCGTTAAGCCACTTAACGTGGCATAACGCTGCCTTGTAAATAAGGCATCCTTTCACACTATACTTAACGTGAAAGGGGAGGGCAATGGGTGTTGCGATGGGCATTCCACCGCAACATCTGTAGATTTTGACGCTGCCCTCTATTTACAAGGGCAACGTAAATAGGAGGCAGTGCCAAAAATAAGACCGGGGAAATCCTGGTCTTAAACAGGCGCAACGAGGAGAAATGCTTTATTTCTCCTCGTTTTTGCTGTTTCCATGTGTGCTGCATTGTGAAGCATGCATAGAAACAGCAAAAGCCCATTGATTGTTTATGTGCAGGAAAGTGACCCTTCCTGCACATAAACAGTCTTTGAAAAAAATGACATTTTATAACTTCTATCTGTGCTGCATTAAGCAACACACATAGAAGTGTCAAAACTCCATTTAAAGATTGTTTATGTGCAGGAACGGTCACCTTTCTGCACATAAACAATCTTCCCCTCAACGCAGACACCCTTGCTCTATGGTGCAAGGGGGTCTGCATTGGCGCTAAGCTGCTAAATTTAGCGCTAGCGCAGGGGAAAACACAGGGCTGCACCATATTGTTGTAAGGTGCAGCCCTGGGTTTCAGAAGTGGCGGAGTGTGGCGTTAAGCCAAGCAGGCTAACGCCGCGCTCCGCCACATCATTGTAAATATGCCCTGATAAAATGCAAAACCTGGGTTAAAACATGAAGTCCTCAGGGTCAAAATGCTTTTGTTAATCTTACATGTATAGAACTATAGATGGGTAATAATGAATTATGGGTATGTTTTGCACTGAGAGGTTCTGAGTGACATCAAATAGACGAAAGCGAAGCACAAGTTGTCTGTGATATCACCCAGAACCAGGAGGTGAAAAACATCCCCGTAATACACTTATTAGCCATCTGTAATTTTATGTTATGTATGGCCCCCAAAACCATTTGCTCAAGGAGTAATGGGGAAACCATACATATCATGGCCTATGTTATGCATCCCGGTCGCAAAGGTTAAAACAAAAGAAAAAACGTACCTGCCATCCTTGACCAATCCCATCACCTTCCCTGCATTCCTTCCCCCTCCTGCAGCTGTACTTTCTGCTTTCAGTCAAAGCAGCCAAGCAGAGCTGCACTGACATGCTCGCAGAGAACCCTGTCAACCTGGCCTGGAAGGCCTTTATGACATCACAACAGTGGGTAACCAATTTTGTTATCAACTGTTAATATGTCATAGCAGATGGTTATGAGATTCAGACACTAAAATAAACAATAAGAGCCATACATAACATAATGATAAATTTAGACTATACCTTTGGAAGTCTTTAGAACAGCTTTACAGAGGAAATGACCAATGACTGAAAACGCCCCAGCCCTAGTCCCACTTGAATAGGCTGTGTCCTGTCTCCACACATAGGCTGCAGACACCCTGTAGTTAGTCTGGAGCCAGGGACAGGAAGGCAGTTCCACTGTACAGTTCAAAGGCCTGCCTATAGAAGCTTCTCCCCATTTCAAAGGCACAACTGGGTATAAATACTGGACCTCAAACACCACAACTTCAGTACACTTCTGGACTTGAGGGTACCCTGCCAGGAAGAAGGACTGCTGTGCTGCTGGAAGGACTGTCATTCTGCTGGCCCGCTGACCTGAAGGGACTGCTGGACTGCTGTGCTGACCTGATGCCTGCTGCCCTCTTGCTTGAGTGAGATGGACTGGAAATACATCTCTTGAACCCAGAGCCAAGAGTGACTCCAAGGGCTAGTTGGCTGCCCGCCCTCCGGGTTGTTGCATTACTTAAACCTATGCACTGGCGAGCGCGCAGCGGACGCGCTGAGGTCTGTGTTTGCAGCTTTTAGCTTTTTAACCTTTGTGTTTCCATACTTTTATTCCCTGCTGTGTGTTTATTTTATCTTCTCTGATTACATTTTGAGGGGTTTGGGGTTCCGTTTTGGGGCAATTCTTCCGGTCTTGTGCCTCGTACTCACCTTATTGCCGCTGAGTGCCTCCCCACTTTCTCCTGATCTCCGCCCCGTTCCGCCACGGCTGTGTGCCGATTGCACGGAGGGCGTGTCTTTCAGGGTCAGCTGGGCAGGCGTGCACTCGTGGCATTTCCGGGTTGTTGCATTACTTAAACCTATGCACTGACGAGCGCGCAGCGGATGCGCGCAGCAGGAGCGCCAGAGTCAAGCCTGTCTGCGCCCGTCTGCGCCTGCCCGTCACCAGTCGCCAGGCATGCTGCTGGTCCGCACAGAGATAGGGTTACCTACTCTATTGCGGATCTCGTCAGTATTCAGAGGGGTGTGCGCCCCTGCAGACATCCTCCATGTACCATTCTGGAGGGCCCTTTTTGCTGCTTGCATTGTGGTTTCAACTCCTGGGTGTCCCCGGCCTCTGCCCCCTTAGTTTCTGCCCCTAGTACTAGCCCCAAAATAAAATTGCTTAGTCTAAACTGTCGTTCCCTAGTAAAACATCATGCTGATGTTTACGACCTGTTATTGGATGAAGCCCCTGACGCCCTCTTTTTAACCGAGACGTGGTTGTCTGATGACAATGTGGTAGAACCTGGCTTGGCGCTCCCCCCGGGTTTTAGTATCAAGATGCTTAACAGAGGGTCTAGAGGGGGTGGCATTGCAGTTATTTTTAAATCTTCTTATCTGTGCTCCTTTGTGAGGGAGCCTCTCACTGGGTGCGAAGCTGCTCACTTTGGGATTTCTTTAAATGCTAACTATACGCTGTCAGGCTTATTGATCTACCGACTGCCTGGTCCCTCCAAAGAGTTCAGAATGGCTCTTATTGACGCTGTAGGGCCTTTAGGCATGAGAGCAGCAAACTTCAGTATCCTTGGGGATTGCTGAGATGGACTATTTCTTGGCCGATCTTGCGGCGTGCAAACTTTTCCAATTGGTGCAAGGACCCACGCACTCTGGTGGCCATTTGTTGGATCCAGTTTTTACCAATCTTACTCTCCTGACTGTTCACTCTCCCTCTCCGATGTGTTGGTCGGATCATCATCTCATAACAATGACACTCCCTGGGGTTATACCTATGAGTTTAGAGGCTCAGAAACGCACACTTAGGCGCCCTTGGCATAAACGTAATATCACGCAACTCAATGATCTTCTTTCCTCTTCCCCGCCCAGTCTTCCAGCAAATCCAGATTCTGCTGATAAATCATTGTCCAACTGGATCTCTGGTGCTCTTGACTCTCTCATTCCAGTAAAATGGTCTAAAAGCCGCAGTACCAAATCCAGTCCCTGGTACAACGCTAAGCTCACTTACTTGCGCAAAGAGTGTAAGAGGTTAGAGAGAGCATGGAGAAGGAGTTATGACCCTAACTTAAAGAAGCCCTATAATACAGCTATCAAGCAATATCATAGATCTATTCAGTCGGTATGGGCTACTTATTATGCAGAGGAGATCAAGAGCAGTGCTAATACATCCAAAAGTATCTTTTCGATACTGAAAGAGCTGAAATCTTCCACTGCCCTGATTGCCACTCCGATTTCATCTGATGAGCAATGTGATGCTCTGGCCTCCTTCTTTGTGGAGAAGGTGGAGAAGATTTATAATTCCTTCCCTCAGGTTGTGCCTGATTCAGACCTTGTGGCTCGCTCCCTTACTCCTTACACTCTGACTACTTTTCCTGACATCTCTCATGAGACATTGTCTGTGTTATGCAGCAAAGTCAAGTCTGGCTCCCCGTCTGATCCTCTTAAGCCGGCCTATGCGATGAAAATTTTACCTGTGCTCATTCCTCCACTGAGCCATGTGATCAACTTATCTCTCTCTACGGCCATCGTACCGAGTACATGGAAACACGCTAGGGTGGTTCCCCTGCTAAAAAAACCTAACATGGATGCGGCTAAACCGGAGAGCTTCCGCCCCATCTCCCTCCTGCCCTGGGGCTCTAAACTCTCTGAGGTCTACATCAATACCATCTTGATGGGGTACCTGGAGGAAAATAATATACTGGACCCCTCCCAGAATGGTTTCCGTACGGGTCACAGCACGGAATCTGCCCTTCTTGCTGTTACCGAACATCTGAGATGGGCCTTAGATGAGGGTCGTACATCGGCACTGATTCTGCTCGATCTCAGTGCCGCATTCGACACGGTCTCCCATCAGATCCTGTTAAGGCGTTTGGAGGAGGTGGGCATAACGGGCTCCGCCATGGACTGGTTTGCCTCCTTTCTTTCCAGAAGGACCTTCCAGGTTGTCGCTCCTCCCTTTACCTCCAGAGTTTTTGCCACCAAGCAGGGTGTACAGCAGGGCTCTGCTCTGAGCCCTACCCTTTTCAATTTGTACGTTCAACCGCTGGCGAGAGTGGCCAAGAACAGAGGGCTTACGGTAGTGTCGTATGCAGACGACACTCAGTTGGTAGTCACACTCTCCGATGACATTACCCCGGACGCTTGTAAGTTTCGTAGCGATCTTGAGGCTGTTTCGGAGTGGATGACTGCCAACTGTCTCCAGCTCAACGCCAGCAAGTCTGAGGTACTGCTGGTGGGGAGAGATGCGGAGCTGTGGAGTGAGCACTGGTGGCCTGCTACGATGGGGCCAGCACCTGTTCCCGAACAGGTGGTAAAAAACCTAGGGGTCTGGATAGATACCGCCCTTTGCTTTCGAACCCAAACCAAGAAGGTGGCAGGGACTTGTTTTGGGTTACTGCGGGGGCTCAGACCTCTGTTGTTTTTTTTTGATCCCCCTATTAGGCAGGTTATTGTCCAGGCCTTGATCCTGTCAAGACTGGACTATGCCAGTTCCCTTTATCTGGGGGTCAATCAGTCTGAGATGGTCAGACTACAAAGGGTTCAGAATGCAGCGGCTCGAGCTCTCCTTGGCCTGCCGAGGAGGTGTTCTACTTCTAATGCCATCCGCCGCCTCCATTGGCTGCCCATGGCCAAGCGTTTAGAGTTAAAGGCCCTCTGCATTACTTTTAAAATCCTTAATTTTTCATCTCCATGTATCCTGACCAATCTTCATACCTTCTATACTCCCTCCCGCCAACTTCGTTCCATGGGACAGAATCTTGTGAGGGTGAGGAGGGCTCGTGCTGGAGGGCGCTCCTTCCGTGTGTTGGCCTCGAAGCTCTGGAATGCGCTTCCCATTTCTATTCGCAGTATAAAGTCCTACCTGCCTTTCCGTAAAGCTGTGAAAACAGCCAGGACGCCCCTTTGCTGGGGCAGCCGTGCACTCTACAAGTCACCATAACATAACATAACATCTGTAGCATCAAGGACACAACAGGCTTCCATTAACCTTGCACCTGCATCTTGACTCTGCCATCTGTGAGTCTAACCAGCCAAGTGATACCACCCCAGTCCTGGACCCTTGTAAGTGGGCTTAAGGTGCTCTTCCAGGCTCTGTGGATCCAGCAGAACCACCTCATCTACTCTGCTGCGTGGCGCAAACCCGAGCAGAACCACCGCATAACTGCTGCTGCATGGATGTGACTTGTCTCAAAACCTGCATTGATGCGGCAGCCTCATTGGAACTGCCACTGTGCAACGCATTCTCAGTGGGCGCCCTCACATCTCTTGTCGATGGCAGCCTTGATGACGACAACCTACTCGCATCGCAACCTCCCAGGTCCTCGGAACCAAAGCATCACCCTAACTGTGCACCACATCCTCAATGCCGTACTTGCCATTGTCAGCACGGTCAGCCAGATCCTCAATGACAACGCAGGCCTTCACATTGCAGTTTTACCACATCTCAGGACCGATGTATTGTGTCACAAGCACAACCCTATATGCCCCCTAGTGAATATGTACACCCGCTATCACTCCAACATGGGAAACCACCAATAAATGTATTCTTCAAATAATCCAATGGTAAGTCCTCACTTTGATTACATTTACAAAAAACATTCAAACTGAAAATTGTATGTGTTGCTGATATATATTATCCAGTATATATGGAAATGTCAGTACAACTTAATACACAAAAAAGTTAAGACGACACAGTGCAGGTGTGTGTAAAAATACATACAATACATACAAAAGACACTGTCAATCCTCTCAGGTTCATTATATTGTTTGTTAACACGTATGCGCGTACCATATTCACAGTACTGGTCATAAATGTTCCGAGAATCAAGAGAGATACATGTTGACCTCATTTGAATGCAAGGGTCTCTTCAGGACCAAGTCATCTGGTTTCAGTACCTACATATATCAGGAGACAGAAACCCAGAACAATTGTCAGTCTGTATACAGCCTACTAATAAGTATGTTACTAAAGGCCTAAATTGCCTAATGGAATCACTCACCAATGAGGAGTACATGCGTTGTGTATCAATTCACGCAGGTCCATACCCTATGAGTCAGTAGGACTTCTATGTGGATAACCACATCCTATGGAACTAGATGACTGCTATGTCGAATCACGTGTGTTAACCAATCATCCCAAGCAGGCACCTCACATGGCTCTGTCTAAATCATACAGTAGTAAACATGTGAGTCTATCACATCTATGCTAATCGAGCGCGGCCCCTTGTCCACCAATTACACCTGTTCAGACTCAGACCTTGCATCCAATCACTGTTGTGCCCTGTGTCAAGCAACGTGCTACTCACTAGTCAACTATGGTATACTATGATGAGTAGTCAAGGGAACATACATGTGAATTGTCAACACTTTTTATGAACAAAAAGTGTGTAGGAGACACACCTCTGATCAAACGTCTTCAATACCTTGCAAAGCACTTCTTCTATGACACCCGCATAAGCCACAATATGATTTCGGGAGATCTATAACATATAAGTCCAATTCACAATTGGGTATCATCTGACTACCTCATTCTATCCTTGTTAATAGGTGCCCGCTGGGTCTCATGCATACTATGAGAAGGGCTGTGAATGAACCCCAGTCATGCTACATCCCTTCTTCCTACAACATCATGCGAGTTAGCAGTGGTGAGGCACAGAGGTGTAATTCTTATTGCCCAAAACACAGCGGACAAAATACAGAAAGCAAGGGGGTGAGGAGGGGGGGAAGGTGTTGCTTAGAACCGTAGGGATGCAATCCTTAGTGTAACCTATAATTAGGTTAAGTGAAAACAGTGCTCTTATATATACGCTACTTATAACATGCAGGAGCATTATTCAGATGCAGCGTGCTGAGTGCATCCCTGATCAACATTCTGCGGTCACCTAAAATCCATACCAAGCACTTCTTGCCATGCAGTGCCTGTTAATTGTGCCTCAACCATTATGGCACATCGGTCTTAGCTTCATCCGTCTTGCTGCAACGGAGTGAAATTGTTGGTGCCCATGCGTCAACCTGTACATTTACAAAAGTGAGGCCTACATTTAAAAAATAATAATAACAAAAACGTACTCAAGACTGGGGACAATTTCACCATCAAACGTTAACTGCAAGCTGGCCGATCTCGCAAGAAATCTAATAATATAAATGTAATGGGTTGAAAATGATTACATCCATGTCAATCCCACACGGAGGGTAACAAGCAACCATCTGCTTACTAAAACGTACTAGTTTCCAAGTGCGATGGCTCACAGCCATCAACTGCGCCTGCCACAGCCTAGACAGCTAACAGCATCCTCTTTCTTGGGGTGGAGTATCCAATCCAATAGTCTAACACTGAACCATAATGTTCCCATATGAGCAAAAAAACACTAACAAAATGTATCGGTGCCAAGTTATATAGTCACACTGTAGCAACCTTACCATCTGTGAGTGTTATCAACCATTCAATGTGAAAGATTTGAAGTAGCTAATCAATGCACATCAAAGTCAACCACTGTTGTATGTACACATTTAGACATTCTCCCTTGTAACACTGGAGCACCAGTGACGATATAACTCAGTGTGACAGAGACAACATCGTTCCTGGGGAAGATAATATAGGCTACATGTCCAAGGTTCTCGTGGTCACGAAACAATCCAAGTTATAAACAGAGTTCAGAGAGTAATTGAAGCAGGACCACGAGGTGTCTGAGGCTGTTTACATTGTTCAGTCCAAGTGCAGTACTTTTGAGCACATCCATCCATTTACACTCCGTGCGATTGAGGACGTCATTAATGTTGCCTCCATTGTTATTCAAGGTTACCACTACCTACCCCTGCCAGTACACATCATTCTCAGTGTGTTGTAGTTCCTGGTAGTGACACACCAAAGGAGCCCCTTCGACCTTTGCCGTGGATCCTGCTTCTGTGTTGAGCGATGCGATGTTTGCCCTACATACATTTTCATATATGGACACCTTATCACATATATAAAAAAAATTGTGTTGCAATTGGAGAATGCTCTCAGCATGCAAGTTCTATTTCCCGTATCTGGGGTCTTCGTGTTTGTAGTTAATGTACACACTACACAACCTCCGCATCTTTGATGACCCACCAAAGTAGGGAGGCCCCCATAGTGTTCTGATGTCATTGTTCATGGTCTCTATGTGCCTTAACCACATGGTCCCTGATGTTTTGTTCTCCTTAAAAGCAAATAAGGGTACTTCCTTACAAGTGTTGCTAACCAGTGGCCAATTTCTCCTGACTATCTTCTGTAGCTCGTGGCTAGTGGGCGAGAAAGTGCTAACCATCACCATTCTTTCATTGTTGTCCCTTGTCCTAGATGTTAGCGTAGCCTCCCTAGGGCAAAACCATGCACATTTCATAGCTCTAGTCACTATCTTTCTGGGGTAGCCCTTGTCTAGCAATCTGATTTTCAATTCCCCTGCTTCCTTAAAAAAATCCTCTTTGAGTTTGCAACTTCTACGAAGGCGTAAATATTGTCCATAACGGGAGTCGTCCCTAAGTGCTCAAGGGTGGTGGCTATTGTATCTCAATAATGCATAGTGTCCGTGGGACTTTTTGTACAGAGTCATGTACAATGACCCACCCTCATGTCTTACCAACAGGTCTAAGTAAATGACCTCCTCTTGGCTGTAGTTGCTCGTGAATTTAAGATCCAGGCTCTGGACTTTGATCCATTGTACAAATCCAGTCAATTCTTCTACATTGCCATGCCAAATTAGGATATATCATCAATGTATCATCACCATTCTCCTATTTTTTATCTACGAATGAATTGTTAGGATGATATATGGTGTTCTCTTCAAATCTACTAACATAGAGGTTCACTACATTAGAAGCAAAGCCCATGGCGACTCCCTTCTTCTGCAGATAGAACTTGTTTTTGAACATGATGTAGTTCTGTCTGAGTCCACATTCATGAGTATAGTGATAAATTGGCAAGTAGCCCCATCATTTTCTGTTTTAGATAAACATTCTTGTAGTATCTCTAAGGCTTAATTCTGTGGTACATTTGTGTAGAGTGACTCTACATCTAGCATGACAAGTATGTCCTGTCCACACTCAAATGGGATCCCTTCGATATCATTAATTAATTGCATACCATCCCTCAAGTATGATTTGAGTTTGGGGACTTCTTCTCTGATGTATGTATTAATATATCTGCATATGGGATCAAGCACTGAACCACATACCAAGACAATCGGGCGTCCAGGTGCTTTCTGTAATCTCTCATGGATCTTGGGTAAGGTGTAAATGACAGGGGTGTGGGGATGTGTTTTGTTGAGGTATGCGTGTTCTTTCTCAGTGAGAACCCCCTCATCTGATGCATTCTGTGTGATGTGATGTATCTCATCCTGGTTTTTCATCAAAGGGTACCCGTATTCCTCTGATAGTGTCTTGAATCTCTAAGTTGTCTCATGATTTCCTCTTCATAATCTGATGTATTTTGGATAACAATGGCACCCCATTGTCTGCCAGTTTAATGGTTATCTCTCTGTTGTTGGCTAGTGAGTCCAAAGCTCATCTCTTATTGATGGAGATATTATAAGGGATATACTTCCTGTGTCTCAAGTGCATTAATCTGTTTTAGCACTGTTTTTTCAAAAGCCAGGATTTCTGAACTCATGAGGTGACTCAGGGGATCAAATTGGGATCTATCTATCTTTATCTATCTTTAAGCTTATATAGCGCACAGCTACCCCCAACGGGGGTGTCCCGGCGCTTGCGGACACGAAAGAGGTGAGTTGTAGTTGTCAGTCCCTAGTGTGTTAC
Organism: Calotriton arnoldi; assembly: GCA_963921515.1. Taxonomy (NCBI): domain Eukaryota; kingdom Metazoa; phylum Chordata; class Amphibia; order Caudata; family Salamandridae; genus Calotriton; species Calotriton arnoldi. The sequence continues at coordinate 599,551 of CAWUFW010005086.1, forward strand.
GGGAAGCTGAAGAGCCAGGTCTTCAACACCTTCCGGAAAATGCGTTCCGATTTGGCTTTTCTGATATAGTCGGGCATGGAGTTCCATAAGATTGCAGTTTTGACAGCAAAGGACCGTCCTCCAATTCTAGATTTAGAGAAACGAGGGATAAAAAGGCACTCATGATTATTAGATCTCAGGGTTCTAGTTTGATGGTATTTGCGAACTCTCTTCTTTAAGTATTGTGGGCCAGTATCATTGAGAGCTCTGTATGCAAGAGTAAGTGCCTTAAATTCAGTTCTTCTTTTAACAGGCAGCCAATGGAGACTGCGCAAGTGGGGGGATATATGATGTCTTAGTGGGATATTTCTAATGAGCCTAGCTGCCGCGTTCTGCACTATTTGCAGTTTTCTAAGTAGGTATGCTGGCAGCCCCAAGTACAGGCTGTTTGCATAATCAAGTTGTGATGTGATTACTGCATGGACTATTGTTTTCCTGCAGTCCATCGGTAGAAAGTAGAGGAATCTCCGGAGGGCCTTCATTTTCCAGAAGCAGGACGAGGAAACATGGCTGATTTGGGTCTTACATGACAGGGAGGTATATAGTTTGAACCCTAGATTCCTAGCAGATGAGACTGGAAGGGGGGGAGGATTGAGTTCTAAAGGCCACCAGAGATCAGATAGTGGGGGTGAGGGCTGGTTGAAAAATAACACCTCTGTTTTGTCTGTATTCAGCTTTAGGCAGTTAGCTGACATCCAAGTTGAAATGTCCATGAGACACTGCCTAAAGTTTGAAAAACCGGCCTCTGAGCAATCTTTGAAGGAAAACATGAGCTGCATGTCATCAGCGTATGAGATGACATCAACACCATGTTGCTTTACCAAAGTGGCAAGGGGGCAAGATAAACATTAAAAGGGTTGGGCTGAGTGCCGAACCCTGCGGTACACCACATATCAGAGGACGTGAGCTAGAGGTGTGGGGGTGTAGCCGAATTCTCTGTGAGCGGCCTTCCATAAAGGAGCCGAGCCAAGCTAAGACGGTTCCTGTTACTCCTAAATGTTGGAGCCTGTCTAGAAGGATCTTATGGGAGACTGTGTCGAATGCCTGCGAGAGGTCTAATAATACCAGCATCGCACAGTTCCCTTTATCCATAGTTTCCCTGACAGTTTCTGCTACCTCAAGTAGTGCCGACTCCGTGCTGTATCCTGCTCTGAATCCCGACTGGGTGTCATGAAGTAGTTTATTGGATTCAAGGAATGTTGATAATTGTTTTTGTACTTCCTTTTCAAGAATCTTAGCAGGTGCTGGCAGGAGGGAGATGGGTCTAAAATTTTTCAGAATTGTAGGGTCTGCGTTCTCCTTTTTGAGAATTGGTTGAACAATTGCAGTCTTCCAGCTAGATGGATAGATGCCAGTTTCCAGCGAGGTGTTCCAAAGCTGGTTTAAGGCCGGATTGATCAATGGAGCTAATATTTTAAAGAACCTGGATGGGCAGGGGTCAAGTGGGGAACCAGATTTAGTTTTTTCCAGCTGCTTGAGAGATGTGGCCAAGTCAAAGGGGCTAAATTCCGACCATGTTGTTGTAGGGAGGGGGCAAGGCAATGGCATGACAGGTGAGTCCTTCACAGTAAAGGTTGCATAGATGTCTTGAATCTTCTCCTGGAAGAAAGCCGAGAGATTTTCACAAAGTGTGGCGGAGGGGACGATGTTACTTTTCAGTGCCTCTGGTTTGAGAAAACCCTGAACAATTTGGGATGGCAGCTGTAAGCCTGTTCCCTCCCTCAGAGGAGGTGTAGGTTAGTCTTTGAAGAAGTGTTTTACTCTGATGGTTCTTAAGAACCGGTAGAGCTCACTCTTTGGTTTGAAAAAGTCAGGCTTATCTGTGATGACAAAATCCAAGCCCCTGCTTAATACATTGTTCTCATCATGTGTAAGTATATACTTAGAGGTATTAAAGATCAATGATTTCTTGTTGGGAGTGTTTATGTGAGGAAGAGGGTCTATGTTGTCGATTATCAACCTGTCCCCAGCCTGATAGTTGTTGTTGACTCTCCATCCTCTGCCCCTGCCTCTCCCCCCTGTCTGCCTCATTTCTGTTCCTGTTCTACAAAATGAGGTGTAGTGGGTGCTGATATTGGCTTTTGATCCCTGTTACTAGGTCCTGCAATTTCTTGATCGTCTGAACTGACTGATGAATCAGAGAATGTCATCTTCTATGGTCCATACTGGTTACTAGGTGCCGTGTCAAAATCTGGTCTGAGATAGGGGTGGACTGAATCTATGCTGAATTCATATTTGTCCTTATGAATCTTGTCTATTTTCTTCCTCAACTCTATCAAGTGAAATTCTTCAATCATCTTCTGGAGTAAGTCTAACACTGATTAGCGTTCACCATTCGCCCCCTTAGACTTCACTTTCATACATTGGATGGTGTTTGGGATAGACACAGCCTTTGAGGAACTTAACAGTGACAAATAAGTGAGCTAGAGGAGAAAAGTAAGTCTTATGGGGCATTGGAGAATGCTAAAACAGTGCTAGATTGAAGGATTTCGCATAATACAGTTGGGGAAGAAAATAGGCAGCATTCACAAGGACAAATATTTTTGGGGGATGGTTTTACTTTATTACTGTTTGAAGTGTTGCATGAATACTTTACACATTGCCTCTAATTTTAGCCTGATTACTCTGTGCCAAGCTACCAGAGGGCTGAGCACAGGTTAATTTAGGGTTGGCTTGTGCCTCATCCTGATAAGGATTGTGGTTGCTGCTTGATCAAGGCTCACACCCCAGTCAACCAACAACCCTATTTCTTAAAGATCCTGGGGCAGATTTACAAACCCCCTGAGCCACCAGTACGTCACTTTTTGTGACGACGCACTGGTGGCGTATTTCTCTGCCAAAAGAAAAAGCCACCCTGCGTGGCTTTTCCTGTCCTTGTAAATATGTCCCTTTTACACGCAGCACTTTGCGTGAAAGGGGCGTTCCATGGGTGTTGCTGTGGGTGTTCCCACGCAACACCCATGGAACAAGACACATTTCCAGATTTACGAGGAATCGTAAATCTGGAAATGCGTGTGAATGCTACGCCTCCCCAGGGGCGGCGTAGGGAGGCGCAACGAAGAGAAATGTTTTCATTTCCCCTCGTTTTTTCCTCTTTCAATGCGTGCTGCATTCTACAGCACGCACTGAAAGAGGAAAATGCCTGTAGTGATTGTTTTTGTGCAGGAAGGTGCCCCTTCCTGCACAAAAACAATCTCTCCATGACGCAGGCATCCTTGCACCTTGATGCAAGGGTGCCTGCGCCAGCGCATGGCAGCTGTTTGTGCGCCAGCGCAGGGGAGAGCACAGGAATGCAACATATTATTGTAAATATGTTGCATTCCTGTGCTTTGGAAGTGCCGCAGCGTGGCGCAGCCAAAGGGCAAGGGCTTGCGTTGCCGCACTGCGGCACTTCCTCGTAAATCTGCCCCCCTATTTGGAATCTCGAAAAAATCTAACAAGAGGAAGTCTTACACTTGCCCTGAGAAAAAAGAAGAGCTATAGTTTCTATGTACATATATTACGAGTGATCATTCATAACTGAGAAGGTTTCCCAATAAAAGTGATCTGTCACAATTCACTAAACTTTTCTTTCAATTGCCTACACCCTTCACCGAAAATCGTAATTTTTTTTTTAACAAGTTCTTATACCAGTATTTCCGCATATTAGTTATGCAGAACAAAAGTTGCTGGCTACAATAAAGCTTTATGCCTGTGAAAGACTTTGCATATTTTTCTTTTAAAAACGGGAGTAGATTTTTTGGAACTTCAAGTCTTTTTGACACATATGATGTGGACTGGTACTGAGAATGTATCACTTTGCACGGAAATAGACCAAAACGGATTTATTTTTTATAATACCCAAGTGAAATTTTTAATTTGTTACAACAAGTATTTTCACAGCTGAATATGGTTGCTGTTTGGATATGGACTGATAATTGCAAGCTCTCACTTTGCACAAAAATAGACCAAGGCTGCATTTATAAATGCAAGAGTAGAAAGGAGTTTGATGCGTATTAACACCTAGTTTCACAAATCAAGTTACGATGAAAGACAACTTAATAATAGTGCCAAATATCACGGTTCTTCTACGCAAGTTATGTTCATTTGTAATCAAGACGAAATAATCAATAATCGTGGCTAATCCTAAAAAACCTTTGAAAAGCATTTTGTACGTTTATAGAACCTCTGGGCCATGATTACATTTGGACCGATTATCCCGTTTTTTTTTTGCAAACTCCATTGCTGCCAAAAATGAGTTTACAAGTACGTGACAAAATGCATTTCATGAAGAAGTTCCTACCCGCCATTTGTGGCAGGTAACCCTGCAGCAAATCGCGGGTGAAAATTGAGGGCAATTTCGGTTTACCAACCCCTGAACTGTGGGAAATCGGAGCGCGTAACCCAGTATCGAGTCAACCGCTAATTAGTGCACCCTAAATTAATGGTTAGTAGCAGCAGGTGCACAATTTACTCCAGCCAACTGTGTTTGCCCTGTTATCAGAGCCCCTGTAAAAACCAAGCGATCTCAGGGGCTCATTACGATGGTGGAAGGACCGCCACCGCCGGGCCGGCGGTGGCGGTCCTTCCGCCATCACACAGGAAATTCCCACCGCCGAATTAGGATGGCGGTGGGAATCCCAATGTGTCCGTGGCGGACGGAAAGTCGCAATGCTGCCCTGTGTCCTGTATGCGCAGTTTACTGCTGCTGTGACGTGGCACATAAAGTGGTTTCCACGTCTGTAACTCCCCTTTTATTATATATCAGTCACCCCTAAGGTAGGCCCTAGCTAGCCCTATAGGCAGGGTGCGGTGTAGGTAAAAGGTAGGACATGTGCCTTAACTGTGTGGCATATCCTGGTAGTGACAAATAGCCTATTTGGTTTCTCACTGCTGTGAGGCTGCCCTCTTATAGGAATGCATTGGGGATTCCCTGATATGTGCTTCAGTGGTAATTCCTGATATGAGAGGGGTAGTGTGATCAAGTTTGGTATGTTTGGAATAGTGGTGATAAATGCTGCTTACTGGTGTAAGTGGATTTATTATTACTATTTTAGAAATGCCACTTTTAGAATTGGGCATTTCTGTGTGCTATGTGTCTTTGTGCCTGCCTGTTGTGTATTGACTGTCTGGCCTAGGAGTGATGGGGCTGGGGAGGTGCAGTAGCTCCAGAGAGTCTAAGCTGAATAGCCTGGTCTGCATTTGGAGTGGCGGGAGGAGTAGCACCTGCACCTGAATAGGGATGTGCCTGTCTTCCACAATGATTCAAAAGACACACAATTGATGGACGGAATGCAGAACACATCAAAACATTCACCCCCAGTCAAGAGATCTGGGTTAAATCCATCATTCTTTTGCTCACCATGCCACCCCAGTATAGACCGGGCCCCAGTCCTAGGATGCTTTTTTCCAGTCCAGGGAGGACCTGGCATGGCAGTTCGAGCTGGACTGTCCCCATTTTGTGCAGGGTCAAGAAAGATTTACAGTTGGCTGGGTTCAAACTGGAATGGCATGGGGAGCAAAAAAATGATGGATTTTGGCCCAGATCTCTGTACTGGGGTGAATGTATGACACCGTTCTGCATTCTGTCCATCAACTGTTCTTTTTGCATTTGCCTTCCACAATGATGGCTCCGCCCCCACGTGGTGTGTCTGGGGCCAGGGCTTACACTTACAATGGAGGTTGTTGTGCACTTGCCAAGTGCCCCCCAGAACTGGTTTGGACTGGGCTCAGAGCACTGTGCCAGGGGGAAGAACAAAGACTTTTTGTACTATAAGTACTGAGGCTGTGACCCCATCTCTGTTGAACTTTGGGAACTGGATCTGTGGAAGAACACTCTGCCAGGAGGAACTGCCGTGGGACTCAGCCCCCGCCTGTTGGGTGGCTGAAGGGACTGCCCTCTGCCAGAGGGCCCCGCGTGCTGGCCTGCCTGTGCTCTGTTCTCTGCCTCCCTGTGCTGGGGAGATCATAGCGCTGGTGAGCACTTTTTAAAAGAGTGGGCTTGCACAGGGCAGACTTGGGGAGGAGCGCTTTTTGCCCTGCAGCATGGGCAGCGCCACCCCCTCTCCTCTGTGGCCTGAGCCCCAGGTGTGGGCTCACACTGGCCTGAAGAATGTGGAGCGCTTCGTTGTTTTGCGCTCAAGGGCGCTGTGCCCTGCAGCCAGTTTTATTCTGGAATCCTGCAGAGAAGGAATCCCGGCCAGGAATTCCTCTGTGTTGCCTGGTTGTGGGCAGGGCTTTAATCAAGGAAGCCTGTTCCTGGGCGGGGCTCCCGTGATGAAGAGGGGAGCCCCGCGGGTTTCCTCAGCCTGGTTGGGGGCGGTGCCCAGACGCACACGGAAGAGATCGGAGCCTCGCGGGCTCCATTCAGCCGCACCGGGCGGCCCCGCCTCTCCAGCGAGGGAGAGCCTGCGGCTGGCCAAAAGAAGGACGCGAGGCAGTAGCGCCTTTGCCTTGGCCATCGGCAGCGGACCAGGACAAGGAAGCTCCAATGGGTATGAGAGGGCTCCCAGCAGTAGCGAGAGGCGAGACACCGTCCCAACACCGGGGAAGACCGAGCGAGGCCTCCCCGCCAACTTGGCAAATCTTTGGCAGAGAGGAGTTCTTTGGGGACACAAGGAATTCCGGCCATCTGCAGCTGCCGCGCAGGAGCACGGGCAGCTGCACTTCGTTCTACAGCCATAAGGGAGGTACGTGGTTGTCCTCCACATCGACCGGCTGCATTTGCTCCTTGGCCTTTGGGTACGGGTTGTGTGCCCTCACAAGGGGCAGAGGGTAGACCTAGTTGTGGGCACGACATTTCCCTAAGGTGGGCAACTGGCCAGTGTTTTGCTCTGGCGCACCATGGAAGGGATGTGATGTGCTATAGTGCTCAGCTGATGTTCGCCTGTATGTTGGGCTAAGTTCCAAGGTTGGCACCCTATGCATTACAACGGTGACCTGCATATACCTAGGAGGGGCATGATGTGTTTCTGGAATTTGCATAATGCTTTTTGTGTGCCCTCTGGAGGTGTTGTACTATGGTGCACTGCTGATTATGTTCAGTGATGGTGTTTAGGTACCACGCCTCTATGCTAGTTTGGTAATGTGTGCACACTATAAGTGGGTACTTTAGTGCTAGGCTGACGTTGGTTATGTCTAGTATGTTCATGCTACGAATAACCCTAATGTGATGTTTTATGACAGTGGCCCAATTGGCCTAATGATTTATGTAATCCCTGTAAAGTCATGACAAGTGCCAGTGGCACAGTGATATGTGATTGTGTTCTAATGTGTTTTTATGGATAATACAAAGGCTATTTTTATATAAACTTGTGTGGAGTTTCTTTTGTGTTGTGCCTAATGTGTCGCTGCTGTGTGTGTGTGTTGCGCAAATGTTTTACACATTGCCTCTGGGATAAGCCTGACTTCTCTGCCAAGCTCCCAAGGGGGTGAGCAGGGGTTATCTTCAGTGTGTAACTCCCTTGCCCTGACTAAAGTGGTGGTTTCTGCCTGCCTTAGGTGCATGCCCTAGCCAACCAGAAATCCCATTTCTAACAGTTACTGTATGTTCATTGCATATTTTATGTAAGTAAAGATTTGAATTTGTTAATATTTGTGAACTTTCTTTGCTTTAGTGCATTTTTTAATGATAATTGGAATTGACTTTACTGGCAAAGCCAAGAGGTCTCGCTCTAAAACGTTGAGCTTTTAGGTTTTCCAATGCCTGTATGGAACATGTGAGCTGAGTCACATTTAGGTGTCCTGGTGAGTTATGGTTGTGGGAGGGTGTTCATAATGGGGCACAATTGAGTGCTCTGGAGATGAGGCTGAAGGCGGTGAGAGCCAGTAAGCAGGAAGAGCGTTCAGATTACATGCTCATCCAATGCTTGGCCTCCCTCCAATTAGCACACAATGATGGTCACATATGTACCATTTGAAATTACCAAATGTAATTATTTACTACAAAATCATTGGTGTTACACATTTATATCAAACTTTTAACAAGCACTCACAAAGAGAATAGATCTGGCTTGTTTCCGGCATATGTTTGTTGTTGTGTGATATTTCTGGATGCAATAGCGGAAAAAACACAAGGAGGCACCTAATTTCTGGTCAGGTTACTTGCCGTGTAAAGCATATGATTTTAGTTCACAAGTTTGAACCACACCCTTGTAAGCTGGGTCATGACCCTTTGAGAGATCCCCCACCTTTTTTATCCCATTTAAAGCACTGTGGTCCACAGTAAGCTTAATGCTACAGACAGCTAAATGTTGGCTCGTAGACAAGAACTAATACTTGAGATGTTGTAAACATGTGGAGTCCTTGGAGTCAAATCTAAAACTTGTGGAGCAGAAAGAAGGGGCCACCGCTTTGTCATCTACAACACTCACTCTGCAGCGAGTGGTATTCTGGGAAAGCAGGAGCATAGCCAATGTTATGAGTCAGAGGGGGCATTGTGAACTTCAGTGAAGGAATGCCAAGGGCATGACCTTCACTATGCCACCCGGGGCCTTGATTGTAAATGCTGCGGTTCTTGGTGCAACCACATCTCTTTAGCATCTCTGGAGCTGCAGTATGTTTTCTCTGGGGAGAAGCTCCAAAGGTCAGACATGTCATTTGTTGCCTGGTAAAACAAATCCAAATATCCTCAGCTTCTCTGGAAGTCAAACACAAAGGAAGAAACATGGATAAAAGACTGCAATGTGGAGCTTGGGAGGAGAGAGGGGTAAGAAGCAATACTGAGGGTTGGGGGCAGAATCACAGACAACAGATGTGGAGGGAAACAGCACAGAGGGCGGGCAGAAGCAACATGGGGCTTTGGAGGGGAAAGCAACACAGAGGTGGTGGAGGGATGCAAACTAATGGAAAGAGAGAGCTACGTGGAGGTGGAGGAAAAGCAAATGGGTGAAAAAGCAATAGAAGTGGAAGGGGCAGAAGAACATGAGTGCCCTCTCGTGAAGTGCTTAACTAAATATAAAAAAGTTGAGCCTGAAAAATGAGCAGTGGAATAACACAAGTAATGTGTCTATGCTACAGGTGAGGTAAAAACACAAGAAGAGGAAGGAAAACCCACACCAACTAAGAAATAAGAAGTAAGTAAATGAGAGTGTCAATAAAGTCAACCAATGGTAAGCAATCAGACTCTAAACCCACAGTAAGTGATTAATGTGCCTCATAACAGACCCCGCATGCACTACTAGGCGAAACCTAAAAAGGAGGGTAACTCTCAAACAAAAGGTAATGTACATAACACATACAGAAATGTTTTCAAGAACGCTATTCTGAACTGACATAAAGGGCCTAACAGAAGGAATAGTTTAATTTTAATGTGATTTGGGGAGCAGGAATAAGCAAGTTATTCTGAGATTTTCATGTTTAAAGAAGAAAAGGATGCCCTGATGCCTCCATTTTTGCTGCATGGATAAATACGACAGTTGTGTGTAAGTGCATTTCTGTCTGCTACTTATAGTGTTATATTTAGTATCACTGAGTGGTCGCATAGCTGTGTATATACCCTTGGCCAAAGAATTGCATTACCTCTTTTATCCCAATGTTTGAACATTATATCTGTTATATCTTTCAAATGATAGATATATATTAAAAATATTGATGAAGGATAGATTTGGGTGTCCTTTAACAGTTACCACATTTTTTACAGTGGCAACCTGTGCAATTTCTAATCATTCATTGCGCGACGGAGAGGAATACAAGAGAAACAGAGAATACGAGAGAAGGCAGAATTTATGTGAGAGTGAGATTGGCGAGGGCAAGAGAACATTGTGGAAATGGAGGATGATAAGGAGAAAGAAAAGGGAAAGAAGAAAGAATGGGAAAAAGAGCTGAGGAGAGAGAATGTGAGAGAAAAAGAGTGGTGGAAGACTGCAGATTGGTCGAATTTGATGCATGAAGGAGATTTGGAGCAGGGTACTAAAAGGGAAGAGGAGAAGATTGGCAAATAAGAGAGAGGACCTAGCTAGTGATATTGAAGGGCCATGGATTACAGGGAAATGAGGGGAGAACTGGGAGGATCAAGCAAATGAGTAAAGGGAATATTATGGAAGACATAAAGAAAAAGGAAAGAGGTAAAAGAAGAAGAGAAAAGGTGGGGGGCAGAGGATGGAAGATGACAGACCCCAGAGGGAGAAGGAAGATGGAACTGCAGAATGCTGATAATACGGTATCGTGCGTCAGGAGTTTGAATTGTTCTCCTTTGTGAATGGGGAGCCAGTAGAGCTCCTTTAGGTGTGGTGTTATTTGAGTGTGGTGTGGGTGGTTGACACTGATTCTGGCCACTGAGTTCTGAATGGTGTGCAGCCTCCTGAAGAGTTTTTTGTTGATCTCAGAGTAAAAGGTATTTCTTTAATCCAGTTTGCTTATGACCAGGGTGTGGGTGACGGTTTTCCATGTGCTGATTGGGAGCCATTTGGAAATCTTCCTCAGCATGCTCAGAGTATGGCAGCAAAAGATGGTGACGCCTGTCATTGATGATCCCGAGGTTCTTGGCATTTTCTGTCCTAGCTCTGTTGGCCACCAGGTCGAGTGCCACAGTGATATGTTTTTCTCAAAGATCCCAATTTTGGTCTTGTCGGTGTTCATCTTTAGGCAGTTGGTCTTTATCCAGTGGCCAATTTCAGTCATGCAGGCATTGAATTTGATCCAAGTACTGGGCATCTTGTACTTGAGCGAGAGAATGAGTTTTGTGTTATTGGTATAAGGGAGGACATTGATATAATGAGAGTGGGTAATGGCGGCTAAAAGGATCATGTATGCATTGAAGAGGGTCAGGCTCCTGGTCGGGGCTCCTTCAGATGTGTTGTGATATGAGTGCAGCATGGGAGGTTGAGAGTGTTTCTGGCCATTGAGTCCTGAATGGTCTGCAGCCTTCTGATGAGTTGTTTGTTGATCCCGGCATAGAGGATGTTCCAGTGGTCCAGCTTGCTTGTGACCAGGGCAAGGCTGATGGTTTTCCAGGTGGTGACTGGGAGCCATTTGAAAATCTTTTTCAGCATCTTCAGGGTATAAAACTCTAAGGCAGTGATGGCTGTCAATTACAATTTTGAGGTTCTTGCCAGCTGTTCTAGCTCTGTTGGCCACCAGGTGGAGTCCCACGGTGATGAGTTGGTCTTGTTCAGCTTTACGCAGTCGGTCTTCATCCAGTGGGTGATCTCAGTTATGCAGGCATTGAATTTGATCTGAGTACTGGGCATATTGTCCTTGACGGACAGAACACGTTGTGTGACATTGGCGTAAGAGAAGACGTTGATGTCATGAGAGTAGATGATGCTGGCTAGATGGATCATATATGAGTTGAAGAGCGTCGGGCTGATGGAGGCTGTATGAAACTGGGTTTTTGTTACAGTAGTCCCCCCACGTTTTGCCCCCTTTTTAGCTGTTAGATGCAGATTTTTGACTCAGACAGTGCACTGAGGCCTGCTAACCAGACCTCAGTGCCAGTGCACCTCCCTTAAAACAAAGTGATATCTGATTGTTTCCCAATTGGCTAAGGACTTTAGCACCCCTGTAAGTCCCTAGTAAATGGTACCCCAAGTACCTAAGGCAGGAGTACTAAAGATGGTCCCCAAGGGCTGCAGTATAACATATACCACCCTAAGGGACCCACACACAAATGTCACACAGACTGCCATTGCAGTCTGCGTGACTAGGTGCAAACCATGTTTGAATACATGACATGGCACACTACAAAGGTGAACAGCGTTTATTTCGCATGCGGAACAACGCATGCCATAACAACGCGGTTGTTACAACGACCGCGTTGTTATTTCGCAATTCGGAAAAACGACTTGCGTTAGGGGGTGGAAGGTGTTGGATTTAAAATACAACACCCTCCCTAGTGTCCGCACAGACTGGAGTTGGATTAGTAAATTATACTATTCCAACATCCAGCGCCCCCTACAGCAAGTCGTGGTTCCGACTTGCGTTGTAACAGTATGCGAAATAACAACGCGGTCGTTGTAACAACCGCGTTGTTATGGCATGCGTTGTAAACGCATGCTAAAAAAATGTATATATTCACTACAAAGATAAATGCCAAAGACATTGCATAGGCTATATGTAAGTCACCCTTACAGCAGGCCTTGGAGCGCTATGACAGGGTGCATTAAAGCACATGTAAGGACAATTCTGCATGAGCAGCTATGCCCCTGTAATGTTAAGTTGCATTGCTGGACATTACAAGTGAGCAGGGAAGCCATCTTAAGGAATGTTGTGGGCACTGGTCCAAATTAATTTCCCAGCTACAAAATGGCTTCTCTGAAACCTATGGCATATGGTATCAAACACCTCATACTAATAAACCCATACTGATACTAGTGATGGATTTTTTTAATACCTGCATTCAGAGCGTACCTTAGAGGTACCCCCTGAACCCTACTAGTCCTCTAGTGTGCTGACTGACTGCTCCTGTCCAGCTTGCCACCCCAAACAAGTTTCTGATGCCCTAGGAGGTGAGAGTCCTGCTCTCAGAGGTCAGAAACAATGCCTGCTTTGGCAGGAGGTGTTTACACCTCCTCCAGCATGATAGCTAGTAAATTAGCATGTCAAGCCAGGGATCTTCAAAGAGCCCACCACCTTTGATATGTTAGCCTGGCTTCCCCCAGACCTGAGAGATGCCACCTCCTACCCTGATGCCCATTAGGCACCAGGACAGATGGGAAGTTAGCTGAGCAAGGAGGCGTGCGGCACCCCCAGGAAAGCCTCACCCATAGGGTGGGCTACCTGAAGTGAACATGAAAATTAGGATTCCACCATCATGTGTATGGTGGAATTAGGAACTCTGGGGCAGGGTGATGCTGACTTCCCACGGGAAGTGGTCATCTAGGGGGTGTAGTGCCTCCAGGGATGAGTAGCCCATTGGCTACTTCCCTTCACTCCCCCTAATGCCCCTAAATTGAGTATTTAGGTGGCCCACTGACACTAGGAATCTAGATTTGATAGATCCAGAAGAAGTGGACAAATAAGAGCTATGAGAAAAAAGAATGAAGATTGCTGTGGACTTCTTGTGCCAAACTCTACCTGGCTGCATCATTCTTGACAGTTGTGACCTAGTGACTCGTCCTTGGAGTAGAAGAGCTACTCCCCTACAGTCTGCAGGCACCGAAGAAGCAGAGTCTGATTTACCTTGTGGCTGCTCCCTGGCCAGCCCGATGCATCTGCCCCCCCCGGGAAGAGGTACTTGTGCTCCTGAAGGTCAGATTTGTCACCCTACCAAATGAGAAAACACCAGGACTGACTGTAGCTGCATCAGGAAAGTTTTAAAGATGGTAAATGAGATTGTGTGTTTCCAGGAGACCTAGTTGTGCGACGAAACCCTAGTAATCTAAGGGTTTGTCCAACAGATGAAAGTAGCGAGAAAGAATAATTTTGGCAGACCTTCAGGTGGGCAAATGACGCTGATCTCTACAAAAATTGCCAGGAAGGTAGAACCCCTGGAAGCAAAATGTAAATGGGCAATAGGTTGTAGAGTGTTGTTGTTGAATTCCGACCCACGATACGAAGGTATATTCATTGTAAATGTATATATACAGAAGGGGAAAGAGAATGAATATAAGGCTGAACTGGGAAAACTAAAAGAAGATTTGTTAACTGTAACCGAAAATTACCAGAATGATGTACTTTTTGTGCTGGGCGACTTCAATCACAAATTAGACCCTTGTAGGACAGATACATGGTGTAAAGAATTATTGAGCTCCTATAAGATAAAGGACGACATATTTCCGAGGGGGGATATGTCGACACAAGATATGGCTCTAGGTCAAGCTTTGGGCTCAATGGGCTTAGTCTGCGTGAACAGCAGAATGGACGCAGATCGTCCAGCAAAGCGTACCTTTAAGTTAGGCCAGCAACCCTGCCCGATCGACTATGCGTTTGTACATGCCTGGTATTTTGAATTAATCAAGCACTTTGAGGTGGTAAGTGTGGAAGGAAGTGATCATTACCCCCTGAGGACTGAAATATATGGAGCAAGAAAAAAACAAAGAGATACAGCTCTTCAGGTCCATGTTGATTACCCTAGGCGTCTCACAACCCGTATATCGGAGGAATATATTAAAAAATTAGCTGCTGTACAGCAGACTCATTTATTAGAAAATATCCAGAATACGAATGATAATGTATGGTTTGAAAATACAATCAAACAACTGGTGGAATGCCTAAGGGTCAAAATCAAACCAATGAAACCTGGGGATGGTAGGAAAAACAGAACCCAAAGCAAGAAGAGGATTTGGTTTGACGAAGAATGTCGTAAAGTAAAAGCAAGTATTAGACAAAGGGAAAGAAGACTAAAGGGTAAAGTATAATGTAGAATCCTTCCACAACCTCCAGAAATTAAGGATAAAATATAAAATGATTATAAGAAATAAAAAAAGAATCTATAAAGAGAGTTGCTGGGTGAAATTATTAGCTGCAATAGAATCCAAAGATTTGAAAGGCTATTGGAAATTGGTCCAAGAAAGCTCAGGCAAGTCATCAGGGTCCCTGAATTGCGTCGTACCAGAAGATGACTGGATAAGATATCTGGGGGAAATTTATGGAAATTGGCCAGTATCAGAGAGAATTAGTTCTATAGTACGGCCAGGAGTGAGGGAGGAAATTAAGGAACACTTTACCCCCTGTAATATTTAAAAAAATGATATTAAATGTAACCCTGTCTCGGGTTGCAGGCCCAGCTAATCTCCCCGCAGTGATTATAAAAAATAGGCCTGAGTGGTGGGCTGAGTTTTTCTCAAAAATGTTCCTGGGAATACTCAATACAGGCAATATACCAGAAAACTGGAGAGGAGCAATCATAAGACCCATCCACAAAAAAGGAGACACAAAAGCCCCGAAGAACTACAGATTAATTAATCTTTTAGATATAGGAGAAAAGGTATTCGCCAAAGTAATCTTGGAAAGACTAAAGGACTGGGCAGAAGTAAATCAGGTCGTGCCCCCGGAACAGGGGGTGTTTAAGGAGGGGCACTCAACTGTTGACCACTGTTTTGCGCTCTGGTCCATGGCACGGAAGTATATCGAGCAGAGAGGAAGGTTGTTCTGCTGCTTTGTGGACTTCCGCGCAGCATTCGATTTAGTAGACCAGGAGACGCTGTGGGAGACGCTGATTGGATATAATATCCCAAGGGATTTGCTAAGGCTAATACAAGCACTACACTTTTATAATTGGGCGCGGATAATTTTGGATTTAGAGGGAGTTTATCTCAGAAAATCCAAATTGGAAACAGGCTGAGACAGGGGTGTGTATTGGCCCCCTTACTCTTTTCCTTATTTATTGCAGATCTTCCTTCAGTCTTAGGCAATGAAAGGGGCTAGCCCAAAGTTAGATGGGAAACATATTTCATGTCTATTATATGCGGATGATCTAGTAATAATAGATCAAACAGAGATCGGTCTGCAAAGAAAGCTGAATAGGTTTAACGAATATTGCGGTTTTAAAAAACTTGTTGTTAACATGGATAAAACAAAGATTTTTAGCTTTGGAAGAAGGAAAATAGCGTTTAACTGGTTTCTGGGCGCCACAAAGTTGGAAAAGGTAGGCGAGTATAGGTACTTTTGGATGTGATTCCAGAAAAGTCTGAATTGGCATACCCATCTCGATGCACTAAAACTGAGGACATCAGCTTCAGTAAGCGGACTGAAAAAATGCAATGGAGTCTATGGTGAAAAATCGGATAGACCGGTTTTAAAAGCTTACACTGCCATGGTATCGCCACAATTCCTATATGGAGCGGAACTGCTATACCTGAGTGGTAAAAATAGTTGGGACACCGAGGAGGGAAAAACCCTAAAAAACGTATTATCACTGCCTAAATCCTCAATGGTCCAGGCAGTGAGACTAGAAACTGGAACCACCTCTTGGGGTATAATGGCCTGCATGGCCCTATTAAGATTCTGGCAGCGCCTGGGAATGGGTGATGAATATAAAATTTCGCAATGGTGCAGAAATAAGTTAGTGACGAGCGAGCTATTGTGGGCAAAAGGGATAAGAGAAACTATTATCAAGCCTTGTAGTATGATGAGGCTCAAGCTGTGCCCCTTGACTTTGCACATCTAGTTTGACAAGAGGGAACTTAGGACCTTGGGGAAAGAAATCTCCCGAGCCCAGGACCAGGATTATCTCTTGGGGAAAATATCTGTACGCTGTATGGCTACCTCGTGGCAAAATGAACAAAACTTCCCTTATATAGATAGATTACCCTGTCGCTGGCTAAGAAGAGAAGTACTAAGACTGAGAATAGGCGTTAACCCTTGCTATGCTAATAACGGGGTAAAAAGGGCAATGATTGATAGCAAGGGGAAATGTGTCTGTACCATGGGAACAACGTGTGATATTTTACATATTGTATTGGATTGTCAGAAGTTTTTAGAAACTCGGAAAGAGATCTTACGACCTATTTTTAAAAAGTATGGTATTAACAATAGGATACAAGCCATAGATCTTTTAATTGAAATGAGAAATTTAGATATAGCGTGTGCAATGGGTAAGTTCATGCAAAACGTTAAATAAATCCTTAAATGTGAATAGAACTGAAATACCTGTTTTACCATATGATGTGGTGCACGTCACGGATTGAGGGAAAGATTAATGATTTTATTTATATGAATTTTTAGGATGATGCTTGTTTTTTTTATTTTATTTTTTATAATTGTGATTTTAACAAGTGGTATTAATAAAGATTTTTAAATGTTTAAGGACCACTTAGTCCAAATAAACTTTACTTTTGAACTGAACTGAACTGACTGTAGCTGCACAGCACCAATACCTGGTGAACCGGACCCCTTGTAGTAACCAAGGCCTGTTTAAGTCCAGTTGGAACTCTAACAGCACCGAGACTGAGCAGCCACCGAGGAACATCAGCCCCACACAGACCTACATCCAGATTGGCCCAGCTGTCCTGATTTAGAACCCTCAACCAGCGAGACCTACAACCATGAGGTTTTGGATACACAGAGCCTAGCTGACCTATCTACTCTGCACCCGATCACTCCAGCCTGGGTACCGATGAACCGACTGTGCCCCCGTGCTCCCAGGACCCTTGTAACTCAAACATCCCATTGGAAGATCCTGGCCTTGACCCCAAGTTCCCCTCTGCACCCTGTTTTAAGGTGGCCCCCCTTTTTTCCACCCTCATAGCTCACAAAGCTATCAGCCCAACCAGCACCTCTGCACCCGAACACCTCAGGGCTGGTAATGAATACCTGCTGGAGGTACTTTGGATCTTGGCCCCCTATGATCCTAAGTCCAGAAGGACACCTCCAGAAACCAAATGTAAATAACTGAATGCAACATATGCCTTTTTTTCCCATAGGAAACTATTAATGCATAATGACACATTTAAATTAACATTTTACTTACCTGTAAAAATCTATATATAAAATATACTTACTAGATAAAGTTCTTGGTATCAAAATTTACATGAAAATACAACTTATTTTTCTAAATTGGTCTCAGATTTATTCTTGAGTGAGTGTCTCATGTATTGCCTCTGTGTGTACAACAAATGCTTAGCACTACTCTCTGAAAAGCCTAAACTGCTTGCCCACACTATCCCAAAAGTGAGCATTTAGTGTTAACATTTTTGCCTCTGTAAACCAATAAGGGTTGCCTGAACTCTCTACACAGTTCACCTCGTTTTGGCCCACTATTTAGAGAGCCAGCTTCCTACAGAGGATCCTTGTGGAACTCCGTAGATGAAGTCGTAGGAGTCTGTGTAATACGGTGCCAGGCTGGCTCACTACATTTTCCAGTCAGAAAGAAGCAGAGCTTGTCTTTGGATTCCACTGCTGTGTAGGTGTTGGATGAGGATGGGGTAGGATACTGTGTCAAACTCTGCGGAGAGGTTCAAGGGGATGAGGGCTGCCATTTGTCCTCTGTCCAGAGTCATGCAGATGTCATCTGTTGTGACGATGAGGGCAGTTTCCGTGCTGTGGTTGAGTCTGAAACCAGACTGAGTGGTGTTGAGGAGTTGGTAGTCATTGAGGTATTCTGTGAGGTGTTTGTTGATGTTTTTATCAAAGACCTTGGCTGGGAATGGAGGCAGGGAGATCGGTCTGTAGTTGGCTCATGTTTAACAGTTCTCAGAGGGTTTCATCAGTAATGAGAGGACAGTTGTGTGTTTCCAAGCATCTGGGAAGGTCGCCAAAGTGGTGGAGCCATTCAGAATGGGTGTGAGCATGGCACTTATGGGTTGAAGTCTCTGACAAAGTTACATACACTTTCAAAGACTGCAGGTCAATTTCTACATCAGGTACTCAACTCAACTTACACAATGGTTCAAACTCTTACATATGAATTAATAACGAACTAGTGAAATTAAAAAAATATTGAATGTATAAACACTATTTAAATTACCTACACATACCTAGCCTACACTAAATAACCTAACACTAGCCTAAACTATCTTAACTTATCTTACACTATCTTAAGTAATATACACACATGACAAGTTAAACATCAACCCCTCACTCCTCTTAATAGACATAGATCGGTACAATACAAACAGCAACTACATCCTAAGCATATACTACCTACACATGTAATCCTAAACAACGTATATTTTTTGAGGGTGTTTTGGTTTAAAAAACAAAAGTAAACACACTAAGTTTTAAACCCCCCACCCACTTAAAAACCTAACATTATAAAAACAGGCCTAAAAAATACTATCAAAATATTTAAAAACTAACACTTACCTACACTATACCTATACAAATCCCTAACTAACACTATGCTAAATTACTATAACCAATCCTACAAAAAATAAAACCAGGAAAGTCAGTGCAAAGAGGGCTAGAGTCTCAGATCTGCCCAGCTTTCTGCTCCACGGCCTCCTGTATAATTCATAAAAAATTTCGGATGTTAGCCTTCTCCCTCTCAATGCCAGCCATCCTGGTGTTGAGTCCCCTCATCTGTCGCACCATCCTATAATGTATGGAGTACGTTGTTCCTGCCTAGCTGGGCAACCTTCAGTAGGGCTGACCAGTAGAGGGTCCCGGTGTGGCATGGGTTGGGGATTGTGGCACGGTTGAGACATGTGAGGGTCCTGCTGTGGCCTGGGTAGTTGGATGTGCCTGCTGTCTGGCATCCTATGATACGTGTGAGTCTGCTGCTGTTGTGGTTTGGGACCTGGTTTCGGGGCATCAACCCTCATCAGCCAGGCTTGCTTGCCTTTTGCTTTTGTCGCCCTAAGTGGGAAGGGTATGCCCAGACGTCAGCCTCGTGCTCACTGCGCCACTGGATTCAAGCTAGCATGGCTGATGAAGGGTGATGCCCCGAAACCGGTCCCAGGATGCTTGTTTCTGGTCCGGGGTGGACATGGCCTGGCAGTTCAGGCTGGACTGCTCCCATGAGGAGCAGGGTTAAGACTGATTTGCAAATGGCTGGGTTCAAACTGGGGTGGCGTGGTGAGCAAAAGAACAATGGATTAAACCCATATCTTTGTGACTGGGTGTAAATGTTTGCATTGTTCAGCATTCTGTCCATCGTTTGTTCCTTTTGCGACTGTATCTATCAGTGCCATATGTTTTACCACCTGAAACAAAGTGGACAACTACTTCCCCGCCTTCTTGGCCAATGTCTCCTTCACCTGCTCTTGAAGATGCTGTAAAGATATATATAATAGTTTTATTGTATCTATGTAAATGTTAGAAATGGGGGTCTCTAGTTGGCCGTGGCTGGCGCCAATGTCCATATAGGGACCCTTCTTCCTAAGTCAGGGCAAGTGGGCTACCCCCTTTGATAACCCCTGCTCAACCCTGTGGTAACGTAGCACGAGCAGTTAGGCCTATCTCAGAGGCAGTGTGTGAAGCATTTATGACCATGCACAATAAGGCAGTAACGACACCACAAAAGGACACAACTCAAGTAGGTATAGAAAAATAATATCTTTATCTAAGGTTTAGTACGAGACTCCCAAAAGTGTTTTAACCAGTCACAATGCACGTAAATCAGTAGGGACTTATAAAGGCAATAACGTGTTCACCGGAACGTGGCACTGACTGAGTTCAAGGCCTGGGTCGACGCGACCCGTTGCGCACCAGATACCTGCTGTTGGACGGTGACACAGCACGTAGCTTCTCGAAGAAGCGGAGACGGTGACAGGCGGACTCCCAGCAACCACAGTTCTCGACTGCAGTGGTCCGCAACGTGCACTCACAATGATTCGGGCACTCGGGGACAGGCGGGCCCTCAGCGGCAGCAGCACGCGGCTGCGGCGGCCCGGGCTGGTGGTGGCGATGACTCTCGTCGTGCAGCTCCGTGGTGGGCTCACAGCGGCAGCAGCTCTCTCCTAGCTGCGGCGGCCCACAGGACGATTCACGATAATGCAAAGTTGGCAAAGGTGCGGGCACTCAGCGGCAGCAGCTCTCTCTTAGCTGCGGCGGCCCACAGGACAAATCACAATGATGCAAAGTTAGCAAAGGTGCGAGCACTCAGCGGCAGCAGCTCTCTCTTAGCTGCGGCGGCCCACAGGACAAATCACAATGATGCAAGGTTGGCAAAGGTGCGAGCACTCAGCGGCAGCAGCTCTCTCTTAGCTGCGGCGGCTCACAGGACAAATCACAATGATGCAAAGTTAACCAAGGTGCGAGCACTCAGCGGCAGCAGCTCTCTCTTAGCTGCGGCGGCTCACAGGACAAATCACGATGAGGCAAAGTTGGCAAAGGTGGAAGCACTCAGAGGCAGCAGCTCTCTCTTAGCTGCGGCGGCCCACAGGACAAATCACAATGATGCAAAGTTGGCAAAGGTGCTAGCACTCAGCAGCAGCAGCTCTCTCTTAGCTGCGGCTGCCCACACAGATTCAGCGAAGGTTCCGGAGATTCAAACTAAGGCGGGCGCTCAGCGGTGGCAGCTCTCTCTTAGCTGCGGCGGCCCACACAGATTCAGCGAATGTTCAAGAGATTCAAATTAAGGCGGGCGCTCAGCGACGGCAGCTCTCTCTTAGCTGCGGCGGCCCACACAGATTCAGCGAAGGTTCAGGAGATTCAAATTAAGGCGGGTGCTCAGCGGCGGCAGCTCTCTCTTAGCTGCGGCGGCCCACACACAGAGTTAACAAGGGTTACCAGTCCGCGTTCCTCACAGTAGAACTAGAGGTTCCGGATTACTCGACGGAGGCCTCAACTGCAAGTAGAATCCCTAGCACAGGAATTCAGACGGCTGACGGGGTGAAGTCTAATGTCCCTGAGACTTCAGCAGGAGGCGCTCTCAATTCAGGCCCTCGGGTAGTTTCTTCGGCAAGCTTGGTGAAAGTTTCAAAGTCCTTTCCTCTGTTCACTCGGACAGAGTTTCGTCTTGACATCCAGAAGGAACACACTTGAAAAAGGTTTCAGCGCAGCGTTTTATACCTAAAAAAGTCTTTGTTCTCTGTAGTCATAAATCACTGCATCCAGCCAGAACCAGTTCGGTGGGGTCGGGGAGCACTTGGTTTACGAGGCGACATCCTGCCCTTTGAGAATCTGGGGGTCTGCTATCAGACGCCCAGTGGGAGGTGGAGCCATCATTCACCTTGCCCGGCACGGTCCTGCTCAGATCAAAGAGTCACCCCTCCCCATATGCTAAATGCCGATCTCTCTCTGCAGCCAGGTCTGACCCAGCTGCCCCTGCTGCCCAAAACCAGACGGCCAATACACACGCTAGCAAAGCCTACAGGAAAGCTTAGGCCAGAAAATACCTAGGGGCATATTAGCAAGACCGGCGATAAAATTATCGCCGTTTTAGCGGCAGGAAACTGCCACTAAAACGGCGATAATGGGCTTGCTAATATGCGTTATAGAATTCCAATAGAAGCCCAGGTTAGATGTGCAGGACATCTAACCTGGGCTTCTATTGGAATTCCATAACGCTTATTAGCAAGCCCATTATCGCCGTTTTAGCGGCAGTTTCCTGCCGCTAAAACGGCGATAATTTTAACGTGGGTCTTGCTAATATGCCCCCTAGTTTCTAGCAGAGGCATTTTCGAACACGGGCTACGCAAATAATCCTTACTAAAAGATGCATCTCAATGTCCTGAGCTTAAACATATCAAATTCGACGTTCCTATCAGGTTCCTGGGGGCAGGTAGGATTAGGGCATGTAATACTCAGCCTGCCCATTCTGGCCTATGAGAACGGATAGCCTCACAATAGTAAACAGTGAAATGGAGGGTAACTCGCTATTAGAACATGCTACACAGACATACTTTAAAAGCTGCTTCGGTGGGTAGCGCAAATCAGCGCTGCAGGCCCACCAGCAGTATTTGGTCTACCAGCCCTGGGCACACACAGTGCACTGATACTAGGGACTGACAGGTAAACCAAACGAGCCAATTATGGTTATCCCAATCCATACAGTCATCTTTATACAGGGAGCATTCGCGCTGTGTCACTGATTGGCAGTGGCACAGCGCCCAGAGCATCTAAATCCAGCCAACATAAAAGGTAAGAAGCGAAAAGAGGAAGGGAGACCCGCGCCAATGATGCCAGGTCTAACACGCGCCCCCTCCAGCTGAAATGTGGGGAGAACTAACCATTCCCTTGGGAGTTCTCATCACTAAGGCAGAAAAACCTGGACAGACCGTCAGCATTGGCGTTTTCTGTACCAGGGCGGTGTTCCACCGTGAAATCAATACCCTGTAGGGAAATGGACCGCCTCAACAACTTGGGATTCTCACCCCTCATATGCATCAACCATCTAAGGGGCCTGTGGTCTGTCTGAACCCGGAAGTGAGTCCCAAACAGATATGGTCTCAGCTTCTTCAGCGCCCAGACCACAGCAAATGCCTCACGCTCAATTGCACTCCACCTCTGTTCCTGGGGAAGTAACCTCCTGCTTAGGAAGGCTACCGGTTGGTCTAGTCCCTCCTCATTGATCTGTGACAGAACAGCCCCTATACCATGCTCTGAGGCGTCTGTCTGGACAACAAATTCCTTTGAAAAGTCGGGCGCCTGAAGCACGGGTGCGGTGCACATGGCAGTCTTCAGGGCGTCAAAGCGTTCTGACAGGTGTCAGTCCAGTTTACCTTCTTTGGCTGCTTTTTAGAAGTCAGCTCAGTCAAGGGTGCAACAATATTGCCATATCCCTTGACAAACTTCCTGTAGTACCCCGTGAGTCCTAAGAAGGCTCTCACCTGCGTCTGAGTCTTGTGGGGTTCCCACACCAGGATAGTTTCAATTTTGGGCTGAAGGGGCGCCACCTGGCCGCTCCCCACCTGGTGCCCCAAATACACTACAGAACCCTGCCCAATCTGGCACTTACTGGCTTTGATTGTGAGGCCTGCCTTCCGCAGTGCCATCAATACCTCCCAGAGGTGGCGCAGGTGGTCCTCCCAAGAGGAGCTAAACACCGCAATGTCATCCAGGTAGGCGGCACTGAAGTCTTCCAGCCCAACCAACACCATGTTGACCAGCCTCTGAAAGGTGGCAGGGGCATTCTTCATTCCAAAGGGCATCACCCAGAACTGGTAGTGCCCATCGGGTGTGGAGAAGGCTGACCTCTCCTTTGCTCCCTCGGTCAAGGCGATCTGCCAATACCCAGACGTCAAATCAAATGTGCTGAGGTATTTTGCAGCCCCTAACCGATCTATGAGCTCATCAGCTCTGGGGATGGGGTGCGCCTCAGTCTTTGTGACTGAATTGAGGCCCCGATAGTCCACGCAGAACCGAAGTTCTGGGGTGGTACCAGGCGCTGCAGCTTTTGGTACCAGGACCACTGGGCTGGACCAAGGGCTGCTAGAGGACTCAATCACCCCAAGGGCAAACATTTTGGTAACCTCATCCTTAACGTAGGCCCTTACCCGGTCAGTCACTCGGTAAGCCTTGTGCTTAATGGGAGGACTGTCCCTGGTGTCCCCGTCATAGACACACCAATCAGTGACACTAGGTACCAGGGAGAACAGATCACTGAATTGCCCCAACAGTAGCGGACAATTACCCTGCTGCTCAGGGGTCAGTGTGGTGGAGAGGACCACACCCTCCACTGACCCATCTCGCTCCCCTGCACACAGGAGGTCAGGAAGGGGCTCGTTCTCCTCCTCCCTCCCAGCATCTGTGGCCAGAAGCATGCCCACTTCAGACCTATCAAAGTGGGGCTTCAGGCGGTTAACATGCAGGACCCGCAAGGGGTTCCTGGGAGACTGCAAGTCCACCACGTAGGTAACAGGACTCTTGCGCTCCACCACCTCAAAGGGGCCGGTCCACTTATCCTGGAGCGCATAGGGCTCCACCGGGGCCATGACCCAAACCTTCTGTCCAGGCTGAAACACGATCAGAGTGGCATTCTGATCGTACCAGCGTTTCATCTCTTCCTGGCTGGCTTCCAGGTTTGCCTCAGCAAGTTTCCTGAAGCGCCGAGTCTGGTTCCTGAAGGCCAGCATGTAACTAAACACATCCTGGGGAGGTTTCCTGGGGGATTGCTCCCAGCCTTCCTTGCCCAGACCCAGAGGCCCTCTTACCGGGTGACCATAGAGCAGCTCAAAGAGACTGAACCCTAAGGACTTCTGTGGCACCTCACGGTAAGCAAACAACAGGCATGGCAAGAGGACGTCCCACTTACGCCTCATGGGCTCACCTAGGCCCATAATCATGCCCTTGAGGGTCCGGTTGAATATCTCAACCAGCCCATTACCCTGGGGGTGGTAAGGAGTGGTGAACTTATATGTTACCCCACACTCCTCCCACAGAGACTTCATGTACTTGGAGATGAAGTTAGTTCCCCTATCGGACACCACCTCTCTGGGGAATCCCACACGGGAGAAAATCCCCATCAGTGCCCGTCCCACCACAGGGGCCGTCTCTGTCCTGAGCGGGATGGCCTCAGGGTACCGGGTGGCATGGTCCACCAAGACCAGGATGAACCTGTTGCCCATGGCTGTCTTGGGATCCAGAGGCCCCACAATATCAATGCCCACTCTCTCAAATGGGGTGCACACAGGCCTGTTGCCCATGGCTGTCTTGGGATCCAGAGGCCCCACAATATCAATGCCCACTCTCTCGAATGGGGTGCTCACAATGGGAAAGGGCTGTAGTGGGGCCTCAATCTTCCCCCCACTCTTCCCACTTGCCTGGCAAGTCTCACACATCCTGCAGTGAGCATCTGAGCTCCTGCGCATCTGGGGCCAATAGAAGTGGGTGACCAGCCTCTCAAAGGTCTTGGTCTGCCCCAGATGTCTGGCCAGTGGCACATAATGAGCCAACCCCAGTAGGAAGGTCCTGAAGCGCTGGGGTACCACCAGCACATGGGCTGACCCAGGCTCAGCAACCTTAGACTCGCTGTAAAGGAGATCGTTCTCCCAATAGATCCAATGTGACCCTGTCTGATCACCTGCTGCCTGGGCGGCGGCCTGTCGCCGCACCCCCCTCAAGAGAAGGGCAGGTTCTCTGTTGCTCGCAAAATTCCTCCCTGGAGGGTCCCCCTTCCTGCTGCCAATGGGTCAGCTCCGGTAGGTCCCCCAGTTCGGCCACTTGTTCCCCTTTTGGTTCTAGGGCATCCCCCTCAAGGTCTGCTCCCTCCGGGACCGTGGGAACCGCGGGGGCCGGTTTCCCACGCCCCCTACCCCTTCTCTTTAAGGCAGGGGCCTGGGCCATACCTTCAGGCTCCAGACCCTCCTGAACATCCTTCTGAGCTGTCATGGACCGAGTGGTCACACACGCCCACTCAGGCAGACCCAACATTTCCAAATGAGACTTTCTCTCCACCGTAGCCCACGGGGAGTTCTCTAGATCATTGCCCAACAGACAGTCTACAGGCATGGCAGGCCTCACGGCCACTTGAAGAGTACCTGAGAATCCCCCCCACTCGAAGGGAACCTGAGCCACTTCACACTGGCTCTCTGAGTTGTCTGCTGACACTACGAGGCAGAATGCATGGGGGACAACCTGCTCTTTGGACACCAACCGGGAGCTGACAGCAGTCACACTAGCTCCGGTGTCCCTGAGAGCCTCCACCCTATGGCCATTGATGGTCACCCACTGCCGGTACTTCTGAGTGTTATTCGGCAGAGTGGGGTTAGGGACCTTCTCAAAGTCTCCTAGCGAGACAAGAGTTAACACTACGGGATCCCACCCCCTTGGACCTCTACCTCCTCCCCCCAGGGCTACACTGGCAATCTGGCGGGATGGTGCATGGGGTGGTGCACGAGGGGATGCATTGGGGTCCCTCTGGGGACACTGGGGATCATAATACCGGTGGCCCACTTGACCACACTTGAAACAAGTGAGTGGCCCCCTCTGAACAGGCCTACCTGTTGGGGACACTGGCTTCTTCTCAGGGGGAGGCTGGGACACCACTGCTTGGTTCCCTTGGGAATTACTTTGGGGCCCTCTCTGGAACTCCCTCGGCTTACCCTTGTCCCCCCACTTCTCTGCTGGGGACCCTGCCCACCTCTGGCGAAGTCTCCCACAAAACCTTTGCGGACCCGGGTGTTCACCCAGCGGTCCGCCTCCTCAGCAAGCTTCCTAGGGTTAGTCAGCTTGCTATCAATCAGGTGCTGGCGTAGCTCTGGAAAACAGTTACTAGAAAAATGCTCCCACGCAAACAAATCATACAATTGCTCGAAAGTTTCCACTTTGCTACCCTTTACCCAGCGATCCATTGCTCTACAGAAAAAAGACACATATTCAACCCACGTGGTACCCTCTAACGTCTTACAGGTCCTAAACCTCTGCCTGTACATTTCTGGGGTCAAACCATAACGGGTCATCAAAGCTTCTTTCATATGGGCATACACCATCCTGCTCTCCTCAGGCAGGTCCAACAGGGTATCCCTACCATCACTCACAAAGCGCCCCCACAATCCCGCTCCCCAATCCTGCTCAGGGACCCGGTGGGACACCATTGCTATCTCATATGTGGCAAACCATTGCCCAATATCCTCACTCTTGTGAAAATCCTTAATGACATCCTTAGGAATATAAACTCTACTCTCAGGAGTTACTAAAGGTATGCTGCCACCAGAGGGAGAGGCCGGGACACTCCTCGCCCTGATCTCTATCTCCCTCAACGTTCTCTCATGCTCCATTCTCATTTTCTCAAGCTCAATTGACAATCGATTCTTCTCAATGTCTAACTTCTTACTCTCAAGGTCCTTCTGACCTTCCAATTTAGCCATCTCCAAACTATGCCTCCTATCTCTCTCCCTGTCCTCCAGCTCTTCTGGGGTCAGGCTCCTTTGGGATACACTAGTACCTGGATTGGAGGGTGTTCTATCTCCCCCCTCTCTACTGCATCATCCTGCTGCCCTCCAGCATTCTCTTCCTCATCCCCAGCGGACTCTCTCGCTTCCCACCAGGCCTTCAGCGCCTTGTGGTACTCCTCCTTCCTAGAGAGACCTATCACGGGGATTGCAAATTGCTTACAAAATGACTTCAGCTGTTTGGCAGTATAGGTATCTAATCTTTCCTCCTCAACGGTGAGATCCTCCGAAGCATTGGATGTTGGCCTTCCCATATTAGCAGTACTCATGGCTGCGATCAACAATTCAATACTAGAACAACCAACCAACAACAACAACAAAAAATTCGAAGAGGGAAAAAAAAACCTGTGCGTGGCTGCGCTTTGGTCTGTACTCACTAGTGGCGTCTACCAGTTATTGTACGTGGATCATAAATGCAAGTCCTGATCCTCACCGCTGACTGCCAATGTTAGAAATGGGGGTCTCTAGTTGGCCATGGCTGGCACCAATGTCCGAATAGTGACCCTTCTTCCTAAGTCAGGGCAAGTGGGCTACCCCCTTTGATAACCCCTGCTCAACCCTGTGGTAACGTAGCACGAGCAGTTAGGCCTATCTCAGAGGCAGTGTGTGAAGCATTTATGACCATGCACAATAAGGCAGTAACGACACCACAAAAGGACACAACTCAAGTAGGTATAGAAAAATAATATCTTTATCTAAGGTTTAGTACGAGACTCTCAAAAGCGTTTTAACCAGTCACAATGCACGTAAATCAGTAGGCACTTAAAAAGGCAATAACGTGTTCACCGGAACGTGGCACTGACTGAGTTCAAGGCCTGGGTCGACGCGACCCGTTGCGCACCAGATACCTGACGTTGGACGGGGACACAGCACGTAGCTTCTCGAAGAAGTGGAGACGGTGACAGGCGGACTCCCAGCGACCACAGTCCTCGACTGCAGTGGTCCGCAACGTGCACTCACAATGATTCGGGCACTCGGGGACAGGCGGGCCCTCAGCGGCAGCAGCACGCGGCTGCGGTGGCCCGAGCTGGTGGTGGCGATGACTCTCATCGTGCAGCTCCGTGGTGGGCTCACAGCGGCAGCAGCTCTCTCCTAGCTGCGGCGGCCCACAGGACGATTCACGATGATGCAAAGTTGGCAAAGGTGTGGGCACTCAGCGGCAGCAGCTCTCTCTTAGCTGCGGCGGCCCACAGGACAAATCACAATGATGCAAAGTTAGCAAAGGTGCGAGCACTCAGCGGCAGCAGCTCTCTCTTAGCTGCGGTGGCTCACAGGACAAATCACGATGAGGCAAAGTTGGCAAAGGTGCGAGCACTCAGCGGCAGCAGCTCTCTCTTAGCTGCGGCGGCCCACAGGACAAATCACAATGATGCAAAGTTGGCAAAGGTGCGAGCACTCAGCGGCAGCAGCTCTCTCTTAGCTGAGTCGGCTCACAGGACAAATCACAATGATGCAAAGTTAGCAAAGGTGCGAGCACTCAGCGGCAGCCGCTCTCTCTTAGCTGCGGCAGCCCACAGGACAAATCACAATGATGCAAAGTTGGCAAAGGTGCGAGCACTCAGCGGCAGCAGCTCTCTCTTAGCTGCGGAGGCTCCCAGGACAAATCACAATGATGCAAATGTAGCCAAGGTGCGAGCACTCAGCGGCAGCAGCTCTCTCTTAGCTGTGGCGGCCCACACAGATTCAGCGAAGGTTCCGGAGATTCAAACTAAGGCAGGCGCTCAGCGGCGGCAGCTCTCTCTTAGCTGAGGCGGCCCACACAGATTCAGCGAAGGTTCCGGAGATTCAAATTAAGGCGGGCGCTCAGCGGCGGCAGCTCTCTCTTAGCTGCGGCGTCCCACACAGATTCAGCGAAGGTTCCGGAGATTCAAATTAAGGCGGGCGCTCAGCGGCAGCAGCTCTCTCTTAGCTGCGGCGGCCCACACACAGAGTTAACAAGGGTTACCAGTCCGCGTTCCTCACAGTAGAACTAGAGGTTCCGGATTCCTTGACGGAGGCCTCACCTGCAAGTAGAATCCCTAGCACAGGAATTCAGACGGCTGACGGGGTGAAGTCTAATGTCCCTGAGACTTCAGCAGGAGGCGCTCTCAATTCAGGCCCTCGGGTAGTTTCTTCGGCAAGCTTGGTGAAAGTTTCAAAGTCCTTTCCTCTGTTCACTCGGACAGAGTTTCGTCTTGACATCCAGAAGGAACACACTTGAAAAAGGTTTCAGCGCAGCGTTTTATACCTAAAAAAGTCTTTGTTCTCTGTAGTCATAAATCACTGCATCCAGCCAGAACCAGTTCGGTGGGGTGTGGGAGCACTTGGTTTACGAGGCGACATCCTGCCCTTTGAGAATCTGGGGGTCTGCTATCAGACGCCCAGTGGGAGGTGGAGCCATCATTCACCTTGCCAGGCACGGTCCTGCTCAGATCAAAGAGTCACCCCTCCCCATATGCTAAATGCCGATCTCTCTCTGCAGCCAGGTCTGACCCAGCTGGCCCTGCTACTCCAAAACCAGACGGCCAATACACACGCTAGCAAAGCCTACAGGAAAGCTTAGGCCAGAAAATACCTTGTTTCTAGCAGAGGCATTTTCGAACACGGGCTATGCAAATAATCCTTACTAAAAGATGTATCTCAATGTCCTGAGCTTAAACATATCAAATTCAACGTTCCTATCAGGTTCCTGGGGGCAGGTAGGATTAGGGCATGTAATACTTAGCCTGCCCATTCTGGCCTATGAGAACGGATAGCCTCACAATAGTAAACAGTGAAATGGAGGGTAACTCGCTATTAGAACATGCTACACAGACATACTTTAAAAGCTGCTTCGGTGGGTAGCGCAAATCAACGCTGCAGGCCCACTAGCAGTATTTGGTCTACCTGCCCTGGGCACACACAGTGCACTGATACTAGGGACTGACAGGTAAACCAAACGAGCCAATTATGGTTATCCCAATTCATACAGTCATCTTTACACAGGGAGCATTCGCGCTGTGTCACTGATTGGCAGTGGCACAGCGCCCAGAGCATCTAAATCCAGCCAACATAAAAGGTAAGAAGCGAAAAGAGGAAGGGAGACCCGCGCCAATGATGCCAGGTCTAACAGTAAATATAACTGATCATAACGTTTTTTCTCAAAACATTTTCAAAATTTTAATATTTCACCTGCTTCAAGGCATTTAACCTTTGGTTTATTTTTAACTTTATCTCCTACATGTAAGGAATGTCTTCAGAAACCGTTTTGTCGCAGTTTTGTAATTTTCTATTATTGCTCCTATCTTATTTTTGATTATTTTCTTAACAATTTTGAATTCTCTTCAGGAACTGTTTTACACCTCTGAATGGTTCTGATTTGTTATTTTTGAGTAGTGAACGTATGTCACAAAAATTAATATAAAACAAAAATCCCTTTGTACATTGTGTGTAAAAGGCTAAAAGCTAATTTAATTTTAATTTTTTAAATAAAAGTATGATTCAATGTGTGTTAATATTTACTGTAATGTTGTACCAATATTTGTATAAACTGAAAGCCTACTTCAAGTAACTTAAGTATATTTTAAATGCTAAAATTAGCTTTATGGATTTAGTACCTAAGTTGTATCACACCAATGTATTTACTTATACTGTTGAAGAAATCCAAAAATAATTTATTTGATATTTTCATAATACTTCTACAGCATAAGTAAGTAGACAGGGCTTGATACATTTTTAACTTTAGTTCAGATATAAAAGAAATTACATTTTACTCAGAAATATCTTAAGTTATTTTTAGTTTGTTTTACCATTGTGAAAAAAATCAAAAAACATATTTTGTCTTTCAGTTAAGTCAAAAATTGGTACAACATTACAGTAAATTTCAAGTACAGTGATTCATATATTTTCTTAAAATTAAAAATCAAAATGCAATTTACAATATAAAAAAATCAACTTTGATGCATTTCAAATGTTTCTGAATGAGTCACTTTTTTTGGCTGATTTTGAGTTTTCCAAATGGGATACTCCAACATACATGTGAGGGAACATTCCATCTGCAAAAGCACCTTTAAGTAATTGATTTTTGTTCATATTTGATTTATCATCTGGAGATAACAAAGGACATAAAATTTATGTTTTGGGTATGTGTTACTCTGCCACCAATGTTTTCACATTGCTGTCTGTTTTTTGTTTTTAAATGTTGGACTATCAAAATCATTTTTAAATAAACAGACTGGCTTACATGCACATTTGTGAATGAGTAAGACATCATGCAAATCTGTCATTTTTAACTCAAACTAAATTGCATTTTTTTTTAAATATATATTTGAAATATGTTTTGAATAAAAAATTTAGCCATTTAATCTTATGTTTCTAGTCATTTTGACTCACATGTTTACTATTGTTTGTTTATAATACTAACTCACAAAGGTGATGCTTGGAACATCCACTGTTTCATTTGTGCATTTTATGCTATTTCACTTGTAATAGGGGGGACGTAACATCCTTCACAATTGTGACGGAGCATCACACCTGACACAAGTAAAGATTTTTACCTATTTGGTACAACTGTCCCCCATAACATCAAACAAACTCATATTTATTTTTTATTCAGGCATGTGTCTGAACAAAACAGTCCTTTGAAAGAGATCAGAAATATATTGGTATAATTTTCCACAAATTTATATAGAAACACATCATGATACACCTTGTGCAAAACTAACATGTTAAGAACTCTTCTTGTGCATTGGTCATGTGTAAACCTCTATGTTGATGCCAAAATTTGTTGCTGTAACAAAAAATAGTTATTCAAAATGAGAAACTAAAAGAAAAACATACCCCCTTCATGTTGCTGTCTTGCTTTGAACTGCCCATCAGCTGGGGACAGGCCACCGCAAGTATGCAGGTCATTAGGGGGGTCAGTGTACAGCACACACGCTTCGAGTGTTGGGAGGACTGGCTGACCTGGACTTCTGTTGACTTCTTGGTCCAGGGTAGTAAGTCCTCCTATCTCTTTACATAGTGGATGGTGGACCACTTGTAGACCCCACAAGGTCCACACCTTCTGGGCTATAGCCTTCCATATCTCCTTCTTCTGATGGGAGTTTACCTGTATGAATACAAAAAATGAGAAAAAAATAGACTTTTTGTATTGATGGAACACAATTGTGAGAAATCAATCACAAGCATTTTTTAAAGTTAAAACAACATAGTTTTTTTGTTTTGCTTTTTAAATTAAAAAAAACAATTTTATTCTGTTGATTAACCTTATCCCTTGCTATGCCCTTATTTTACTAATGCCGGCCAGTGACATAAGCTGAGTTATTTGTGGGATTATAAAAATTGCAGAAAGCAATTTATTTAGGTATGTAAAAAAAATATATATATATATATGTGTGTGTGTGTGTGGGTGGTGGGTGTGTGTATGTGTTAAATTGTGTCAAAAATAATACATTATCTTTTTTTAAATTATCATTATGTTAATGTAAATTTACATATTCCAAAAGAACATCACTTCTCCATCAAGAAGTACAGCAAGCAGCGAAGAGCCAACCCTCTGGTTTGTACGCTAAAACTTCATTTATTTTAGTCAAGGCACAGTGCTGCATAATGGGTTTCAAGCCTCCTGGCTCTCCATCATATGCAAATGCAAGGTCGTTGCTCATTCGTCTTTAAAGCACATGGCATAAGTATTGAAGAAAGACTTCCTTTCAAGTGAGTTCAAATTAAAGATGTTTTTCATTCACATTTTAGAAGCAAACAAATGTGGTCTGCAGCTCCTTAAGCAAACGTAAACTTCTCCTTTTTTGACCTTTCAGAGATATTCTCACATTTATAATGTCAATTCAGTTTAATAACAAGCCATCCACAAACCACAGTGTCCATAGCACATTGCGTTTGTGCTGGTCAAGTACTTACTTTTTTTGCCTCGTAGAAGCCAATTTCACCTATGGCATAGTAACCAAATGTCCTGCAACTCCCGAAGGATGACACCTCTGCCTTCATGTTTGTTTTTTTCGAAAATGAAAAAAAATGTTTAAAGTGCCTTAGTTCATATTAAAAGTAGCTTCCTGGTCTATGCTGAGTTAAAAAAAAAACATGCAAACCCTGGCTGTTTCAATTATTAGTCAAAGTTCAAGGTAAGTCAGGCAGGCCTCTCGTTCCTCACAGTGGCCTCATTCTGCACAGTTCACTCCTCCTTTATTCGTCGCAGCCAGCCGGCCTTCTCTTAATATATATAGCCAAAAGACACACAACGCTAGAGAAATTCCTGTTCTCTCCGGTCGGGGCATGCAGGCAGGCATCACTTCCGTGTATTCCAAACGAATAACACTCCTTCATCAAGAGGTACAGCGAGCCCAGCCAGCCAGTTTGCAAGCTAAACCTCATTTATTTTAGTCAAGGCACAGTGCTGCGTAGCGCGCTTTGCCCCTCCTGGGTCTTCATCATATGCAAATGCAGGGTAATTGCTCATTCGTCTTTTAAAATTTTAAAACACATGGCACAAGTATTGAAGAAAGACTTCTTTTCAAGTGAGTTCAAATTAAAGATGTTTTTCGATCAAATTTTGAAAGCAAAAAACAAATGTGGTCTGCGGCACCTTTTTCAACATTTCAGAGATATTATCACGTGCATTAGATATTACATCTACCGCCCTAACCAACAAATTGTCCATTGATGACCGTGGTTGTACCTGGGAGCAAGCGGGTACTGTACTGGCAGTTTTTCTTTTCCCCATTTCCACAAACATGCCCTGGTGGGAACGCAAGCTTAGGGACTTGGAGCAAAAAGAGCAGACAGTACCTTGTTCTTTAACTTATTGGCAGAAAGAAGGCACAGTGGAGTCCACAAGGGAACCACAAGCCACACAAAAGAGGAAGGGCCAGGCCCGGGTTCTGTCGGGCTATGACCGGCCCGTCTTAGCCTAGTCTTCACCCAGGCACAAGCCCAGGCACTTCTGCGCTGCTGGACTTCACTTGCGCTTTTAGGCGTGCCCGTCACCTCCAGCCCTCGCCTGCCAGCCTGTCAGCCTATCGATGTTTTGGTTTTGAGACAATGTGATTCCCTCCAAAAATTCTGGACATGTGCCAACGCACACACTCCCACCTGTCCTTCCTGTCCTTGGGAGTGTAGCCCTGGCTGACCCTACACCCTAAGGCCACCATGCAGGACAAATAGCGCATTATGAACCATAGGATGCGCGACCTCTCCCTCATCAAAATTCCAACCCCTACTGTTTGAAATTGTGTTTCTAGTTGGCAGAGGTATGCACCCTGTCCATGCAGGAACCACAATCCTAGTCAGGGTAAGTCAGATGCACACTAAAAGATAACCTGTGCTTACCCTCTGGTAGCTTGACACAGAGCAGTCAGGCTTATCTAACGAGGCAATGTGTAAAGTATTTGTGCAATGCAACACACAGTAACACAATGAAAACACCACAAAAAGACTCCACACTAGTTTGAAAAATAGACAATAATTTTATAAATAAATCAAGAACAAAATGACAAAAATCCAATAAATAGAAATCAAGGTATGAATTTTAAAGAATGAAAAGAGTTATAGTGCTCAGAAGCAATAAGCACCAATGGGTGTTATCTGGTCGCGCTGTACCGGGGCAAAGTCGACGGTTCACGCTGACTGCAATAGAGCGCAGGCCGGGGACAGGAGCCACTCAGGCCCAGTGAAGAGAGTACCTTTATCCTTGTCGCAAAAGTGAGATGTGGGTTACATATGAGTGATGCGTCGATGTTGAGCCCATAGTCGAGGTGATGCATTGATATTTTTCCATGCAGTGGTGACGATGTGTGAGTTTCGTAGGCGAAGCATCAAGCCAAGATGCATTGGTTCTGAAGTGCGATGCCCGAGGTTTCTCCACGCAGTTGAGGTAGTGTGTTAATCTCTCTACATTGCTGCAGCGGCAATGCACAGATCCAATGCATTGAGCTCTCAAGGCGGTGCGCTGGTTCCGAGAGCGGTGCGCTGATTCTACTCCCACAACAGGGTCGATGCACTGGTTCTGCACACAGATTGGAGATGCATCAATTTCTCTGCTGGAAGTCTCTGGGTCCACTTCCAATGAACCAGGCACAGGAGCAGGTGTAGAGACTTTGAAAGCCTTGAGTCTCAAGCAACAGGAGACAAGGCAACAAGCCCTGGGAGATCACTTTGGTTGCAAGGCAGAGTCCAGCTCTCCATCAGCAGGATCAGAGAGCAACAGGCAGCACAGCATCACAGCTGAAAATCAGGTCTTTGAAATCGCCAGTCCAGCAGAGTGTCAGTCTTTGATGCAACCCAGTAATTCTTCTGACAGAGTTCAGTTACAGGTCCAGAAGTGTCTCATTTGGTGGGATCAGAGCCCTAGTGTTTATACCCAGTTGTGTCTTTGAAGTGAGGGTGAATTCAAAGGAAAGTCTTTGAAGTTCACAGAAGCCATTTCTTCCCAGCCCTGGCTCCAGACTAGCTTTTGGGATTAATCAGCCCTTTGTGTGGAGACAGGACACTGCCTGTTCAGGTGTAAATGTCAGATCCTCCCTCCCTTCCTTCCCAGGAAGAGCCATCAGAAGGCAGATGAGTTCTCAAACACACCTAACTATCCTGTGTTTGTGGCTGACTGGACGGAATGCACAAATGTCAGCTGTCGCCCACCGAAGATGTGTATTGGAAACAAGTTGCATGCACACAGAGCTGTAAAAGCAAAGAAATGTCCACTTGTGTTCACTTTCTAAAAGTGGCATTTCTGAAAAAGTAATATCAAATCCAACTTTACCAGTAAAGAGGATTTCTCATTACCATTTCAAAAATGTAAAACACGATACAGCTACTCCTTTTTAATCAGGACACACAGCTTAAAAGTGTATTAAGGGATTCCCAATGTTAGCCTATGAGAGAAGTTGGCCTCACTGTACAGAAAACGAATGTAGGTGTTTTTCACTACCAGGACATGAAAAACATAAAAGTACATGTCCTACTGTTTACTTACACAGCACCCTGCCCTATTGGCTACCTAGATCCTACCTTAGGGGTAACTTATGTGTAATAAAAGGGAGGCTTGGCAAAGGGTCTTAAATGCCAAGTCGAACTGGCAGTAAAACTGCATCCCCAGGCTCTGCAGTAGCAGGTCTGAGACATGTTTAAAGGGCTATTTGTGTGGATGGGACAATCAGTGCTGTAGTAGCATTTAATTTACAGGCCCTGGGTATATGGTATACCACTTCACAAGGGACTTACAAGTAAATTAAATATGCCAATTGTGTATACACCAATGTAACCATGTTTTTGAGAAGAAGCACGTGCATTTTAGCACTGGTTAGCAGAGGTAAAGTGCTCAGAGTCCTAGGGTCAACAAAAGGTTTCAGCAAAAAGAGGAGGAGGAAGGCAAAAGGTTTGGGGCGACCCTTCAGAGAGGGCCATTTTCCAACACCCACACTTTCGTGACATGTACCTATACCTCCCTGAACTACTACACCCCAAACACCCTATCTATATAAAACCCCAAACAGAGAAACACCCAACAATACAATGAAAAATTAATACAATATACTACAAAAAGATACAAAAGGTAAACATTTGACAAAAGACAGGAACAGACCAGACACCAACTAGACCAGAATTCACTCAAAACCACCAGGCACTCTCAAAACACACCCAACATTGAGCACAATCCAACAGACTGCAAGAGAAAGTGAAACTAACTTTCAGACTTACTAGTATGCAGCCTGCCACACCCATTGCATCATTTCCTGGGTGAGTCCAGCATGTTTCAGACATTTGCGTTGATTGTTCTGACTCATTGCTATGCAAATGGACATTGTGTGATGGATGCACTGTGCATTAGCACTTCTGCAGTGCAGTCGGTTCCACACAATGGCGTTGATGCACGGGTTCTGACTGGCACAACTTGTGTGATGTGCCATGCAACATGGGCGATGTGTGGGTTCTGACCCACTCGGCAGGACATATGCGCTAGATGTACATTAGAAGTATGGCTTTTTCAGGATCCAGCACCTCAGGCCCATTCCATGGGCCCAGGACTGGAATGGAACCATTCTGCAGGTCAGAATGACAGATGGCAGTGTCCAGTGCAGTAGCAAGGTCGTAGGAAGTGTTTCCTGTCCCTTGGACTTAATGACAGGAGGCCAGACAGATTGCACTTGGAGTCAGTCTGGATTGAAGGAATGCATTTGCAGTGCTTATCACCCAGCCAGGGGAACAGCAGGCAGCATGGCAGCACAGCAAGACAGTAATCAAAAGCTGAATGATGACACATCAGTATTTCCAGTGTTACCAAGGTACACACCTGGATGTCCCCCAGAGTCATATATATGTGCATGTAAAGTTTGATACTGGGGGCCTATGCCCCACTCAATTTGATTCCGTAATCAGCCCAATCTCTCCCATTTTGTGATGTGTCAGACCCCCTTCCTTGTGATGTGTCATGGATGCAATACACTGTTAGGGAAGCACAGAGACAGGCTGGCTCCCCCATATTCCAGTGTGTGTCCCACCCAGCTAGCAGCTTTGCTGGGCTGTCAAACTCTATCAGGTGTAATTCGATAATCCTCATGTTTTGACCAGGCAGCCATGTCTTACGCACAAAGGTAGCCAAGGTTCTCCATGTAATGTAGTAGCTCAGCCACTTCTGCACTCAGGGGTGTATGTATGACCCCATTGTGTGGCGCTTGCACCAGGCAACATGGTGCATGCGCAATGCTACTCTAATATGATATTGTGAAGCCACCCAAATATGCCTTGCATAGCCCTGAGTGGCATCATATATTTCAAGGGAAGCAATGCATCACAAATCATTGCATAGCTTTACTCTGCACCAGGGAGATGTTCCATGGCCATTGCATGGGCATACCCATGCAACTCCCATTGTTTTAGGCGCATTTCCAGAATTACCAGACTTGGTAAACCTGGGAATGCGCCAGATACACCTTCCCAGGAGAGGCATAACAAGCCATTTTAAATGCATTTATCCTTGTTACTTCCTCTTACAAAGTGTGCTGCATTCAGCAGCACACATAAATGAGGTATATGCCTCTCAGGTTTTTTATTTTTTTGCATGAAAGTGCCCCTTTATGTACAAGCACATTCCTACATCCAATGTAAGCATCCTTGCCCCATGGTGCAAGGGTGACTCCATTGGAGCTAGGCAGCCTAAATGGCAATGCTGCAAGGGAAAAGGCAGGAATGTGATGATTCTATTAGATACAGCACTTCCCTGCACTTTTTCTTTCATGCATAGCAGCCCAGTAAGTTACTTGCTGTGCTGCAGTGTGTGACTATGCTCAAATTATGCCCCTCAATGTACATTCATTCACAGGACATTCGGTGACCATTACTGTGATCCACATGTATCATGCTACCACCAGCATTCTGACATGCAGCAGACACACTGTTTGGTTCTACACTCTCTTTGAACTTTACCAGAGTGTGCCACTTAGAACACACACTACCAGCACACACACATGAACCACGTGCACACTGTTCTACATTTCAACCTTTGTGTTGTGTATGTCTTGCACTGACTCATGCATTCTGCCTATGGTTTTCTCGTGCACACATTTCCTCATCAACCCAATGTTATAGCAATAGACCTTTTGAAGAGGAGAGTGAGCCAGTAGGCCTCAAGGCAGTGAACCAGGGTCAATTGGTCATGTTCACTACTACTGCTCAATATACAGCATGCTCCCACCCCCACGTTAGCTCTGTCTTACTCCTGGCAAATTCAATAGCATACATCTACTATGTTGGCAGGTTTTTGCGTGACCCGCCTGGTCCAAACAGACTACAATGCATAACACAGGCCTGTGTCATGACATATACGCATATTCCATGTACCCCTTTGGGATTATGCAAGAATTAGTGAGCCACATAATTATGCAGTTAATCACTCAAGGCAGGAGTAGACTACTCTTACCATGCAGGGGGACCTTCCTACCCAACACCTCCATTGCTGTGTATGTACACATACATTTGTGTATGATCTTAGACTTGGATGTTTCGCGCATTAACCATCTCTGTCTTCCTGATGTGATGGTCAGCACCCATCTCCCTTGTCTTTTTTCTCTGGCTTATGCCACACATTGCTAAATTGTCAGTTTATTATGTTTTGTCACATGCCTTTGATCCTCCTTTCATTGCTGTGCAAAGCATAGTAGATGTGTTTTTGGTCAACTGTGGGCAGATGTGGTTATCACATCAATCTGTTTAAGAAAGGTGTGACATTTGTGCTGGTTTGTAGATCCCCACACATGCATGGCTCTATTCTAAACTAATGAAATATTGACATCTACACCTGAGACTAGGCCTTTGTCCATGACAACTGTCACCCATGATCTGTGATGGTAACTGCTGCAACTTTTACTCCTCCAAAATACTAGCATTCTGCATGCTAGTCCATATGTGGGACACACTAGAAATAGGAGTTTGCCTCAGGGACTACCTTTTTGTAAGAATTGTGATCCATCATACACCGAGTACCACATGATACACACTTAGATGCTGCAGAACACAGCAAGACAGCATGCTGTGCTGCACTGCACTGCTTAAGTGCCTAAGGACAGGAATGGCCCATTCCTATGTAGACATGTGGCAATCCTGCCCTATCTCTTCCATGCAGTACACTGTATCACATTGGCTTGCTGCGTTGTTTTTTTTTGGTGTTATGGCCCCATGTTGATCAACAGCTCAGACAACATGCTTGTTACATCTTAAGGCCTGTATTTAGTTAGGAAGATGTGAGTTTTCACATTGATGTTCACATATACACAACACAATGAATGAGTAACAAAATGTATTTATAGGTTTATAAGTTAACATATTTTCTATCAGAATTACTAAAAAGTGACATAATTTAACTAAACAAATAGGCCACAAAGTGGTCACGTCTGTGTGTTCTTGTGTACTGGATCTCTCTTTTGTTGTCTTTATCCTCATCCAGTTCCTCTGGATTGAGTGGCTCATAGCCCCATGAGACATTTGTTTTTACACCGATGCTGTGCAATACAGCACTGATGAGGATTATTTTGCACACCATACGGGGTGAATAAAACAGTCTTCAGCTTGACATATCCAGGCATCTGATCCTTCACTTCAGCATCCCAAAACACCTCTCACCAACAGTCTTTGTGTTCATGATAGTTGTGTTATATATTTTTTCAGCCTACATCTGAGGATTGTTAAATGGGTTCATGACCCATGATGGCAACCCATATCCTTGGTCATCTGAAAGTACAAAAATACTACTGTTGGACTTGGCCCTTTTTGCAGGGTCATCCAAAGACTTTTTGCCTTCCGTCTGTATTTTTTCTGACCTGTTGTTGGTGGTTTTATGACTCTGGGCACTTTACCACTGCTGATCAGTGCTAAAGTGCAAATGCTCTCCCTGTAAATTGTTGTTATGGATTAGTGATTCCATGATTGGCATATTTGATTTACTAGTCAGACCCTAGTACAGTGCACTATGTGTGCCCAGCGCCTGTAAATCAAATGCTGCTAGTGGGCTGCTGCACTGATTGTGCCACCCACAGAAGCAGCCTGTAAAATGTAACTCTGGCCTGCCATTGCAGAGCCTGTGTGCAGTCTAGTACTGCCATGTCGACTTGGCAAGTGCACCCACTTGCCAGTCCCTAAACCTACCCTTTTCTACATATTACTCACCCCTAAAGTAGGCCCAAGGTACCCCTGTGGGCAGGGTGCAATGTATGTGAAAGGTAGGACATGCCCTGATGTGTGTGGCATGTCCTGATAGTGAACTACTGCCAATTTCGTTTTTCACTATTACAAGGCTACCTGTTCCCATAGGACAGAATAAGGAGTTTGTTTATAGCATCTTATAAACATAACTACCCCTGGGAACAAGGTAGGAAAATCAAGTTTAGTATGCCTGAACTCAGAATGTTAAAATGCATCTTTTGGTGAGGGTGATTTTTACATTCTGTGTTTGAAAATACCACTTTTAGAAAGTAGGTATTTTCTTGCTTAGCAATCCAGTATGCCTCTGCTAGGTTTGTCTATTGCATGTCTGGCTTTGGAATGTCAGGGGCTGGGGAGGAGCAGTGGCTCCAGAGAGCCTGATGAGTC
This sequence comes from Calotriton arnoldi, assembly GCA_963921515.1. Taxonomy (NCBI): domain Eukaryota; kingdom Metazoa; phylum Chordata; class Amphibia; order Caudata; family Salamandridae; genus Calotriton; species Calotriton arnoldi. Next base: position 640,773 of record CAWUFW010005086.1, read on the forward strand.
AGGGCTGGGCTGAATAGACCTGGACTGCATTTGGAGTGGTGGGAGGAGTAGCACCTGCACCTGAAAAGGGCTGTGCCTGCCTTCCACAATGATGGCTCCACCCCCCTGTGGTGTGTCTGGAGCCAGGGCTCACACTGACAATGGAGGTTGTTGTGCACTTGCAAAGTGCCCCACAGAACTGGTTTTGGCTGGGTATAGACACTCTGCCTTTAGAGAACAAAGGATTTTTGGGTATAAAAAGAGGGGCCCAGACCCCAGACTTTTAGATCACTTCTGGGAAATCAAGAGAAACCTTTGTCAAGGAGACGAGCCGGAGAAGCTGAGGAGGAATACTGCCCCTGTGCTGTTTGCTGTCTGGGGTTGGCCTTCAGTGGCTACTTGCTGCCAAGGAAAATAGAAAAGGACTTTGCTGTTTGCTGTGTCCCCTGCTTGAAGAAGATCTCCAAGGTCTTGAAACTGAGCTTGCCTCCTGTTCTGAAGTCTCAGGGACACAAAGACTTCACCACCAGCTCCCCTGAACTTCCTTGCTGGGAGTTCTGACCTGCAAAGAGGTGCCTGGTAATGTTTTGGACCTCTAGAGACTGTTTTCCGCTGGGAGCTGGAAGAATCCACGCATCGTCCCGGATCGTCGCAACGCATTGAGGCGCCAAGTTTGTCACATCGTTGGAGGACGCAGTAAGAAACCGACGCATCACCTCCCCACGCAGTAAGAAACCGACGAATCACTTCCTCTCCGGTAAGGAACCACGCATCACCTCCCCTGCGCAGCTGTAAGGAACCAACGCATCACCTCCCCCGGAGCAAGGAACCGACGCATCACCTTCCCTGAGTGTAAGGAACTCCCGCATCACCTTCCCTGTGGCCCGTTTTGTTTGTTTGTGTGACGCATCCCAGGTACTTTATGTGAAAAGTGTTGCATCTGCAATTTGCTTTGAACTGAACTATTTCTACCATCTGAAAGTCATATTTTTATTACTGTATTGTGGATTTTTGTCGTTTGGTCTTGTTTTGGTTTAGATAAAGATTACTTATTTTTCTAAACTGGTGTGGTGTCCATTTGTAGTGTTTTCACTGTATTACTGTATGTGTTCACAAATGCTTTACACACTGCCTCTGAGATAAGCCTGTCTGCTCGCGCCAAGCTATCAAGGGGGTGAGCAGGGGTTATTTTAGAAGTGTATCCCCCTTACCCTGACTAGAAGCAAGGGTCCCTATTTGGACAAAGGTGCCTACCTCTGCCAACTAGAGACCCCCATTTCTAACAACAATAAATGATTTTGCACATTGTTACTGAGACATACCTGTCCATGTGTGTTATGTATGCTAGCAAACTCATACACATTTGTTACAGTTTAGACCACTAAGTATCAGATACTGTTGACCATTGGTTTACTCATGTATATTTAAGTTCTATGTGTCATTGCGCATATTGTCCATGTCCAGAGACATAGTACACTTCTACATGCTGACTGTCATGTTTAGGCAGTAGATTACTACGATAAGTATTTTGGAATGCTCTTAACATCTCTATGTTATTTGCACTCATTAAATGGGAAACGGTACAAACTTATAATCAGATTCTCTGGCAAATATTCAGCTCTATGTAGGTTGTTATAGTTCCAACATGTTTGACACTCACGCATACATTTGTCCTTTTGACACCTCTGGTGTCCTTGTTTTCCTACATGACATTATCACAGCCTTTGATTTGTTTACTTAATTTTGCGTGGCTATTTGCTTAGTACATGCAGTGGACATGGGTAGTGGAGATAATTTTTGGACAACAAACAGCTTATGCTTTATATATGGCAAGATGTCATGCTGAACGTAGATAAACACATAGGTATGGCAATGTAGGACGTTTTATATGGGACAAACTGATGTAGATAAAAGTAACTTTCTACTACAGACCTATACACAACACTTTAAGAGTTCACATGTATGTACTGAATTTCCCTTTGTGAATGATTCAGTACTTATATGCCTTCATTATGACATCATTGATGTGGCAAGAGAGCGGTGAGTTAGGGATGATGTGTACACTTTGATAACTTAGCCTGGTTGCATTTTATTCTATGCTATTTACTCATGTATGAAATGTTTGACAGCATATTGATTGACTCTGTCAGTTTCACATTGATGGACTGAGATGCTGGAAATGTAGGCAACTTGAGCCATCAAACTGGTTATATATCACATTGATGAAGTATGTCAACGTTGGTTGATAAATATATGTGTGCTTTGACCTAGACTCAAAGAATGGCTGAGAAATATGTGTACTTTGTACTTTTGGTATTACATATGTACCTGGATTTAGCATTTATACATAAATTGAGCCTATACTTACAGCGCATGACATAAATAGAATTTACAGCTACTTCTTCCATTATTGCTCCTGATACTTCAGTCAACATACAAGTTTACTGCCATTTGTGACACATATACTTAGGAGCACATGAGTTTTTCAACACCCATTATTTTAATGTAACTGTCACATAAAAATACCAAGCCTTGATAAACCACTGCACATACACACATCTCACACTTAGCTAATATGTTCCCTTTCTACACATCATGGGCCTGATTCACAAAGGTAAACTTAGACCAAAAGTCTAAGTTTAGACCTGAAGTCTAAGTTAAGACCTAAAATTAGACTTTTGGTCTAAGTTTAGAGCAAAGTCTAACTTAGACCAAAAGTCTAACTTTACTACTACTAAAGTTAGACTTTTGGTCTAAGTTTAGACCAAAAGTCTAACTTAGACCAAAAGTCTAACTTTAGTAGAGGTACAGTTAGACTTTTGGTCTGAACTTAGTCCAAATGTCTAACTTTACTATTAGTAAAGTTAGACTTTAGCTCTAAACTTAGACTTTTGGTCTAAGTTTACCTTTGTGAATCAGGCCCATTGACTTCCCTTGTAAACCACATGATTTTTGTGTTGCTTTGGTGACCAGTGAAGAAAAATTTAATCTGTTCAATCACACAGTGTGAGTTGACACAAAACTTCTCATAGTTGATTTTTTTCCTACGTCCAATGCAGGATTAGTAAGGGTAGAACACAATGGGATATCATTGTCCACTTGTTGGATTCAGTTATCTCCACTATATGCATATGGCATGAGATCCAATCAGAAAAACAGAGATGGCAATTATGTCATACATTTCAACTACTTAGTTGGTACTAAGTATATTTGTGTTTCCTTGCCAATGAGTAGGCCATTCCCATATGTGCCATTCTGAAACCACTGATTGAGATACTGTTGCAGAAGATGTAGGCATAATGTGCACAACTTGAATATTTGGCCACCACATTTATTAACATTCCCTGATCGTCCACTATGCTCTGGACCTTGATGGAGTACGTGTGTTTGCGGGTTCTGTAGAGTTTGGATGTTGCAGCTGGGGGCACCAATCGAACATGTGTGAAATTAATTGCACCAAGGACATGAGGAAATCCAGATATGGCGTAGATTCCTTGCTTGCACCCTAGTTGTTGTTGTGGAGTTATAGGGAAGAGAAGGTACTGGTGTGTGAGTCTAATTATGGCATCCAAAACAGAGGGGGGGAAGGCAGATAATACTCCTTGTGAGATTCCTCCCAATCTGGCAGTTGTGATTTGGAAGGAACCTGATGCTCGCATGTGGAGCACAGCCATATGTTTTGCATGTGGTGGTATGTTATTGGGCCTTGCAGTTGGTGGCTGAAGACGTGGTCCAGTCTTCTCCAGCAATTCCATGAGGGACTCCCTCTCAAGTCTGTATAACTGTATGACTTTCTCCTCCTTGAGGTCAATGAGGGCTTTACATTGCCGGAAAACACGGTCCCTCCTCCTTCGCTGCCTACGTGGTGGTGGTGGTTGTCTCCTAGCCACTCCGAGTTGCAATACGATGAACTTCATGGCATAGTTGAGCTTGCCAAAGTGTTTTGTGTTGTTCAGGTTTTTATACCACTACGTCGTTTCCTGCGCCTGGTTTGATGATGCGCAGCAATTGTGGTGCATTTCATGCTTTGCGTTGCGCTCCAATCAATGCGTGATGCAGTGCAACAGCCATATATACCACTGCATTACAGTTGTGTTGGATTTTGCGGGAGAATGCCTCCATTGCATATAGTAAATATTGCGTGACGCAGCAGTTTTCGATGCCACTTTTGCCCCATGCAACATTTAAAAACAAGACGCGTTTTTCAAATGCGCCATTTTATAAATGTGACTTAATGCTTGAGCTGCTATTGCATCGCAATGCGCGGTACAACGCCGGCACAAGCCTCTCCTAAATATGCCCCATATAGCATTTTGTTGGTGGGTTGCCTCTAGGATTCCTAGCTAGCCTATTTTTTCACAGATTGTTTAGGCACTCAACATTTTTAATCTTAGTGTCCCGAAAAACATTTGACATAAAATGCATACATTGTAATATTACATTATCAATGGTGAAAGGTTTGACTACCCTCGAATGTATCTGTTTCATTGGGTCAAGGAAATGTTTTTGGATCTACAACATTTTGGATATTACATAAGGTCCCCACTCTCTCTGTCTTTATCAGTGTGTAAACTTTCCTTCATGTACCTACTTGGTATTTATATTTTTGTATACATTTTAATTAGCGTCTCTCTCTACACAGCCATAAAATCATAGCTATTGAACTCAACATAGATACCAGGACTGACTGGAGCCTCATATATACTAGACATTGATTGATGCATTGCCAAGAATTGGGTTAATAGTTGCGGTGGTGGAAGCCCTACTCAAATAATAAACATAATCCTTGTCGAGGTGACCCACAAAAAGTCACAAAATTAACATGTGCTGAACCCTCTGTTAGCTTGAAACAAAAGCATTCAGGCCTAATATAGAGGCAATGTGTAAATTATTTATGCAGCACACAAACAGTAATAAAGTGTAAACAGAACACAAGAAAAATCCAAAATGAATTTAGAAAATAGAGTACATTTTAAGAAATAAAATGACACCATAATTAATTCAATCCAACCAGTAGAACGGGAATTTTGAATTTGTAAACTTTTTAGTGAAATCTAGCTTCTGAAAGATCACAAATCTAACCCAAGGAATTTGATCACTCAATGCTGGTCTCGGCTTACCTTCAGACTTAGAAAAGAATCTTGAAAAAGTTCTTGAAAAAGTTCTTGATAAGGTAGAATCTCAGCAGGGCAAGGCAGGAGGCTGCATTTAAGGACGAGTCATCGATGACGGGGAGCCGCTGGACGAGGTCTTGGTGAAGCCATCGACAAAGGCTGGAGAAGCTCAGTGGGAGAAGTTGGATTTCTAGGACGAGGAGGTCATTGTCATCGATGGGGTGGTGGTCATCACCAAGCTGAGTAAAGATTTCTACCTTTGGACTTAGAAGCTCGGATTCAACCAGTAGCACGAGACTGCAGGATATAGCCAAAGAGGACTCCACAAGGCTGAATATCTTTGGCTAGAGGTCCCGCTGAAAGTATTTGCTGCTGCAGAGAAAAACGTAGCAGGAGCTACTGCAAAGTCAGGTCGACTGGTGATGCACCTTGGGCTGATCGAGTGGCAGGCAGGTCCTGGTCTTTTGTTGGTTCCACAGGTAGTTTTTCTTGACAACTTTTCTAAGTTCCACCTTTTAGGCTTAGTCAGGAGCAGCACCACAAACAACAGTTAAAGGGTCCTTGACCTGGGGGACACCCCTTGGGGCTTTAAGACTCACTCCAGCAGATGCCAGCAGCAGAGTTCGAGGACTGTGGAGCTTATTGTGTCCCTGTAGCTCACACAGGAGGCCAGCCAACTAGCCCTTGGAGTCACTTTGGTGGTTTTGAGTTCAATTAACAGACCCAATCTTCCTTCCTAGGGCAGCAGGACAGTCCTTCCAGGCTCAGGCAGCAGGGCAGTTCTTCCAGCCACAAGGCAGCAGACCATACAGAACCTCTCAGCCAGTCTTTCTTCTGAGTCTTCCACAGGTGAAGAAGTGATCTGAAGAGTGGTTCGGGGGAGGGGCAATATTTATACCAGGGTGCCAGCCATTGTGTTTGGGAGACACCCTGTTGTACCTCCACATCTTGTTCTGGAAAGCTCTTCCCTTCCCCTGTCAAGGATGCAAACTGGGGTGACAAAAGGCTGGTGTCAGGTTCATTTGTGTGTGCAGGAGGCAATGTTCTTTGAAGTGTAAATGGGCAAAGCACAGCTCTGCCCTCTAGACATACTGGCAAAATGGCCTATCCTGTCCACACTTAATTCCCTTTGTGTCACTCTCTGGGTGGAATACACAAACCTCAACAGCAGGGCTGTTCAAAGTCATGTGAGCCACGATATTGGCAGAAGGTACAAATGGTTGGGACAAGAAAATGCCAACTTTCTAAAAGCGTCATTTACAGAATTATGACTTAAAATCCAACTTTACCATTAAAGAGTTTTTTTAAATTACAACTTATTTCAGTCTAAACAGCATATCACTATCTGCTCCCAATCTAAACTTAGCATTTATTTTATGTAATAAGTGTTATCCAATGGGAATGAGAGACCTTACCACAGTGAAAAAAGACTTTAGAAGCTTTTCACTGCCAGGACATGTGAAACGTAAATCTTCATGGCCTTTTTAAATACCATGCATCATCCTGTCCTAAGAGCTTTCAGGGCCTAGGGTTGACTTATAAGTATTAAAAAGGAAAGTTAAGGCCTGGCAAAAGCTTTATTTTGCCAGGTCAAAATGGCAGACTGCATTGACAGGCTTATTTTAATGTGCTACTTTAGTCAGTAGCACAAGGAGTGCTGCATGCCTACTAGTAGCAGTTAATTTACAGGCCCTGGGTACATGTGGTGCCACATACTAGGGACTTATAAGTAGATTGAATGTGAAAATTAGGTGTAGGACTATTTTGCCATTTTTTAGGAAAAGAGCATTTTAGTGCTGGTTAGCAGTGGCAAACTGCGCAGAGTCCTAAAGCCAACAAAAACAAATTCAGCAACGAAGGTGTGAAGGGGTGAAGGCAAAAAGAGGTTTGTGGGTGCCCCTGCAGAGTGGGCCAGGCCCAACAGTGGGCCTATTATACCTGACATGAATAGGCTAAACCGGTTGCCATGTGAAGACAAAATAGTTTCAATACGTTCCTCACATGATCTCAGGTTAGGGCTATTCCTGTCTTGTGCAAAAGGTCTACCCATACACGTACAGTACACTTTCTATTGGGAGAAGTGTGGGAATAGATTATGGGAGAAGTTCTGTAATTTTCCAGAAGAATTGAAATTTGTGTCACAGAACTCTTAAGAAATGTTATTTTTTACCCACAATTTTACATTTGCAGAGGATTATGTGTAATGAAATGTTTTGGGCTACATGCAAACCACATTACCCTGGATTCTCTGGTGTCTCAAGTATTCAGAAATGTCTGAGGTTGGTAGGATCCCTAAGTGCCAGCTGACTCAGGGTCCAAATACTACAGGCATGCCGAATGGGCTCTCCCCTCATTAAAAACATACCCTGTTGTCTAGTTTATGGATACCTATGAAAAACCATTGAAAAGCCACATAGATCTGGTACCCTCACACTCAGGAGACTTAAGGAGACACAAATTTGGGTGAAGACTTGGCAGGGATATGTTAAAAAGACTGAAGGAAAATACCATAAGCAATTGCTGAGGATCTGACAAATGTCTTCTTCAGTGTGCTGTTATAGCCAGCTCACCAGCGTGAGGCTGCTGTAGCACTCATTGATAGAAACTTTGTTATCAGCTTTTGAAAATATATGACTGTGGTAGTTTTCCGCACAGCCCGGAGGAGAAACCTGTGATCAAAAATGTGTTACCTTAAAATGCCATTTTGTTTTTAAAATGTCAGAATGCATTGCAATCATTTTTTCTTCATGAGCACCCAAAAACTATAAAGAAAAGTCCATATACATCTGGTAATCTTATGCTTAGGACATCCCAGGAAAAAAGTGTGGGTCAATCTTTTGCAGAGGTATGTTCCTGTGCAATGCAAACTGGGGGAAATAGTTTTGAACAAAATACTAAAAATCTGAGAAATGTCATGCTCATGTGTCTTCTTGCAGCCACCCAATCAGTGTGAAGGATGGCTGGCACCCATCAATAGGAACCTTAGGATTTAAGTAAAAATCTGATAAACATTTGTATTTTCTACAGACCACTAAGCAGGTGCCATAGCCCTCTAAGACTTACCTGTGCCTTGGCCCTTTAACCAGGCTAGGGACTCTCAGACACTGCTCTATTGCATCTAAGGCACCTGCCATGCTCCTTTGGCTCCCCCTCCTCTATTGCTCTCTCTCTCTTTCTCTCTGTCACCAAATGCATGCCAAAGTCAAGTCCATCTGTGCACATTCGTGCCCCATCTAGAACCCTGGTCATCCCCCACCCACATCTACCCTGCCATGACCCTCCATGCTCTCAATACCAGCGACCCCTAGCTGCACTTTTGCCCCATCACACAACACAGAAGGGTCTTTCTCGTGCACCACCTGCAAGTTTGAAGGCACTCTACCATACCCATGAGTCACCACTCCCGCATCAACAGCGCCTAACACCAGACTCACTCACACCAACACTCAGCACCTGCCAACTGCACAACATTCCACACCCTCATGCATGCTCCTCATCACCTGATCTCTCAACAAACACACCACAGAGATATAGGATGTACTTCACGACCATATACTGGACCTGCTGATCCTCATGGTGATGTGGCTGAACACGGCATCGGACTGTGACATTGCCACTGTCATCCCACTCAGATACAAGATCACAAGTCGGGACAGGTCGCACAAGCCCAGACATGATATCATGATCATCCTCAAGGATTCCATCAGTTGCGTGACCTCCACAGACACAACTGTAAACTACATGGAGCACCTGTCAGCACACTCATCTACAGACCACCAGGACCACTTACCAACTTTGCTGATGCCATGGCTGACTTTGTCGAATCCTAAATCCTCAACTCCAGTCTCTTCACTCTCCTTGGAGACCTGAACTTCCACCTGGAAGATCATGCTGACCCTAACATGACCCCACTACTTGAAGTCCTCGAAAACCTTGACCTCAACCAAATGTGTGTAGGGACCAACTCATGCTGCCGGACACCTCCTTCAACATCTCAGTAGAAAACCCAATGCCAATCACTTGGACAGACCACACCCAAGCCAAGTTTAACATCCCTGTCCTGCAGAACCATAGATCTACCACTGCTAGGCTTTCTCAATGAAACTGTAAGAACATCCCTGAGGAAGACTGGATGGCCTGACTAGTGGAACAGCAGCCCAAATACTGCAACAAGCTGCCCGAATCTGTCAACAACTTCAACAACTGTATCACCACCTGAACTGACTCCTGGCTCCCCTCAAGCAATCAATCAATCAATCAATCAATCAGGGATTTATAGAGCGCGCTACTCAGCCATGAGGGTCTCAAGGCGCTGGGGGGGGTGTGCAGCTCCGGATCAGTCGAAGAGCCAGGTCTTGAGGCACTTCCTGAAGGTGTGCAGAGTAGGGGAGTGTCTGATGTTGACTGAGAGCTCGTTCCAGGCCTTTGCTGCGACGTAGGAGAAGGCTCTTCCGCCTGTTCTTGTTCTGCAGATGTGTGGGGTCTCTGCCAGGGCAAGGTCGGCAGAGCGGAGGTTCCTTTTGGGTATGTGGAATGATACTCTCTCGTTGAGGTATTTGGGTCCGATTTTGTGGAGTGATTTGTAGGTGTGGGTGAGTAACTTGAAGGTTACTCTCTTCTCAAGGGGGAGCCAGTGGAGGTCTTGTAGGTGCTGGGTCATGTGCTCGTGTCGTGGGGTTCCGAGGACGAATCTGGCTGCGGTGTTCTGGATTGTTTGGAGCTTTTGTAGCAGGGTCCTGTTGATTCCGGCATAGAGGGCGTTGCCGTAGTCCAGTCTGCTGGTTATGAGTGCGTGGGTGACGGTCTTTCTGCATTCGGGGGGGATCCACTTGAAGGTCTTGCGGAGGATGTGGAGGGAGTTGAAGCAGGTGGAGGCAACAGCGTTGATCTGGCGGGTCATGGTGAGGGAGGAGTCTGGGATGATGTTGAGGATTCGGGCGTGGTCTGTTGGAGTGGGTGGGTTTCCGAAGGCGGAAGGCCACCAGGTGTTGTCCCAGGCAGTGGAGGAGGGTCCGAGGACAAGGACCTCTGTCTTCACCGAGATGAGCTTCAGGCAGCTGTTGTTCATCCAGGCTGCGACGTCCTTCATTCCTTCCTGGAAGCAGAGTCTGGTGTCTTCGGGATTTTTCGTGAGGGAGAGGATGAGCTGGGTGTCGTCGGCATAGGATACTATGCTGAGCCCATGCTGTCTGACGATGGCGGCGAGGGGGGCCATCTAGATGTTGAAGAGCGTGTGGCTGAGCGAGGATCCTTGGGGTACTCCACAGTTGATCTCTAAGGGTTCGGAGAGGAAGGGTGGGAGTCTGATCCTTTGGGTTCTGCTGGAGAGAAAGGAGCGGATCCAGTCAGTCAAGGGCAGTTCCTCGTATACCGGCGCCGTGGAGTCTGGCTGCGAGAGTGCGGTGTGAGACGGTGTCGAAGGCTACGGAGAGGACTAGTAGGATGAGGGCCGCAGTGTGGCCCTGGTCGAGTAGCATGCGGATGTCATCGGTGGTGGCGAGGAGGGCGGTCTCGGTGCTGTGGTTGCTGCGAAATCCAGACTGAGAGGAGTCGAGGAAGGGGTTCTCTTTGATGAAGGTGGTCAGCTGGGCGTTGACGAATCTCTCGGTGACTTTGGCTGCGAAGGGAAGGAGAGATATGGGCCGGTAGTTTTTCAGGTCCGTCGGGTCGGCCGAGAGTTTCCTGAGGAGGGGCTTGACCTCTGCCCGCTTCCAGTCATCAGGGAAAATGCCGGATTCGAGTGAGGCGTTAATGGTCCGGCCTAGTTCGGGTGCTATGGCGGCGGCGGCTCTGTGGTAGATGTGTGGTGGGCAGGGGTCCGTGGGGGCTCCTGAGTGGATGTTCTTCATGGTCATGGCTGTGTCTTCGGTGGTAGCAGGTTTCCAGGTGGTGATGGTGGGCTGGTTGTCGGTGGTGGAGAGGGGGGTGGTGTCTGGAGTCTGTTCTCTGAAGTTGTCGTAGAGGGCCTTGATTTTCAGGTGGAAGTAGGAGCTGAGCTTGTTGCAGAGGTCCTGGGATGGTGTGACGTCCGTGGCTTCACTGGGGGGTTTGGTGAACTACTGTATGATGTTGAAGAGTTCTTTTGCGTTACTTGCGATGGTGTGGATTTGTTCTTGATAAAGGTCCGCTTGGTGGCTCTTATGCGCTGGTGGTATTCATTCATGGCGTTCCGGTAGGTGTTATGGTCTTCGGAGGTTTTCCTGTTCCTCCAGAGTTTCTTGAGGCGTCTGCAGGAGCGCCTGGCTTCTTGGAGGTCGTTGGTGAACCAGGCGGCCTTCAGGGGGCGTTGTTTGATGGGGTGGTGGAGGGGTGCGAGCTTGTCTGCGCAGCTGGAGATCCAGCGGTGTAGTTCTTTGGCTGCGGAGTTGGCGTCGGTCGTGGCGGAGGGGGGTCGTGGAGGAGGATGGCGTTGAGGTGTTCCTCTGTGATCTTGCTCCAGTTTCTTTGTGGCGGGCGCAGGCGGGTTTGGGTGCGGTGGTGGTGTTGAAGGTGAAATGTACACAGTGGTGGTCTGTCCAGAGGGGCTGTGTGGTGTGGCTGAAGTGGATGTTTGTCCCTCCTGCGAAGATGGGGTCGAGGGTGTGTCCGGCTCTGTTCGTGGGGGTGGTGACGAGCTGCTTCAGTCCGAGGTTGGCGAGGTTGTCAAGGAGGGTGGTGGAGTCGGGGTCGCTGCGGTTGTCGAGGTGGAAGTTCAGGTCTCCGATGAGAATGTAGTCCATGGAGGCGATGGCGTGGGGTGCGACGAGGTCGGCAATGGTGGTGGTGGAAGAGGCGTGAGGCCCGGGGGTCTGTAGACGAGGGTCCCGTGCAGCGTGGTTCTGTGGCTGGTTTGGATCTAGAAGTGGAGGTGCGCTGTGTTGGAGAGGGGGTCGCTTGTGCTGGAGGTGGAGAGTCGGAGGGAGCGCTTGTGTGCGATGGCGAGTCCTCCTCCTGGGCGGTGGGGGCGGTCATTTCTTTGGATCTTGTATCCATCGGGGATGGCGGTGGCGATGTCGGGGGCGGAGGTGGCGTTGGTCCATGTTTCCATGAAGGGGTTGAGTGCGAGGAGGGCAGCGGAGTTGTAGCAGTGGAAGGTCGTAGATCCAGGGTTCCTGGCGCTGGCCGCGGTCGGGTTGCAGACGGGCTTGCCTTTGGCGCGCCTTTGCCGCCATTAAGTAGGGGAGGGGGGAGGGAAGCGCAGCTGGGAGGCGGGAAGCGGGAACCGGCAGGGGGGAGGGGCCGTGGGGGCAGCAGCGGCAGGAAGGGCACAGAGACAGGAAACGGAGAGGAACAGGTACAATTACTGGCACAATAAAAGACAGAGAGGAGGCAGAAAACGGGCACAAGGGAGACAGAAAAACAGAAAATGGCACAAAGACAGACACGGGCACAAAAGAGACAGAAAAACAGAAAAGTGGCACAAAGACAGACTCAGACAACAGCGGCCAGAAGAAGAGCAAGGCGCTCCCACTGGACCACCAGGGATGAGGCGCAGGCAGGAGCCTGCGGGTGGAGGAGGGCCTCAACACCTACCTGAGCAGCAGCGCCTAGATCAACAGTGCCGGAGCGGTGGCATTTGACAGCGGAGCTGCGGGGGGAGAGCAGGTCTCTGACCAGGAGGTCAGGGGTCTTGCTTGCACTCCCTTGCAGCGGCCACCATTAAGTAGGGGAGAGGGGAGGGAAGCGCAGCTGGGAGGCGGGCAGCGGGAACCGGCAGGGGGGGAGGGGCCGCAGGGGCGGCAGGAAGGGCACAGAGACAGGAAGCGGAGAGGAACAGGTACAATTACTGGCACAATAAAAGACAGAGAGGAGGCAGAAAAAGGGGAAAAGGGAGACAGAAAAACAGAAAATGGCACAAAGAAAGACACGGGCACAAAAAAGACAGAAAAGCAGAAAAGTGTCACAAAGACAGACACGGGCACAAAAGAGACAGAAAAGTGTCACAAAGACAGACACGGGCACAAAAGAGACAGAAAAACAGAAAAGTGGCACAAAGACAGACTCAGACAACAGCGGCCAGCAGAAGAGCAAGGCTCTCCCACTGGCCCACCAGGGATGAGGCGCAGGCAGGAGCCTGTGGGTGGAGGAGGGCCTCAACATCTACCTGAGCAGCAGCGCCCAAAGCAACAGTGCCGGAGCGGTGGCACTTGACAGCGGAGCGGGGGGGGAGCAGGTCCCTGACCAGGAGGTCAGGGGTCTTGCTCCTGGGGCAAAGCAAGTACACTTGATTTAGACCTCAAGCCAGCTTGTACATGGAGGAGCTCTGGATGATGAAGTGCCACCACAAACAAATGGAGCCAAGACAACATGAACAGGAACACCTAAAAATTCACCCTCAAGTGCTACCACAAGCAGATGTGGACTGCCAAACTCTCCGAGCTTGCTTACATCATTGACACCAGCACCATCAGCAGCAAAGAGATCTTGACCATTGGGAAAGATTTTACCCCACCAGCACCCACCGCCAGCAGCATCACCGCCTCACAAGACCTCTACAACCAACTCTCGCAATTTTTCAGCAGCAAGATTATCTCCATATACGATAACTACAACCCGCATCCAGATCCGACAGACATCTCCTTAGCCAGACATCACCAAAGGGGAAATCACCACCACTATGAAGTCCATCCACTCTGGGGCCCCATTTGACCCTTACCCTCACCATGCCTTCACCAGAGGACCTCTACCCATCATCATAGAATTCACCCAAACCTGAACTCCTCTATGGCCTCTGCTACCTTAACGGACACTTGAAAAGATGTAACAGTTATCTCCCTGCTGAAATAGTCTCCTGCGGACCTTTTGAGGCTCAGCAACTACAGACTCATCTCCTTCCTGCCATACCCGGCAAAGGTTCTAGTGAAAATCACCCATAAATGGCTTACCAACCATCTGAACCCAACACAAACTCCTCAACGTCACACAGTCCATCTTTAGACCCAACCACAGCATGGAAATATGCCTCATCACCACGGTGCACAGTCAAAATATCGATTTTTAAATATCGACCTACATTAATATCGAGTTTTTAATATCGTAGGGACCGAATATCGACATCAAGAATATCGGTGACCAGAATATCAACCTGAAGGTAAGAAATATTGTTTTTGCTAATATCGAAGTTATTAATATCGATAGTAAAAATATCGATGTTAATAATATCGATGTTTATGTTAGTGTTAGGTATTTTAGTATGTATTTTACATGCATGTGTTCCACATGTTTTGTTAGGTTTTGTATTATTTTTTTAAATATATGTATTAATTGTTTAGAAGTTAGCAATTTTATTTAAAGTAAATTTTGCGTTTTAGTACCGTAGCGGGTTGTGGGTTTATAGGGGAATAGGGTGGGAAGTAATTTAATTATAGTAAATTAATTCATAATTTTTAGAAATTATTAATTATTTTTAATTAAATTTTGCATTTTAGTTCTGTAGCGGGTTGTGCGTTTATAGGGGAATAGGGTGGGAAGTAATTTAATTGTAATTAAGTAATTATTAATTTTTATTTATTGTTATTGATATTTAATTTATTGTTAATTAATTATTAATTGGTAATTAATTGTTTATTAATTGATTAGTGTATAATTATATTAATTGTATACATTTTTTATTGGAGCGGGTTGTGGGTTTATAGGGGAATAGGGTGGGAAGTAATTTAATTGTAATTAAGTAATTAATAATTTTTATGTTTTGGTATTGATAATTAATTTGTTTATTAATTTTTAATTGGTAATTAATTTGTATTAATTAATTAATTGATAAATATATTAATTGTGTTAATTTAATTTAGGAGCGGGTTGTGTGTTTATAGGGGAATGGTGGGAAGTAATTTATTATAATTAAGTAATTATTTATTAATAATTATTGGTATTGATAATTAATTTATTGTTAATTAACTATTAATTGGTAATTATTTTTTATTAATTATTATTTATTAGTATTGATAATTATTTTATTGTTAATTAATTATTACTTGTTAATTAATTTTGATTAATTGATAATTATATTAATTGTGTTAAATTTTATGTGGAGTGGGTTTTGTGTTTATTGAGGAATAGGGTGGGAAGAAATTTAATGTTATTAAAGTAATTATTAATTTTAATTTATTGGTATTTATAATTAATTGATTGTTAATTTATTAATGAATCATTATTTAATTAAAACAATTATTTAATTGATAAGTATGTTATTTTTAACCCCTACGCTATCCAACACTTTCCCTACTGTTGCACTCTCTGGAGTGGGAATAGTAATTTTTATCCCTACGCTATCCAACACTTTCCCTACTGTTGCACTCTCTGGAGTTGGAATAGTAGTTTTTACCCTACTCTATCCAACACTTTCCCTACTGTTGCACTCTCTGGAGTGGGAATAGTAATTTTTACCCCTACGCTATCCAACACTTTCCCTACTGTTGCACTCTCTGGAGTTGGAATAGTAATTTTTACCCCTACGCTATCCAACACTTTCCCTACTGTTGCACTCTCTGGAGTTGGAATAGTAATTTTTACCCCTACGCTATCCAACACTTTCCCTACTGTTGCAGAGTGGGAATAGTAATTTTTACCCTTACGCTATCCAACACTTTCCCTACTGTTGCACTCTCTGCAGTGGGAATAGTGACAGACTTCTGTATGGTTTGCAGTAGTCTGGTGAGCTGAAGATTTGGTTTAATCACTTTTTTCTTGATGCACTGCACACACACTTTTTTACTCATCACCTGTCACAAGAATCACACTTAACCTCCCACATTGCACACAGATAGCACCACATCTCAAGGAGCTCCACTGGCTTCCAAACACAAATGAACACAATTCAAACTCCTCACACACAATTTCAAAGCACTACAAAACATCAATCCAGCCTACCTCAATAGCCGTTTATCCATCCACACACCATCTAGACAGCTCCACTCAGCCAGACTGCTTCTAGGACACATCGCACACATATGCTCAAGTGGTTGAGTCTTCTCCTCTATCGCCCCTAAAGCCTGGAATGTCCTGCCACTGCACATCAGAGCCTGGTCTTCAATTCTAGGACTCCAGAAGAAGCTGAAGATCTTCAAATAGCCTCCCCATGTGAGGCTCGTCTTGCAAATGCACAGGGCCAAGAAACCCTCCAGGTGCTAGGGTGCTCCACAATTAAGCATAGCATATCATAACCTAACTGTAAGAAATTGGGTTTCTGGTTGACGGGGTGAATCCGTTCTCAAGCAACAAACACAATGTTTCCCAGGGTAAAGTCACAAAAAATCCTAAATTAACCTGTGCTCAACCCTCTGGTAGCTTGGCACAAAGCAGTCAGGCTTAATTTAGAGGCTATGTGTAAAGTATTGTGCATCACTTCAAACAATAACGCAGTGTAAACACACCACAAAAGGAGCCTACAACAGGATTTGAAAAATAGAGTAATTTTTAATAAATAAAACAAGACTAAAACAAAACAAATCCAATCAGTAGATCGGGAGATGTTTAATTTAAAAGATTGTATTAAAAATAATGGCAAAAGGCATGAAGCGCCAACTGTGGATATCTGGTCGTGTAAGACCAGGACAAAGTCACAAGTTCTGGCTGACCACTATGGAGCGTAGGCCAGCTACAGGACCCAGATAGGCCGGCTGAACAAAATACCTTCAATCCTGGTTTGCGAAGCGCTACATGAATCCACGTCGAAGATGCGTAGAGTAGCCGAAGTGAAGCGTCGGTACTGAGATGTGGTGCAAGGTGCTGTTGCATCATTGTTGAAGGTCCCATGGACAAGGGCTTGCGATGTTAAGGCCAGAGTTGGGGATGCATTACACAGACGGGGCAGTGCATCGGTTGCAAGGAGCTGCAAGCCTGCGATCCAGAGTCCGGCTTTGTCTTTGAGGCTGTCGTCGACAAGAAATGCGAGGGCCTGCACCGAGGATGTGTTCACGCAGCAGCAGTTTTGAATGCAATGTGGGCTGTGGCAGCATTGTGGGTCTTTGCAACGGGTTCAATCCACTCAGCGTCGGTTCTGCTTGTGGTTGCGCTCCACAGTAGAAGAGATACCTCACTTTCACTGGATCCACAGAGGCTCGCAAAGCACCTTCAGCCCACTTCCCAGGGTCCAGGACTGAGGTGGCACCAATTTTCAGGGTATCCTCACAGATAGTAGAGTCCAGATGCAGGTGCAAATGTTGGAAGCCTTTATAACCCTGAGGCTTCAGAACAGGAGGCCAGCCAACTACACCTTGGAGTCACTCTAGGTTCAAGAGATGTTGGTCCAGTCCTTCTCACCCAGGCAGGAGGGCAGCAAGCAGCAGGCCTGCACAACAAAGCAGCAGAAAAGCAGTAGTCCAGCGGAGTGCAGCCAACCATAGTGACAGTCCTTCAGCAGCACAGCAGTCCTTATTCCTGGCAGAGTATCCACAGGACCAGAAGTGTACTGAAATGGTGGTATCTGAGGTCCAGTAATTATACCCAGTTGTGCCTTTGAAGTGGGGAAGAAGCTTCTAGAGGTTGCTCTTAGAAGTCCCCAGGTGTCTTGCCTCCCCTGTCCTGGTTCCAGGCTGCCTCCAGAGGGTATGCAGCCGTTTGTGTGGAGGCAGGACACAGCCTATACAGGTGGAAGTGGGGCTGTGCCCAGCTCCTCCCTCCCATATTGCCAGTAATGGCCCACCCAGGCACACCTAAGCTCCCTATTGTGTGTGGCTTCCTAGGAGGAATAAACAAAGCCCCACTGTCAGTTACACCCAGGCATATGACCAGAGACAGGCAACAGGCACTAAATTCTCAGGTTTACCAAAAATAATTTTGTTGTTACCCAACTCTTTGGTACTCATTTTATCCAGCATGGAAGTACTGAATTAACCCGCTGGGATAGGAATCTGTGACCATGGGATCAAACAGAGGTCTGTGCAGTAGATGTTTTTTTCGCTCTTCGGAGCTACCACCCCTTCAATAATACCACAACCATGACAAATTTGAAAATATGTCCTTAAATATATGCTTAAGCCCCATTTTAGGAAAACAGGTTTTAGTAGACTGGAGGGAGACCTGGTGAATATAGCAGTAACTTAGCTATGCGTTGAAGGGTGTTTGTAATCTCAGGACACTTAGCCCTTCATAATGTATGGGCAAAGTTTCCTGACTACACTTGACTGCATGTGAGACAGAGACTTGCCTAACACCAACCGCATCTCTTATCTTGGTAACTTGAAGCTGCATAGCTTCAGGACTTCAATCTGCAGGGAATTGTTTCTTAGGTAAATCAAGGCTGGTGATAGTCATTTGAGTAGCTTTATGAAAACACATCAGTCAACACCATAAGCACCATGTCGCCAAATGCATAATTATAGGGGCACAGTATTTTTTTTTTGTAAAGAAACTATACTTTATTGATTTATCTGTTCAAGTGATGATTTGAGGTCCCAAATAATGTCCTTATTCTTCCTTTCTTTAGGACTTTTGGAGTTCTCGTCCGCTGGCACCCTCAACAGAAAGGAAAGGTCAGGTATGTCACTGTTATTATTACTTTCTCTTTTGAGTGAGGTTAGTTTTCACATTCATAAACTCTCAGAGTACGTAATGGGGCTTCTCGGATTAAACGTCTGCACAGTTCCCTTCTTCATCCCCCCCCTCCTTCCTTTACTACAGTACCCTTGATTTCCCACCTCCCGTCTAAATTTCACCCTCCCGCTTGTCGGCTCGATTTAGGAGCCGTCCACACAACTGACGTAGCCACGCCCATCCAGGAATGTGGCTGGTAGTTAGACTGGTCCAGCGGACAGGACTCAGTGTCTGCTCCTCTTTTCTCATCTCGATTCCCTCGTCTTGCCGGGATCTCTTCAGGTCTTCGAACAATGGTTTCTCCACTTCCTCATTCTCTGGTTCAGGAACTTCGCCTCCCCACTCCTTCAGCAAGACGTCTCTCGAACACCGGCAGTTCTGCTCTTCTCCCTTTTCATTTCCGGCTGCAGACGCCGCCTCCTTTAGTTCTGGGGTGCACAAGTCCCAAGAAAACTCTGGTCCATGACAAGGTGCCTGATTTCCTGCCTGTAGTTTCCCGACGGGCCGGTTCTGCAAGAGAAGCATTCAGTCGGCTCCGGGTAGATAAGCTAGCGTCTCATCAGTCCCAGGTTGGTGTCATATCCCCATCTCTGGATTTTCCCTACCGTGGGAAAGGGGAAATCAAGAGAGGAAGTCTGCGCCCACTAGATCTTTCCCAGCCTTATGTCGAACTTCGAACTGAAAAGATTGAAGGGCAAGGAGCCATCTGAGGACCCTAGGATTTTTACCTTTGTTCTGACTTAGCCATTTTAAAGGGGCATGATCAGTGCACAGTAGGAATAGTTTGCATTTAAGATAATACTGAAGCTTATCAACTGCCCATTTAATAACTAAACATTCCTTCTCTGTAGTGGGATATGCAATTTCACAGGGGAATAGCTTTTGACAGATGTATAGAATGGGCTTCTCCATCTCATCATCATCAATTTGGGAGCAGACCCCTCCTATACATACATCAGAGGCAACTGTTTGTAATATAAAGGTCTTCTCGAAATTAGGGGATACTAGGACTGGAGTAGATGTAATAGACTTTATGAGGGCTTGGAATGCTTTCACTGCCCCTGCTGATGGTTGTTGGAAATTCGCATTAGGAGTACCTTTCTTTCCAAGATTAGTTAAAGGGATGGCTATGGTGGAGTACCCGCATATGAACCTTCGGTAATATCCAACTAAGCACCAAATGGGCCTGACTTCTTTTTTATTTGCAGGAAAAGGGACTTCAGTAATAGCTTTAATTTCTTCATATGGGGTTCTATGACTCCATTCTCTAAGAGATATCCTAAGTATTTCACCTTGTTATAACACACCCTTGATTTTTTTGCATTTATTTGTAAGTTAGCCTTTGCTATTTCATTTAAAACTTTTGTTAGGTGGGTTAAATGTTCTTCCCACGTAGGACTGATTATAAAGATATTATCTGAGTAGGCTGATATTCTTAATGGTCCGCCAGCACCCTTGATGGAAAGGAAAGGTCAGGTAAGTCAAGGTCAGATAAGTCACTTTTATATTTACTTTCTCTTTTGAGTGAGGTTAGTTTAATGCCTCTCTCATCTTCTCTGTCTCTCTCCCTCTCTCTCGTTTTTCAGGTTATAGGAAATGGTGCTCGAAGAATAAAGAATTAGGGGCCGATTCCGATCTCGGCCGGTAGGGCTCCGAATCGGATTCGGCTTAACCGGATCCGATTCAAAGCCCTATTTCCCGACCGATTCGTACGCGCGTCCGGGCGAGCGAGTACGATGCGAATTCGCCGACTGACTCGTCCGGGCATCCCGACCGCTCCAACCGACTCGTTCCCGGGTCTAACCGCACTGACCGACTCGCTCGGACTCGACTCGCACCGCGCAATGGAGACGTTCCCCGGCCGGGTAAGTACGATGCGCCCCCCGAGCAGTCCGACCGAGCTGCGCACTCTGGCTCCAAAGAGCAGTCGGAGCCGTACTTTGGGGGTCCGTGTCGGACCCCCCTGTACGCGTAGCCGCGCGAGTCGCACACAGGGGGGACCCATGGGTCCCCCCTACCTGTGCGTGTATGGCGCGAGTCGCTTCGCCGCGTACACGCTGTAGGGGGCGCCCTTGTCCGCCTCGCACCCATTGAGTCAATGGGAGCCCGCGTACGAGTTGTACGACAGGCTCCCATTGACTTCAATGGGAGTCCGACCGAATCGAGTCCGATGGCATACGTGCGCATCGTACTCGTTCGGTCGGGCTGCACGGGTCCGATTCGGTCGGAAATCTCTCCGGGTCCGGCTCGGTCGGAGAGATTTCCGGCCCGAATCGGAATCGGCCCCTAAGTCGAGATACTTAAAGAAAATATACTTATAACCCAAATAATAGTTCTCTCATAACCATCCCCTTTCTAGCCCTTTCGAGGTACTGTTTTCACATTCATAGTCTCTCAGAGTACGTAATGAGGCTTCTCTGGTTAAATGTCTGTACAGTTCCCTTCTTCATTCCCCTCTCCTTCCTTTAATACAGTACCCTCGAATTCCCACCTCCCATCTAAATTCTACCCTCCCGCTTATTGGCTTGATTTAAGAGCCATCCACACATCTGATGTAGCTATTCCCTCCAGGAACGTGAAGTAAGGCTGGTCTGGCGAACAGGACTCCGCGTCTGTGACTCTCTGCTGGTCTCGATTCCTTCATCTCGTCGGGAACTCTTCAGGTTTTGGAACAATGGTTTCTCTACTTCCTCACTCTCGGGTTCGGGTACTTCATCTCCACACTCCTTCATCGAGACGTCTCTCGAACACCCTCCCCAAGTTTGGCTCTTTCCTCTTTTCTTTTACGGGCACGGACTCCGCCTCCTTCCCTTCCGGGATGAGCAAATCCCAAGAAAACTCTAGTGCAGCCCAAGTTGCCTGATGGGATGGTTCTGCAAGAGAAGAAGCTTGCGCAGTCGGCTCCGGCTAGATAAGGCAGTGTCTCGTCAGTCCCAGGTTGGTGGCACACCATGTACAAAAAACATGCTTCCCACATGTCACGATCTACATCCAGAATTTCTACAGCAGGAGGAGAACAGGAAGTATGAAGCTCATTGTATTATCAGGAGGGCCACAAGCAGGGAAACAAGAGGGAGTGGTAGAAGGAACGCTGACACAAACACCGCCCTTTTTTCTATTTTTTTTTACCTGCTGCACAAATCAGCGATGCTGGCAAAAGGAAAAAAAATAGGTGGAGTTGCAAAACAGGTGACACAGCCAGTTCACACGCTACTAGCATTGCAGAAGCATGCTGTAAAAACACTGGTGAAGTAATATTATTCAGTAAACTAAGAGACAGATTCAGTGTATGACAGGCACTACTTCATCCATCCATCACAGTGGCGGGGGACATTACCTCCACCATTCTGACAGACTTCAGTCCGTCAAATTTACAGATGACCGCTGGCCATAATTGCGTTTCCTTTCTAGGTACAAAAAGTTTGGTGGAAGGCTGCAGGCGGTTTTGCTGGCAATTCACCAAATTTTAAACTTCTTTTGTTTTTCAGAAGCAAACTCTCAAAACACGAATGACTAGCACACCCTGGGAGTTTTCTCTCAGGATGTAAGGGTAATATTGCTTTCTTTTCTTTCTCTCACTTCCAATTTTTTTCCTGGTGGCGACAGACAGAAAAAAAAGATACTCCATCCACCCTAAAGGTGGGGGCAATGTTCTTCCTCCGACGGGCCAACGCCTATGGGTGCTCCGTTCGACAGAAAATGTACAGTCTGTCCATCTTTAAATGAGGCGTGCAGGCCAAAGGTTTTGCAGACAGGGTACTCCGTTGCCTTTGCGGCAGACTACCCTATTTTCCAAACTCTGAATTGGGTCCTAAGCCATTTGTGTGTGTGTAACCTTTGTCAATATTGCCCATTGATATTACTGGTACACTAACTTCAAGCCAGTTGAATAGGTTGCATAATAGTGTTAGAGAGAGAAGTGTGATATGAACCATCTACTAGTTATCTTGACAGATGTAGTTAGAAGGAAAAGCAAAACAATGAAATTAACTGATTGCTGGAACATACATATGCATCAACTGCTCTAACCTACAGTGATTATATGCCAAATGTCTTCGTACTTTATTTAATAAACGTCAACAATATGGCCACAGCAACAGGCTTGTTTTAGCGGGACAGTGTCACTTTAAAGGATTAAGGCCAGAATGTATCGAGGATTGGATTATAAACCAGATGTGTCGATCACACTCAGTATGATGTGACATACCTGCCAATTCACACGGTGCCACAGTGTGACACACAATATCCTCTCCCATCACACGGTCTCCCGGTGAATCACACTGTTGCAGGGAAAACAAGCTGAAACCCACTGTATATAGTGTTTTTCCAGCTCGTTTTCGAGAGGCTTTGAACTGTCGAAAACAACCAAAACTAGGTGACGGACTTAAGTGGATAGCACGTATCACTGTATCTCTGCTACCGTATCAGGTTGATCATGCACAAATCTCCAGCACCTTTCACCTTTTGGTGCTACTGGTTACAGATTCCCAAGATGCTTTTAGCAATAGGAGGTGCACCGAACACAATACATATAGTCCGTTATTACTTTATCAAATTCTTCTTTTATTCCAAAATGTGTTCATAAAAACAGCCAACGCGTTTCGTTCCCCAAAGGTACAACCTTTTGGAACTTCATCAGGGCTTATACCTTGGTTTGAAAATTTCGAGATATAATGGAAATTGCTGGATTTAAAGATCATCCAGGAAAGTGATATGGCGCATATTCTCACCTTTTTAAGTGGATCAATATCAAAATACTGAATTGTAGAACACAATAGTCCTTAGTGGAGAGTACATTTCTTCAGATTTAGATAGTTAACTAAAACCACTGTTTCATCAAACTGAAATTGAATAACACAGAGGATGGCTCGGATATAATAATCCTTTTGGTAAGGCATGAAGGATACAGCCACCGTAATCCGTGGCCGCATCTTCTTCCCCAATCGCTGTGATATTCAATTTCAGTTTGATGAAACGGTGGTTTTAGTTAACTATCTAAACCTGAAGAAACGTACTCTCCACTAAGGACTATTGTGTTCTACAATTCAGTATTTTGATATTGATCCACTAAAAAGGTGAGAATCCGCGCCATATCACTTTCCTGGATGATCTTTAAATCCAGCAATTTCCATTATATCTCGAAATTTACAAACCGAGGTATAAGCCCTGATGAAGTTCTAAAAGGTTTTACCTTTGTGAAACGAAACGCGTTGGCTGTTTTTATGAACACATTTTGGAATAAAAGAAGAATTTGATAAAGTAATAATGGACTATATGTATTGTGTTCAGTGCAACTCCTATTGCTAAAGGCTTTGAACTGTCGACGTCCATTTAGGGGTGTGAAAAAAAACACTCAAGGACATCGGCACCAGCCTCAGCAAGATTTTTTGGTGGGGAGGAGGGGGATTGGGGGCCGGGTTTGGGGTTCAAAAGTGCCTCCTAGGTACTTCTCTGCACAAGACCCTTCAAGGCCTCGCCCCTCCTCACACTGTGAGATTGTTCTTCAAGTTGGCAGGTAGGACCTATTCTATCATTTTTTTTAGTCCCCAGAGATTCTGCATTGCATAGGCTGCATGCATGACAGCCACACTGCGGTCATCTTGTAATGTAATACACCTGGCATGCTTTGAGGTCTTTTCCTGGCCGGATCACTGTGCTCTATCCTCCCCTGCACATCTTCCTTGGGACGCAGGTGTTCGGAGCTGAGGAAGCGGAGACAGCAGGCAGGCTTTGTTACCGCAACATCTGGCCCTCTCACATTAAGTAAAAGGGAAGTCATATTGGAGCAGGTGGGCCTAAACAGCTTCTACCTTCTAGGAACATATTGGGGATAGTTTAGGCGGAAACTGTGTCTGAGGGGTTTGGCAACCTGTGTAATAATAAGAACCACCTGGGAAAACTCCCGTTCTTCCTTTGCCACTTTCCAGTACACTTTTTTGTGAAATATGCACGTATTTCTGATAATACTCTCGCATTTGTGCCAAATCAATGTGTCCCAAATTAGGACGGTGAGTCATTTTTGGTACAATGTTGATATTTTACTCTTTTTGTCTTTCTCATCCCTCATATCTTTGCTACTCCATGGCAAATAAATGAGTGAATTCATCTCTTTCCGTTGCAACATTTTCTCTTGTGGTGTTTCCAAACTATAACATGTATGGTACAACCTTCATTTCAGGTTTGATTTAGCTACAATAACCATGCTATGCAACTATTGTATTAATAGTCTTTAGGAGGTAGAGCAAAATAATACAATGAAAAAATATTTCTTGACATTTTGCTGTGCAGAACTTTTGCAAATGTTTGGAGTTCAAAGTCCAAGCAGAGAAAATTGAATAAGGGTTGCTCAGAAAACGTTTTTATTTCATGTAACAAAATAAAGAATATATCGGGTGGTAGTTGAAACATACAGACTTCACTATTTTGACCTTTTGTGTATCTTGTTCAGTACCAAGCCCTTTCAATATGACATGACATCTTATTCCATCACAGGCATTGACACCCTTTATTATACCAAACGTTATGAATACAAATGCCTAGTTAGTTAATGGACGCTAAGGGGTTTTAAAGCGATAGCTGCAGTGAAAGCCATCTCAGAACACATTACATTTGATTGAACGCATATTAGAATGAAGTAAACAGTTCTGTTAACATCTAGAATGCTTACATTTTATGTCTCCATGCAAATACCTTTGTCTCAAAGGATACGTAATGTGTTTATTCACGATTTATGAATAAAAAATGACTTTGTATCTTTTCACATTCGCACATATGCTTTCTAAATCTATTAGAGCCCTTCAGAGTACTTGAGTCTGGTTGTATACATCTCTTTTAGCATTTTCACAGTTTAAAATGCCTTTCAAAGTAACCTCTCAAAAATAGTATGGCCATTTTTAAGCATAAGCCATGAAAAATAAAGGCTCATCTTAAACTCACAATCGCCAGACAACATGGACTCAACATAGTATCCTACGCCGACAACACCCAGCTCATCCTCTTCCTCACGAGGCAACCCGACATCACCAGACTCAGCTCTCAGGAAGGAATGAAAGACATCACATCCTGGATGAGCAGCAGCTGTCTGAAGCTCAACTAGGAGAAGACTGAAGTCCTCGTCCTCGGACCCACCCCCTCAGCATGGGACAACACTTGGTGGCCCCCGCCCTCTGCAGCACCCCTACTCCCATGGACCATGCCCGGAACCTCAGCATCATACTCGACTCCTCCCTCACCATGACCCGACAGATCAACGCTGTCTCCTCCACGTGCTACAACACCCTCCGCGTCCTTTGCAAGACCTTCAAGTGGACCCCCCTCGAATCAAGAAAGACCGTCACCCACGCCCTCATAACTAGCAGACTGGACTACGGAAACACCCTCCACGCCGGAATCAACAAATCCCTGCTCCGGAAACTCCAGACCATCCGGAACACCGCTGCCAGGCTCGTCCTCAGCATCCCACGACAGGAACACATCACCCAGCACCTACAAGACCTCCACTGGCTCCCCGTCAAGAAGAGAGTAACCTCCAAGCTACTCACTCACGCCTACAAATCCCTCCACAACACCGGACTCCAATACCTCAATGAAAGAGTCTCCTTCCACGCACCCAAGAGAAACCTTCACTCTGCCGACCTCGCCTTCGCCGAAACCCCACGCATACGCAGAGCCAGAACGGGTGGAAGAGCCTACTCCTACACCGCAGCAAAGACCTGGAATGAACTCCCGCTCAACATCAGACGTTCCCCCACTCTGCACACCTTCAGAAGAGCCTCAAGACCTGGCTCTTTGTCTGAATTGGAGCTGCACGACCCTCCCCCAGCGCCTTGAGACCCTCATGGCTGAGAAGCGTGCTTCACAAATCCCTGATTGATTGATTGATTTACAACTTTGCATATGTAACTTAAAACCCATGTGGTGCCATAAAATCATGGGTTTTTAGATGGTGTGCATAATCTATGTCCTCTGTTGCCCACTTAACAAACCACAAATGTGGCTTTAAGGAGAAAATATCAATGGCAAGGTGGTGTGCCTACCTGCTGCCAAATCTGTAAAGCTACAATTCATAATATGAACAAGTATATCCT
Source organism: Calotriton arnoldi (assembly GCA_963921515.1). NCBI lineage: Eukaryota > Metazoa > Chordata > Amphibia > Caudata > Salamandridae > Calotriton > Calotriton arnoldi. Next base: position 667,465 of record CAWUFW010005086.1, read on the forward strand.
TTACTGGTATTATAAGGTAGTGGTTATTTTTTCTTTTGACAGCGTGATGAAAAAAGTCAGCAAAGTGAAGAGTTCGATTAACTTTGTTTGTTGAGCCCCCAGCGCCACCAATATTTATGCTCAAAATGGTACAAAGGTACAACATGCTGAGCCAGGACTGAGAGGTGATAATGGGTTTGGGGCGGAGACCTAGTAAAAGACATGTAAATTGAACAGACCTAATTTTAAAATGGTTGTGATGCATGCACACGCATATATGTTGTCCATCATGTAATGAAGTTTCAAAATAGCTACCATGTATGTGGGCACATGTATGGGAGGCGTCTTGCAATGAAGTTTATTTTAAAAACTTGAAACTCTTTACATGATGGTAGTCATGCATGCACATGTGTATGCAGCGCTCATCTTGAAAAGGAGTTTCCTGAAAAAGAAGAAACTTTACTACACGATCCATACATACAGCATACATGCACAGTGGACATTTTGGAATCGCATAGGTTTGCCAATGCTTAAATCCAACAAACATTTACAAAACCGAACAACGAACATACTGGCCCATAGAGCAGCGGGAGTGGGCACTTGGGCCTCGTTCTGCAATTCAGGTATTATGGGGGATGTACGGGTTATGAGCAATGCAGAGTAACGATAAGAAGGGCACAAGACAGTGGAAAAGTTAAAGGGGGAAAATGTATTTCCCCATTTAGCCAGTCATGAAATGCCATGGCTTTTAGTGACAGCTACCCAAGCAATAGCAAGTTAAATAAAAATGTCAAAATCTGTATGTACTCATGCATATATGTGTATGTTGGTGATATGATTAATTTTCCCTATGCATCGTCCCTCGAAATCCCCCCCACCCGGCCCCACCGATGTTACTTGCACGGACCGCGGCGGGTCAAAAGTAGGCCTGGGTGAAATTATTAATGCTGTTGGCAGAATTGGAGGAATTTGGTAATTCTGCATTATTCTTGTAACACAGAATTACTTATATAACTCCACCGCTCCTCTGGCGGATTAATCTGTACTAAATTGTTTCTAAAGAGGGCTGGAAGAGGAAGCAATCCCTCAATGTTTAAAAATCACAGCAAATTAAAGTTTACCCCTCAGAGCTCTTACATACTCTGCAGTGATTACTGCAGTGTATGTCAGGGCACCGAGGGCCATACACTGCAGTGATTTTTAAACAGGGTGGGAAGAGGGAGTGGTCCTTCTATGTTTAAAAACCACTGAAGATTTAACTTTAATCCGCAGTGGCATTTAAACATAGAGAGACTGCTCCCTCTTTAGACCCTGTTTAAAAATCATTGCACAGCACAGCTGTGGATACCGCTCAGCGGCCTTACATAATCTGTAATGATTACTGCAGAGTATGTAAGGACAACGAGCGGTATGCCCTGCAGCAAGATATGCAGTGATTTCTAAAGTTTAGAAACCAATGCATACCGCGGGGTGGGAGTGCCCTTAGATACTCTGCAGTGTTCACTTCAGAGTATGGAAGGGCACTGAGTGGTGTTTGGCTGAGCTATTTTCTCAGTGCAAAATGCATCCTCACATCCATTTTTCGAGATAAGGGTGCAATATCACCAAATGCCCACTCTGCCCCATTGTGGAATTCCACTACATCTCACGGAATTTTATGTAATTCTGAAGAATCAAATTCCACCAATTCCATCCACCCCTTGTCAAAGGGGTCTATTTTGGGAGGTCTAATTGCAATTTTTGCACTACTCCAATCAGGCTACAATAGTAGGCCTGAAGCCATGTTTGCCTGCTACTGTTTGTGGAAGGCACATTAGGTGCTGCTGTCCACAAGTAGCATTTAGCTTCCAGGTTCTGGGTTCACTCTGTACCATATACTAGGGACTTATAGGCAAGCTAAATATGCCAATTAGGAGTATGCCAATTCAACAATGTTAAAAGGGGGAACTGGGCACTTTACTACTGGTTAGCAGGAGTAAAGTGTACTGAGTTCTACAGGCAGCAAACATGTATAGGGCAAAAGCTTGGGGTTACACCATGCAAAAAATGGTAATTTCTTACATTTCCCTTTGCTTATAATTGGTTGGCCTCATTGTCACTCTCATTTGCTTGCTTCTTATTGGTCAGCAGCTGAAGGCTTCTTTCCTCTTCGAGTGTTTGCTCTTGACATGGAGCATGGACACATTACTTTTGTCCTTCCACTGTTCATTTTATAGGGGCTCCTGTTTTCTTTGTGTTTGAGCACTCTATGATAATGCAAGTTTTTAAGCTATCTCCCTAATGTAATTCTATGACCTCTGTGTTCACCCACCTGCTGGCCTTCCGCTGTCCCTCTCCCTCCCACCCTCTGTTCACCCCAGCACCTTCCTCCCACCTTCAATTGTCTGTGTGCTTCCCCCAAGCCCTTCCCTCCAACTTTCCATTGTCTATCTGCTTGCCCCATCCCCTACTGACATCCCTCCTTTGCCTGTGTTGTCCACCCCACCTGCTCTCTCTCTGTTGTCCATGTTGCCATACACCCGCTCTCCCTCTGTTGTCCACATTGCTCTCCTGTACACCTTTCATTCTCCATGTAGACCCACCATCCCTCCATTGTCCATGTTGCCCCCCACCATAACAAAAAAGTGCTACGATTGGACACCGCTAGCCAGTCATAGCACTTTTTTCCCGCACCCTCCATTTTCTGTGTTGATCATGTTGCCTCCCACCTTGAAAAAACAGAAAAGCGATATGGCTTGGACACCCTAGCCGCATCATTGAACTTATTTCCACACCCTCCATTGTCTGTGTTGCCCTCCCCACCTGTCATCTTTCCCTTAGTGTTGCCTAACCTGCCAGCAATTAAAAAAAGTGCTGCTGAAAGGTGGTTTATTAGTAACTGCAGGTACGTATCTAAAGCTAGTAATAACACAGTCAACTTATGTAGCTTTTTGATGAAAATTCTCCAAATTGTCTCAAACTTCTGGATCTCCTTTCAGAAGGTCCTTTTGGGGTCTCAATTCAAGGTTCCAGAAACTCTGAGTTGCTCCTTGGGAAGTTGGGACTACAGGCCCACAATGCACCTGGCCAAATCCTTTAAAGTCCAAGTGAAGCTGAGTTCTTCTTGGTGGAGATGATGCAGGTGGAGCTCTTTTAACCTGTTGCTTTCAGGAAGTCAACTCCTTAAACTTTCAGAGCAAGGTAAAGTCCTTCTCCTGGTAAATGCCAAAGTGTGCAGCAAGTGCAGTCCTTAAGAGTGCAGTCCTCTTGGTGCAGACCAGGGTGTTCAGCAGGGCAGTCCTTCTTCTTGTTTATACCAGACAGGGATCTGAGGTGACGGGCAGGTCTCCCATATTTAAGCAGGTTTTTGGTCTGGCAAGAAGGGGGTTGATACTGACAAATTGGATGCAGGTTGCCACCCTCAATGATGATCACTTCACCCGAAGTGTGGCATATTCTTGTCTGAGAAAGCAAGACTTTGATTTCCTCAAAAATCAAAATGAAGAAAATCTTTCCTGAAGCATCAGGTCTGGTTAACCCAACATACAAGTGTGGCTAACTTTTCTTAACACTCTCCTTCCAGCCCCTCTGCTAATTCAATTACAGGGGCTCCCATCTAGCTTGGGGTGCAGGAAGTGGGGCTGGGCCTGGTTCCTGTCTTTACTGTCTTTCTCCCTTTTGAAGACCAGTTTGGCTACCCATCCTCCTGCCTGCCTTTTGCTCTGCAGCTGCAATTCTCCTCCCATCAGATGTATCTTTGTCTCCTTTCAGGCTTCTTCACACCTCATCACAGCAGTTTGGCTCAGCTTGTCAAAGGCTGGCCAATCAGGAGAGGCTGCTCCAGAGCTGTATTCAGGCTCATCAGAAAAGCAAGTTCTATAACTTCTTTTCTGTCATAGTTGTAATAAATATAGCCTTGGCAAGTTATTGGATTCATTCTAAATATTATTTTGCTACTTGAATTAATATTTTAGCTCACTCCTGCAAATAGTTAAACTTTATTAATGTTAAATAAAGCCTTCCCATGTTAGCCTATGGTGCCAATGCACTATAACGGGGAAAAACTAAATTGGCAGTTTTGCGCTCACTAGTGCCTATAAAACATCTTTGATGCAGAGGAGCCATCACTGAATGCATTCATATCCTTATTTGAGTGATAAGAACTAATTCTTATTCATTTACAGGTGGCAGCACCTTTTGACCTCTTTGTATTAATGGCCTTCCATGGGAAGTATGTCTAGAGGCACTGCTTACATCAATAGGTGTGGTCATTGAACCCATCTGTCTCATGGAAGCTAACGCAAGGACTGCTGACCTAAAATCCGAGCATAGAAGCTGTGGTCATGGTGTGCCTTCCACCAGCAAGAAAGTTTAGATTGTAATATATTTTGTACTTATACATCAAAGCTTGAAGCATTACATGCCATATTTTTATAATTCATTGTCAGAGAAATAATACATTTTGTGTCAGAGAAGTGTAATTATATCAGTGGCTGAGTATGAGTCCCTAGACAGGGATAACCGAAGTTTTGCTAATGAACTCAGACCACAAACCTTTGAGCATAAGTGAAAAAGACAAAAAGGTGACAGTTACCTAACTGTCTCTAAAACCCTTTAGCAGTGACATACAGACTGATGAAATGTGACAAGATCTCAGCCATTAGACCAATCATTAAAGTAGCCAATATAGTTTTAGCTGAATATCAAAATGTCATTCGAGATTATTCAAATGAGGAAATGATGTTACTGGTAATAAGCTTCATGAATATGTCAACTAGTGTCATTGAAGCAGTTCAATAAAATGTTCTTATAAACAGATTCTTGGACAGCCTTGGCTGTTTCCGTGGTTCATGTCATTAGCACAAAAAATCTCAGCGAGGGGCCTTTGGCCAGTCCCCTTTTAACCTTTGATTGCTTTGGGTCAGAACCTTTCAGTCAATGTTTATTTATTGTATTGTGCAAGTTTAAATTTTTTTCAGTGGTGTAATTCTGGGATAGCAGTGGATGTGTTGCTGCTGGTTCACTGCAGAGGATTGGATTGGACCACGTCTACAGTATTCCAACTGCTGCTCAGGTGCTGTATGCGAGCAGGATGCTGACAAACATCAGAATGAGGCATAGAATAAAACTTAGCTGATGATTGGATGGAATTTTCCACAATCAAGACACGTGTCCTATTGATTGATACTATTTTTGATGAGACTATTCCTCACAGGCATGCAGTAACACAAGTCCACAGCTGTTGGCAGCTGCACACCTAGAGCGCTTGACTGGCACGCTTAAAATGTGGCTGTAGCGCTCTCCTATGATGGTTGGCTGCTGATGCGTCCAGAGCTGTTTGCATGGGGTACAGCACAAACTTATGCCACCAACTTGCAGAAGAGCCACCCGAAATGGGGCAGGCACACTTCGAGCTTAGCTCCTCGTGCACCGCTCCGTACCAGGAACTTCTCTAGCTTCCCATCTAAGAGTTTGAGGCATTTAATGAGCATAATCTCGATTCCCAGATGGCCTTTACAAAAGCAGCGGAGATCAGCAGTGGCAAATATAGAAGTTGATAAGCCTTCCCTTATATAAGCCTAACATGGCCCCCACTGTTCACAGGCCCATGGAGGTAGCATAGTCACTACTCATCACGAAGAGGTGCCCGCACCTGTCATGGAGCTTCTGGAGACATTACAGATCATTGAAGCAACTGTGGTTTTCTTCGTCTGTTTCTAAAATATTTTAGAAACGTTGCTGAGCCCAGGAAAAATATAACATGGAAAGGCAATAAAAAGTAAAATGTAGCAAATTCTAATGGAAAGGTAAGTAAGGAAAATTAGCCTCATTAAAGAAAATGCATTGAAGGATTACTGCTTATGGTAGAAAAGATAGTGGGGATGTAGATGTAGGGCACAGTATTGCTAGTATGCTGATATCCTTTACAGCTATCATTTGTGCCTGGAAGGCTGCTCTGGTGGGATTATTGTGTAAAAGTTGCAGTTCCATTGACAGGCAACAGGATACCTCATTGTTATTGCTTGGTTTGACTTGTAGCCCCTCAGAGTCAAAGTAAAGAAGAAGCAATGACATCACAATGCATTAATACAAGTTAATACAGCAATATTTTAGGCTTTTATTCTAGCATCCTCGCACAGCCAAGGGCCCAGCTCATAAAGATCTTGACTAACGCAGTGATTTTTACCCCTGTACAAATGTTCAATCCTTGTAATTGTTTAGGTCGAGCCTAGACAGTGCAATCTGTCAGGTGATCTGTTGTATGTACTTTGTGGGGTCTGACCCATCCCAATGGTTTGGATTGGCTTAGGTCTGTGTCATTACAAAATCGTATCCTGCAAATGGCTACTGGTGGGTGCATGCCCCACCATTTCTTACAAGTAAACTCCCATGGAGTATTGTTTCGTGAGCGAGCAGTACCGCGCACGATGCATGCATGTCTTTGTCTTGTCATTCTTATCTATTCACCGAGATCGTATTTTTTCATTGGGGGCATTCCATGCTTGTTATCTGCGCTGCCGTGGGGTGCTGCAGAGACAGGCGGCATATAGAGCTCGTGAGCCTGGGAAAACTCGGCCCCCTACATATCCAGGTTTGGCCCTTTCCAAAGCTCCTCTCTATTTTGCGGTTATTTTGTATATTGTTGTTTTTATAGCGCTTGGAGCCTATCTCTGTCCAAGCAGGTTGGAGCTGCAGACATTGACCTAGTAACCTTGACAGTTTCACTTAACTGGTTTGTTTATGTGCTTTATAGAGCGCCAATGCGTTGTCATCCAGGCGCTTTGGAAAGGTCCGAGGGATCATCTCCTGGTGGAAATTTCAGCTGACCAGTTGCATACGCTTTGCAGTGCGCCAAAATACCAACTGGAACTAATAGAAGCCAATACACATTTGTAAAAGGTTTTCATTGTCAATTTTTTTTTTATCTGTGCTATGTTATATTTTATACTGGTCTTGCACTTGAATCACTGCACAGCTCCCTGACAGCCTCTGGGCACTTGTTTGCGCTATAACAAGCCTGTAGGAGGCAAGAAAGGAACTGGCGCAAAAATTATGAAGCACCCGAAAAATATCGGTATAAAACTATGCTTGCAGACTATAAGAAAAAGCTTATTGCTGAAAAGAGTCAATATTATACACTACAAATAGAAAATGCTGGCAATTCTAGTAAAGAATTGTTTCAGACCATAAAGAACCTAACTACAGTCACAAAAAATATCGCTTCTAACCACAACCAAGACTTTTGCAATGCGCTTGCCCAGACATTCAAAAGTAAGGTGGATCAAATTTACGATCTGTTTCACAAATCTAAGGTCAACACTAATTCTAAAGAGCAAAAATCAACCAACAAGTCGTCATTTTTCGAATTTACTTCAACATCTCCGAATCAAATAGCCACGCTTCTTTACGCTGCTAAATCGGGATCCCCAGAGTACCCCTGCCCCCCTATGATTCTACAAAATATAAGCCAATACGTCAGCCCTTATTTGTCGAGAATTTTCAATCAGATGCTCTCACAAGGACTATTTTCTAGCAACTGGAAACAGGCCTGTATCCTGACGCTCCTTAAAAAGCCATACCTGAGCATAAATGATCCTACTAATTATCGTCTGTTAGACCTGGCATCCTTGGCATGGGTCTCCCTTCCATTTTTTTTCATAATACCTCCACTGTTGTCGATATGTTTTTGCTGGACTAGATGCTCATGGGCACTTTGCCACTGCTAATCAGTGCCAAAGTGCAAGTGCTCGATATTGTAAATTGTGATGTGAATTAGTGACTCCATGTTTGGCTTATTTGAATTAGTCTGACCCTAGTACAGTGCACTGAGTGTGCCCAGGGCTTGTAAATCAAATGCTGCTGGTGGGCTTGCAGCACTGGTTGTGCCACCCACAGAAGTAGCTTGAAAAGTGTGTCTCAGGCCTGCCATTGCAGAGCCTGTGTGCAGTCTGTGACTGCCATGTCGACTTGGTAAGTGCACCCACCTACCAGTCCCCAAACCTTCCCTTTTCTTCATATCAGACACCCCTATGGTAGGCCTACGGGCAGGGTGCATTGTAAGGATAAGGTGGGACATGCCTGGTGTGTGTGGCATGTCCTAATAGTGAATTACAGCCATTTTCGTTTTTCACTATTGCAAGGCTACCTGTTCCCCATAGGCCAGAATGGGCAGTTTGATTATAACATCTTATAATCCTAAACTGACTCAGGGAACTAGGTAGAAATTCGAGTTTAGTATGCCTGAACTCAGAATGATAAAATACATCTTTTAGTGAAGTTGGTTTTAACATTCTGTGTTTGAAAATACCACTTTTAGAAAGTGGGTATTTTCTTGCCTAACTATCCAGCCTGCCTCTGCCAGCTTGTGTATTGTGTGTCTGGTTTGTGCGTGACAGGGGCTTGGGTGGCCACAGGAGACAGGGTGAGGCAGCCCAGGGCTGAATAGAGAGATCTGCATCCAGAGTGGAGGGAGGAGTTGCATCTGGGTCTGAATAGGGCTGTGCCTGCCTGCCACAATGCTGGCTCCACCCCCTGCCGGGCGTCTGAGTACCCTGCCCCACATTCTGAAAGGAAAGAAGGAGTCATGTACACAGAGTGCTCCAAAGCTGCACAGAACTGGTTTAAGCTAGGCAAAGGCCTCTCTGCCTCCAGAGAACAAAGAGAATCATGGTATAAGAGGGGCACCCAGACCCCAGGAAAATTAGATCACTTTTGGGAACAAGAAGAAACCTTTGCTGAGGAGCGGAACCAAGAAGAAACTGAGGAGAGACTATCCCTAAGCCTGAAGTGCTGCTTGGGGGATTGGCCTGCAGTGGTTTGCCTGACTGCCAAAGAAAGGAGAAAGGAACTTTTGCTTTGACGTGACTTTCATCAACTTGTGAAGGATCTCCAAGGGCTTGGAAGAGAGCTTGCCCCCTGATCGAAGTCCCAGGACCATTGGACTTCACCCCTTTGTGAATTGCTGCTGGAAACTCTGTTTCAGTGGCTACAGAGGTAGGGAGCTGTGACCGACTCTCCCGACCGGCTCGGTGTCCTGTTGGCACCGCATCGAGCAACGCCTGCATCTTGCAACGCACGGCCTTGGTCTCCCCGACTCCGTCAACGAGCCGCTGCCTGCACCGTAACCTGTGAGCACCGCACCTTGCATCGCCTCGCTACACTGAATCCATCTGGTCCGACCGACACGGTCACTGTTGCTGAGTTCGAGTCCTGTGACCGCATTGGAGTTGGGCACCGCCTCGCAAGCTTCGCGACGCACCGCCCGACTCGCACCGCTGTCCGGACTGATCGACGCCAGCTCCTGAACCCGGCTCCGTCGCCGCACCGTAATCTGCCAGCACCGCATCGAAGCACTGTCTTGCCCTGCAACGCACGGCCTTGGTCTCACCGACTCCGTCAACGAGCCGCTGCCTGCACCGCATCGAGGGACAACGCGTCCTGCAACGCTTCCATTTTGCATCGCGACCGCGACGTTCAGCCATCTGGCTCGCACGCCCGTGCCTGCCGCTTCAAGTAAAAGGTACTGTGACCGAGTCCGTCTGCGCTGTGTTGGCCCGTATCGACGCGGTCAGCTGGATTTGATAGACTCTGTTTGTTCTTTACATCGCAGTAGCCGGAGAAGGCTACCGACTCGCACAGAACCTTGATTTAAGCATTTTTAACCAGAACTCTTGATTTTTGACAGTATTATGGATTATTTTTGTCGTTTATGGTCTTGTGGTAATTCTATATAAAATATTCTTATTTTTATAAATATACAATCTGTGTGGTGTCCATTTGTAGTGTTGTCACTTGATTACTGTATGTGTTCGCAAATGCTTTACACACTGCCTCTGAACTAAGCCTGTCTGCTTGTGCCAAGCTACCAAGAGGGTGAGCAGGGGTTATTTCAGGAGTGTACCTACTTTCCCTGACTAGACGCAAGGGTCCCTATTTGGACAAAGGTACCTACCTCTGCCAACTAGAGACCCCCAAATCTAACATCGTTCTATCGCGAGACTCCCACTCCCAGCTAAAATTATAGAGAAAATAATAAATGTTGAACTCTCCACTTTCATTTTAGAAAATCAACTTCTAGACCATAGTCAGTTCGGCTTCAGAGCAAATCATAGCACTGAGACTGCCTTGATAAAAACTACAGAAGAAATACGCACTACACTGGATGGCGGAGGGTCGGCAGCTCTTATTCTGCTGGACCTCTCCGCAGCGTTTGACACGGTGGACCATGCTCTATTGGTCCAACGTTTGAAAACCATAGGGATAGGAGGAAAGGCCCTCTCTCTTTTAACATCATTTTTATCAGGCAGATCCCAAACGGTACATCTAGGTAAGTTTAAGTCATCACCCTTTGTCCTGCCTTGTGGGGTTCCTCAGGGTTCCTCGTTGAGCCCGACGCTTTTCAACATATATGTCTCTGAACTTGTCCCGCTGATCAGAAGTTTTAATTTGACCCCCACTTCTTATGCCGACGATACCCAGCTGGTAATCACGACAGTGGATAAGGATGTTAATCACTCCCTCAAATTACATGATTGTATGATTGCTTTGAGCAGCTGGATGAGTAGGCATTGCTTGAAGCTGAATTCAAGCAAAACTGAAGTGGCATTGTTTGGTAATCTTTTCCCACCTTGGTCTCCGGCTTGGTGGCCAGACAACCTGGGTTCTCCTCCTACACCAGTAGCTAAAGCCAAGAATCTTGGCGTTATTATGGATGAAAAACTTAATTTTGAGACCCAGGTTTCCCAGGTTGTGTCCTCTTCCTATTTTACCATCAAAACCTTAAGAAAAATCCTTCCCTGCATTCCAAGAAAGACGGTTGTGGCCTCGGTAGTTTTGTCCAAATTAGACTATTGCAATGGTCTAGATATGAACCTTCAAGCCAGACTACTTAGGAAGTTGCAGGCGTTACAAAATGCCGCCGCTAGATTAGTCCTGGACATTCCCAAATATCAGTCTGTTAGAACAGGCATCCAGGACCTTCATTGGCTTCCTGTCTGCCAGCATGTTAAATTTAAGGCACTCTGCATTGCCCACAAGGCACTGCATAGAGAAGGTCCTAAATTTCTCTGGAATATTTTTAGCTGGTACTCTCCCAGTAGACCTTTGCGATCGGCTAACGCCAATTTAGTGACCACTGCTAGAATCAAAAAGACGAGCTGGGGTGGTAGGAGTTTCAGCTATAGTACCATCAAGCAGTGGAACTCCCTCCCATTATACCTTAGGACGATACCCACCATCCTTGATTTTAGAAAACAACTTAAGACGTGGCTTTTTAGAAACTAGTTTTCTCGGCGTAGTATGTTCAACCTGAAAGCGCCAAGACACCCACGGGTAAAAGTGCGCTATATAAGTTTTCATAACATAACATAACATATATAAAACTTCGATAGGAATTAACGGATTGATAAGGAGGCGGCCCCCTGGCTGCCAGCATTCCTGTTTTAGCTACAGTATTTATTCATAAGTTAGTACCAAAGCGTTAGGAATCTGCATCCATGAAATGACATTTCGTGTATCCTGATAGACAGATCAGAAATTGAAGGACATGTTGGATTAACTATAGTACTACAAGGCAATACCAGTGATAGAATATGTATAACAAAGCATATACTAAGTCAGTAAGTTGTGTGTTGAAAATGTTTCTCCTAAAACATATTTCTGGGTATGTTATTTATTTGCGTGCTGGTTGACGCAGTGCTGCGGGTCGGCAGGGGCATATCTCTCAAAGTGCAGCAGGTCTAGTGGCAACGGCACCCAAAGCTGTGAAGAGCCCACTGCACCCCAATTATGAGTATTTTTGCCACCTCACAGGAGATAGTAGGGACCATTTACCTTACTGCCATTAGGGCCCATGGCACTCTTGCTAGGCCATTGCAGATCTGTGGTCGACCTCGAAGCTGAGGAACCAGGTTCGAGTCTCCGCAGGGATGCTGAACATCCTGTGATTCTGGGCAAATCACTTAATCTCCCCGTGCCTAACAAAACAATAATGTGCCTGTCTCTAACCCAACTGGTGCTCATGTAAAGCGCTCTGATACCTTCAGGTCGAGTTGGCGCTATATAAAACTCAAAACAAACAAATAAAACTGATTTATATTCAATGAGAAGAGATATCGGTGGGGGAGGGAGCTGCCTTGACAAATAACCAAAAAGAGGTGACAGATGAAAGACAGATTATTAGAGACAGAGAAATGAGTGTTTCTGCTGTAAACCAGGAGGGTGAAATACTCTTCCATGCACAGACTCCAAATGAGTTGAAAAAACAAACTAAAAACTAGAAATTATTTTGTGGAGTTGGTCGTTCAAGTTCGGGGGAGGATAGGTTGCTGAGTAAGCTGAGTAAGGGGGGGTGAGCTTCAGATTTCCCAACAATCACGCTGGCATATAATGTTAAAATTAAAAAAAGACAGCTACTCTTGGCAATAGTCTAACAAATCCCTAGGTGCACTTAATTAATACAAACAATCACACCATAATACTTCACCAGTCTAGAAAAGGAAAAAACAAGGAATGTGTATATAAAATAATTTTTTTAACTAAAACATCATCAGAATGTACATCGCATGATTATCCACAATGGTAAAAATAAATAATATATCAAACAACAATACAAGATTTTAAAAAAGACATCAAAGAGAGATAAAAGAATGTAGACATACAAATTAGTCATCAACAATGGTTATTCCAAACGAATCAATGACAGTATTGACAACATTTAATTTTTTACAATCAATACTATTCGTTCCTTGGATGTAACCCCACAAGGATAAGCGTTGACGTGTTTCGGTGGTACCAAAGTAGAATAAGACCACCTTCTTCAGGACAATGTGTATACTACCCCTCTTTCTTATGAACAACCTGTTTTGAGATATAAATCAAGTATCAATTTCACTGTACCCTTATCTTAAAATACCATTATTTTCTCTTTTTATATTATATAAACCTTATAATTACAAAAAAGTGATTCTGGTGTTGCTTTAAAATACGTCACCACACCCCGTGTTATCCCATTCCAGACTGTGATGTAGAATCAAATATCATTCAATCATTCAATCATCTCCTATTGTACTAACTTTTCAAACTTATTCAACTCACCTCTAGTCTTAAGGTGACACTCACTTAGAGGCGCCGATCATGTTAAAGTACTTGACGAATCGGCCAAATGGGTAAAATGACACCTAAAGGTTGATGATAATAAAACAAGGTTTTTTAAAATTATTTTATTGGGAGATATTGATCTCCTCTAGGTTAATGTGGATTAAACCTACCCTTAATGGTATACGGTCACCACAAATTCATTATGTCTCCTTTTAATTCGGGAGTGGTGGATCAATCAACAGTATACATCTGGTAAAAAACTGAAAGGTGCAAGACTATGTTAGTCATCTGTTGAACATATCAAATATTCACCATATGGTTCTCCCCCTACCTATTACCCTCAACTTGTTCGGGGTTAACCTACCCTTCGTTTTCATAAAAGTCCGGGTGCCTTGATTCTTGCCCAGCTCCACCCAAAGAGGCGTGAGGGGAAATGATAAAATCAAAAAGGTACCGCTAGGCAGTCGATCCTATATGTAGTTATGACCTATCACAAACAAAACAAGAATAAAAAGGGAAAACACATTAGTGTTTCCTAAATTCAAAATGCCTCCAACAGCCTATCGACAGATCGAGTTGTCCCACCATTAAAACTAGGCATATTTACTACATTCCTATATTATAGAAACCAACCTTTTATTAGGTGATTGAATGCACCGGTAGTTTTAGTTGGCATTCATAAAAACATTTCCTCGTGGGACCGGAGCTCAGAGTGTCCCCTGTTTGAGAAAAGAAACTGTTGGTATATGGCTAGCATAACCAGCTTTTAGGTCATTCTAAATTCTTCTATACTTTTAGAAAATAGTGTCCACTGACCGTCTATTCGGTGATTGAATGCACAAACTTGGATTTAATTTGGCATTCGTAGGAACATTTCCTCGTGACACCGGAACTCAGATGCGTCCCCTGTTTAAAAAAAGAGGGGATGGTATTTTTATAGGACTAACATAACCCACTGTAGGGTCATGCTGATTTATATTAATTTAATTTAAAGAAAGGAGTCCACCAACCCACCGTTACTCTACCGACGTTTTTGTCCCCCTCTTACCGTAATCCGCCTTTAGATTGTGACGATAATCTCCGCGTCCGATCAGCGCTGGAAGATTTGGAGACTCTGAATCGTCCCCCTCAAATACGGATATCGGAGCGTTACGTCATGTAATGACGTAATTCGTACGCGCCCCCGTTAGGACCTAATGATGGGAGTTTCCTTTTCTAGACTGGTGAAGTATTATGGTGTGATTGTTTGTATTAATTAAGTGCACATAGGGATTTGTTAGACTATTGCCAAGAGTAGCTGTCTTTTTTAAATACTGACTATAGGACCCTGACTTGGTTACAAGGGGTCGCTCTCGTGTTTTTACACATATAATGTTAAAATACATTATAGGGCAAGCGGGGTGTAGCAAGGGAGAGGAATGCGGATTGGAAGGATTACTGAGAGAGAAAGCACAAATATTTTGTGATATAATCTTAACATTTTGGAGTCTTTCAATACAGAGTGAGGGAGAGAGCATGTGTGTTTTTGTCTGTGCCTGTATCTAAAACCCCTGGCAAAATCTGACTGACACCTCACCATACCCAACTGCAAGCACCTCTACTCAACTATTTTTCACAAAATACATTTAGTAGGAGGGTGTAACACCCCTGTTCATGTGTGGTAGTATTTTTCAGTTTTTGGATTGTTCTGTAGACCTAATACTTCAGCAAAAGAAAAAAAAAATCTTCTGCTGAGAAAGAATGCCAACTGTGAAATGAAAAGTGAGACAGTGCAAGTTTCTGTGGTGCTACAGATGCGTTGGTACCGTCACACTACCTGAATGTTGAGTGAAGGCAAGTATACCTTCGGCACACCTGGTGGAAAGAAGGGAAGTATCAGAGATGGAGGGAGGCCTCACAGGATAGGGCAGCCTCTCTCTGCCCCCCACCCGGGGATCCGCTTCTTACACATTCACCAGATCCTAGTTCAATCTGATTAAGCTATAAACAGGGGCTTGCTACAATTGGTGCAACAGGTGTGAGCCGTTTTTCCATGATGCACACTAAAGCCTTTCCCCCATCCGTCGGCTGAGGGTATTGTTTCTTGGGCAACACTTCTCCCCTCCTTAGCACTAGTTTAACCCTGAATACAGCATTCAGTAACTGAAGGTAACCAGTGAATATTTACAAAGCGCCTGCCAACACGTTGCACTACGAGAGCAAAGTTACCTTTATCAACTTGTAATGCATTTGAGCTACAAAGAAAAATATGTGGAAAACAGCTCGGCCTCATATTTGCACCATTCCAGTGGCCCTGCTTGCAGGAACCCCTGCCTTTCTGCTGACATTGCATGTCCCAGGGAGCTCGCTGCCAATGACAGAACCAATACAACTAATCCTCACACTCCTACAAGTGTGACACTTCAGACTTTTAATATACATTAACAAGCATTTCCAATGCAATAACTCTCGCATTTGCGAGAGTTTGAGCTATTGGCATTGCACATGACAATGCCTTTAATTTATGTGTTTTGAAAACCTGCAAGCTGTGCGTAAACACGCACTTTGTAATTACAGTCCTTGCTTCAGAGAAGAAAGGCTGGCAGTAACTGCACCTCTTTTACAGCCAGCCTTGCTTCTCCTAAGCAAGGACCACAAGTACAAAGTGCGTTTTTACACACCGCTTGCAGGTTTTCAAAACACATAAATAAAAGGCATTGGCATTTACAAAGCCAATAGCTCAAACTTTCAGAAATGCGAGACCTATTGCATTGCAAATGCTTGTTCTTAGGATGTGCACGCTTGCCTCTCATGGTGCTCCATTGAAGTATTCAGTGTGCCTCTAAAGGGAGAATCAATCACCAGAGTTGAAAAAGAAAATGCACAATTGAATGAAATATGTTCACCTTGCATAGGGCAGGTATATATTACCTCTTGGGCAGTGTCCAAGAATTTTGCATGTTTGTTAATAAAAATATAATCGAACAGGCATTGGCATAGCCAGTAAGGCTGGCATGCTTCAAGTAGATAGATGGTCTCTTATAATGCACATAGGTTGCTGTGTGGATGTGCTGACATATGAAGTCACCCAAATACAAAGTACAATATCCTGATATGCATGATTGTGTGCACGGTCACACACACACACACGCACACACACACACACACACACACACACTCTATAACTCAGACAGAACACCCAGGCACATGCTGAGAGGTGGAAATTGTACATGGGAAGAAAGTAGAGTGCTTTGCAGACAATTGTATGGTGTATATGTCCAAGGAATAGATTCAGAAATTACTGCGATGGGCGCTGCATTATTACATCTTCAGACAGGAGGACAAGACGGAGCGGAGTGCTATGCAGTGAATAAATAGCTGAGGAATAAGAAGCCTTGAGGACTGCGAAGAAACATAAGCAGGGTAGAGAAGGGAGAATTCTGCAGAGTTAAGACCTGTTTGGAGTAGGCAAGTGAGCAAAGGGATGTGCCGAGAATGGATAGCTGTAGAAAGGTTGGATGGCTCTCTATTAAGTAGAGGGATATGATAGCTGTAGAAAGGTTGGATGGCTCTCTATTAAGGGGTCGATTCCGATCTGGGTCGGAAAGCCCTCCGACCGAGCCGGATCCGGAGTGTTTTCCGACCGAGCCATACCCCTGGAGTCCGACCGAGCGAGTACGATGCTGCCGCATGCTGACGGACTCGGTTCGGTCGGATTCCCATTGAAGTCAATGGGAGCCGGTCGTACGACGCGTGCATGGCCTCGCATCGGCTGAATAGGTGCGTCTCGCAAAAGGGCGCCCCCTGGAGTGGGTACGCATTGGTGCCATCCACACCGTACACGCATGTGAAGGGGGGACCCTTGGCTCCCCCCCCTGTGTCCGAGTCGCAAGGATGCGGGTGATGGGGGGGCCCTCTACAGTCCCCCAAAGGCAGCTTCCCGGACGTTTTGCGAGCCGGACACTCCGGCTCAATCCGGCTGTCCGACGCGTACATCGTACTCGCTCGGTCGTCAAACGTCTCCATTGCGCGGTGCGAATCGTGTCCGTACGAGTCGGTCGGAGCGGTTCGGATCGGGAAGCCGTTCGGTCGGAACACGCGCATACATGCGCATCGTACTTGCTTGCTCGTACAGGTGTCCGATTCGGTCGGAAAGCGTACGATTCGGTCGGAATTCGGCTCTACGGATCGGACTCGGTCGGATTATTAGCCCTACCGAGCGAGATCGGAATCGGCCCCTAAGTAGAGGGATATGTAAAGTGAAGGACGTGTGGCGATTTCATCCTGATACGCAGCAAGGGGGTGTTCGGAAATTAGAAGACTGATCAGAGAGTGGGTGACTTCACAGAGCAGGAAGGCGGTGCAAAGAAATAAATATTGTTGTACGAGGATTGCTGCCCTTTTCAGGGAACGGAGAGTTGTGTAAAGCCAAGTGCTGTGAAGGGATTGAGACTGTGCAGAAATTGAAAGAGGAGCTAAGAATGGGATTGTACTGCGCTTGGCAGATGGTGGACAATGGAACCAAGCGTTGAAGACAGTGCTACTAGCGGAGGACTGTGGACAGCATAGAGGACTATAATGGACAAGAGGGTTGTGAAGACAGGATGGTTGTGCATAGTGTGAAGTGAGGAAATGTACAGTGTTCGACCTGTCAGCCCTAGAATGGTCTTCCCACAAACTTTTTGTTTTCACCCCTCCTATTTTTCCTGATCTCTTTTTTGTTGGCCTTACGACTCCGTGCACTTTACTACTGCTAACCAGTGCTAAAGTGCTTGTGCTCACTCCCCTAAAAATTGTAAAATTGGCTTACACCTGATTGGCATATTTAATTTTCTTGTAAGTTCCTAGTGAAGTGGTACCATGTGTACTGTGGGTCTGTAATTTAAATGCTACTAGTGGGCCTGCAGCACTAATTGTGCCACCTACTTAAGTAGCCCTATAAACATCTCACGCCTGCCATTGCAGCCTATGTGTGCAGTTTAAACTGACAATTCGACCTAGAAAAATAAACCTTTTGCCAGGCCTATACCTTCGTTTTTAATACATATAAGTTACACCTAGGATATGCCCTAAACAGCACAGAGGGCAGGGTGCAGTGTATTTAAAAGTAGGACACGTACTTTTAAGTTGTAGTGAAAAACTCTTAAATTCGTTTTTCACTACTGCCAGCCGTACCTCTCCTATTGGATAACATTGAGTTTTCATATGAGTATACTTATCATTATTATTAATAATAATAATAATAATAATAACAATAATAATAATAATAATAATAATAACAACAAGAATATGAATATGAATAGAATTTATAAAGTGATCGACTGCCAAGCATATGCATCCCAGCGCTAGAAGCAGCGCAGTGTATTACCAGGACTCAAGCACTAAAAAGTCAGGTCTTCAAGTCCTGCCTAAACTGACGTTCATCCATGGTGCATCAAAGAAAGGGGGGAAGCTCATTCCATATTTTAGAAGCAAAGTAAGTTAAGGATCACCTGCCCTTGGTTTTTGAGGCAGAACCTTGGCATCTTCAAATTAGATAACTCTCCCAATCTAAGAGGTCGAAAGGGGTGATAAGGGCAAAGGCTGTGACAAAGATATTTGGGAGCAGTCCTATGGAATGCTCAAATCGCTATAAATATGGCCTTAAAGATAATTCTCCTCTTAATGGGGAGCCCATGCAAAGCTTTAGGATGCACAGCCACAGATTGAAGTCTGGGCACCCCTAAGATTAATCTGGATGCAGCATTTTGGACAATTTGTAAGCGATCTACTAAGTAGTTGGCTACACCTAGGAACAATGCATTAGCATGGGCCAATCTGGATGTGATGCAAAAATGTATGACAGTTTTTTGAATATCAGACAGAACAAACTCTAAAACCTTTTTAAAGGATCATAGCAGAAAAACTTGTCCCCGTCACAGCTAGAATATGTGGCTAGAAATGAAGAGTATCATCAAATTTAACCCCTAGGTTTCTGATGACTGACGAGGGGATAGGTGGTGAGTCAAGTTCGCTTGGCAACCACATTTCAGGACTAACAGCTGTCTCCTGACCAAACTGGAGGATCTCTGTTTTAGATGAATTACATCTAAGACAATTCTTATTCATCCAGTCCACTATGTCTAAAAGACATTGTTTTAACGTTAACTGCCCACCTATGGCATTGTCAACCAATGAATACATTAATTGGATGTCGTCAGCGTAACAAATTACTTGGGTGCCATGTGATTCTGCTATTGGTGCCCGAGGTATCTTGTAAACATTAAATAAGGTGGAGCTCATTGCAGAGCGTTATGGGACTCCATATTTGAGTGGCCTAATCCGAATGGAAATATTGCATTCTCACAGAGTCCCCCATGTCTGATAGGAAGCATTGTATCCATTGCAGGGCAGAGCCCCCAAGTGCAATCTCAGCCAGTCTAGACAGCAAGATGTGATGGGAAATGGTGTCAAACATTGCAGTCAAATCCAAAAGGATGAAGACAGTGCTCCGATCCTGATCGAGAATGGCTTTTCATTGCTTTTACATTTAATAAGCGATAACTTTCAATTGCGAGCAGGTAGGAATGTCAAGTTTGGTGTCTATGGCATTGTAATTTAAAGCCCTTTTTAAAGGCAAATGAGCATTTTTAGTCACAATTCTGGAAATGTCACCTTTAGAAAGTTGGCATTGTCCTATCCCAAACAATTGGTGTCTGCTGCTTGCTCCTGGGTCACATGACTAGGGCCGGTAGTTGGTTTTTGTATATTGCTCCTAGATAGTGTGGCAAAGTGAGACAAAGGGATATTAGTTGCTGGCAGAATTTGCCACTCTGAGTTTACGAGGGGGGGGAGCTGCCACCTACCACACTTGTACATCACAAAGGCCCTGCCTGTGGACTCTCACAAAGGGTTTGTTTGACACTAGTCTATGGGACCCCAGACAAGGCAGGAATGGAGGCAGCAAATTTCAAGCACCTCTCGGGGCAGCTGGAAACCTCTGTAAGCTTTTCCTACTTCAAAGTGAAAACCAGATATAAATATTGAACCTCAGACCCCAACTCTTCAGTACACATTTGGACCTGTGAAAGACTCAGAAGAAGGATCGCTGTGCTGCTTGCTGCAAGAAGGACTGCCACTCTGCTACCTTGCTGTGCTGCCCTGCTGACCTGCTGCTCTCCTGCCTGAAAAAGAAGGACTGGACTTGTATCTTGAACCCAGGACCACCAGAGTGACTCCAAGTGCTAGTTGGCTGGCTTCCTGATCAGAAGGCTCAGGGATATAATAGGCTTCCTCCATCTTGAACTCTACACCTGCACTCCGCCAGCTGTGAGTCCTGCTCTCTCAAGGGGTGCCTCCCCCAGTCCTGGACCCTTTAAAGTGGTCTTGAAGGTGCTCTGCCAGCCTAACTGTGGTCCCAGCAGAAACAACGAATTGGAGCCACTGCACGACGCATCGCCTCACCAAACTCCGCCTTGGAGCCACTGCACGATGCATAGCCTCTCCAGACTCTGGATTGGGACCACTGGATGAACCGTTACTTCGCATCGCAAGCCCCACATCGATAACACCCTCAACAATGACTCAGGACTCCCCATTGCAAGCCCGCAGCTTCTTTGGAACTAATTGGTGCTCAACGCATCTCAGAGCAGGGTTTTGCATCACAAGTCCCTCATTGACGGCATACTCGACAATGACATAGGACCTCACATCGCAACTTCACAGCTCCTAGGAATCTCTGCTGCATGACGCATCCTTGATGAAGGAATTTGCATCACTCCGCAACTAGATTTAAGATACTCTTGTTCAGCTTGCCTAACTGGGTCCCTGTAGCCAGTACACACTCCATCGGTCAATCTGAAATTGTGACTTTGCCCCGGTCCGGCACGACCAGATGACCACAGTTGGCCATTTGTGCTTTTTGCCACTATTTACATTTCAGGGCCCGATTCTGATGCGGTTTGGAATGCTTCCCGATCAAATCGGTTTGGAAATGGTTTTCGTCCGCCTCGGATCGGGAGAGTCCGACCGACCGAGTATGATGCATCCGGATGTTTCCAGATACGATTTGGTTGGACTCCTATTGACTTCTATGGGAGCCTATGTACCTAACCTCATCGTAATCTGGTCCTCGGTCGGGAAGACACGTTCCCGATCCGATTCGGAAGGAGCAAATGCCATTAGGAGGCTTTCCTAACCGCATCGTAATCGGGCCCTAGGTCGGAAAGCTTTCCAAACCGCATCAGAATCGGGCCCTAAATCTTTAACATTGCATATCTCTGGTTCTGCTGACTGGATTTTTGTCATTCCGGTCTTAAATTATTTAGTTCACTGATAGAATATCGACGCCCAAAATATCCCCATACAAAAATATCGAGCCATAAATATTGATGTAAAAAATATCGACATCCTATATTTATAATGGTAAGTATAAAAATATTGAAAAAAAAATATCAATGTAAAAAATTTAGATGTACAAAATATCAATTTTTATATATATGTAAAAAATTATGTTAAATATATTAAATAATAAAATTAACTTTAAAAAAATATTTGGATTTAATATACATTTTAACAAATATAAGAAATACATTTAAGAAATAAATTTAATTGAAAAAAATGTAAACATACATATATAAAATGTAATATATATATATTTACTTTAAAACAATTAATAAACTATTAATTTTTATTTCTTTTTAAATTTTATAAATATATAAAAATTTGCAAATAAATATATATATATATATATATATATATATATATATATATATATTCACTGAAAAAACCATAGGTTTCATGGACGTTATAGTTACAAATTAGCATTTAAAAAACCTTTGAAATTCACTGAAAAAACCATAGGTTTTAGGGACAGTTATAGTTAGTTGGACATTGCACTCGTACAAAACCCGTGAAATTCCCCGTTATAGTTAGTCCAGCTAATTATAACTCGCGCCCCGCAATGCACTGCTGATGACGTCACATATTACATCACTCATGACATGGTCAGTGACATCACTGATGACATCACTGATGACATCTCAAATGACATCACTGATGACATCATCCAGTGACTGTGTGTTTCTGTAAAGTTTAAATATTTTTAATATATATAGGAAAAGACGTATTGAAGAATGAGTGGGTGTGTAAGTGTCTGTATAGATGATTTAGTAGGTGCGTGACTGACTCTATAAGTGAGTGATTTAACGTATCTTACTGAATGCATGGGTTAGTGACTAAACTGGGTGAATGTCTGTATCCGTCTGTCTGTTGCTGTGTAAGTGGCTGCATGTGTTTGTGAATAGCTACATGAGTGTCTATATGAGTTATTGAATGCTTGTCTGAGTATCTGTATGGGTGCCTGAGTGTTTGTGTGGGAGGGGTGTGTGCAACTCTGTGCATAGATGTGTGAGTGGGTGATTCACTGGGTGGATGGTTTCAAGAGTGCATCTGTGATAGACTGTATGGGTGGGTAAGTGTGTGTAAGAGTGTGTTAGTGAGTGAATGTATGTCCCAGTGGTACATGTGTGAGTAACTACATATGTGAAAGGCAGTATATATGTGTGTTGGAGTATATAAATAGCTATAAGCGAGAGTGAGTGATTGTGATAGTGGCTGTATGGATGAGTGTGTGCTTGTATCAGTGATTGTATAAGAGCGTAAGAATGTGCTAGTATTTGTATGAGTAAGTGAGCTGGTGTGTGTATAACTGTATAGGTGAGTAAATGGTAATGTGTTTAATTATTTGCATGACTGACTAGGTGTGTGAGTACCTCTATGGATGAGTGGCGGTGTTTGAGTGTCTATATAGGAGTATGAGTGCATATGATAGTCCTGAACTGAGTGACCGTAAGTATGAGTGACTGTACGGGTGAGTGAGTGGATGTGTGCGTAGACCTAAGAATCAGTGAGTGGGTATGTAGTTATTGGTGTTGGAGTGTCTATGGTTTTGCGAATGGCAGTCTGTAATTTAGAGTGGGTGTATCAAAGGTTATATTAGGGTGTGAGGAGGTGCATCAGATTATCACGTGGATGATGTCATCAGTGATGTCATTTGAGATGTCATCAGTGATGTCATCAGTGATGTCACTGACCATGTCATGAGTGATGTAATATGTGACGTCATCAGCAGTGCATTGCGGGCGCGAGTTATAGTTAGCTGGACTAACTATAACGGGGGAATTTCACGGGTTTTGTACGAGTGCAATGTCCAACTAACTATAACTGTCCCTAAAACCTATGGTTTTTTCAGTGAATTTCAAAGGTTTTTTAAATGCTAATTTGTAACTATAACGTCCATGAAACCTATGGTTTTTTCAGTGAATTTCAAAGGTTTTTTAAATGCTAATTTGTAACTATAACATGTCTGAAACCTACGGTTTTTTCAGTGAATTTCAAAGGTTTTGTAAATGTCAATTTTTAAATGTATTAATTGTTATATAAATTTTTTCATACTGATTTACTACATTTTTAGAAACAATTTTTTTACATATTTTATTTTTTAAATTACATTGTAATTACATTATACATTACATTACAAAAATACTTTCTCAGAATGAATTACTTTAGTTTAAATACTTTGCACATAGGCAATAGACTTTTAAGTACAGTAGTTACAGTTGTTGCAATGGGCAACACATTTTCAAACACAATGCAACATTCAGCTCAATGTGAATTTCTAGTTAAATGCAATTAGTTACTTTATGGATTACCTTTCTAACCACAGGACTGGATCCTAGATTCAGTCCTGGGACATCTCCTGTAAACAGTTCAGTAAAAGCGTTTTGGTTACAGTCGTGATTTTTAAGGAATATTATTGTACTTTAAAAGTTCACACTTAGAAACTTTTTCTCATAGAATCACCAATGTTATCCTATGGAAGGAAATTCACTTAGAAGTTAAAAACTGTTATCGTTACTTTTTCTTACTCAGTGTTGGATCCTGGATCCAGCACTGGTGCATCTCCTGTAAACAGTTGAAAGAATGCGTTTAAGTCATACAGGCGATTTTTAGGAATATTTGTAGTTTGTGAAAATCGACACTTTGAAACTTTTCTGCTGAAAACCAGACAATGGATTCCTATGGAAGAAAATATAAGTTACTGGTAAGTACGGTTAAAATTACTTTTCAGGGTCAGTGCTGGGCTAAAAGATGCAGCACTGGGTTCTCTCCTGATAACAGGTGAGTAAATTGGAATTCGTACTTTGGTTGATTTTAGAGGAATATTATAAAGTTCCAAAACTCCACACTTAGAAGAATTTCCAAGTGAAACCAGTCAATGTTAGCCTATGAAGGAAATTCAAGTTACTGGTAAGTACGGTTAAAATTACTTTTCAGGATTAGTACTGGGCTGAAAGATGCAGCACTGAGGTCTCTCCTGATAACAGGTGAGTAAATCGGAATTCGTATTTTGGCTGATTTTAGATGAATATTTTAAAGTTCCAAAACTCCACACTTAGAAGAATTTCCAAGTGAAACCAGTCAATGTTAGCCTATGGAAGGAAATTCAAGTTACTGGTAAGTACGGTTAAAATTACTTTTCAGGACCAGTACTGGGCTAAAAGATGCAGCACTGAGGTCTCTCCTTATAACAGGTGAGTAAATCGGAATTCGGATTACGGCTGATTTTAGAGGAATATTTGTATGTTTCAAAAATCAAGACTTAGAAACTTTTTCAGCAAAAAGCAGGCTATGATATCCTATGGAAGGAAATTCAAGTTACTGGTAAGTACGGTTAAAATTACTTTTCAGGATTAGTACTGGGCTGAAAGATGCAGCACTGAGGTCTCTCCTGATAACAGGTGAGTAAATCGGAATTCGTATTTCGGCTGATTTTAGAGGAATATTTTAAAGTTCCAAAACTCCACACTTAGAAGAATTTCCAAGTGAAACCAGTCAATGATATCCTATGGAAGGAAATTCAAGTTACTGGTAAGTACGGTTAAAATTACTTTTCAGGATTAGCACTGGGCTGAAAGATACAGCACTGAGGTCTCTCCTTATAACAGGTGAGTAAATCGGAATTCGTATTTCGGATGACTTTAGAAGAATATTTGCACAATGGTGAAGGGAGGGGGCGGGGCCTGAGGTGACATCTGTGCAAACGCGCCCCGTGGCGTGTTTTAAGTTGGGGGATTAAGTCCCCTTGAATCATGTGGGTCCCTACGGGCCAACTAGCCCACCAGGAACCTCCAGTATGCGCCAGGGCTGCGTTGCAGAGACGTGTAGAGAGGCCACACCCCTTTTACACCTCTCTGCAACGCAGCTCTGTGGCGCTTTCTGGATGTACCTGTTGGGCTAGTTGGCCCCAGAGACCCTCAGGATTGAAGGGGATTTAATTCCCCATCTTAAAACGCGCCACGGGGCCTGTTTGCACACATGTCACCTGAAGCCCCGCCCCTCCCTTCACCACTGTGCAAACGCGCCCGTGGCGCGTTTTAAGTCGAGGGATTAAGTCCCCTTAAATCTTGAGGGTCCCTGGGGTGCAACTAGCCCACCAGCTACCTCCATTAAGCGCCACAGAGCTGCGTTGCAGAGAGGTGTAAAAGGGGCGTGGCCTCTGTACACCTCTATGCAAGGCAGCCCCTGGCGCATACTGGAGGTTCCTGGTGGGCTAGTTGGCCCCAGGGACCCCAGTATTGAACGGGAATTACTTCCCCATCTGCAAACGCGCCAGGGCGCGTTTGCAGAGTGGTGAAGGAAGGGGGCGGGGCCTGCGGGCCCGATCGTTTAAAAAAATATATATATATATTTTGTCCCCTGAAGGGGGCTCTGTGGCCCCCTTCCTTTTTCCAGTTTTTATGCCCTGGGGACCCCATCCCCCAGGGCCTTACCCCCTTTTTAAATTAAATATTTAAAAAAAACGGGAAGGGGGCCGTGTGGCCCCCTTCCCTGGGCCTGTATTGGCCCCGGGACCCCATCCCCGAGGCATGGCCTCGTTTTTTTTTTTCTTTGGAGGGGGCTGCGTGGCCCCCTCCTCAGGCCATTTATGGCCCCGGGGACCCCATCCCCGGGGCCGGCCTTTCCGTTTTTTTATTTTTTTTATTTATTTTTTGGGGGAGGGGGCCGCGTGGCCCCCCTCCCGAGCCACTACTTGCCCCGGGGACCCCATCCCCCGGGGCTGGCCCTCTCCGTTGGGGACTGTGGGGGTCCCCAATCCCCCACAGTCCCGCCGGCTCCCTGCGTCCCTTGGGAGCCGGCATTGCTTTTCCACATGAGGAGCAGCTAAGATGCAGCTCCCCATGTGGAAAATCAATGTGCTTTGGATATTGGAAGAGAGAGCAGGTTTCCTGCCTCTCTTCCAATATCCAAAGCAGCTTGCAATGACAGGACGGGAGCCGCGAGGCTCCCGTCCTGTCATTGCAAGCAGCAGTGTCCCGGGGTAGGCACCCCGGGACACTGCAGGAGCCGGCCCTGGGGGTGGCGGTCCCCAGGGCCATCAAGGGCTCCAGGAGGGTGGCCGCGCGGCCCCCTCCCTACATCAGCACAGCCCCGGGGAGGTGGTGGTCCCCGGGGCTTCGGGGGTCCAAAACGGACCCCCATTTTAATTTGTTAGTGCCCCAGGGAGGTGGCGGTCCCTGGGGCGTGTGGGGGCTGGAGCCCCCACACAGGTTTTTAAATGGCAAAAAGAAGCCCCGGGAGGTGGTGGTCCTCGGGGCTGCGGAGAGGCTCAGAGCCCTCCCGCACCATTATCAAAAGAAAACCCCGGGGGTGGCGGTCCCCGGGGCTTGGGGGCCCTTTGAGGCCCCCATACATAATTTAACCCCCTCACCATGCCCCCGGGACTTGGGCCACCCGGGGGCAAATGCAACTCGAGCGCGGGAGACCGCGCTCGATTTTCTCGGCAGGATTCGCGCACCGTGAGCGCATCCTGCCGATTTTTAAATTTTTTTTTATTTATTTTTTGCCCAGGGGTCCTTGTGGAACCCCTGAGCAAACCTAGGGGTCAGGGTGTTTCTACCCTGCTCCCTTTGTGCGCTTTGCGCACTTGTTTCTGTACCTCGGTTCTACCGAGGGACAAAATGGCTGCCAACATTTCCTGAATCGGAATGTTGACAGCCAGCTGACAGCCAATTAACATGCAGCTCGTGATCGGGACGGTGCGCGCAGGGTGCGCTGAGGGTACGCGGACCCTACTCGGCCATAGATATCACTATCTTTTTACTTTTGATTTTCTCAGCAACTACTGAACGGATTTACACCAAAAAAGGGTTCTTTCTGAACCAAGAACTACCTCTTTGCCAAATTTGGTGTAATTCCGTTCAGCAGTTCGGGCTGTAGCCGTGTCTAAAGTTTCCTATGGAAAATTGCATGGGGAAAACGCGTTTTGGGACCCCCTTTTTCTCGGCCCCCGCTTGACGAATCCCCCGAGACTTTCAGGGTAGGAGCGGACCGGAGCGGGCCATAAAGTTTGAAAATTTTGCGAAGATACGTCAACCGGCAAGAGAGTTATTTCAAATAGAATGTCGCGGATTTCCTATGGATAATAGGTTGTAACTATAACTATCTACTGGCGACCGCCAGTAGATAATATATATATATATATATCTCCAACAAATTGCCACCTGTGCTGCTGAACTCCTTACGTGACGGGTGCCTCCTTCGCGCCGGTAGCATGCACGTATAATATAAACCAACAAATTGCCCCTACTTCAAGGAACATACATGGAGCACTCTGGGTCTGGAAGCCTTTATTTCACTTCGCATGACGCGTTTCGTCAAAGCTGACTTTCTCAAATGCTGTTTGATGTGAACCGCAACCGGGAGAACAATGTATCTGCCAATTAATTTGGTTCATGACTACATGGAAGTGCGCAGGAAACCTGCTCTCTCTTCTTAAAACCAAAGCCGATTACTTTTCCACACGGGGAGCTGCCTCTTAGCAGCTCCCCATGTGGAAAGCAATGCCGGCTCCCGCAGGAGGCGGGGAGCCGGCGGGACCGTGGGGGATTGGGGACCCCCCACGGTCCCCAACGGGAGGGCCAGCCCCGGGGGATGGGGTCCCCGGGGCTAGTAGTGGCCCAAGAGGGGGCCACGCGGCCCCCTCCTCTACAAATTACATTTTTAAAAACAACGTAAAGGCCGGCCCCGGGGATGGGGTCCCCGGGGCCTTAAATGGCCTGAGGAGGGGGCCACGCAGCCCCCTCCAAATATTTTAATAAAAAAAAAAGAGGGCATGCCCCGGGGATGGGGTCCCCGGGGCCAATAGAGGCCCAGGGAAGGGGGCCACGGGGCCCCTTCCCGTTTTTTTTATTTAAAAAAAAAGAAAATCTTCAGGCCCCGGGGGATGGGGTCCCCGGGGCCAAAAGTGGCCGAGGAAGGGGGGCCACGCAGCCCCCTCCAATACAAAAAAAAAAAGACCGGCATCGTGCCGGAGGCCCCGCCCCTCCCTGCAGCAGTCTGCAAATGCGCCCCTGGCGCGTTTTAAGAAGGGGAAGTAATTCCCCTTGAATACTGGGGGTCCCTGGAGGCCAACTAGCCCACCAGGAACCTCCAGTATGCGCCAGGGGCTTCGTTGCAGAGAGGTGTACAGAGGCCACGCCCCTTTTACACCTCTCTGCAACGCAGCTCTGTGGCGCTTTTGGAGGTACATGGTGGGCTAGTTGGACTCCAGGGACCCTCAGGATTCAAGTGGACTTAATCCCCCAACTTAAAACGCGCCACGGGCGTGTTTGCACAGTGGTGAAGGGAGGGGCGGGGCTTTAGGTGACATGTGTGCAAACAGGCCCGTGGCGCGTTTTAAGATGGGGAATTAAATCCCCTTCAATCCTGAGGGTCCCTGGGGCCAACTAGCCCACCAGGTACGTTCAGAAAGCGCCACAGAGCTGCGTTGCAGAGAGGTGTAAAAAGGGGCATGGCCTCTGAACACCTCTCTGCAACACAGCTCGCTGGCGCATACTGGAGGTACAGGGTGGGCTAGTTGGACCCCAGGGACCCTCATGATTCAAGGGGACTTAATACCCCAACTTAAAACGCGCCACGGGGCGCATTTGCACAGTGGTGAAGGGAGGGGGCAGGGCTTCATGTGACATGTGTGCAAACAGGCCCCGTGGCGCGTTTTAAGATGGGGAATTAAACCCCCTTCAATCCTGAGGGTCCCTGGGGGCCAACTAGCCCACCAGGTACGTCCAGAAAGCGCCACAGAGCTGCGTTGCAGAGAGGTGCAAAAAGGGGCGTGGCCTCTGAACACCTCTCTGCAACGCAGCTCTCTGGCGCATACTGGAGGTATCTGGTGGGCTAGTTGGCCCCTAGGGACCCTCGGGATTGAGGAGGAATTAATTCTCCAACTTAAAACGCGCCACAGGGCGTGTTTGCAGGCATGTCACCTCAGGCCCTACGCCCTTCCTTCACCATTGTGCAAATATTCCTCTAAAATCAGCCGAACTACGAATTCCGATTTACTCACCTGTTATCAGGAGAGAGCTCAGTGCTGCATCTTTGAGCCCAGTACTGATCCTGAAAAGTAATTTTAACCGTACTTACCAGTAACTTGAATTTCCTTCCATAGGCTAACATTGACTGGTTTCACTTGGAAATTCTTCAAAGTGTGGAGTTTTGGATCTTGATAATATTCCTCTAAAATCAGCTGAACTACGAATTCCAATTTACTCACCTGTTATCAGGAGAGACCTCAGTGCTGCATCTTTGAGCCCAGTACAGATCCTGAAAAGTAATTCTAACCGTACTTACCAGTAACTTGAATTTCCTTCCATAGGCTAACATTGACTGGTTTCACTTGGAAATTCTTCTAAGTGTGGAGTTTTGGAACTTTATAATATTCCTCTAAAATCAGCCAAACTACGAATTCCGATTTACTCACCTGTTATCAGGAGAGACCTCAGTGCTGCATCTTTGAGCCCAGTACTGATCCGAAAAGTAATTTTAACCGTACTTACCAGTAACTTGAATTTTCTTCCATAGGATATCATTGCCTGCTTTTTGCTGAAAAAGTTTCTGTCGATTTTTGAAACATACAAATATTCCTCTAAAATCAGCAGAACTACGAATTCCAATTTACTCACCTGTTATCAGGAGAGACCTCAGTGCTGCATCTTTGAGCCCAGTACTGATCCTGAAAAGTATTTCTAACCGTACTTACCAGTATCTTGAATTTCCTTCCATAGGCTAACATTGACTGGTTTCACTTGGAAATTCTTCAAAGTGTGGAGTTTTGGATCTTTATAATATTCCTCTAAAATCAGCAGAACTACGAATTCCAATTTACTCACCTGTTAACAGGAGAGACCTCAGTGCTGCATCTTTGAGCCCAGTACTGATCCTGAAAAGTATTTCTAACCGTACTTACCAGTATCTTGAATTTCCTTCCATAGGCTAACATTGACTGGTTTCACTTGGAAATTCTTCAAAGTGTGGAGTTTTGGAACTTTGAAATATTCATCTAAAATCAGCCGAACTACGAATTCCGATTTACTCACCTGTTATCAGGAGAGACCTCAGTGCTGCATCTTTGAGCCCAGTACTGATCCTCAAAAGTAATTTTAACCGTACTTACCAGTAACTTGAATTTCCTTCCATAGGCTAACATTGACTGGTTTCACTTGGAAATTCTTGTGTGTGGAGTTTTGGAACTTTATAATATTCCTCTAAAATCAGCCGAACTACGAATTCCGATTTACTCACCTGTTATCAGGAGAGACCTCAGTGCTGCATCTTTTAGCCCAGCACTGACCCTGAAAAGTAATTATAACCGTACTTACCAGTAACTTGTATTTCCTTCCATAGGAATCCATTGTCTGGTTTTCAGCAGAAAAGTTTCAAAGTGTCGATTTTCACAAACTACAAATATTCCTTAAAAATCGCCTGTAAGACTTAAACGCATTCTTTCAACTGTTTACAGGAGATGCACCAGTGCTGGATCCAGGATCCACCACTGAGTAAGAAAAAGTAACGATAACACTACTTACCTGGTAAGTGAATTTCCTCCCATAGGATAACATTGGTGATTCTATGTGAAAAAGTTTCTGTCAACTTTTAAAATACAATAATATTCCTTAAAAATCACTACTGTAACCAAAACACTTTTACTCAACTGTTTACAGGAGATGTCCCAGGACTGAATCTAGGATCCAGTCCTGTGGTTAGAAAAGTAATCCATAAAGTAACTAATTGCATTTAACTAGAAATTCACATTGAGCTCAATGTTGCATTGTGTTTGAAATTGCGTTGCCCATTGCAACAACTGTAACTACTGTACTTAAAAGTCTATTGCCTATTTGCAAAGTATTTAAACTAAAGTAATTAATTCTGAGAAAGTATATTTTGTAATGTAATGTATAATGTAATTACAATGTAATTTAAAAAATAAAATATCTAAAAATAAATAGTTTAAAAAATGTAGTAAATCAGTATCAAAAAAATAAATATAACAATTAATACATTTAAAAATTGTCATTTACAAAACCTTTGAAATTCACTGAAAAAAACCATAGGTTTCAGACATGTTATAGTTAGGAATTAGCATTTAAAAAACCTTTGAAATTCACTGAAAAAACCATAGGTTTCAGGCACGTTATAGTTAGAAATTAGCATTTAAAAAACCTTACAAATTCACTGAAAAAACCATAGGTTTTAGGGACAGTTATAGTTAGTTGGACATTGCAGTCGTACAAAACCAGTGAAATTCCCCCGTTATAGTTAGTTCAGCTAACTATAACTCGCGCCCCCGCAATGCACTGCTGATGACGTCACATATTACATCACTCATGACATGGTCAGTGACATCACTGATGACATCTCAAATGACATCACTGATGACATCACTGATGACATCATCCACGTGATAATCTGATGCACCTCCTCACACCCTAATATAACCTTTGATACACCCACTCTAAATTACAGACTGCCATTCGCAAAACCATAGACACTCCAACACCAATAACTACATACCCACTCACTGATTCTTAGGTCTACACACACATCCACTCACTCACCCGTACAGTCACTCATACTTATGGTCACTCAGTACAGGACTATCATATGCACTCATACTCCTATATAGACACTCAAACACCGCCACTCATCCATAGAGGTACTCACACACCTAGTCAGTCATGCAAATAATTAAACACACTGCCATTTACTCACCTATACAGTTATACACACACCAGCTCACTTACTCATACAAATACTAGCACATTCTTACGCTCTTATACAATCACTGATACAAGCACACACTCATCCATACAGTCACTCTCACAATCACACACTCTCGCTTATAGCTATTTATATACTCCAACACACATATATACTGCCTTTCACATATGTAGTTACTCACACATGTACCACTGGGACATACATTCACTCACTAACACACTCTTACACACACTTACCCACCCATACAGTCTATCACAGATGCACTCTTGAAACCATCCACCCAGTGAATCACCCACTCACACATCTATGCACAGAGTCGCACACACCCCACCCACACAAACACTCAGGCACCCATACAGATACTCAGACAACCAATCAATAACTCATATAGACACTCATGTAGCTATTCACAAACCCATGCACCACTTACACAGCAACAGACAGACGGATACAGACATTCACCCAGTTTAGTCACTAACCCATGCATTCAGTAAGATACGTTTAATCACTCACTTATAGAGTTAGTCGCGCACCTACTAAATCATCCATACAGACACTTATACACCCACTCATTCTTCAATACGCCTTTCCCTATATATATTAAAAATATTTAAACTTTACAGAAACACACAGTCACTTTATGATGTCATCAGTGATGTCATTTGAGATGTCATCAGTGATGTCATCAGTGATGTCACTGACCATGTCATGAGTGATGTAATATGTGACGTCATCAGCAGTGCATTGCGGGGGCGCGAGTTATAGTTAGCTGAACTAACTATAACGGGGGAATTTCACAGGTTTTGTACGAGTGCAATGTCCAACTAACTATAACTGTCCCTAAAACATATGGTTTTTTCAGTGAATATATATATATATATACGCCTATAACATAAAATCTAATAAAAAAACATTATATTAAAATTAAACATTAAAATAATTAATAGTCTTTAAACTTAAAATTTGCACTCCATTGAGTGCAACAGTAGGGAAAGTGTTGGATAGCGGAGGGGTAAAAATAACTATTCCCACTCTAGTGAGTGCAACAGTAGGGAAAGTGTTGGATAGGGGAGGGGTAACAATTATTATTCCCACTCCAGTGAGTGCAACAGTACAGAAAGTGTTGGATAGTGGAGGGGTAAACATTACTATTCCCACTCCAGTAAGTGCAACAGTAGGGAAAGTGCTGGATAGCGGAGGGGTAAAACTTACTATTCCCACTCCAATAATTTTAAATATATTAAATAATAAAATTAACTTTAAAAAATTATTTGGATTTAATATACATTTTAACAAATATAAGAAATAAATTTAATTAAAAAAAATGTAAACATACATATATAAAATGTAATATATATATATATATTTACTGTAAAACAATTAATAAACTATTAATTTTAATTTATTTTTAAATTTTATAAATATATAAAAATTTGCACATAAATATATATATATCTATATATCTATATATATATATATATATATATATATATATATATATATATAGATGTCATCTTTGAGATTGAGGTTGACCTGATCAAATAAAACAGATGCCCTATCCTGACTGCCTCGAGTCCGTGCCTTCTTCCATGGATGCCTCTGTGGGAGCTGGTTGCTTTTGTTCATAAATATATATATATATAAATATATATATATACGCCTATAACATAAAATCTAATAAAAAAACATTATATTAAAATTAAAACATTAAAATATTTAATAGTCTTTAAACTTAAATTTTGCACTCCAGTGAGTGCAACAGTAGGGAAAGTATTGGATAGCGGAGGGGTAAAACTTAGTATTCCCACTCCAGTGAGTGCAACAGTAGGGAAAGTGTTGGATAGCGGAGGGGTAAAAATGATTATTCCCACTCCAGTGAATGCAACAGTATGGAAAGTGTTGGATAGTGGAGGTGTAAAAATTACTATTCCCACTCCAGTGAGTGCAACAGTAGGGAAAGTGTTGGATAGCGGAGGGGTAAAAATTACTATTCCCACTCCAGTGAGTGCAACAGTAGGGAAAGTGTTGGATAGCGGAGGGGTAAAACTTACTATTCCCACTCCAGTGAGTGTAACAGTAGGGAAAATGTTGGATAGCAGAGGGGTAAAAATGACTATTCCCACTCCAGTGAGTGCAACAGTAAGGAAAGTGTTGGATAGCGGAGGGGTAAAAATTACTATTCTCACACCAGTGAGTGTAACAGTAGGGAAAGTGTTGGATAGCGGAGGGGTAAAAATTACTATTCTCACTCCAGTGAGTGCAACAGTAGGGAAAGTATTGGATAGCAGAGGGGTACACATTTATATTCCCATTGGAGTCAGTTCAAAATTAAAAACAAACAAAATATCAACTACAACACAAAAGATTTAAAAAGCAAAAAAAGAAAACATATATAAAAATATAAAAAATTGACAAAAGATAAAAACATATTATAATGTTAAAAAGATCTAACAAATACCTAGAAAGATTTTTTTAAATTTAAAAATAATTTACAAATAACTATTTTTAATAGAAATTATTTATAATCAAAAACATTAATTATTACATAAATGTAATCTTTTTATTCCCTACCCCATAACACCACACAATTCACAACACACATCTAAATTAAAAAAAATAATTACCTCCATAAATAACATCATTAATTATCAATTAAAGAAATATAATTAATTAAAAAACAAATTAAAACAGATAAAAATTAATTTATCCCCCAAACGTTACCCCTATAAAACCGAAACCCACACACAAAATAAAAAGAAGGAATTACCATAAATATGATCAACTAATTATTAATTAATTAAACATAAATTACTTTCCACCCTCTACCCCAATAAACACCACAACCCACACCTAAAAATCATTACACAATTTCCATAACTAATTTTACATTAATAAATTAAAATCAATTAACAACAACTTATTAATTAATTTAAAAGATTTTACTTCCCACCGTTTACCACTATAAACCCCACAACTCACATCTAAAATTAATTACGCAATTACCATATTTAAATTTTAATTAATTAATTAGCATTAATTAACCAATAATTATTAATTAATTATAATTTCATTACTTCCCACCCTAT
Organism: Calotriton arnoldi; assembly: GCA_963921515.1. Taxonomy (NCBI): domain Eukaryota; kingdom Metazoa; phylum Chordata; class Amphibia; order Caudata; family Salamandridae; genus Calotriton; species Calotriton arnoldi. The sequence goes on from CAWUFW010005086.1 coordinate 702,681, forward strand.
TCCCTATAAACCCCACCACCCGCTCCTAAAAAAATAACACAATTAACATAATGAATTACCAATTAATTAATTAATCATAATTAACATGCAATTAATACATAATTAATAATAAATGAATCCCCACAATTAACACTATAAAATATAAATTAAATAAATATTAATAATAAATAAAAAATAGTAATACATTTATTATAATTAAATTACTTCCCACCCTATTCCTCTATAAACCCACAACCCACTCCTAAAAAATGACGCAATTAACATAATTACCAATTACTTAATCATTAATAATTAACAACCAATTAATGAATAATTAATAATAAATTAATTCCCACATTTAACATTATAAAATTTTAATTAAATACATATTAATAAATAAAAAACATTAATACATTTATTAGAATTAAATTACTTTCCACCCTATTCCCCTATAAACCCACAACCCGCTCCTAAAAAAATGACCCAATTAACATAATTACCAATTAATTAATTAATAATAATTAACTACCAATTAATAATTAATTAATAATAAATTAATTCCCACAATTAACACTATAAAATCTAAATTAAATGAATACTAATAAATAAATAAATAAATTATTTATTATAATTAAATTACTTCCCACCCTATTCCCCTATAAAGCCACAACCCGCTACAGAACTAAAAAACGCTTAATTTAATTTAAAAAATTAAAAACGTCTACAAATTTAACACATATATTAAAAAAAAAAAGCAATACTTACACAAAAAAATAGTTCAAATACTTTTAAAATACATACTAAAATACATAACATTAATTAAAACATCAATATTTTAAACAACTATAATTTTGCAAACGATATTAATGACTGATATTTTCAAAAACTATATTTCTTACCTCCAAGTCCATATTCTTGACCACGATATTCTTGCTGTCGATATTTCTGCATCACGATATTTCCAACTCGATATTTGTGTATGTCGACATTTAAAACTCAATATTCTGTCTGTGCACCAAATTATTTATTACATTTTCCTCTATTTGTCTAAATTAGTGTAGGAGTTTTCTTGTGTTTTGTTTTACTTCTTTACCATTTCAAATGTTGCATAAATACTTTACACATTGCCTCTAAGTTAATGCCTAACTACTTTTGTGCCAAGCTACCAGAGGGTTAAGCACATGCTAATTTGTGGTTTGCTTTTGACTTCTCCCTGACAAGTATTGTGTTTGCTACTTGAGTAGTGTTTCACACCCCTCAACCAGTAACAATATTTCTTAGATGCAGGGTGTGAATTTGTGCAGAGTAGGCGGGCCATTTGAGAGAATGAAGGGTTGTGTAGCTGACAGAGCAGCAAAAAAGAATGCTGTTTGCAAGCTACTAAGGGCAGTTCTGGTTTTAGGGACAAGCAGTGGCTGCATTGCGATAAAAAAGGCTGGTTAGAGCTAGAAATCAAAGAAAAGCTGCAAAGAGCTGGGTGTCTGGTTAAGTGGAGGGCTGGGTAAAATACAGATAGGAGGAGCAGAGAGTAGGGCTATGTCATGACACGCAATGTGGGGAGCTGCAGAGTGGATTCCTGTGCATGGAGTGGAGGGTTCAGATTGGTAGCCTGCAGTACAGAGTGGAATGTTGTGCAGTGCAATCTGTTATGCAGAGAGTGTGGGTGTCTTTCTACCAAGGAGATGAGTGGAAGGCTGTGCATAGAGTAGTCTTTGTAAAGACTGGTGGTTGCGCATAAAGTAGAGGGATACATACAAATTGGAACACTGGTTAGACAGTGGGGGTGTGCAGTTGGCTGTGCATAGACTGGAGACTGTTAAGATTTGTGTGCTGTACAGAGTGTTGTGTGCACAGAGTGTGAGCTGTACTCGTAGAGTGAGTCTGGGCAGGGAATCGGATGTTTGTGCAGAGACTGTAGAAGGTGTATATAGTGGGAGATGTTCTTTGATTGAGGGGTCATGCAGAGAGTAAAGTGATGTGCCAGCAACGGAATATAGAGTAGGGACTAGAGGGGTACGTTGAGTAGAGGATATTGTAGAGATCTTTGCTTTGCAGACAGGAGAGAACTGTGAATAATGGGTAACTTTACTGGTAATGGTCACTGTGTAGAGACCCAAGCGCATGTGAGAAGAATGGAAATCTGTTCAGAAAGTTAGGAGATGGGTAGTATGGCATACAGTGAGACGATGTGGGCAGTGCTGCAGCAGAGGGCTCGGCAGTAAGTACAGATTTATTTAGGGAAGACTATGTGGAGTGTGCTTGGAAGAGTGAGTTTTTGCATAGTTAGGACTGTGATGTCAGCACACAGAGAGTGGAGATGCTCATCATGCAAGGTTGTGCAAGCAATTGTCAGAAAGCAGAAAGGTTTAGTGAGGGTATATTCGAGGAAGTGGGACATTCAGGGGCCGATTCCGATTTGGGCCGGAAATCTCTCCGACCGAGCCGGACCCGGAGAGATTTCCGACCGAATCGGACCCGTGCAGCCCGACCGAACGAGTACGATGCGTTCGCATGCAATCGGACTCGATTCGGTCGGACTCCCATTGAAGTCAATGGGAGCTGGTCGTACAACGCGTACGCGGGCTCCCATTGCCTCAATGGGTGCGAGGCGAACAAGGGCGCCCCCTACAGCGGGTACGCAGCGAGCGACTCACGCCATACACGCACAGGTAGGGGGGACCCATGGGTCCCCCTGTGTGCGACTCGCGTGGCTACGCGTACAGGGGGGTCCGACACGGATCCCCGAAGTACGGCTCCGACTGCTCTTTCGAGCCGGACGGTGCGTGTCGGTCGGACTGCTCGCGGCGCGCATCGTACTTACCCGGCCGGGGAACGTCTCCATTGCGCGGTGCGAGTCGTGTCCGAGCGAGTCGGTCGGTGCGGTTCGATCCGGGAACGAGTCGGTCGGAGCGGTTGGGACGCCTGAACGAGTCGGTCGGCGATTTCGCATCGTACTCGCTCAACCGGACGCGCATACGGATCGGTCGGGAAATAGGGCTCCGAATCGGATCCGGTTAAGCCGAATCCGATTCGGAGCCCTACCGGCCGAGATCAGAATCGGCCCCTCAGAGTCTAGGTGTATGTCAAGAGTGTATGAGAGTGCAGACATGAACAAAATTTTAAGATCTGTGCAGACTGTAATGAGGTTTGCAGAATATTGGGTCCTGTGCTGCATGGATTCTATGTGCAGAGTGGAGGGTAAAATTGTAGCTGTGGAGAGAGCAGAGACCCATGCAGAGAAGAAGAAAAACAGTGATATCTAGAATTAGAGAAGTGTACAGAGGGTGTTTCTTATGTTGGGGCATTTGCAGAGCGAAGGTATGTGCAGTGAACAGATGGACATGGTGAATGGAATGCTGCGCAGAGAATGGTGGCCCATAGAAAGAGCGAAGAACTGTGCGGAGAGTCATGGGGTGTCAGAGTGGGCCTTGCAGGAAGTGGAGAACTGTGAAAAAAGATTGATGAAATGTGCAGAGCACTAGGCTGGACAAAGAGTGGGGTGCGGTGTGGGGAAAGTTGCGCAGAGAGTTGACAACTGTGCAGTGTGGTGAGTTGTGGAAAGAGAAGGAGTGTGCTTAGATTTCCCAGAACTTGACAGAGAGTGGTAGATGTGCAGAGAGACTGAGGACCGTGCAGAGCGAAGATGAAGGTATCTGCAGTAGGATGTGTTGTGTTGAAAGGGTGGGTGTCATCTAGAGAGTAGAGGGTGATGTCCACGATTAGATCAGTGGAGAGGGCAAAAGTGTTAGCAGTCAGTCGTTGTCTACACATGGTGGCAGGCTGGTTCGAATTTGGGAACTTGAGAACAGCCTGTGAAATGGATAGAAACAGTGATAGGTTAAGTGCTGTGCAAAGGACTGAGCAGTGAACAGACTGTCATTAGGTATAATGTGGGCACTGCAGACTGCAGCAGCACCACAGATCCCAGGAGCACTTCAAATCCCACTAATGCTGCTGGCCCCAGAAGTACTGTAGACTAGAGAATTGCAGCAGACCCCAGGAGCACTGCAGATCCCAGCAGTGTATAAAACAGTCTAGAATTCCGTGCTCTACTAATACAACAGTCAGAGCACAACGGGCACAAATGAGTTAAACTAGAGATGCAATCATAAGCTGCGTGCAAGACTGGTGTTATATCTGTTCACTGAACACAACCAGAGAAGACAGAATTGAATACAATTGTTCAACAAGCCACTTGATGGCGCAGTTTTATAAAAAGTGCTCTGGTTCAGGGTTAGCACCCATAATCATCCCCTTTGCTTCTTGGATATCTTTGTCCTAGTGCACACCTCTGCCTTATCATAGCCTGGGAGAATGACTATTTGGATTCTCCTTCTCCTACATGGAGCCCGGAGCAGTCCTCTTGAGCAGAGAGGTGCATTCAGGACATGGTACCCAACCTGTCAGCCCCCACTTACTGGCTGGAACCTAAGCAGGTGGACGCTGCCATTTATACATTTCCAAGGCAGTCACTCTACTTTCATTGTAACCAAGGGGCATATTATCAAGAACGGCGTTAAAATTGTTCTGGTGTGAACATGGGCTTCTATTGGAATTCACAAGGCCATATTATCAAGCCCATTATTGCCGCTTTAGCGGCAGTTTCCTGCCGCTAAAGGGGCGATAATTTTAACGCCGTTCTTGATAATATGCCCCCTAAACCCCAGCAGTGTCTCACAACGTGCCCGGGTCTGCATGGCCAGATGTATATTCGAATATCCATACCAACGGTTCATACTAAAATCATCAGGGAGCTATAATGCACACTAATGAACAATGCAGCTTTCAAATCCGTCTGAACTATTCAAATTGTTTGTATCTGTATTTGCAGTATTTTCTTTCAATAAGCTATTATGGCTACCGAGAAGCCCTCTTTATGAAGACTGATCAAGGTCATGTGATTTTGCTCCACCCAAAAAGCACTGTGTATGTTGGTACCACTACCTCTTCCTTAGTGTGTGAACTTGCCGCTTTTTACATGGTTAGCCCAATTGTTTTTAATGCTCTGTAGCTTCTGGATTTTTAACTCTCAGAAAAAGGGAGCCAGTCCGTTGTATTTGTGCTAACCCCCCGCAGGGTACAGAGAAAGCACTAGGCTTTCTTATATAACCCTCACCCACCAGGGTTGCCCCTTGGTGGCATGCTTCATCATAGGGTTCATCCTGTTCGGCTTCGGAACAGAACTTGCTACGACCTGCGCGTTACACCGGAGCACTGAATGCTATGCTCTTAATGATGAGCAGAATTGGAGTAGGGGAGTTTTTTTGTGCATGGTGGAAGGTTAAAAATACCTGCCTGGTAGGTAAGTAATACTTTAATCCATCCTCCAGGAGGTATGATTAAAAATGGCAAGGAAAGTAAAAAGTATAGATCACAATGCTCGTTCATAAGAGAGTGTCCTACTCACTTTATAAACTTGAACTTGTTTATTCAAGTATTAATATTAGATCTATACTTACTAAAGGTATTTTGTATATATTAATATTAATGCTTGTTGCTATATTTACTTAGCTTGACGAGACGATTGATCTCCTGTATATGTGATTACAGTACTTGAATATCAGTTTCTTTTTTCATTGCATTTTTATTTATCTCTGATAATTGGTTTATATCTTCATTTGTATATTATATACACTTTACGTTTATGTAATGAAAAAAAAAAACAGAGACACTCGACAGGATGAAAAGGCAAAGGGATGGAAGAATAGAAATTGGCACATGGGACATAATCCTGATGGCTCTGGCCAATAAGACAGATGATAAACCACCACAAGTCCACAAAAACACATTTCCTGATGACACACAACACTTGTATGCAGACCACGAAACAGCCTGCTTGATACCTGGAGGAAACTTGGTAAGATAAGTGAATGGCGAACTACCAGCGCAAATACATCAGTCCATTTGTAGACACCAAATGGGCATAGTCACTGAACCTTAACAAAAAAGTTGAATACATGGTAAAGGGGTGACAGAAGACTTTTAGAGAACTGCTGCTGTACCTCTGGAGGTAAGATGATAATGCCCTTAACATTTAATATCCATAAGTATACATTTCAGCTGGACTCACATACCAATACCATTTAAGTTAAAAATGTTTGACTGTTACTGACACTCTAAACAGAAATGATGCAACAACAACAATTTTGTGGATTGGTGTATTTGGAATATACTGTGAGGCAAAATATGTGAACACTAATAAACATATAAAATATATGAAAACAAGAATTTGCTCCAGAATCAGGATTGCGAGTAGTGCTCAAAGTTCACACTGACTAAACGTTTTTCCCCTGCCCAGATGTCACAAGCGAGATGTGAGATGAGATGTTCCAGTATGCTGCCATATGCAAGGCCCTCGAACTAGAGAGTCATTTGTGCTCTAAATGTGATTATTGTTTGTTAAATTATATAATTGTGCTGACTTTTTCTTCATTTTTTTATGCACATGATTCATATTAATATGCAGAATATAAGGTGTTTACTAGATGTAACTTATTTAATGTATCTTGCGTATTTGAACCGTCATTGGTTAATTCACATGTATCTTTGTTATTCCACCCCTATTATGTTATTTCACACTATGTCACATCTGTCTTTTCTGTCTAAAACCCTATAGAATGCTTTGGGTTTTGGAGATATGCCAGACGTTTCCTGACCTGTTCAGGGAGCAGATCAGTCTGGTTACTCATTTTAAACTTATACTTTTCCTGCCTTTCTAACTGTGTAGGCTCTGCTATAATCCGTAATTTGATTTAATCTTAGAGCTTTTTACACTTGCTTAGAGAGCAGACTCTATGTCAGTCCTCCTGCTGAACTATATTTTGGTTCTGACTGGTTGCTTACTTTGGATGTCGATCTTATGTTGACCCACAGCATTATATGATTGTGACCTATTATATATGCTAATTTCCCATAATTTGACTAATAGTTTTTTTGCCTGCTGTAATGATCTTAATTAAGTTAACCTTTATGTTTTTATTTTGATATCTGTCTTGTGAGGTTTTTATAAATTGGAATTGGGACTTAGTCTTACGAAGACTTGCTAGGTCTGACGAAGACTCAGATAGTTCCATTTCTCACTGCCATGGATTGGTTTGTGTTGAATCTGGTGAGAATGCAGAGTTTTTAGGTTATGCTTCAGAGTTGCTTTCTTTATTCTTCTTGAATGGCTTTGTAGCTGCATTAATTTAAAAAATATATATTTTTATTGGAATTTTACAAATGTCATCGTCAAGGATGTACAAGAAACATAGGTTGAAATGACATTTGTGAGCCATCAATCCACAAGGTATAGCAGTCCAGTACCAAAAGGGAAGTAATTGTAATGCAGCCGAGTGCAGGTGCACTGCCGTATAGATAAAGAAGTAGAGAGTCAAACTAGGGGTGTGCTGGTGTATCACACAGATAGTGCCCCGAGTGCACCTGACCATGGCAGGGTAGGGGACCGATGGAGTACATGTAATGCAGGTAAAGGGTAGAGTCATGAGGAGGGAGAAGCCAGGCAGGCGGTGAGAGGAAAGAGGATGGTGAGTCCGTCTTGCAGTGGCAGGTGATCAGGGAATGTGTTCGGCAAGGTATCCGTGACAGGAGGAAGATCTGGGTCTCCGGGAGAAAGAGTGCAGGGTCTGAATGTGGGAGGTCTAGCGGCTGTGTTGGTGTGGGGGAGCCAGGAGTGTCCGCATCGCTTTTGAAGCTCTTGAGTAGAGCATCCCACTGGTGTGGTATTGGGAACTTCTGAAGGCCTGCAGTTCTTCAGACTGGAGAGTGGTACCCTCCACCAGCGCCCACACCTCCATCGACTGGGTCCAAGCAAGCGGTTGAAGAGTGGACCGCGACTTCCATGCATGTGGAATTCCTCATTTTTTGTGAGAAGAAGTGCCAGATCTATGGACCTGGCAACTGCTTGTTGATTTTTAGGGCGTGGGAACAGGCCGAGTGAGCACGCACCCTAAGTGTGTAGTGTGGGAAACCCAGTGACACGGGAGAGGCGATCAGTAACAAACAACCAGTAGGCAGTTAAAATAGGGGAGGATCAAAGCATGTGCACAAAGTCTGGCTCCTTGTGTAAGCACCAGGGACAAGATGCATAGGTACGGTGGAAGAAACGATTGATCTGTGCAGGGGTGAGGTACACCCTATGTAGAATTTAGAATTGCATCAGTTTGAACTGTGTGTTTTGGTAAACCTCGGCAGGGTAAGCTAGAATCACAGCCCATTGTGCATCACTGAAAGTCAACATCACCATGTCATCCAGGTCCCGCTCAGCAAGCCAGCGTGCCACCCAGTGCAATTGAGCAGCAAGGTAATAGTGCTCAAAATTGGGTGCCCCAAGCATACCCATGTCTGTCGGTAAGCACAGCAGGAAAAAGAGGAGAGGGGAAATGGGGCAGCCCTGTGGAGTGCTGTTGCAGGGATTCTGCAGAGTCACAGAACTATGCTTGGGATCATAGAACCTTAGTAGGCAGAGACTGAGTCATCCTACCACCTGAGAACCCATGATCAACTAGCTATAGTGTCTCACTTGCCCTTCTACTCACTCCCAGAGGAGCAAGTGATTGACACCCCAGAACACAACACTCTTTCACACACCCTTTCACTCTCACACTTGTACTAGTCCACAATAAGATCTGACAGAGACATGAGAAAAATGTAAAATGTTTATTTTAACTATCGTGCTCTAGTATGCAGTATAAGTGCCACAATGAGTAAGAAAATGCCTAACACAAATACGGTCAACATAGTAAGTAGTCCATAAATCATAAAAGGAGCTAAGATTATATAAGACAGGGTAGCCTAACCCCTTTCCCTTCTATAGAAGCAATGTCATTATATATCAGAAGATCTCTGGGTGTAGGCAGCAGACACTGCGCCTTAGCACGCACAGATGAAAGTTTTACATCTCAGGTGCTGCCATGATCTCTTCCCTGGAAAGATCCCTCTCTAAGTGTGTGTTACATATTCTGTGCATAGCTATATGACAAAGTATGTATTCCCAAACAACAGCTGCATTTGTGTGTTTTGTCTATGTGCTGAGGCCTGACCAGAACAAAATAATGCATTGGCATTGTTGTTTGACCTTGCCTACAGTGTGCAGACTAAATCCCAGGAAAGGACAGAACACAAAAACAACAGCAGGTTCTGTGTGAAAGTACAAAGTGGCACAAAGCAAAATCTTTTTTATAGTAAAGTGCGCAAAGCAGAGGACAGTCTGCAACATGCTTATGCTAACATAGGGAAAACGACAATGGGCCTGCACAGGACATATGACAGTGCTGCTTCCTATACAGATGGGATCAAATATGTAGCGACCCATCTTGACATGGACATGGGCTGCAGGGTACAGGAGTTTGATAAGACCAAATATGTGAAGCCCAAACCAAATCTAGATAATACAGCAAATAAGTAACTCCATTCTAAGGAATCAAAGCTCTTCTCCAGACCAAGTACCAGACAGCCAGACTGTGGCCAGCAGCCTGGCACCTGCCCCTAAATCCTAAAGAGGTGGCAAAGATTCTGGGATGTGCTGTGCCCCAGGACAAAGCCTTTGAGATCTTTTTGGACTAATTGCAGAGTCACCTGAGCCAGCTGTTCCACCAAGATTTTACAGAGTATTCCAGCTACTGCATTCAGCATCGCCAAGGGTGGTAGGAGCCAAGGTTGGTAGGATCATGTCCTGGCTTAGGTATGGATACAATCATTGCCTCCCAAAGGTATTGAGGGAGTCAGAAGCACGAAAGTGCTTCATCATACTGGGTTTGGAGAAAGGATACAGTAGCATAGAGTGCGTTTTATAAAACTCTTGAGGGAGCCCATAAGGGCCTGGAGTTTTTCCCAAGGCTAGCAATTGAATGGATTTGCGGATCTCAAAAGGGGTGATGTCCACGTTGAGTTTCAGTGCTGCATCGGAAGAAACCCTTGGTAGGTTCACATCTGCTAAAAAAGCCTCAACAGCAGAATCAGTGATCCCCTTTGCTGATGTGTACAGACGCTCATAGTGTCGGGTTAAGGCCTCATGTATTTCGCTTTGTGTGTGTAATTCCATGGCTGGGGGTATAGTAATGGACAGAATGAGGCGTCTAATTAACAAGGCTAGCAGAGTGCCCTACATGTTAGCTCCAGCATGGGTCCAGGCAGAGTGTGCAGTGTAGTTGAGGCAACACAGGTGCTCTATAAGAGTGGTATGCTCCCGGCATGGCTTGCTGAGCCGGCGTCTGCCCCTGATCGAGGAGACGACTATTGTCTCAAGTTGGAGAAGGTTGTATTCCACTCCTGTGATGTCCCGATCCATCTGCTTTCGCATGCCAGTAACTGCACTCATGCAGTGTCCTCTAATAGCAACTTTGAACGCATCTCATTCCGTTAAGTAGGATGACTCACTGCCAGCATTTGCCTCAAAGTATTCAGTAAATGAGACACTCAGAGTAGCAGGAAGTGCTGCATCCTCTAGCACCTCAGGGCAAAGGTTCCAGGATGGTATAGGAGAGGGTGCGGTGTCCCAGAAGACCTGCAGGTACTGGGGGTTGTGGTCTGGGTGCATCCGCCCCAAATAATCAATTTGTGTCACGTGTGTAGCCAACTCTGTAGAGCAGGTAATGCAATCCAGACGTGCATGCAGGTCATGGGCATGGGATAAGAATGAATATACCCTGTCCCTCTTGTGGCGTTGACACCATATCTCTGTCAGTGTCTAGTGATGGAGCCAGGCATCCAGGCCCTTAGCATTGGAGTGCTGGTTCTCCCCCACCCTCCAAGGTCCAGGCGCACCCGTAAATGGTTTGAGAATAGATGTAGGAGCAGCAAGATCGTGGAAGACCATGCAGCCTTTAAAACTGCCATCACCGCACACCCCCACCTCACCAGAACAACAAAGAAAGCAGCCATCCAGGAATGCATCAATACCAACGCACACAACAGCAAAGAACTCTTCACCGTTGTCATAGAATTTGCCAAACCCAGCACTGTGACAGCAGACATCCCCCCTCTCAAGACCTCTGTGACAACCTCACCAACTTCTTTCACCTCAAGATCAAGGAGATCTACAACAGTTCCATGACCCAAGACCCATCCACCCCACCCACAACCAATGCACCCAATGGCTACGGACCCCAGCAGACCTTCCCCAGCTAGACCACCCTCACCCCTGACGACACCCTCATAATCATGAAGAGGATCCACTCTGGAGCCCCCTTGGATCCCTGCCCTCACCACATCTTCAACAGAGCCGGCAGCTCCATCACACCCGAACTCTGTCACACCATCAACTGCTCCATCGAGTCCACCACCTTCCTGAAAAACTGAAAGCACACAGAGATCAACCCCTGCTAAAGAAACCATCTGCCGACCAGACAGACCTCAAGAACTACAGACCCGTCTCTCTGCTCCCTTTCCCACCCAAAGTCATTGAGAAAGCTATCAACGCACAACTCTCTGAGTTCATTGAAACAAACCACATCCTGTACCTCTCCCAATCGGGCTTTAGAAGCAACCACAGCACAGAGACAGACTACAGACGACATCCGCTCCCTCCTTTACCGAGGCGAAACTGCTGCCCTCATCCTCCTGAACCTCTCAGCCAACTTCTACACTGTCTCCCACCACATCCTCTGCACAAAACTCCAAGATGCCAGCATCCATGACAAAGCCCTAGAATGGATCTGCCCCTTCCTTACCGGCGGAACACAGAAAGTCAGACTTCCACCGTTCAACTCAGAACCCACAGAGATCAGCTGCAGAGTGCCTCAGGGATCATCCCTGAGCCAACCGCTCTTCAACATCTACATTGCCCACTTGCAGCAATTGTCAGAGGTCACCGACTAAACATTGTCTCCTATGCCAACGACACCCAGCTGATTGTCTCCTTCACAGATGAACCCACAGCCGTCAAGAGCAACTTCCACAACGGGATGAAGGCAGTGGCCACCTGGATGAAGGATAGCTGCCTCAAGCTTAACTCCAACAAGACCAAAGTTCTCATTCTGGGCTCCAAACCCCTCCTCCTGGGATGACTCTTGGTGGCCCTTGGTGCTCGGAACCCCCCACACCCACGGACCACACACGAAACCTCAGCATCATCTTGGACTCCTCGCTTTCAATGAACCACCAAGTCAACACCATTTCATCCTGCTGCTTCCACACGCTCCACCTGCTTCGTAAGATCTACAAGTGGAACCCACTAAGTCCAGGAAAACCGTCACCCATGCGCTCATCAGTAGCAGACTCGACTACAGCAACGCACTCTACACTGAAACACCCAGAAACTCCAAAACAAACTGCAGAACATCCAGAACGCCTCCGCCAAAATCATCATGAACATCCCATTCCACAGCCACATCACCAGCCCCCTGAGAACCTTCACTGGCTACCTATCAACAAAATAATTACCTTCAAGCTACTCACGCACGCCTACAAAGCTCTCCACAACACAAGACCGGCATACCTCAACCACCGCCTCTCCTTCACCACAGTCCCACCAGTCATCTCCGCTCTGTCTATTTGGCCCTGGCCACCATCCCACTGATCCCAAGATCACAGCTGGAAGAAGATCGTTCTCCTACCTTGCTGCGAAGATCTGGAGCTCCCTGCCTCTGCATCTCAGGCAATCACTGTCGCAATTCAGGACAGACTTCAAGACCTGGCTCTTCGACTGAACCGCAGATACCCCCCCCCCACCTCAGTGCCTTGAGACCCTCACGGGTTAATAGTCGCGCTATACAAGAAACCTGATTGATTGAGGGATCGTGGTAGGACCTGTTCAGTACTGTGTCTAGTACGCTGTTGAAATCCCCACCCAGTAGCCAGGGGATGCCCCCTCCAGTGTGCTGGGACCCCAGTGAGAAGAACCTGGAAGGTGGGTGTTCTGTGCTTGGGGCATAAATAGTGCTGAGCAACAGGCGTCGCTGCTCAAGTGTGCCTTCCACAAATAAGTAGCGACCGTCAGGGTCTACAGCTGAGTTGGTGACCACGAAGCTGGTCCCCACCTGAACCCAGATCAGTACCCTTCTTGCGTATGAGCAGCAGTTTGTCAAGTAAACCTGACCCATCCAGCAACAGAGGAAGCATGCGGATTCCACCTGAGTGATGTGTGTCTCCTGTGAAAGTGCTATGTTGGCACCTTGACAGCACAAGTAAAAATCGAATAGCACCGGGAGGGGGTGTGCATTCTCCGAATGTTCCAAGTGATCACATTGAGGTTATGTGCAGGGGGCATGAGATTGGGATGACAGTCAGGGATAGTTGCTGTGTGGGCAACCGGGCTAGAGGGAAGTGTGTGTAGGTGGAAGTGTGCAAAGGCTTGCGTGCAGCCTGAGACAACGAGATGGGGAAGGAGAAAAAAAAGAATATTACTGGCAGGGCGCAAACAGCACCTCGCCCAAACTGGATTGAACTGTACACCAAGTATACACCAAGTAAACAGTGCAGTATGGGAAATGCTTGGTTAGCAACATAATGGGCGGGTCTCTCCGGGCAGGGCCCCATGTGCAGGAGAGAGTTGTGCAAGAGGCCTATGTCATGGCGGTTTGTACTGGTAAGAAGGGGTTTTTCAGCATGCGCGGGGGTCTCCTCCTTCTTAAAGCGCATTGATCTCATAGCGAATAAGTGATTGAGGGGAGAGAAAGTTGGTCCCTTGACCCCTCCTCTGGGGGTTAAATACTGAATTAATACCGAATACACTAAAGGAGTAAGAGGTGAGAGAATCAGAGATACAGAGTAGGATATAACTGCATACATAGACGTGAGATAAGGGTGGGGCGAGATAAGAACTAGGAGACAGAGAAAAACATGGTAGCAGTAGCAGCAGGTCTGGACTGGGAGCCATAAGCAGCCCTGCGTCATTTGGTCCTACCAGACTCTCCCCACCTCCCTCTGTGAAGTGAGTGCGCTGAGCAATCTCTGCTTTTGTAATCGAGTGGGGATATTCTCCTCATCAAAAAACTGGAAAACATGTGCACCTTATAACACTTTTTTATGACATAATTTAAGATCATAGCTTTTCAAGCATAGTAAATTATGATTTTAGGGTGCACCATGACATACGGTGATGGCGTAAACAACAAGGAAGGCACTGACTTTCCTATGAATAATGCTAAAAATATGTTGAGTACGAAAACAAGAATATAAACACAAGGCCACCAACCAACCTACTTCTGTTGGCGAAACTACCCTACCCTCAGAGAGTGGCAAACAAGCCCAAAAGGGTGAGGGGCTGTTTAGCCGAGTCAATCCTTAGTGGCATGACAGTAATTCATCACAGAAAGAGAGACCCCCAACCCTATCTATCATTAGCTTGAATGTGAATGGGTCTAATTTCGGTAGACCAGGTACAAACTTTGTTATGCTCATAAATATATTACTAGTGCAGAATATCCCTGCTGATGATAGACTGACTGCAAATTCACATCTACCAACAGTGTGTCTGTTACTGCGAAGCAGCATGTCGATGCGCGAGTCTACAATGAAGGAATTACATGCATATATAACAAGCATTTGCAATGCAATAGGTCTCGCATTTACGAGAGTTTGAGCTATTGGCATTATAAATGACAATGCCTTTTATCTATGTGTTATTTTTTTTAAAACAGATAAATAAAAGGCATTGTCATTTACAATGACAATAGCTCGAACTCTAGCAAATTCGAGACCTATTGCATTGCAAATGCATTAGGAGTGAGCTGTCCTGCCTTTTCCTGCTGGCAAGAGCAGGCAGGAAAAAGCTCTTTGAGAAAGTAGTGCTCGGAGGCTGTAATTAAAGCCTTCCCGAGCAACTACACACGTAATAGGTGGTGTCCTCATGGCATGTTACAAAATGGGAAAAGGTGGTACTAAGGAGACACTACGAAGCCTATTGACTGATGAAAAGCCACAGGGGCAGATTTACAAGCCCCTTGCGCCACTTTTGCTTCATTTTTCCTATGTTAAAAGTGACGCAAAAGTGGCGCAAGGGGCTTGTAAATAAGCCCCACAGTTTACAATGGATAATGACACAAGCCAATGAACAAACTGGGTGGAGAGTGGGCGGAGCTTCACATCCATATCTTAATACTGCATGCCTTGCAGAGCAGTGCATGCGCTGCCCAGGCTCGACCTAAAAATGTAATCATGCTTGCCATGAAATAAACGTAGATGAAGAAACACAACTATTGCTTCAGGCAGCTTGCTATATTTTTTTATACTTGGATTTCATCAAATGAATGCTATTGATTATTATGTAATAGCTTGCATTATTGATACATTTAAGAGAAGGTGCACCACTGCATACGAGTGCAGCGTGCTATCCATGGATTGCGGAAGTTTGTGATCATGTACTAATTTGATGCACAGAAGCAGATTTTTGACTATGTGAGTGCTAAACAAAACAAATATATTAGATAGTAGCACACATAGAAATGTGAAAAGAACGTTTAAAAGCTTGTTTACCTACATTCTTTTCAGGTAACAAGGGTTAGTTCACCTTAAAGTTAAACAAAACCACATTTTGAAACAAAGAGCTGCTTGGTTCACTGAGTGCAAAACACTTTTGAACATATGTGTTTTATTCCATTTTAGTGGACATGTTTGAGTAACCATACCATGCACGCATCTAACATTAAAAATAAAACTTACCAGGCTGCAGCTGTGATCTCGGGTGATGGGAGTGAAGCAGCAGTGATTCCTGGAGGATTGGAACTGCTGCCAGCTCTCATTGGCTGACCTTGTTATGAATCAGCCAATGAAAGGAGGCAGCAGTCCCTTACTCATCACAGAGTGGGAAGGGGTCAGTGAGACTGCTGATCCCACCCTGTGAGGAGCATCACTGATGGACACTCTGCCCCAGACACTTCAGGGCTTAAAACTCAAGCACCCAGGTTCGAGTCTTTCAGTGACAGTCCCCCTCATCATGAGTGGGAGGTTCACAAAAGACTTTGTAAGGCTGAAGAGGCTATGCCCACCCGGCTCTGAAATCTTCAGCCTGTCAATTTTCGACTCAGGCAGCCTTCCCCCTGTAAATTTAGGGCCTCATTTACAAAGAATTTGGCATAGGGCAGTGCTGCAAGTTTTTGCTGCGCTGCCCTACACCAATTTGAAAGGGCAGGAATGCACTGTATTTACAAGACACAGTACATTCCTGTCCTTTCAGCCTGCACCAGCGCACAATTTGGTGCCTAGTGACAATGCAGGCACTCTTGCTACATGAAACAAGGGTGTCTGCATTGTTGGCAGGATTGTTTTCATGCAGGAAGGACCATCTTGCTGCACAAAAACAATCCCGAGAGGCGTTTTCCTCATTTGTCCGCTATCTATGCAGAATGCTCTCTGAGGCATAAGGTTTTGGCACTGCCCCAGGTTTACGTGATTTTGTAAATCTAGGGCAGCATCAAAATCCATGGATGTTGCATGGAACACCCACCGCAACGCCTATGGAATGCCTCCTTGACGCAGAGTAAGACAACGCAGTGCTTTGCACTGCCTTGCCTTACTCCATATCTATGAGGCCCTGCAAAGCCACAAGGGGGGCTTTGCATCGCCTCATAGATATGATTAAGAGGCCTGTGCCACTGGAGCATCAACAAAAAGTGATGCTCCAGCAGCTCAGGCCTTTATAAATAATCCCATTAGTTCATGCACAGTGCCTGGCTGCCTGACCGGACTATGAAGAGTGTCAGTCAGGCTGACCATTGCTCAGCTTGACAGACACTCTTCCTGCTCAAAAAAATATGGAGGGTGTAGGTAGACTTCAGTAATAGGACCAGAGGAAGCTGAATGTAGGGATGGAAGTGAGAGAGAAGGAGAGAAGCATAAAAGCATGGAAGTGAGAGGGAAAGTGAGTGGCCTATGGCAGGAGAAAACAAGTGCAGGTGGAGCTGAAAGAAAGAAAATAGTAATAGAGAGAAGAGATGCGAAATTTAAAGATGTCTTGCGACAAATGTAGTTAGTACACAAATATAAGGTGTGGCTGCAAAAATGTGCCTCATTTGTGCAGTGCTGACCAGTGGCGGCTCGTAAAGGTAAACTCTGTGAGGCGGTGAGGCGGGGAGGGGGTGGGCCGGATGGGCAGGTAGTGGAGTTTGACATATGACAAGAAAGGTGAAAGTAAATAAATAAATAAATAAAACGACTTACCTTGCGTGCACCGTATTGCCGAGTTAGCAATGCGTCGAGCGCAAGGTAAGTGGTTTTATTTCTTTCTTTACTTTCACCTTTCCTGTCGTATGTCGAACTCCACTACCCCCCACCTTGCCCCGCCCCCGCCTGCTACAACGCCCCAGAGTGCTACCTGTGCGAGCCGCCACTAGTGCTGACACCAGTCTTCATATCTTTGCCCACGCCGCCAGTACTCCATATCTTCACCTTTGTAAATTTGGTTTTCCAACCTTACCACTGAACTGCCATGGTTGGCACGAGTAACAGCGGTGGGGCAGTGGGGCGGGCAGGGCAGATGGGGGGGAGTGGCCAGACAATGGGATAGGGAAAGTAAAATAAAAAAATAAATAAACCCACTTACCTTGAACTCAGCGCTTCGCCGACTTGGTGATGCGGCGAGCACAAGGTAAGTGGTTTTATTAATGTATTTATTTTACTTCCCCTATCCAATCGTCTGTCCACTTCCCCCCCAACCACTAGCCCACCACGCCACACCCCCGCCCCACCGATTTTACCTGTGACGGCCGCACCTGCCACTGCATAGTGGGCCCGATTCACAGAACTAGTCTGAGACAAAATCCTAAACTTACTACTTTTGGTATTCACAGAAGGCATTTAGTAGTAGTAAAGTTAGGATTTTGTTTTAAGTTTGTCTTAAGTTTGTCTTAAGTCTGTCTTAAGTCTGTCTTAAGTCTGTCTTAAGTTTGTCTTAAGTCTGTCTTAAGTCTGTCTTAAGTTTGTCTTAAGTCTGTCTTAAGTCTGTCTTAAGTCAAACTCAAGACAAAATCCTAACTTTACTACTACTAAATGCCTTCTGTGAATACCGAAAGTAGTAAATTTAGGATTTTGTCTCAGATTAGTTCTGTGAATCAGGCCCAGTGAGTCCAACAGCACCTGTGTCGAGAGTCCTTGTGTTTGAAGAGGCAGGTTCGTGCTTCATTAGGCCATACAGTACCTCTGGGATAGTTTACACACATATTATGTGTGGTTTGGAGCACATTATTGAATGTATTATTAGTGTTGCTGTTATAAATTAGAGAAAATGTTATTCGTTCTCAAGAGCCATTTCAGTGCTGCGAACTAGATTTGTGTGCTAAACTGAGGTAGCGAAGTGAAAGTAATTGAGCGGAAAACAGCTGGGAAATCACAGTGCCCTGAAAGCAAAGCACATAATTGTTTTTCTTAGTTGAAGTTCGAATATATTAAATTTGTCATATAAAGGATAGTTTGGGTCTGACATCAGAAGGCATACATTTGAGAATGGTAAAGAACCCAAATATGAAGATTAGATCATGACGTTTCATTTGGCACAAACAGTTCAGAAGAGAAATAAAGAAAAGCAAGAGGCTATATTATTGATAAGCGAAGTATTATTGTTTTCTAAAGAATATTATTGACAAAAATAATAGTAACAACAGCAACAAACAACAACGAATCAGCAACAACAACAATAGTACTAATAATACATAATAATATTAATAACAATAATATAATAAGAACAACAACAGTAACATTAATATAATACTACCAATAATAACAACACTAATAATTATAATAATGTTATTATTATTATTATTATTATTATTGTTATTATCAGCATAATCAGTATTATTATTATTATTATTATTATTATTAATAGTATTATAATTATTACATTAAAAATAGTTTGCTTGCCTTTTAAAATCATCCACAACCCCACCTCACCCCACCTTGGATACAAACTGATAACTTCCAGAAACACAAAAACCTAAAAAATTAACCCATTATGAGACTAGAAACCTTATACAGTCAGAAATTCTCCCATTTTTTCTTCGGATTGTTAGCATCAACATGAAAAATATTAGAATTTTCACCACAGAAACAGTCTTATTTATTCCTAATCAGAAAACATTAAAAAACGTTGCTATTCTGATACCCTTGGATGTACAATGGCTCTCCACGTGCTCTGTCTGTACCCTTTCTTTCCCTCTCTGTAGTCTTCCCCAGGAGATAATTCCCCCTCTTTGCACTCCCCGGAATCGTTTGCTCCTGTTCTGCACATGGGTACTCACAAACATTTACTCCGGGGCCACACCGTACAGTCTGGTATGTGCCTGAGGGCCGCATCGAAGCCATGGCATTCCCAAGGAGACAGAGTAGGGTGGAGAATTGGATGGAAAAAGAACACCCCTTTTCCAAAGATTTCTAGAAAATGATTTTTTTTCAAATCTTTTTTGTACATTTTATATTCTGTTACCTGTAGGTTGTAAGATCAAGAAGCCTCACACGGTCACACAATAAAAGTGGGATGCTAGTGAAGAGGCAATCACGAGGTGCTAGGGCCTAGCACCTCGTGATTTCCTCTTCACTAGCATCCTACTTTTATTGTTTCTCTCCAGTTTTTGCATGTCATGTCGATTTAACAACCATATGAGGCTTTTTTACTTTTCCATATTAATTCTCTGATGCATTATACAGAAAACTTTAATATGAATAAATAAATAAATAAATAAATGACTAAATAAATAATAAAAACTAAACGTATCATGTATATTATGATGAAGCATGCTAGGCTGAATCAACCCTTGTGAAATTTTAATCTATGACTTTTAGGTTACACTCAGGAATTTCCAGTTGTTTTTATTCAACACAAGACCAGTAAAAATATCAGTCAAATGTAAGATTTATAACTTGTATGTTCAGATACAACCTGCACAATAGCTGCCAACAGCACTCGGGACGGTATGCTGAGACTGGCTCGGCCAAACAGAATGCTGAGTAAACTGTCATTAAAAGCTTTTAACACCCTAAGCAAACGGCCACAAGGTAATAAGGTTTCATTTTGGGCACAGCTGAATGGTATGCATGTATATGCATGTGGTGTGCTGTAAGTGAATGTACACCAGTTAGTTATGCATGTAGTCAATCCTGGATGAACAGATTACTTATTAAAATTGTCACATATTTAAAAAAAAAAAAAGAATTATTACGGGGTTTATGGTTGTCCCCTTCATACTTTTTGGTTTTATAAGAGGAGATGGTGGACTATTAAAGCATACTTGGCGTAGAAAATTAGCCTTTAAAATGCAGCTTTCATTGTCGCCACTCTGAATCTTTTTATTGCTGTATGTCCGGCTCCGTTCTCAATCGCCCTTTCATTTGCACATTAATCTGTGGTTCCTTTTAGCTTTTGCTTCTCACGACTCTTTTCCATGTTTCATCCCTGCCAATTATTTTGTTTCAGAAATAATCCCTTCTGTATCTGTATTATTGTTGGGTGTATTTCCGATCGATGATTCATTATTCGGGGTAACTTGGACCCATGATGTAGTGCTAAGAAATGGTGCAATTGCATTGTCGCTCGTTAGGTCGAGCCTCGACCTGTTGTATCTCTTCGTGGGCATTTGGCAAACACACTGATTGCCATTGGTTACTATCTGTGGCATTCTGAAATGGTGGCTTGTCATTGGTGCATTTGTGTAAATGCCCCTCTTTTGCGTGCTCAGTTCCTTGCCTGGCGATTTCGATAAGAGAGCGGTTTTGTTTGGCCATCACACTGTACAGCGTGTGATGGCCGCTCCTCCGTCCTTCTGTATGGGCATTGCAGCCCTATACCCAGCTTGTTTAACCTCCAGTCAGAGGTGGATTATCAAAACGGGCTTTGGAGCGGCACCCCCCTTCCCATATTTAGAGTGAGCTGCCCCACTGGCCTTGCATTTTGTACACTGGAAGCTTAACAGAAGCCTGCCTGTAAGAGTGCTGCATGATAACATGCTCTTCTGTGCACCAGTAAGTGCTGAGCCAGTTCTTTCGATGCCGAGAGCTCTCTTTAAATGCAATCGCTGGCTTGTGCATGTGAGGGCGTAATTCACATACCATTCTAAACGAAGTGAGCTTAATCCCTCACTCCCACGCCAACAAAGCTTTTCCACAAGAAAGCTCAACACTCACCCATTGTATCCCTGACCCTAACCACGCTTGGAGTTTCTCATCTTCTTTCCAAGCGATGGTGGCTAACCACAGACGTCACTTTCACAGCAGTAGGTCCCAAGACATTCCGAGCCCTTAAAACAAGCTTACATACAGTGCCACCTTTGTAAAATGCACAAACCGAGATAGAATAAGAATAGCAACAAAAAAGGCCTACTTGTTGCAACAATCGAATAATCAATGTGGAGATATTTAAAACTGGTTTTATGGGGGGTTTTATGTTTGTTTACATCTTATTTTATAGCGATTTATCTTTTGCACCAAAGTTGTTAATGTGCGTTCAAACTTGCTTTTTGTGAACAATGTCTTTCCATGGATTGCATAGGAGAACTCAAGACCCTTGACTTGCAAACATTATGAATAAACAAAAAGTGGTTCTGTCGGGTTGAAGAAGCAGCTTCCTGCACAAAAACAATCCATAGAGGCATTTTCCTCTCTCTATGTCCACCCTAAGGAAACTCCAGGTGGCCCAGAACTGCGCAGCACGACTTCTGACAGGTTTCAGTAGCACGCAGTCAGCTAGCCCCAGTCTGAAAGCCCTTCATTGGCTACCAATAAAGGAAAGAATCTCCTTTAAAGCCTTATGTACTGCTCATAAGACCCTTAGGGGCACAGGCCCCCGAATTAATCAGCCTCTGATCACCGCCTACTTCCACAGGGAATCTCTCCGTTCGGAGAATTTAAATTTAGCCTACACTCCTAAAATTAACAGGCAGCGGAGCGGAGGCCGCTCCTTTTCATATAATATAGCTGGACTGTGGAACTCCCTCCCTCTCAATCTCCGACATGAAACTGCCCACCTCTCTTTCGGGAAGGGTCTTAAAACATGGCTATTCCAGAAGAGTAATTGCTTGCCTTCCCTTATCAGCCTTAACTGCCGCTAGCGCTGGGATGCCTCAGGGTAGCCATGCGCTTTATAAATGCTAATTAATAATAATAATAATAATAATGTGTGCTGCAGAATGCAGAACACATAGAAAGAGGAAAAAACGAGGAGCAATAAAGATATTTCTGTTTGTTACACCTATCCTGGGGAGGCATATCTTTTTGATGCATTCCCAGGTTTACCAGGTTTGTAAATCTGGGAATGCGTCAACAACCATGGGATTTGCATCGGAACACCCACTGCAATGCCCATGAAATGCCTCCCTTGCGCAGAGTAAGACAGCGCAGCAATTTGCGCTGCGTTGCCTTACTCCAGATTTATGAAGGCATTCAAAGCCACACAATGTGGCATTGTGTGGCTTCATAAATCTGACTTAGAGGCTTGCTTCACGCAGGTACCACTTTGTGTGGTGCAAACGTGGCATAAGCATCTCATAAATCTGCCCCAGAGTTTTTTGGTGACAATAATGCCTGAAAATAGCTTTGCAATTTGGGCCCTATGTGTGCACTGGGCCCTTCTCAGTCCTTTCAATGGCCCATGAAATACATGAAGGGACTTCACAAAAGAGGCACATGAGAAGAAAAATATAAATAAAAGACTCAACCCTCTTCTCATCATTATAAATAACGTAGATTATTTTCTCATTTAAAGTGCCTCTACAAACAGTATTCATTTATATGAAAGTGTTCGCTTCATTAAGAAATATAGTACAAGAACCAAGACCAAGAACTTTTTGTGTATATCATTTTGCAATCGTTTTTCATGCCACTACACCACACATTGAAAATCACAAATAGTCCAAATAGTCACTGCGGTGATAGCAGAAATTCACTCAAAGGACTGAATTCACATAATTCTTATTGTTGCTAAACCACATGCTTTTGTATAAAATGTATGAACTATATTATCAGCAATTGTTTTTTCCAAATCATATTACATAGATTATTAAATCAAATAAACAAAGGGGATTGCAACATATACACATTATCCCAATATCTGCTTCAATGGTTTTCCTCTACAGGCACATTTACTGAAATAAGCATATCTCTAACAGGGTGCAGAGACAGAGGGGCCGATTCCGATTCAGGCCGGAAATCTCTCCGACCGAGCCGGACCCGGAGAGATTTCCGACCGAATCGGACCCTAGCAGTCCGACCGAACGAATACGATGTGTTCGCATGCTATCGGACTCGATTCGGTCGGACTCCCATTGAAGTCAATGGGAGCCGGTCGTACAACGCGTACGCGGGCTCCCATTGACTCAATGTGTGCGAGGCGAACAAGGGCGCCCCCTACAGCGGGTACGCCTCGAAGCGACTCACGGCGTACATGCACAGGTAGGGGGGACCCATGGATCCCCCTGTGTGCGACTCGCGCGGCTAGGCGTACAGGGGGGTCCGACACGGACCCCCAAAGTGCGGCTCCGACTGCTCTTTCGAGCCGGACGGCGCGAGTTGGTCGGACTGCTCGCGGCGCGCATCGTACTTACCCGGCCGGGGAACGTCTCCATTGCGCGGTGCGAGTCGTGTCCGTGCGAGTCGGTCGGAGCGGTTGGGTCCAGCGAACGAGTCGGTCGGCGATTTCGCATACGTTCGCCTCGTACTCGCTCGCCCGGACACACGTCCGACTCGGTCGGGAAACAGGGCTCCGAATCGGATCCGGTAATGCTGAGTCCGATTCGGAGCCCTACCGGCCGAGATCGGAATCGGCCCCAGAATATCAAGTACAAAATATCGAGTTGCACAAATATCGAGTCATTAATATCATGGGTCAGGAATATCGACAGCAAGAATATCGTGATCAAGAATATCGACTTAAGGTAAGAAATATTGTTTTTAAAAATATCGAAGTGTTGAATATCGTTTGCAAAAATATAGTTGTTAAAAATATAGTTTTTTATTATTGTTATGCATTTTAGTATATATTTTAGTATATATTTTATACGTATGTGAAGTATGTTTTGTATGATTTGTTTGTATTTTTAAGATATGTGTTACATTTTTAGTAGTTATTAATTTTTTTTTATTTGAATTTAGTGCTTTTAGTACCGTAGCGGGTTGTGGCTTTACAGGGGAATAGGGTGGGAAGCAATTTAATTATATAAAATGTATTATTTTTTTTAAATGGAATTTTGTGTTTTTAGTTCCGTTGTTGTGGGTTGTGGGTTTATAGGGAATAGGGTGGGAAGTAATTTAATTATATTAAATGTATTAATTTTTTAAATTTTATTTTTGCATTGTTTAGTTCCGTAGCGGGTTGTGGGTTTATAGGGGAATAGAGTGGGAAGTAATTTAATTACATTTAATGTATTTATTAATTTTTATTTATTAATATTTGTTTAATTAAGATGTTATGGTGTTAAATGTGTACATTAATTTATTATCAATTAGTTAATAATTGGTTGTTAATTAATTTTAATTAATTAATTGGTAATTAATTATGGTAATTGTGTAATTAATTTTAGGTGTGTGTTGTGATTATAGGGTAAATGGTGAGAAGAAATTTATTTTTAATTTATGAATTAATAATTGTTTGTTAATTAATTTTAATTAATTAATGTGTAATTAATTTTGGGAATTGTGTAATTAATTATATTTGTGTGTGGTAGTTTTTATAGGTGTAAAGGGTGGTAAGTAAATTATTTTTAATTGATGAATTAATAATTAGTTGTTAATTAATTTTAATTAATACATTGGTAAATAATTATGGTAATTGTGTAATAAATTTTATGTGTGTGTTGTGGTGTTTATAGGAGTAAAGGGTGGGAAGTAATTTGTGTTTATTGAATTAATATATAGTTCTTAATGTTAATTATTTGATTTTTATTTTGGGTAAATGTTTATTTTTTTGTGTTTTGTTTTTACTTTTAAAGGGGTAAAGAGTGGGTATTTACAAAAATGGTATTTAATTATTAGTTGTTACTAGTAACAGTTTTTCTTTGAAAAATAATATATAATTGTGTTTTATTATGTTATAGTTTAATTTAGGTGTGTGTTGTGGATATTAGAGTGTTAAAGCTTGTGTACTCAATGTTTATTTTTATTTCTTTTATTAATACGATGTTTTTTAATTGATTATTAATTATGTTAATTATGGAAATAAATGTAATTAAACATGTTGAAGTGTTTTGTTATTGGTGTAGTGTTATAGGATATGAAATAAAATGAATACATTTGTGTTTTAAATAATTGTTTTGTGTGTTAATATTTGCTACTTTTAAATAATTATTGTTTATAAATATATTTATTAATTTATTTTATACGTTATTTGTAGGTTTTTGTTATATGTAATTAATATTATAATATGTGTTCTTTTTATATGTTTAATATTTTTAAATTTATATTTTTTAAATATTGTTTTTTATTTTTATGATTTTTTAAATTTTGTAATATTTTTTGTTTTTTTTCCAACTGTTCCAACTGTATCATTAGTAGTTTTTACCCTTCCGCTATCAAACACTTTCCCTACTGTTGCACTCAATGGAGTGGGAATACAAATTTCTACCCCTCCGCTATCCAACACTTATCCTATTGTTGCATTCAGTGGAGTGGGAATAGTAATTTTTACCCCTCTGCTATCTAACACTTTCTCTATTGTTGCATTTTTTGGAGTGGGAATAGTAATTTTTACCCCTTCGCTATCCAACATTTTCCCTATTGTTGCACTCACTGGAGTTGGAATAGTAAATTTAATCCCTCTGCTAACCAACACTTACCCTACTGTTGCACCTACTGGAGTGGGAATAGTAATTTTTACCCCTCCGCTATCCAACATTTTCCCTACTGTTGCACTCACTGGAGTTGGAATACTGGGTCGGATGGGAAGCAAGATGGCGGCCGCTTGAGGCCATTGTAGCGATCCTGCCATTCACACCGTAAAATGGATCTTTATGGGCTAGGGGGAAAAAGATAAAAGACCATCCTTACCGGTTTGAACGGAATGCCCTTGGACGCCGAAGTGTGTTGTACCTCTGGTGACTCCCGATCGGGGCTCGAAATCTGCCCGGGGGGTGTGCTGCTCCAGGAGTGCTGTTCGGTGCTCCATCAGCTGGTAAAGTTGGCCCTTGTCTACACAGGCTGTGGGCACTGTCGGAGGAGAGGGGGCGGAGTAATGGGCCCAAAAGCTGCGTGTGCTGCAAAGGGAAAGCCGGCCGTACCCCGACGGGGAATTCAGATCCAGCAGCCGGCGGGGGCAACGTCAGACAAGGACCAAAACAGACGCTACTTCCAGCAAAGCTGGCTCCGGAGAGTGAAGCGGCATCTGAAAAAGGAAGAGGCGGGGTTTCGTCGAATCGATGCCTCCCTGGAGTTACAGTGCTGGAGCTGCTCCGCGCTCCAGGAGGGAAGCAGGCTGATGCTGAGGCAGCAAGTCCTGCAGAAGGACCGGTGCAAGCAAGTGGATCACTAGCTGCAGATGGCGTGGTGCAGCGAGCGGGCATGGTTGAAGAGCCACACTCAGGGGCTGCGATCGTAAGTACCCCCAAAGAGGGAGATCTTATTAATACAAGCAAGGTTAAGACACTGGGAGCACGTAAGCAGGAGGGATCTCGATACTTGATAATATCTTCAAATCTGGACAATATGAGTGGGGGTGTTCAGCAGTCAGGGGGAGGAGACCTAAGGGAACAATCAATTGTAAAAGGCCCCCCATCCGCTAAACTGGCCCAGCAAGTGGGTGCTATAGATCAGTCCCATGCCCATGATCAAGGCACTATACAACCAAACCTAGAGGTTGAGATAGACCCTAGTGATTATTTTTTTTCCCTCTCAGACGGTCCAGAGTGGTCTGCCGACGGCTCAGGATCTTCTATAGCCTCAAGTGAGAATGACAGTGACCCAGATGCAGCTGGGGATTCCCTCTTCACAACAGCACGGAGGGTTGGGGGGAAAAGAATGGGGCACAATATGCAGAGGGACGCAAGCTTGAAATGGGACTATTCCCTAACGGACTCTCTAAACACCATTCAAACCGCTACGCCACAGGGAGCCCCTGGTATGCATCCCCCTACATTAAAAACAGTGCTTCAAACAATTATGCAGCACCGGGAAGAGACCCGGGCAGATGCCCGTAAAGCCCAGAACGCAGCAAGGAAGGTACAGGGCGCGGTCAGAAAACTGACCAAGACCTGCAGCACTATCGGGGAGCGCCTGACAGAGCTCGAAACCCGAATTAATAATGTTGAAACGGAGGTGGCTGACAAGCTTACGCAATCCAAAGCGCAAGAGAAGCAAATCACGGACATCCAATGGAAGCTGGAGGAGCACGAAAATCGCAAGCGGCGTAATATTTGAGAGTCCTGGGAATCCCCGAAAGAAAGGAAGGATCAGACATTAGAAGTTATATGTTAGATCTCGTCCGGCAAGCGTTCCCGGAGCTCTCGGACTGGAACTGGCAGGAAGAGGTCCAATGAGTTCACAGGGGCCAAGCCAAGGGCAATCCTGGTTTTCTTTGGGAACTTTCTTTTAAGGCAGGCGATATTTGAAAAAGCCAGACCCGAGGCCAGGAGAAATGTTGGGGATGTCTCATTTTTTGTCAGACCGGACTTCTGTCACACCTACGTCAAAAGAAGGTAGCGACTCCGCCAGCTAATCAAACCCTTCCAGGATAAGGGTGCCAATGCCTTCCTGAACAATCCAGCATCTTTAAAAGTGGTCTGGCAAGGCGTAACAAAAGTTTTTTATGTCGGAAATATAAGCTAATGAGTTTTTGATAGGGCTTAAGCCAGAGCATTACAATGGTTTATGCTAAACCAGACTAAGGGAATTTAT
Organism: Calotriton arnoldi; assembly: GCA_963921515.1. NCBI lineage: Eukaryota > Metazoa > Chordata > Amphibia > Caudata > Salamandridae > Calotriton > Calotriton arnoldi. Next base: position 730,401 of record CAWUFW010005086.1, read on the forward strand.
GTAATGATAAGGTTGGGATCCCAGTCTCTCTATCTCCTTCAAGAGTGGGGTTTTTTTTTTTTCTCTTTTTTCTCTCTAGTCTCTTTTTAGGACTACTGTGGTATTGCTAGGGGTAGATTCCCCTTCCCATGGAAATTAAAGCCTAATATGCACGATAGATCACGGTATTGGCAAATCTCTCTCAATCTACCTACAGATCGATGTGTGGTCTGGATTCTTCCCGGAGAGGAGAGTATGGGGGGAGATGGGGGGAGCCAGGAGGGGGGTCGGGGTGTCATGGGAGAGGGGAAGTAAGGAGGGGGAGCACGAGAGCTCTTTGTGGGGGGCTAAGGGGGAGAAACCAAAAAATGGGTGTAAAAAACTCAGAGAGGAACTAAGAAGGTACTAAGGCAAGATTGCAAGCCAATAAGGATAAGGACAGAAGATTGTATAAAATGTCCCTACCAGGGTTGGTTAAAAAAGATAAGAGTTAAAATCAAAAGGATTACTCATCTAGACCAGATGGGTAAGATCACTATCTGTTCAGTGAATGTAGGGGGTTTAATGGACAGGAACAAGTGGTCAAGGGTCATGGAGATGATACAATCTATCGCCACAGACGTAGTCTTTCTCCAAGAGACACACATATCATGGGACAAAAGGGGGCTAATTGCGGCTAAGGGGTATTCTCTATTGGCATGTTCTTCACAAAGTTCAAGAATCAGAGGGGTGGCCATTTTAGCAAAAAATAAAATAGGACTGAAAAAACAGAGATTGGTCGACGCATGTGGAAGATGGGCCTTGGTAGAATTAGAGGTGGGAATAATGATAGGCACGGTTTATGGTTCAAACCAGGATGACCCAAAGGTATTAGAGGATTTGGAGCTAGAGTTTGCATCTTGGCCCACCCCCCTGATTATGTGTGGTGATTTTAATATTCACTTAGTAGTGGGGAGAACCGTGACTAGTAGATATCAAGGAAGGAAGCCCAGAGTCTACAGAGCTTTATAATCACTTATGAGAAGCCATGGATTGATGGATGTATGGGACTCAAAGCTCCCCTCGGACCCCGGGTACACTTATTACTCGTGTCCTCACAAGAAATACGTCTGCTTGGATTACTTTTTCATCTCAAAACAGATTCTGGCTGGGGCGGGGATAGAAAAATTGCCAAAATTAATGTCGGATCATAACCCCTTGATTCTTGAGGTAAAGGTCCAGCAAACCCAAAAACAGCAGCGCCAATGGACGTTCAATAGAAAACTTTTGGTAGATCCGGACTTTGTTGGCCATTTCAAAAAGTGGATAATGGACTACTTTAATATTAATAGATATAGCGCCTCACGTAATATGGTATGGGATGCCTTCAAGGCAGGGCTAAGGGGGAGATGGTTAGCTTCGTCTCTCACAAGAGAAAACAACAGGAGCTGAAGAATAAGAAGTTGCTAGTCAAGCTCAGGGACTTGGGAAGAGAACACCTCGCCAAGATATTACGGGGGGATGTTGTTACAACTCAGCTAGACATCATGTTGACTAAGGCGGAGATAAATGCATATTATACCCAGAAAGTTGTGGCAGAGTATCAGTTTCACAGGGCGGAGAGATATGAGTTTAGGGAAACAGCAAGGAAGCTTCTAGCCTTAAAGACGAGACAAAATTTTTCTAAAAGTCAGATATCCTCAATAATGAGCGAGGGGATTACATATACAGATCTGGGGGATGTAGTTACTGTGTTTCATAAATTCTATCAGGATCTCTACACTGAGGAGAAACAGGGCCCATTAGAAAACTGCCAGGGGAGGTTTCAATATGAAGAGGGTAGGAAGCTGGATAGTGATACTAGCGAGAAGTTGGACTCTGATGTGGTATTGGAGGAGGTGCAAATAGCTATGCAGCAGATTGCCTCGGGAAAGGCAGTGGGCCCGGATAAGATTCCACTGGAATTTTATAAAATCTTTCAAGCGGAGCTGGCTCCCCTATTGTTGGATCTATTTTTGGGAGTGCAATACTCTGGACGCCCACCGCACTCTTGGAGGGGCACCAATATCATCTTTCCAAAGAAAGACAAGCCATCTGATAGCCCTACTTCATATCGACCCATCTCTCTAATAAACGCAGATGCGAAAATCTACTCTAAAATCTTGGCAATCCGCCTTCGGGGGATCATAGCCAGCCTTGTTTTGCCATGGCAGCACGGTTTTATACCCAGCTGAGACACAACGGATCATATAAGACGAGCCGTGACGTTGTTTGATATTGCCAAAGAAACCAACGGGAACTGGCTATGATCCTCCTGGACGCGGAAAAGGCATTTGATCGGGTGGCATACGAGTACTTATGGGGAGCTCTGGCAGTTAAGGGATTTGGCCCAAGGGTTATCAAAGCAATTAATGCACTGTATGTGGCACCATATGCTAAACTCCAGTTAATGGGCAAGGAATCAGATACTATAAGACTAGCAAGGGGAACAAGGCAAGGGTGTCCCTGCTCCCCGATTTTATTTGCTTATATTTTGATCCTTTTATACAACAGATTATAAAGAATCAAGCAATCATTCCGGCTCTTACCCGTGGGTTCGAAACCAAAGTGCTAGCTTACGCAGATGACATTGCGGTAATAACACTGAACCCAGGTATAGCAATAAAAGAATTAGAAGCTATGGCTACAACATATGGACGGGAGTCGGGGTACCTATTGAATAAAACTAAGACACAAATAATTTGCACTGATAATATCATCTTTCAGGACATTCGGCGAGTACCCACTGCCACCTACCTGGGGGTCAGGATTAATCCAAATTTAGAAGTGATCACTCAAATTAATTTTGACCCAATGATTAACAAAATAGCATCGGATCCCAGGCGGATGAACTCATTACATTTGACTATCATTGGGAGGATTAATGTCCTCAAGATGGTAATGCTACCCAAAATGTTATACTTATTTAGGGCATTCCCAGTGGAAATTGAAGCAACAATAATAAAGGCATTAGATTCTATATTTAGTAATTTTATTTGGCAGTATGGTAAGATCAGGAGATCCTTGAAACTTCTTACCCTGCCTCAAACACGGGGTGGATGGGCCGCTCCTAATCTCCCTTTTTACTGCTGGGCTGCACTACTGCAACATATGAGCATACTCCTTTCTGAAAAAGACAGTAGAAAGAGATCCGTAGGGGCTGAGGATCTCCCAACAATATATGAGCTGGCACTTGGAGATGGGGAAAGGGCTCTGCTGCTTCGTCAGCTTGAACCCAGCTATTTTAAGAAAGTACAATTTAAAATTATTACGAATGCCTGGAAAACATGGGGAAAAATTCGAAAATGTATGAGCATAGAAAAATATACGAAGAATACACCTATTTGGCGATCGTCCTTTTTTCCCCCGGTCTTCTATGATATAATAGGGAAACAATAGGAACAGCTTGGCTTGAGGACAGTGGGAGATATTCGGGCAACAGAGCAACTATATCTTTTCTCCGATTTGCGGAGAGATTATGAAATTCCTGATAGGCACTATTTCAAATATCTAAAAATTAAAGGGTTTTTCAGTAAACGTAGACAGGAGATTTCGATGGCAAAGATTCCATTGCTTGAGACCCTGGGTAGATCCGATTGTAAAATAAAACTTTTATGTGGTATCATGATGTAGAGAGCACCCGGTGACATTGAGAGAGCGGAGACGAAATGGGCCAGAAAACTAAAGAATGATGATATCGATATAGATATGTCACTCGAATTGGCAAAAAACGCTACTATCAGCTAACCTGAAGGCACCACATTTCATGACAGTTTTTAATTCATACTTTACTCTTGCCAAATTATTTAATTGGGGAAAATGGCAGGATGATAAATGCCCCAGATGGGGGATCGGACCGGCGGAGGCGATACACATGTTTTACGGCTGTGCCAAGTTAGTACCACTAAAAAGGGAAATGGAAAAATTCTGGGAGAAGATTTTAGGAAGGAGGGTCAACCTAGCTCCTTCGCTCATGATAGTGGGTCACGACAACAGCTTAGGGTTGGACCTTGGCCAGACCTGCATCGTATTTATCTTAATCACGGTCATCAGGCTATTAATAGCAACTAGATGGAAAGATTCGGATCCCACAGGGTTTCAGGCGTGGCTGGCCCGCTTAATCACCATTTATAATTTAGAACGAGCACTTTACGAATGTAAGGGCTGTCATGCCAGAAGATGGGGGAGAAAACTTTGGGTCCCAATTTTGAATTGGCTACACGGGGTAGGGTAAATGAATTATGATTGTAAGAAACTGGAACTACAATGAATTTTTTGTTTGTAGGAGGGGCAATGGCTTTTATTCATGAACTGTTACTAATGGAACTTTAATTGTGTAAGAGATGAATCTTGATGTTAATGGAATTAATTGATAATGTACTAAGTATAATCAATTGGTGTATGTATATGTGCAATTCCTCTCTGGGGACAAAAGAAAAAAAAAAGGAGTTGGAATACTAAATGTAATTCCTCCGCTATCCAACACTTACCCTACTTTTGCACTCACTGGAGTAGGAATAGTAATTTTTACTCTCCGCTATCCAACACTTTCCCTACTGTTGCACTCTTTGGAGTGGGAATAGTAATTTTTACCCCTCCGCTATCCAACAATTTCCCTACTGTTGCACTCTTTGGAGTGGGAATAGTAATTTGTTCCCCTCTGCTATCCAACACTTTCCCTACTGTTGCTATCACTGAAGTGGGAATAGTAATTTTTACCCCTCCGCTATCCAACATTTTCCCTACTGTTGCACTCACTGGAGTTGGAATAGTAAATTTAATTCCTTCGCTATCCAACACTTACCCTACTTTTGCATTCACTGGAGTGGGAATAGTAATTTTTACCCCTCCGCTATCCAACACTTTCCCTACTGTTGCACTCACTAGAGTTAGAATTTAGTTTAATGTTTTAATTTATTATAGAATGTTTTTTTAAATTATTGATATATATATATATTTCATTTATATATAGTTTTAAAGTTTAAAAATTAAATAAAGATAATAGTTAATACATTATTTTAAAGTAAATATATGTATATGTATAAATTATTATGTTTGTGTGTTTATATTTTTTAAATTAAGTTTATTTGTTATATTTAGTTAAAATGTGTATTCAATTTAATTTAGTTAAAATTTTTATTAGTATTTAATATATTTAATATATATTTTTTTATTTTATATATATTTGTAAATCGATATTTTTTACATCTATATTTTTACCCCGATTTTTTTTAGTCAATATTTTTGCACTTACCTGTTAAGGTATGGAAGCCGATATTTTTGCAGTCGATATTTTTTTATCGATATTTAGAACATCGATGTGTGTGACATCGATATTCTATCAGTGAACCCTCTAACAGGGCACCAAAGAGCATTACCTTCCGACTCTCCCTCACATTCCTTCAGCACAACTGAGGCCCTGCCTCCCCCCAGACCTACCCCCAGCCCATAAAAACTCTGCGCGCCCCCACTTCCACCTGTTTTTTTCTGTCTCCCTAGTGAGACTTACCTTGTCAGTTTCTCCCTGTGGCGGTGCCGGGGAGTCTTCGGTCTGGTTCTCTGCGACGGCGGAGCCCTCGGCAGCGTTCTCCCAGCGATGCTTCCTCTCCTTGTTCCCTCATGGTTTGGGGGTGGAACGGTTGCTCAGGAAGCAGCGAGGGTGTTCGGCGGTCCTCCTGTAGCTAAGGCTGTGTTTCCGGGTCGGGCTTGCGAAGCGGCCTTTGCTCCCAGGACTGCACACGTCGTGGAGACCTGGTAGGATGAGTTTGTGCCCGGTCTTTTATTTCTTCTTGAATTTTGGTGTTTTTTCCAAGTTTGGTGTTGTTTTCTGGCCTTTCTTTTATATTGGATGTTGGCTGGTTTGGTTTGCTGGAGGGTTACTTCTCCATTCTGCTGCGAACATGGGTCGCAAGAGGTTGTTTAAGAGGAACAACCTGGTGTCCTCTTTCTCCTCTTCCTCTCCTGATGGTTCTCCCGTTCCCCCTAAACGCCCTAGAAGCCAGGGCCTTTCCGGGGGTGACGTGCCTTTCATGTCAAAGGAGGAGGTACAGAGCATGATTGAGGCTGCTGTGACTAGAGCTCTGCAGGCTCGTCCAGTGCCTTCTGGTCCTTCTCGTCCTCGTGCTTTGGATCCTGTGGGCGATTTATCCCCGTCGGATGGTGAGGGTCCCTCTACCTCCTCTGGTGGCAAGTATGTCTCCAGGGAGGAGATGTGGGACGTTCTGGCTCATGTACGGGACAATTTGGGGTTCCCTCCGTTCCAGCTGGGAGATGCCGGTAGGAATCTTTTTCCTCAGTATACTACACCCTCCCAGTTGGGCATGCCCTTTCAGGGCCCTGTGAAAGAGATGGTGCTGAGGGAATGGTGTGAAGTGGACAAGTTGCAGGTCCCTCGTTTCCTCCAGAAACTTTACCTATTGGAAGGGGAGAACCCCTTGCCTCACAATGTGAAGTTGGACTCTATCCTGGCCACGCTGATTGGCAAGACGGCTTTTCAGCCTGAGGATTGTACCCCGGCTGATGCTACTTATAGGAATGTGGACTCTGGCCTTAAGATGTCTTTTTCTGCTGGGAAATTGGCACTGAGGGCTAGCCTTTTCTCGGCTTATTCTGCACAGTCTTTGGTGCAACATTTCTAGAAAATGGCAGCGGCTGTTCAGGAGGGCTCTGAGTGCTCTGACCTTCTGGCTGCGATGGAACAGCAGGCTAAGCTGTTGGCTGACATTTCATCTGACGTTATTAAGTAGTCAGCTATGTCCATTGGGGCCTTGGTGGCAGTGCGTCGTTCTCTTGGCTCCGGAAATGGAAGGCTGATCCTGGGGAGAAGGCAGTTTGTTGAAGTTGCCCTTTGATGGCCAGGTTCTGTTTGGGGACCAATTGCCGGCCTTGATTTCTAAGGCTTTCAAGGAGCGGAAGCATGCTTTGCCCTATAAAGGGGGTTCATCTCCATCTGGTAAGCCTTGGACTAGGGCACCTTGGTTCTCCCTGATGCGTGAGTCTCATCAGTCTTTCCGGTGGAGGAGTTTTCAGCCCCGTTTTTCTCCCAAACATGCTGCCTCCACACCTAAGGACTCGGCCAAAAAGGGTCCCTGACAACTACTGTCTGGGCGATTCGGTCGACTTCGGCATTTTCTTCCTCAGTAGCAACAGGACGTTTTGGATGGCTGGGTCCTGAGCACTGTGGCTCATGGTTACGTGATCAACTTTTGGCAGGTTCCGCCGTATACTGGGGTTCAGCTGACTCCCTTGCCTGTCTCCGGTCCACGCAGAGTGGCACTGCTGGACGGGGTGTCCAGTTTGCTTGCCAAGAAGGCCATCTGCCGGGATCATGTTGAGGACATCGCTTCCTGGGCCTACTCCATTCTGTTCTTGGTGCAGAAGGTGAACGGCGGTTTTCGGCCTGTTCTGAATCTCAAGTGGGTCAACTCCTGGGTTCGGACAGTTCACTTCCGTATGTTGAACTTTCAAGGAGATTATTCCGCTGGTTCGACCAGGCGAGTTTTTGGTCTCCGTGGATCTCGAGGATGCCTATCTCCATGTCCCTGTCGCCACTTCTTCTCAGCGTTTCCTGAGGTTCGCTGTGGTGACGCCCATTTTCAATTTTGCATTCTTCCTTTGGGCCTCAAGTCCTCTCCCAGGGCCTTCACGAAGATCCTGGCGCCCCTCATGGCTCTCCTTCATTTGGAAGGGGTATTTTTTCATCCTTATTTAGACGACCTCTTACTGCATGCTGCCGAGGAGTCTCTTCTACTCACTCAGGTCGGGAGGGCCTTGAAGTTTCTTCAAGGACACAACTTTTTGGTGAGCTAGGGAAAATCTTCTTTGGCCCCCTCTCGAGACATGGTGTTCATCGGTGCTCGTTTTCAGACTTGGTCGGCCATGTTACACTGTCCGACAAGCGCCTGGTCTCTCTTCAGTCACAGGTTCAGGCCTTGATGTCCCGGGAGTCTCCTCCGGCGGTGCAGTCGCTGAGTGTGCAGGGGCATTTGGCTTCTGTGGTGTTTCTGGTTCCCTGGGCTCGTTTTCACCTTCTTTGCCTGGCCAACTTGATCCTTTCGAGTTGGTCTCCGGGGTCTCAGAGTCTGTTGTCTCCACTGACCATGACTGTACGGATCTGGCTGGAGCTCTCCTGGTGGCTCTGCCGGCTTCATCTTCTGGTAGGGATTTCCTTGGCTCCTCCGGCTCCGCTTGTGGTGACTTCGGACGCCAGCCAGTCCGGGTGGGGGACTTGGCTGGGGTCGGGTCAGGTTCAGGGGTGCTGGTCCCTGCTGGTCTTTGAACTGGCGGGAGTTGAGGGCAATTTGGCTGACCCTGGTCCACTTTCAGAACTCTCTGCGGGGCCATTGGGTGTTGGTTCAGACGGACAATCTGGTGGCAAAGTCCTATGTCAATCGTCAGGGGGGGACCAGGTCCAGGTCCTTGAACTTGATTGCCAGCTATATATTTCTGCGGGCTCAGGTCTGGGTGCTGGGTCTGACTGCTCTCTACATTCAGGGGGTGGACAATGTGCAGGCAGATCGTTTGAGCAGGGACATTCCCTGGCCACAGGATTTCTCCCTCCTTCCCAGTTTGTTCGACCAGTTGGTGAGTCGGTGGGGCCTCCCTATGGTGGACCTGTTTGCGGACCCGGACAATGCCAAAGTGGGCCTGTTTTGTTCTCTGGGCTGGTGTCCCGGGGCTCTGGGGGTCGACGGCGTGACCTCTCCTTGGCCTTGGGGTCTTCTGTATGCCTTCCCCCCCGTCCGCTGCTCCGGGCCTTTCTGGTTCGAGTTCGGAGGGACCGTGCTCAGGTTTTGTTAGTTGTGCCCCGTTGGCCTCGGGCGAATTGGTTTCCTCTCCTGTCCGGGTTGTGTTGCAACCGGGAGTAGCTCCTTCCAGTTGTTCTGTCTCCTCTGGTGTTTCCAGCCCTTCCCCTGAGCTCCTTGCAGAGGTTACACCTGACGGCCTGGCGGTTGAGCGGCGGGGCTTAGCTGTTTTGGGGGTCCCTGACCATCTGGCTGTTACTTTGCAGGCTTCTCGGAGGTCCTCCACCCTTCTGTCCTATGCTAGGCATTGGAGGGCCTTTTTGGCCTGCTGTGTGGTTAAGGAGGTTGATCCCACGGTGGCGGACCTCTTTTTGGTGATGCAGTTCCTTCAGGTTGGGGCTCTTCTGGGGTTGTCGGTGGCTTCACTGCGGGTGCGGTGGGTGGCCATTCAGGCTTTTCTGGGCTCCTGGTGTAATTAAAGGGATGACGGGGGCCTGATGCCTCATTTTTTTCAGGGTCTGTTGAATTTATTTCCTCAGCCTGTCCGTTCCTTTCCTTCTTGGAATTTGCAGCGGGTGTTGGATGTCCTTTCTGGTCCTCCCTTTGAGCCCCTTGAGGGTCTTGAGTTGAAGCTCTTGACTTTTAAAACTTGTTTTTTGGTGTCCATCACCTCGGCTCGGTGCTTGGGTGAGTTCGGGGCTTTGTCTTGTAAGTATCCCTTCTGCAAGATCTTTTCGGATCGGGTGGTTTCGGTGCCCATTCCGTCCTTTGTCCCTAAGGTCAATTCGGCATTTCATCTCTGTCAGGATGTGATTTTGCCTGAGTTCTGTCCTGCTCCTTCCTCGGCTGAGGAATCTCGTTTGCACTGTCTGGATGTGCGACATGCTTTGCTGTGGTACCTGCAGGTTGTGGAGTCCTTCCGGAAGGGGGACACTTTGTTTGTTAATTTTGGTCCTGCTAAGAAAAGTGTGAAACCTTCCACAGCAATGTTGAGTCATTGGATTCGGTCCACGGTTTTGCTGGCTTACAAGCTGCGTGGGGTGGATCCCCTGGTTGGGGTTCAGGGCCGTTCTACTCGCAGTATGGCTGCTACGGTTGCTGAGTTGTAGGGTACCTCTGTGGTGGAGATCTGTAAGGCTGTGACCTGGTCTTCCCCTTCTACGTTTGTCCGTCACTATCGGATTGCTGGTCTGGATCGTCTGGATACTGTTCTGGGCCACAGGGTCTTGTCCTCTTTGAGGGACTAGAGATGTTGATCTACTGTGTTTGGGCACGTTATTACATTTTGGTGTTCTTTATCATTCAGTTGTCCATCTCTGTTTTCTTCTGCTTGCTATGTCCTCACTTGTGCTGAAGGAAGGCGAGGGAGGGACGGGAGGTAATGCGTCCATTACTATTGATAATGGCATTACTCCTAGTCCTACTCCCTCGCCTTCATTCTAGGAATCTCCCTCCCTCCCGGTGTGGTACATCTTAGTGCTGGCTCGGCTTGTTTACGTACAGGTGGAGGTGGGGGCAGGCACAGTTTTTATGTGCTGGGGGTAGGTCTGGGGGGAGGCAGGCCTCACTTGTGCTGAAGGAAGGCGAGGGAGTAGGACTAGGAGTAATGCCATTATCATTAGTAATGGACGCATTTGCAGACAGGTAGCACAGTTCTCCATGCATCCTTCAAGGAACAAGTTTTGATCTCGGTGTGGCATCTGCAGAAATTGTTTTTATGTCCTCTGTGAGGACTATATTGGTGCTGTTATGTCTTTGTTGCAGCACCTTTGCATGTAGTGAAGTGAAGGGAGTGAGACAGAAGATGCTTAGACTTCTAAGACACTGATGTATGAATAGAGAAAGGTCTATGAACGTAAGGTGTCCTAAATGGGAAGTGTTTTAGTGAAGTCCAGGCATGGCAGAGGCTGCTCATGTTGTATCGCTGCAAACATGTAGCTGCACTTATGAGTATAATCTGGAGCAAAGGAGAGTGAAAGATAGCTGCACGTCTGTGTGCCCACAGTCTTTGAGTGATTTGTTCTCGTTTCTGCGAGACATAATACTAAGTCGTGTGTTGTCTATCTCTTTAAGGGATGGTAAGAGGGCCTGCTGGTTGTGTATTCCTCCATTGTCATTGAAATTGAGATAGTTTAGAATATATATTTTTCTCCTTTTTAGGGTGAAAATTACATCAGGTTCCACTGATGTGTATCCTCTTGTATAGTGGAAAGATCAGCAGAGGTTCCATTCCATGGCAGAGGCTTCATGTCTGTGAATATCTTTGCAGGTTTACTTGGATAATGTATGGGCCTTTGCCACAGATGGTCCTGCGAGTGATGAAAGGAGCTTTGAAAACAAGCATGTGACCATAGGCAGTCAATTAAGCACTTGCAAGGCAGTTGAGATATAGACCCATAAACAAAGGTGTACTAATTGTCTTGCTTTTGCATTTTGATTGTGTGCAGTATTCACAGCAAAAAGAGTATACTGCCCAGGTGGATGGAAACCTAGCTGAGGGAAGAGCTGTCTCAGACTTTGCATGGTGCAAAGGTATATCTTGCGGTTTGGTTAACTTTGGAAACCATTGAGATGGCAGAGGCCATGATCACGCACAGGTATCTCACTCCATTTATGTGCCAAGAGCTTGAGGCAATATAATCGTTGGTGGCCATTTCTTTCATTCTCCACAGTCTAAAATCTCTAGTGACTGGAAAGACCATATCTCAGAGAGGAAGCACCAAGCTTTTTCCAGCACAGGTACACATTGAAATAATATGTGCTTATGCTGTAGACCAGGGTTTATCTTTCATAAAGCAGTACTCAGTACCAGCTGTGCCAAAAGCAAGGGCTTTTTCACTGCACCTGCCTAACAAAAGAATGAAGTATACTGTATGCAATGTGTTACAAATACTAGACTATTACATTTTTAAACTTTGGTACCTTTGGGCGAACGTAACCCTTAAATCCATATTTTTGATACATGGCAGATATAGAGCAGAGTCAGTCTAGAAAACCAAATATCCCATCTCATAGCATGTTAAAGGTGATGTGCTGAATATGTTTGTAATTTATTAGATTTATTTGATACACTCTCAAGACCTTAGGCATTGTGCAAGGTAAATAGTCAGATGTTGATGCCCTCTGGGAGTTACATCAAGCACACAGAAAATAGGGTATAGTTTGGTTCCAGTGATACAGTGAGCACAGGCCCACGTCTGAGCATAACCATGGCTAAATAGGGCATTACTTAGGACATTACATCAAACACACAAAAGGGGATGGAAAGAATACTTGCAATAAGTCTCACTACTGGAAATCACTCTGGATAGCATTCCAACCCATTGTTCTTTTCCCCCCATGCCACCTCAGTTTGGACCCAGCTACATGCCAATCAGTCTTGACCTGCGCCAATAGGGACAGTCCAGCCTGAACTGCCAGGCCATATTCTCCCTCAACCATGACACAAGCAACCTGTTGGTATTTGGGTTACTAGTTGGGGGGGGCACCCTACTCAAGCAGAAGCCACAATTTCTGTCAGGATGAAGTCACAAGCAAACCCCCACTGTGGGCTGTGATGCGAGGTCCTACGATGGGGTAGCATCGCGCAGCAGCAATTCCGAAGCTGAGCTGCAAGGAGATGCATGGTGCTGCTGCAGTTCTGCCCTCAAGACCACAGCTGGGCTGGCAGATCACCAGGACTGGAATGGCACCACTTCAGGAGTAGGACTCACAGCAGAAAGAGTCTAGATGCTGGGTCCAAGGTGGCTGGAGCCTTTTTAGTCCAGGAGGCTCTAATCAGTAGGCCAGTCAACTAGCCCTTGGAGTCACTCAATGGTCCTGGGTTCAAGATGTAGGTCCGCTCCTTTCACTCAGACAGCAGGGCAGCAGGACAGCAGAGTAGCACTCCTTCTTGCAGTGCAGAGCATTACAGCAGTCCTTCTGAGCCTTCCACAGGTCCAAACGTGTACAAAGAGTTGGGTCTGATGTTCCATTATTTATGTCCACTTTGAAGTAAGAGAAGGTTCTGGAGGTTTCCAACCTTAGAGGTGTTTGGAATGTCCTGCTTCCCTGGCCTGACCTACAGCTTGTCTAGGGTCTTAATAGACTAGTGTCAAGCCCTTGTGAGCATGCTCAGGCAGAGCCTTTGTGAAGTGCAAGTATGGTAGGCGACAGCTCCTCCCCCTCATCAAGTCAGAGATAGCCCATCCTCCCAAAACCCATGCTTCATTGTCTGACTGTCTGGGAGCAATACACAAAAATCAGCTGCCAGCTACACCTAGTCATGTGACCCATGAAACAGGCGGCCGCAGGCACGAAATGGTTAAGACAAAAAATGCCAACTTTCTAAAAGTGGCATTTTCAGAATTGTGACTTAAAATCCGACTTTTCCATTAAAGAGGGGTTTACATTACAATTGTTTAGACACCAAACTCAATATTCCCACCTGTGTCCAATTGAAAGTTAACATTTATTAGTTGTAATATACTAACCCAATGTTATCCTATGGGAGAGGTAGGTCTTGCAGTAGTGAAAAACGAATTTATGTCTTTTTCACCACCAAGACATGCAAAATGTAAAAGTATAGGTCCAAGCTTTTAATTAAAATTCACCCTTCCCTATGGGCTACCTATGGCCTACATTAGGGGTGACTTAAATGTATAAAAGGGGGAATTAAGCCTTGGCAAGGGGGTTAAATTGGCAAGTCAAATTGGCAGCTTAAAACTGCATTTAGACTGCAACAGCAGACCTGGGACATTTTCTATTGTGCTACTTAAGTGGCTGGCACAATAATTGCTGCAGGACCCCTTGTTTCAACATTCTAAAAATGGCATTTTCAAAATTGTAAACAAATATCTGACATCACCATAAAAGAGGATTTTTCATTGCAATTTTAAAGTTGCCAAATATGAACTGTTTACCTGTTTCCATTTGGAAATACAATGTAATAAGGGAACTGCAATGGTATCCTACAGGAGAGGTAGCCCTTACAATAGTGAAAAACGAATTTAAGAATTCTTTTACTATCAGGACATGCAAAAACTTAACAGTACATGTCCAACTTTTTAAATATACTGCACCCTTCCCTGTGGGCTGTTTAGGGCTTACCCTAGGGTTGACTTATATGTATTGAAAAGGAAGGCGGAGGCCTGCAAAAAGGTTTATTTTGCCAGGCCGAAATGAAAACTGACAACTGCACACACAAGCTGGAAAGTCAGGCCGGACACCTGGTTAAAGGGCAACATAAGTGGGTGGCACAATCAGTGCTGCAGGCCCACTTGTAGCATTTACTCACAGGCCCTGTGTACATGGAGTGCCACTTTACTAGGGACTTACAAGTAAATTAAATTGGTGAATTGGGAGGAAGTCAATTTCACCATGTGTAAAGGACAGAGTACACACACTTTAGCACTGGTTAGCAGTGGTAAAGTGCACAGAGCTGTAAGGCCAACAGAAATGAGATCAGCAAAATTGGAGGAGTAAGGCAAACGGTTTGGGGGAAGACCACCTTGAGGCTGCCAGGTCTAACACAACCCAAGAATGATTTTGCCCTGATTCGGACTCTTCAGCCAGGTGTAGTTTGGTTATGTCTTCTGGGAACTTAGGGGCATATTAGCAAGACCGGCGATAAAATTATCGCCGTTTTAGCGGCAGGAAACTGCCGCTAAAACGGCGATAATCTGCTTGCTAATATGCGTTATAGAATTCCAATAGAAGCCCAGGTTAGATGTCCTGCACATCTAACCTGGGCTTCTATTGGAATTCTATAACGCATATTAGCAAGCCCATTATCGCCGTTTTAGCGGCAGTTTCCTGCCGCTAAAACGGCGATAATTTTAACGTGGGTCTTGCTAATATGCCCCTAAGTTTTAAAAGAAGCTTGTTCTTTATTTGAATTTTTCAAATTAGACATAGTTACAACTCCATTCACTCGGAAATCATACTTCTTTATTACCAAAATACTAATGCTTGCTTCAGTGAGCACAAACAAATTAAATTGCAGAAGCCAGCATCTCACCTTGAACTTTTCAATGTGGAGTTCCAAGTGACATGAAAGATACTGAACACACTTTAGTGTGGGGATCACCAACCTTTTCTATACTGAGAGCTACTTATGATCAAAGAAATGCATTGAGAGCTACTAATACTAGTGCTGTATAATCTAAATGTTTTAATATGTATATTAATTCTACCAAGCAAAAGCTCTCAAATGTAATAAGCTGGGCTGCACACAGGTGAGCTACTCAGAGGTAGCTGGAGAGCTACAGTTAGTTAGTGTCATACTGGGTTTGGTCTAACTATCCAGTAAGAGAGATTACTGTAGTAGAGTGTGGGGCGGGGCCATGAATCAGATCTTTGAGTGGCTAATGACATCCCTTCCCTTTTTACAACAATTGTAATAAATATCATATTCCTCTCAGTATATATATATATATATATATATAAAATGCAAAAAGAGTTGCCTCTAGGTGGGCTGCACTCCCAGGTGGAAATTATGCCAAAGCAAGGGCACACGCCATGAACAAAGTCCTTTTCTGGTTTCCTGCCAGACGCGTTTCGGACCAACGCCCTCTTCAGTGGCAGACCATGTGACGTGACGGCGTGCGGCAACCACCAGTAAATCCCCGTAATGATTATGCTTAGGTGAACCACCTGAAGCAATGCTTCCTGGGATTGGTGGTTCAGTAAAACCCAAGTGGGTCGCTGCCGGCACTCACATTCAAAAATGTCTTTAAAAGGATTGCCGATGTTCGCGCCGGCACCCCTGCATATAACAGGCACCTCCTCTTCCACAGTTAGCTGCCCCAATAAAGCAGCCGCGGACCCGCAAGTGTTTCGCGGTGGTGCAATCCCGCGACCAGGCAGGCCGCTATACAAAATGCAAAAAGAGTTGCCTCTAGGTGGGATGCACTCCCAGGTGGAAATTACGCCAAAGCAAGGGCACACGCCATGAACAAAGTCCTTTTCTGGTTTCCTGCCAGACGCGTTTTGGGCCAACGCCCTCTTCAGTGGCAGACCATGTGACGTGACGGCGTGCGGCAACCACCAGTAAATCCCTGTAATGATTATGCTCAGGTGAACCACCTGAAGCAATGCTTCCTAGGACTGGTGGTTCAGTAAAACCCAAATGGGTCGCCGCCGGCACTCACATTCAAAAATGTCTTTAAAAGGATTGCCGATGTTCGCGGCGGCACCCATGCATATAACAGGCACCTCCTGTTCCTCAGTTAGCTGCCCCAATAAAGCAGCTGCGGACCCGCAAGTGTTTCGCGGTGGTGCAATCCCGCGACCAGGCAGGCCACTATACAAAATGCAAAAAGAGTTGCCTCTAGGTGGGATGCACTTCCAGGTGGAAATTATGCCAAAGCAAGGGCACACGCCATGAACAAAGTCCTTTTCTGGTTTCCTGCCAGACGCGTTTCGGGTCAACGCCCTCTTCAGTGGCAGACCATGTGACTGACGGCATGCGGCAACCACCAGTAAAGGCAACTCTTTTTGCATTTTGTATAGCGGCCTGCCTGGTCACTTGCGGGTCCGCGGCTGCTTTATTGTGTAGCTAACTGTGGAACAGGAGGTGCCTGTTATATGCAGGGGTGCAGGCGCGAACATCGGCAATCCTTTTAAAGACATTTTTGAATGTGAATGCCAGCGGCGACCCACTTGGGTTTTACTGAACCACCAGTCCCAGGAAGCATTGCTTCAGGTGGTTCACCTGAGCATAATCATTACGGGGATTTACTGGTGGTTGCCGCACGCCGTCACGTCACATGGTCTGCCACTGAAGAGGGCGTTGGCCCGAAACGGGTCTGGCAGGAAACCAGAAAAGGACTTTGTTCATGGCGTGTGCCCTTGCTTTGGTGTAATTTCCACCTGGGAGTGCATCCCACCTAGATGCAACTCTTTTTGCATTTTGTATAGCGGCCTGCCTGGATTGAACCACCGCGAAACACTTGCGGGTCCGCGGCTGCTTTATTGGGGAAGCTAACTGTGGAACAGGAGGTGCCTGTTATATGCAGGGGTGCCGGCGCGAACATCGGCAATCCTTTTAAAGACATTTTTGAATGTGAATGCCAGCGGCGACCCACTTGGGTTTTACTGAACCACCAGTCCCAGGAAGCATTGCTTCAGGTGGTTCACCTGAGCATAATCATTACGGGGATTTACTGGTGGTTGCCGCACGCCGTCACGTCACATGGTCTGCCACTGAAGAGGGCGTTGGCCCGAAACGGGTCTGGCAGGAAACCAGAAAAGGACTTTGTTCATGGCGTGTGCCCTTGCTTTGGCGTAATTTCCACCTGGGAGTGCATCCCACCTAGATGCAACTCTTTTTGCATTTTGTATAGCGGCCTGCCTGGTCGCGGGATTGAACCACCGCGAAACACTTGCGGGTCCGCGGCTGCTTTATTGGGGCAGCTAACTGTGGAACAGGAGGTGCCTATTATATGCAGGGGTGCCGGCGCGAACATCGGCAATCCTTTTAAAGACATTTTTGAATGCGAGTGTCGGCGGCGACCCACTTGGGTTTTACTGAACCACCAGTCCCAGGAAGCATTGCTTCAGGTGGTTCACCTGAGCATGATCATTACGGGGATTTACTGGTGGTTGCCGCACGCCGTCACGCTACATGGTCTGCCACTGAAGAGGGTGTTGGCCCGAAGAACGGACTAGAGTAATAATGTAAAATGTCATATTTTCACTAAATAAAACTACATGTTTATTAGTGCCATTGTTATAATTAGCCCCTTTTTGGAAACATTAACTATCACTGGCACAGTATACATGTAGTTATTTATTTATTTATTTATTTACAAGAAGTGTAACCCACATATGCAAAGAAATCTGATTATGGAAAAGTAACTAACGAATGATGTCTGATAAAGTGCTGAAGAAAAAAGAGCAGAGAACAACAAAAGACAGAGCACCATACCCGCCGCAATAATTTTTAGATATATTTCGAAGCCAGGTAAAATGAATTTAATGTCAATTTCTGAAATTACTGCTTGCAATCTAAACCCATAATCTCACCTCGTTCTTTGGTACAATGGCTCAGATACAATGTCATTTATAAGCTAACTGAATGTGTTACAATTCCTAGCTCTTTTTATCTGACACATTTGTTTTACCAAATACAATGAATAAATATGTTTTTGTTTCCAAAATTTGTGTGTCGAGCACTGAAGCAGCATAATCGATGTTTAGGTTGGTTACCTGCAGGGAAAAGGGCACCTACTGCTATTATGTATGTAGTACAATAATACAAACTTGCTAGAATGTCATAATAAGAACAACTGATTTTTGGGCACTTTTCACTTAATGGCAATCAATTTATCATCCAATCGGAGGTTTAGTGCAACCTCGGCGATACAAGCCTGTGATCTTCTGGTTAGACACAGACATTTGAAATTGATGCATTGAATCTCGTAACTACCTTTATTCAGAAGGCCCCATCATAAAATCCCACTGTAGAGAAGGAATGTTAAAAAATGGATTATTGGGCCACACCCTAAAATTCACAAACTCTCTGTAATCGTTTTATCCACATATCCTCCGTAATGGGTTCATGAGAAACTTTGTTTGGAACGTCGTTTTAATATGAATTGAAATCGCTGTATGAGGAAAAATGACAAAGTTTCATTAGAATTGAGATTTTCTCTGCAAGCTGAACCGGTTACATCCGAAATATTGTCCTATTTATATGGGACATCTGTTAGGATCTCAATCAGCGTATTCTATCAGAAAAGTATTTCACCGATACAAGATGATACCTTGCAAATATCTGTAAGATTGAGCCGGCTCCTTGCATCCGAGATAACAGTGAATGACATACAGGATGCCTTGGTAAACTTAGACCGATCAGTAACCTCTGTTAATCTGAAGCTTCAGCATTTCAGACCAATCTTCATGTTATGTTATGTCAACCCAACTTGTATAGCGCAACAGCTGCCTCAGCGAAGAGGCGTCCCGGCGCTGATAGCAGCAAGACATAGAGGCTAAGGCCTAAGCCGGGGGGAAGAGATAGGTTTTGATATCCTTCTGAAACATCAGATAGTTGTCCAGACAGTGGATCTGGGAGGGGAGGGAGTTCCAGAGTTTGGCCGCTAAGCTACGAAACGACCGTCTCCCAGCATGTGTACATTTCACCCGAGGGACGGTAACCAGGCATTGCCCCATGGAGCGCAGATGGCGCATGTGTGTGTAAGGCACTAACAGATTGGCCAAAATACCCGGGGAAGAGTACTTCAGAATTTTAAAGGCCAGACAAAGGGCCTTGAATTCAATACGCTTGGCCATAGGCAGCCAATGTAACCGTCGAATGGCACCGGTTGTCGGGCAGTTTCTAGGGAGCCCAAGCAGGGCTCTGGCTGCCGCAATTTGGACCCTTTGCAGACGCATGACCTCTGCCTTATTTACCCCCAGGTAGAGTGAACTGGCATAGTCCAGCCTTGACAGGATACCCGCTTGGACAATCATTTGTCGGGTGGACGGGTCAAAGTACCACATCAGGGGTTTAAATCCCCGGAGTAAGCCAAAGCACGTGCCTGCCACTTTCTTGGTATGGTCCTGAAAGCTGAGAGTTATACTATAAGCCAGAGTGTATCTCCAAATGGGCAACGTCACGAGCTCCTCATAAGTCTCATTGCCCAAAATGCAAGCTTTATGTAGCAGATTTAAAGCATATGTTTGCTGATTGTCCAATGCTAAAGCAATTTTGGGCAGAACTAATCTCTCTTCTTATGGAACGTTTTAGTTACGAATTCCAACTTACAGATAAAGAAGTTCTCCTGGGGTCTAAGCAAGAGTATACGGGCTACAAAGGGTCACTAGTCTCGATCATTATTGTGTGTGCCCGATTATGTATTGCCAGAGCTTGAATAAATCCCACTGCACCGACTGTCAACGAATGGTGGGTGCTATTACGACAGGTATATGAATTGGAAACGGCCTTGGCTAAGGCCAGAGGCCCTCGCTCTCGTATGGAGTTAAAAAGGATCTGGTCTAGTATGCATTAGGAATAGTTCTGTCTTAGAAAACCTGTACAAATGATGTAAAAATTGGGTCCGTTACTCTGGACCTTCTTTAAGGCTCCTTTTCTTTCTTTCTCTAATATTCCTTTCGTTCCCTGCTCTTTTTGATTAATGTTTGTGAAATTACGCAATTAATGAGTTTTATGCAATGTATTTAACAACAGCTTGTTGTTTCTTTCCTTTCTTGTTTATTTTTTTGTGGAGATATTAATGCTGGCTGAGGTAAAATAAAAAATAAAAATAATAAAAAGAATTGACATTTTCTAAAACTACCAACATGTGCCTTGCCTTAAATTCCCATGTATCATCTGCTTAACTAGTTTCCGCCACATAGATGCCACCATCTCTTTCAACATAGCAGACAATGCATGTTGATGCATTCCAATATTTACCTCATCACCGACATACGGTCAGCCACATCGTTCATTGTCCAGTCTTAGATAACTGCTGCCCCCTAAGTCAAGGTAATTGAGGTATCACAAGAGTCCTGAGCCTCTGCAGAAAAGGACTGGACAAAATGATGCAGAATGAGGTGTGGTCACAGCGTAGACAGGCAGTGAACAGAGGCATTGAGGGAGCTGCAAGTTAATGAGCAAGATGGGTAGCGCTCTGGATTGACAGAGACAAAAAAACAAAGGATCAGATGTATCAAGAATTTGCACAAGTGCAACCTCATGTAAAGTGATACAAACCTGCACAAAGACTTGATAAAGTATTTACTTTCCAGCAAAAACCTTTTTTTGCACTGGAAAGTTGCCCTGAAAGTAATGCCTATAACGCTATGTGCTACTTTGCATTACTTTGCTTCCGAGGGGTGGCACTTGGGCGTTCCATACACTCCCTCCCTTGGTTTTTGCTGCAAAGGCCAACCTACTAACACTGGTAGACAGGAGTTTTGTACCAATAAGTTAACACTTCCTGAGGCAGGCATTAACAAGGGTAAATGTTTTCATTTCTCCTAACTTTTCATAAATTGTACAAGATCTGCACTGTACAGCACACATCCTGTGTAAAAAGTTGAAAGGTAATCAAAGCATAGGATTTTGTATTGGAAAGGAACCCTTCCAGTACAAACTCTATTTTAGACATCATGCACACACTTTGGCATGACTGTGCAAAGGTGTGGGTGTGGTACTAGGAGGCCTGCAGTTATTTGCAGTACTTGAGCCCCAAAGTGTGAATATTGATGAGTAAAATGATCATGATGAAGCATATTTTAATTGTTGTTATAGAACACAATGCAATCTAACCCTTATGCACATTAAGTGAATACAGTGATAAAAAGAAGTTAATGACTCATTAACACAGAAAATGGAGTCACATAAAAAAGTGGTAAAGAGTTCATGTAACACATTCAGCAAACCCACCCCATTCACAGATGTTAGAGATGACGACGTTAAATTTGGTGACATTCATTGTGGTGACAAAATGTATTGCCTCAGTTACAAATCTATTTTCTCTTTATTCAGAAACAACCATCATAAAAACCTTCTTTGATGCTGTAAAGTGGGCATGTTAAAAAATGAATAATTGGTATTGCACTCTGAAATTCACATACTCTCTACAGCTGTTTTTTTCCCCAAGTATCCTCATTAATGGGGACATGTGAAATCTTACCTAAAGCATTCTGTTTTAATGTGGAATGAAATCTCTGAAGAGAAACCCTACACATTTTCTTTAGATTTCGGATTGTCCAGCACTATCAGATATCAGCTACTTAATTAGTGACAATTAGATTGAGAAAACCTCCAGCATATATAATAATTGAACTCGTTAATTGGCTATTAAAATCCAGGGGAATGCTGACTCTTCTCTTGTGCATTGCCTTATTTCTACTTTTAAGCTCCCCGAAATACATTCATTTGTGTTTTTATTATTATTTACATATATTTTACAACACATGATATAATTTATCATTTCATTTACATGTATT
This sequence comes from Calotriton arnoldi, assembly GCA_963921515.1. Lineage (NCBI taxonomy): Eukaryota > Metazoa > Chordata > Amphibia > Caudata > Salamandridae > Calotriton > Calotriton arnoldi. Next base: position 752,081 of record CAWUFW010005086.1, read on the forward strand.
CACAATATAACAGTGATTTCTTATAGGATGATAATATACCAATGCCTTCATATATAATATATTATGAAATTTAGAGAGAAATGTAGTAATCTTAAGCACATGTGCAGAGGAATTATCACATTTCTATTCACATCTTAAATCACAATTTACAAAGCTCTTTTGTCTCATAGTAATGTCCAAATGGGCACCTGTAGGAGGAAGTGAAGCTTCAGGCATTCCAGAAATAACATCTATCCCATGACAGTCTGTGTCAAGGTCACTCACTGGGCACACAAGTGCTAGAAATCTGCTTCTTGAAAGAACAGCAACCTACCATAAATGAGGATCGTCCTTGCTTCTCTCTGTAGACAGGGAAAACTTCGTGTTATCAGCAGTGCTGTGGGCCTTTTAAGACGATCATATTTTTGGCAAGATTTTCGTTCTAATGCCACCATTAGCTAGGGCTAAAAAAGAATGCATTCCTAAATATATTTTATCCAAAGTTTGTCTTGCCATCTATTATGCAATCATGTTGTCAGTTTACATATTTATTCCATATATTGTCTTTATTTTGCTGAACATAATGTTTATATACACAATTACACTTATTCAAATACTTTGCACGAAAGTCACACTTTAATATGTTAATAAAGACATTTAAAATTGTAGTGTGGGTTTCTTGTGTGTGATCACATCCTTCAGGGAAACGTGTTCCAGAAACCCACAAATAATTAATATCTATTTCTGGCAGTATCCGACAGGAATGATTGCTGAACAGTATGCATTATCTCCAGGTAACTGATGGGAGATATCTAGCTCATAGCCTCTGTTTTTGCCGGTAAAGCTGGTAAGTTGGTTCACACCTGCACTTGCATAAGAGCCAAGGAAATACTTAGACCTCTAAAAATGCATCAGTGTTGCTGGAGAATCACACTGCCAGTCTTCCACTGTTTTAGCCATTTGCATGTTGCAGATATCCTTACCATCCAGCAACCACAATCTATCAATATTTGCACCCAGAAAATCATCAATTGTGAAACAGTTTATTCACTTATTGTGCGTTGCCCATTATTCTTATCTTTAAGAATTGTCACTTTTGAGACCACTGTGAAGAAGTCCATCTTTACAGACATAGTACTCTCATCTTATCACTCTCAGAATTTTCTGATTTTATCCTCTTTCATGGCTGAAGCCTCTTAAAGGAGCCCTGCTAGGTGCACTCTATTTTCAAACTACTACAATGTTAGCTTAAAATTGCCAAACCCGACACAATAGCAAATAAACTGTATATGTGTACAACAGGTGTGCATAGTTGTACAAAGTGCCGTTATAGGGTGCAAGAGTGATTAAAACATTTCTCATTTGCACCTAAACGTAAAGGAAAGCCTGCTTTAGATGTAAAACTTTAATTCTGTAGCTTATGACAGGAAAATACTATTGAAATCAAATTTGCAACATAAAAGTAATTCTATCCAAATGCCATTGAGATGATCATTTTCTGAATGTAGTGCTGCATTCACATTTGATGTATGAACATTTATCTGCCAGAGATCACCGGCAGTGTTTTACAAGAGGCCACCAACATTCCGTCTGATCACTTATCATTCACACCTAATGCGCTCTATAATTGGGAGAACCCACAGCATCACTTCAAAGAAAGTCTAACGTGTCCAGGAAAGGAGAGATTAACCCAGACCATCTAGGTTGCAATCACCTCTGAATTGCCCTTGCAGCTCACTCTTCTTATGAGGTTGGGAGCTAGATCTAGACTTGAGGAGCCAAGGATAACACGGAGGCTACAGCTGATGGGGACATGGAGTAGAGATTACCTATGTTCCTTGAACTAAATCACTGGGCTGGCCTAGGGTGGATTACATTAAAGGAAAGAGCTAAGAAGAGAGAAACAATACATACACCCTATTGATTTGAATTGTGAAATGGACTAGAAGAAGAACTGGGGCATACCACCAGAATAGGATGGTGAGGAAAACCTGGGATTTTCAGTACAATTCATTTGTCAACCATCACAATTTAATTACCTGGAGCAGAAGAAGACTAGGAGCATTTGCTGATGCTACATTGAACTTTACATGACCACCCAGCAAAGGACTAAAAGAGAGTTGTCTCCAATGTTGTCTTGAAACCCCAAAACTAGAGAGCTGGTCAAGGTCCATTAAGCCTGCTAGCCCATCTGGAACTATTCTCCTGTGGCTGAAGATTACAAAATGTCCTCAAACAGAAATCACTGTAAACTACCTGCAAGAAAACCTGTGAACAAGTTACAATTAGACACTGTTCTTGTCTATTTATGTGTTTTTTTTTTATTATGCCTGGGAAGTAAAGATGGCCTGGTGGAAAAAGGAAGTTGGCTCTGCTGTAGAGAAATCCCAGGGATCTGGTGAAAATAGTCATTTTGCAGTGGACCTCAACTGGAGTTATGAGGAGCCCTCGTACAATGCAAACTTTGCTGCAGTGGCAACAAATCCTGATTATTTTGTCACTTTTCGTGTTAAGAAACTGAAGTTGTAGCACTTTTTTGTAGGTTAGCAATTCATTTCTGGAGGGCTGAAACAAAGTGTCAATCTTTCTGAAACAATGTGACAATTCTGCTGAAAAGGTTGCAACCTCTGCTGCTTCATACTAGCACATTTTGGAGAGATGCTCAAAGCTACATTGGGAATGCTCAATACACATTTCCAACCTCATCGAACCCTTTCAGTTTGCATTGTTGTATATTCTGAATCTCCAAAATAATTCTCAGTTCGAAGATAAAATGTTTCTAGGATGAATCGCCAATGTTACCCAAAAGTGGTCCATCATTAGTTAACTGCTAAGAGTATACATTGGACCCTGTCAATGGCAAATATTAACATTCAACATTTGCTTTTGTATTCTTTTCATAGAACAGTATTTGTTTTGCTATAATATATGATGCCTAGATATGATTTTCTCCTTTTTTGTAGCATGTTACTCAATAAACCTATCATTTTCATCTAAATTGATTTGGAAGTACTATGTTTGTTATTTTTCAACTGTATCATTGTTTCGGTGTTTCTGCACATTTACCACATGCATTTCTATAAGAAAAGCTTTGACGCTTGAGGCAAGTCTCCATGGGTGAGCTAGATATTACACACAGAAATCAGTTTGCCTCTTTGAGCATCAGACTGTTTGGGAGTTGTTGGATCTCATTCACAGCTCACATCAAGATGGCACCCTCTTCCCTGTTCGCTTATCAATCCAATTTATAACCACTTTATTAGCATTTCAATATGCTTTCATAGCTGACTGTAATTTTTCAAACAGTGTAATTCTTGGCAGTAACAATACATCCTCTGCAAGGAAGGAATACCTACCCAGCTCATTCTAAAGGGCATCCATGATGCCTCAGAAGATAAAAGTCACCTGTAAAATGTTTAGCTCTCCTATCCCACCTTGTTGTCTTTGTTCTTGAAGTTCATCTGTATTTTTGGTAAAATTTGAGAGGCCCTTAATCTTTAGTGAACCCCAAATTGTAGGTTGGTACTCTACAGGGTGCCCCTTTAATGAGCTGCAGAGCGGGCCCTCCTTTCTTCACCTAATCTTTAGTATTATGGTCATAGCCCCGCCCAACAGAAATACAGAAGTTCTTGTGAAGCTCTGTACCCCATTCCAGCAATTCTTCGCCCAATGGGTACAGGAGAGGATGTGCTCTAGTTACAGCCCCGACTCATCTTATTGCTCTTGCCAATCCTTGGAAAATAGACTTGCCAGCCATGCGAATATGTCACAGCAGGTTTGGGTTGCAGAAGACCAAAGCAGGATTTATTCTACCCGAAGGCCTGTTGTGCTTCTGCCTGGTACTCATCAGAGGATCTACCTTCCATGGAAATTGGAATTTCCTGATCCACTAACCCTCTCCAGGAGGGGTCAGGAAGTGAAGAGTTGAGTGCACTTCTTTTTATGGCGTGAAGAGGGGCACTAGTATACAGAGGGCAGCATTGAGATGGTGCATGCGGTAGTATGCAAGGGTTGTGCAACCAGTGAAACTTTGGATTTTACAATATACACTGTTGAGTGAAGGTCTATGGAGCTACATTGAAATTGACATTGAAAAACAACAGCATAATCAAAGATTGTTTTGTCTGTCTTGAGATCTGGCTTCTTCCTTTGTAGGTTTGAATATGACTAAACACATTTTAAATACCACATTGCTTACCCCTAAAAGTGGATCCAGTTTGCTAGACAGGATGAAACTGTGGGGGGGGGGAGGGCATGTGATTTTCACTCAGTGTGACACAAGGAGCAAACTGTAAACAATTAAGCTCCCATATTCATCCCTCGCTCTGCTTCCCCTTCCCACAGGAAAGCTGCTAGCATCACTGAACATGAGAATCATGGCAGTACGGAGACCTAGAGAACTGTGTGGTCTCACTTTTTTTGTTATGAAATCCAAACAAAACTGAATTGTATTGCTTTCTACTATTTATTTTCTTTCTGGTAGATTCTGGCTTACGGTTCTGTCTGCTGTTGATATTTATTTTCAACTCTGAGTTATACCTATGGATGCATATGGCCAATTTAATATTAAATACAACTGTTATCCAAAATAAAACCATTTATTTCAACACCTGGATTTTAATTCAGGTTCCCAGGCTCTGATTTCCAGACAGGAAGGATAAAATGCTCTTGCTACAGCCCTACCAGTTTTCACTTCTGTGCCTCTATAGTCCGTCTCGCTCTCAGCTGCATGAATGATGACATTTGGGAAGGAGTTGGCTAATATTACCCCAATTAGTTGTTACTACATTGACTTCCTCTTCAATTTCACATTCATTTTAATTTCGTATTTGTCTTTTTCAAGACACTCAGGGCTGTATCATGAAGGTGCTATTCGCGCAAGTCATATCTGTGTGCCTGTTTTTAAGCAATTGACTTTGCAGAGCACATACATTTAACTGGGAACTTCGGGAAATTTAGAATTGAATGTACATGCTTTAAAGATGTGCTATATAATAAAAACTAATGCAAAAACAACAGTTGATGGACAGAATGCAGAACAATGTCATACATTCACCCCAGTACAGAGATCTGGGCCTAAATCCATCGTTTTTTTGCTCACCATGCTATTCCAGTTTGAACCCAGCCATATGCAAATCAGTCTTGACCCTGTGCCTCATGGGAACAGTCCAGCCCGAACTGCCAAGCCAGGTCCTCCCTGGACTGGAAACAAGCATCCTAGGACCGGTTTCGGGGTTTCACCCCTCTTCAGCCAGGATAGCTTGATTCCAGTGGCATGGAGAGCACGGGACCCACGTCTGGGCAAACCCGTCCCACTCGGGGTGACAAATGCAATAAAAACAGGCACACAACAAATGGTGCTGGAACAATTTTCACAGTGGGGTACTGCCATCATGTTACATCACTGAACTCATAGGAATTATGAAAAATCCAAGTGTCACACAAAGAAGAAATGTAGCAAATGAGTCACGTCCATTCATGGTAAGGGTGTAGCATGTAGTTAGTGGTGCAATTTGGAGCACACTGTCGCAAACATCTAATGATGCACAGTGTGGTAGCACACTGCCATTTACAGACAGCACGCTCTCCATTGAAATGGACACTAATATGTAAAGACATATAGTTTTACTAATAGAATTATATAGTGCACAAACGGTAATATGTGGAAATCAGGTTTCAGCGGATATTTGCGATTTATCCATTGCCAAGTAAAGTGTCTTGGTATGTTTTGAACCTCTTTAAATCTGTGTTTATATTACACAGCAGCATTACAAAACTAAGGGCCTCATTATGATCATAACGGTTTTGGGACCGCCCGCCAGATGTGCGGCGATCCCACCAGTGCAATTAGGATGCGCCCGTGCATCCTGGCCTTTTAACATTGTGGACGGTGCTGCTGGCTGCAGCACCGTCCACAATGTCAAAAGAGCATGCACAGCATTTCCCTGCACCACGTGGCAGGCACCACTTGGTGCCTGCCACTTGGTGCATGGAACTGCGGGGGGTACCATGGGTACCCCCCAGTGCACCCCCCCACACTCAGAGGGGGCCCGCAATGGGCCCCCAAGCCAGTCTCCACTTGTCTTTTTGCGGCAGGATATCTGCCGCAAAAAGACAGGCGGAAGGGCATATCCTAATCACTACGGCGGTGCCTGCATGGCACTGCCGCAATGTTGCCCTGGTTCCGGGTTCTGCAAGGCGGGCAGAAAAGGACCGCCTTGCGGAACTATGGCGGACGGACTTTCCGTCCGCCGCAGTACCATTATGATTCCCACCGCCATCCTAATTTGGCGGTGGGAATTTTCATTATGATGGTGGAAGGACCGCTACCGCCGTCCCGGCGGTGGCGGTCCTTCCGCCATCATAATGAGCCTCCTTGTGCTAAAAAAGTGCTTCATTTGTGGTTAGCTAACTGCTCATTTATTTTCAAATATATGTACAGTTCATTTATAGGTACTTAAATTTTGTTGTTTGTTAGAAAAATGACATCCTTCAGCCGTTCCTTTCTCACTATCAAGACTAGCTCTCATTTTGAAGTCAAAGAAGGAAAAGTAAACACCAATTTCCATGCTAAAAGAAAAAGAGACAGTTTGCTAGAAGACACAACCTAGCATTTGATCTGTCTTTGAACACCTAGTAAATGTGACAGGATAGAAACAAAATTTAAAGGCAATTTTATTGCTCATTGACTTTCTGTTATTTTTGGGCCTATTGCAGCGCCACCACTTCTAGCCCTGTGTATACAGTTGAGAGCTGTGTGAACATAAACCTTCAGGATGCAGCCCCGGTTCTGGGAAGAGCTGTATACTTTGCGCAGGCCTATTGAATTGTTATTGGCTTTGGGCTTACTGGAGTAAGGACCTTATTACAAGTTTGGCAATCCGTGAACTGTCGTACCCGCGGTCGCGGTCCAAACGCCATGAGCCCGGCGGTCCGACCATCGTATTATGAGTTGGGTGGATGGCTATTGCAAAGTCTGCACCTGAACCACCGATACCACCAGCACACAGCAGACTGCCAGGGTCACGGTCGGGGAAAATCAGCTGCCAATGCGGTACAGAGGAGTTTAACCACTGTCCGTATTAGAAGTTGGCTTTTCGATGAGCTGACCGTGGGGGTGGGACCGCCAGCTTCAAGTTGGCAGAAACGAAGGATTTGGGTTGGTACTCACCCCTTTCCTGTTCTTCCAGGCAGCGTTCAACGAGGTTCCCTTTCTCAAGGTCCCCCCTTCACAACAGCATCTTCAGCCCAAGAAATATGACCCTGTTTGCGGCGATCTTCAGGTAAGTCCTTTTTGTACCATATACCCATTGCCTGGACTGCCCCCATATGGGCCAGTCTCCAGCAATGGGTAGGCGGTATTTTTACACATGTATCATGCATATGTGTGCATTCGACACATTTGCAGTCAAAATTCCCACACAGGCATCAATATATATGGAAAAATAATCACCACCTCTGCAATATATCCACAGCCACACTGCCGGCACCACAGTAAATTTGTAATACAGCGGTCGGAAGACCACCAGCGCTGTGGTCTTCCAGAGACCACACCATGGTGTTCGAGTGGTCGGACCGCCAAACTCATAGTAAGACCCTAAGTCTATTCTTTAGAACTTCTCAAACGTAGATAAACTAAATAATCCAGTAGGGCATTATCATCTGACGGGTTGGACTGGTCTATATGACAGTCAGGCAGTGCCCAATGGGCTGGCCTGCCAGTTGAGCGTATGAGCCAGTTTTTTGGATGGTTGTGGGCCTGTTTTTCATCTGTTGTGCCAATTTTTACTGTTGATTTCCCTGATTATAAAATAAATATTGCCTGCACTAAGCTCAAATCCATGCAATCTATAATACCCTGCCAATCTCTTATACAAGTTCTTTACACGTTCAAAACTGCCCCGATTTGCAAATGTGGGCCACTTTCTTTAGCTTTCTAATTTACTTCTGGGGGCCACATTTACGTTGATGCCCATGCCTATTTTCTGTCCCACTCCGACCCTGCTCACCATGACATCCCACTTATTGGATTCCTTTGTCATACTTTTGGTCAGGACCTGAGATTTCAGTCTTCTAGAGAAAATTTAAAACCATTGCTTCTCATTAGCTCTTCCGGAATTGATGGAACATTAAGTTGAGTTGACTAGTTGAATTGATTCTTTTTTTAAATTTTACTTTTTCTCATTACTTTTAGCTGAATTGTATTGATATTCTAGGAGTTTTAAGTTTGGTATTTTATTCTCATTGTATGTCATTTATATATTTTGTACAGCACCTGCTGGGTTTTGGGTGAGGGCTGCACATTAATAAAGATCAAAATAAATAAAGTCTATTGCAGCATTCTAGAAATCTTACCAGGGGGTCTCTAGGTACTTGTAAGTCCCTATAGGGTCATGTGAATGTTAACATCTAGGTGGACTTATAGAAGGTCCGTTTGAGATCCATTTTGAAACATTCTAAGAAGCTTTATGATCTTTATGAAAGGGGAGGAGACTATTTCATGATTTGGTGGTTACAATAGAGAAATGATTTTCCCTTTGGAAGGCATCTTGAAAGTGGGTACAACCAATAGATATTTGCTGGGGCATCTAAGAGTACAGACCAGTGTATAGGGGAACCGTGCCTCGTTGAAATACACTAAGGTCACATTGAGCAGCTAATTGAGGACTAAAAAGGACAATATAAATAGAACTATTATCGTAAGTGGTAGACAACACAATGTTGATCTAACTGTTCAAATATGACACTGCTTACCAAGACTAAAAACCTGTTTTACTGATGCATTTTGGATTTACATCCTACAAATGGAATTAGCTGGTATGCCAGCATAAAGGGCATTGCAATAGTCTAGGCACAAATGTATTGATGCACATAAACCCTCGTTGTTTCATGGATAGTAGACAACAATATAACCAAATTTCTCACATTGGAAATAGATCATCTTGACAAAAATACGGATATCTGAAGTCAGAGTTGTATCAGCATCAAGAATGATGTCGATTACAGGTGGTTTGTTTTTTGTAACTCAATAGAACAGAGAAAGGGGCATTTTGAAAAAGAGCAGTCACATTTGGCTGAAAAATATTTCACTCTTTGAACTGTTGACTAGAAACTAACTAGATGATACCCATTCCTTGACTGCTAGCATGCATTCTATAGTTTCCTAAATGCGGCTGAGGCTACTGGTATTTTAATGTATGTCTTGCTGTAATCACCATAGAATGGTACCTCCACTTTGAACTTACTCAGTAATTGAAACACCAGTAACAACGATAAATATACATTAAAATGCATAGGGCAAGCAAGAAGACTTTTAGGACCCAGGAAGTAAAGTAGAAGGTAACTATAAATAGAGACCACCTTGTTTGGCTTGCTGCTGACAGTTGAATAGGCACAACCAGACCCAGTTCAAAGAGGTAATGGTGCATTTCACACCATGGACAACCTGTCTAGATGCACAAAGTCAAGGGAAGCTGACAAGTATGAAAGCCCCATAAAAGAAGCATTTCCTTTATCAATCAAATCCTGGACATCTTCCCAAAGGACCCATAGAGCTTTCTCAATTTTTAACTTATAATACAACCTGATCTGCAATAACAAAAGGCATGAGTCAAGATGTAGAGAAGATTGTCTTTGGGCTGAATTAGTTTTTTCTATGATTTTGCTTAACATGGGGTGCCCAGTGATTGGCCTACAGTTAGCTACACTGCATTTCAGTGAGGGCTTTTTTAAAAGAACAAGATCCCAACCACACTGGGGCTACCATTTCTGAGAATTACTTTTTATCACCAAGAAGAGGATGGGATTTTCTTTTAACAACAATGATTGTACTGGAGTAAGTTGAAGTTGGAGCAATAACTACAGAACACATTTCTATGATATTGCCCCCACAAGAAACAGGAGTTATATGCATACTGTCTTAACTCAAGAATGAACCACGCGGTGTCTTGGATCTGGACTCTTGATTTACCAGTGGGAATTCATGGGTCTAAGAGTTCATGAAGTGTAGGTATATATTTTAGAAATACTTTTTTGAAAATGCCATATTCTAGCAGAGATATTCATTCCTTAATGGATGAAATCAATAGCTCTTGGCAAATTTGTGATTTGATTTGAAGGGTTCGGTGGAGGTAATTACCTTTGATTTACTGGGAAAAGACTTTAGAGGAGCTCCAATGATAAGCTGACCTAAACACAAGCCTGACCAAATAACTTGTGTATTGTTGTTTGTGGAGACCATATGGTGACCAGAACAGAGAAAAATTAAATGAAACCCAGTTTACCTATGTATAAAGTCATTAGTGATAATGTGAAATAATTGAGTAACTGAAGTCAAGTCCTTATACAGACTAACATCATAAACAAAAATATAGGAACATATGAATTCGTTGAAAAGGGAGAACAGAGTTATGGCACTCAGTGCATCATGACAATTTGATAAATGAGGCAGTATCCTGAATATATCAATGACATTGTGCAGTAACATGCAAAAATATTATTGAATGAATGAACGAAGACATTTATGGAGCATGGCTGCTACCCCAAAAATGAGCATCCCTGAGCTAAAAGACCACAGGATCCTGTACTGAAAACCAGGTTCACAAGTAGAGAACAACCATAATTTAGGAGTGTTCCAAAGTGCAACTCATTGCACCTAAGACAGAGTGTCAATAGACGATATCTCTAGGCTTTGGCTGCCAAGACAGAGAAGAAGCATCCTCCCCTCCCAAAACGTCTGAACCTGGGGATTTTAGCCAGATGAGCATAAGAAGATCTCAATGCTCTAGCTGGACTATAATGCTGGAAACAATCAGACAGATATTTCGCCCAGATTTATTGAAAGCTCTTTGAGCCAGTAACAGAGCTTTAAAATGGATTCTCATTTGGACAGGGAAACCAGTGAAGAATTTGCTGTAGCGTTTACTGGGCCCAAATCATTTACACTCAACTATGGTTTTCCTTTTCTTTGCCCTGTTGTCAATACTTCCTACCACTCTCTTGGTTCTCTGATGGACCTTGTTTTGCGCCGAGAGGGGTTGTATATAAGTGTTAGAAATGGGGATCTCCAGTTGGCCGCGGCTGGCGCCGAGGTCCAAATAGGGATCCTTCTTCCTAAGTCAGAGTAAGTGGGCTACACCCTTTGATAACCCCTGCTCAACCCTGTGGTACCGTAGCACGAGCAGACAGGCCTATCTCAGAGGCAGTGTGTGAAGCATTTATGACCATACACAATAACACAGGAGAGACGCTACAAACGGACACCACAAGTAGGTATAGAAAAATAGTTATCTTTATATAGACTGAACACGAGGCTAAAAGCACTCAAGGAACCACAATGCACACAATTACAGATTCACTTTAAAAGCAATAAAGGCACTCGAAACGGGGGTGGAACGGACTTAGTTCGGGCCGGGGTATACGCGACCCAGTGATGCCCAATGTAACTGGGATGTAAAGGGGCACGGCACGCAGCCTCACAAAGAAGCCGCGGTGATGACAGGCAGACTCGCAGCGACCACAGCTCCCGGCTGTAGTGGTCCGCGGCGTGCACTTCTGATAATCCTGGGGTGGGGCTTAAAGGCGGACACCTAGCGGTACCCGCAGGGGTTAACAAGATCCTGGAAGTGGTGACTAGTGCGGGCACTCAGTGGCACAGCTCCTCAGCTGCAGCGGCCCACAATAGCGATAGCGACGATTTCCGTAGGATGGCAAATGCGGGCACTCAGCGGCATAGCTCCTCAGCTGCAGCGGCCCACAATAGCGTTAGCGATGATTTCCGTAGGATGGCAAATGCGGGCACTCAGCGGCACAGCTCCTCAGCTGCAGCGGCCCACAATATCGATAGCGATGAGTTTCGTAGGATGGCAAATGCGGGCACTCAGCGGCACAGCTCCTCAGCTGCAGCGGCCCACAATAGCGATAGCGATGAGTTTCGTAGGATGGCAAATGCGGGCACTCAGCGGCACAGCTCCTCAGCTGCAGCGGCCCACAATAGCGATGAGTTTCGTAGGATGGCAAATGCAGGCACTCAGCGGCACAGCTCCTCAGCTGCAGCGGCCCACAATAGCGATAGCGACTTTCATAGGATGGCAAATGCGGGCACTCAGCGGCACAGCTCCTCAGCTGCAGCGGCCCACAATAGTGATAGCGACTTTCATAGGATGGCAAATGCGGGCATTCAGCGGCACAGCTCCTCAGCTGCAGCGGCCCACAATAGCGATGGCGACTTTCAGCCCGTGTTTCCCCGCAGTAGAACCAGAGGCTCCGGAATTCTCAACAGAGGCCTCACCTGCGGGTAGCATCCCCATCAAATGGGAATCCAGACGGCTGATGGGTGAAGTCTAATGTCCCTGAGACTTCGGCAGGAGGCAAGCTCAAATCAGGCCCTTGGGTAGTTGCTTCAGCAAGATGGATGAAAGTTTCAAAGTCCTTTCCCTCTAGTTCCACGGACAGAGGTTCGTCTTGGCATCCAGAAGTAACACACCGTGTAGGGGTTTCGGCACAGATCTTTATACCCCACAAGTCTTTGTTCTCTCAAAAGTCACAAGTCACTGAACCCAGTCAGAACCAGTTCGGAAAGGTCCTGGGGGCACGTTGTTTACGAGGCGGCATCCTGCCTTTGAGGAAGAGGGGGTCTGCTATCAGATGCACAGGGCGGGCTGGAGCCATCATTCACCTTGCCAGGCCCAGCCCTGCTCAGACCAAAGGGTCACCCCTCCCCATACTCCAGCTGCAGATTCCTCTACTCGACCCAGGTCGGGTTCAGCCTACCCTGTCCCTCCAAAACCAGACGGCCAATACACATAACAGCAGAGCACACTGGAAGATTTAGGCAAGAAAATACACACTCTCCCAAAGTGGTATTTTCGAACACAGAATATAGAAATAACCCTCACTAAAAGATGTACGTTAATATTCTGAGCTCAGGCATACCAAATTCGACTTTCCACTTTACAAACTGCTTCCGTGGGTGGCGCAATCAGCTCTGCAGGCCCACCAGCAGCATTCGGTCTACCAGCCCTGGGCACGCACGGTGCACGATACTAGAGACTAACAGGTAAACCAAATGAGCCAATTAGGGGAACATCAATTCATACAGTCAATTTACCATAGGGAGCATTCGCGCTGTGGAACGGAATGGCCGTGGCACAGCGCCCAGAGCATCTAATACCAGCAAACACAGAGGAGACAAAAAGCGAGAAATGGAGGGGAGACCCACGCCAATGGTGCCATGTCTAACACGTGTCCCCTCCAGCTGAAATGTGGGGAGAACTACCCACCCACTTGGGAGTTCTCATCACTAAGGAGGAAAAATCTGGACAGACCATCAGCATTGGCGTGCTCTGTACCAGGGCGCTGTTCCACCGTAAAGTCCATACCCTGTAGGGAAATGGACTACCTCAACAACTTTGGATTCTCTCCCCTCATCTGCATCAACCATCTGAGGGGCCTGTGGTCTGTCTGAACCCAGAAGTGAGTCCCAATCAGGTATGGCCTCAGCTTCTTCAGTGCCCAGACCACAGCAAATGCCTCACGCTCAATTGCACTCCACCTCTGTTCCCGTGGGAGTAACCTCCTACTAATGAAGGCTACAGGTTGGTCTAGGCCCTCCTCATTGATCTGTGACAGAACGGCCCCCACACCATGCTCGGAAGCGTCTGTCTGGACAACAAGTTCTTTTGAAAAGTTGGGCGCCTGAAGTACAGGTGCTGTGCACATGGCAGTCTTTAGGGCATCAAAAGCGTTCTGGCAGGTGTCAGTCCAGTTCACCATCTTGGGCTGCTTCTTAGAAGTCAGCTCAGTCAAGGGTGCAACAATGTTGCCATACCCCTTGACAAACCTCCTGTAATAACTCGTGAGTCCTAAAAAGGCTCTCACCTGTGTCTGGGTCTTGGGGTCTCCCAAGCCTGGATGGTTTCAATCTTTGGGCTGTAGGGGCGCCACCTGGCCGCTCCCCACCTGGTGTCCCAAGTACACCACAGAACCCTGCCCAATCTGGCACTTACTTGCCTTGATTGTGAGGCCTGCCCTTCGCAGTGCCAACAACACTTCCCAGAGGTGGTGCAGGTGGTCCTCTCATGAGGAACTAAACACTGCAATGTCATCCAGGTAGGCTGCACTGAAATCTTCCAGCCCATCCAACACCCTGTTGACCAACCTCTGAAAGGTGGCAGGGGCATTCTTCATCGCAAAGGGCATCACCCTGAACTGGTAGTGTCCATCTGGTGTGGAGAATGCGGACCTCTCCTTTGCCCCATCAGTTAAGGTGATCTGCCAATACCCAGACGTCAAATCAAACGTGTTGAGGTACCGTGCAGCCCCTAGCCGATCTATGAGCTCATCAGCGCTGGGGATGGGGTGCGCGTCAGTCTTTGTGACTGAATTGAGACCTCGGTAGTCCACGCAGAACCGAAGTTCTGGGGTGGCACCAGGCGCGGCAGCTTTTGGTACCAAGACCACTGGGCTGGACCAAGGGCTGCTAGAGGACTCAATCACCCCTAAAGCAAACATTTTGGAAACCTCTTCCTTAATGGATGCCCTAACCCCGTCAGTCACTCGGTAAGCCTTGTGCTTAACAGGAGGACTGTCCCCAGTGTCCACTTCGTGGACACATCAATCAGTGACACTAGGCACCAGGGAGAACAGATCACTGAATTGTCCCAACTGTTGGCGACAATCACTCTGTTGCTCAGGGGTCAGTGTGGCGGAGAGGACCACACCCTCCACTGACCCGTCTTGCTCATTTGCACACAGGAGGTCAGGAAGAGGTTCACTCTCCTCCTCCATCCCAGCATCTGTAGCCAGGAGCATGCCCACTTCGGACCTCTCAAAGTGGGGCTTCAGGCGGTTGACATGCAAGACCCGCAAGGGGTTCCGGGGAGACCGTAAGTCCACCAAGTAGGTAACAGGACTCTTGCGCTTCACCACCTCAAATGGTCCAGTCCACTTATCTTGGAGTGCACAAGGCTCCACTGGGGCCATGACCCAAACCTTTTGACCAGGCTGAAACTCAATCAGAGTGGCATTCTGATCGTGCCAACATTTCATCTCTTCCTGGCTGGCTTCCAGATTTGCCTCAGCAAGCTTTCTGAAACGCAGAGTCTGGTTCCTGAAGGCCAGCATGTAACTAAACACATCCTGGGGAGGTTTCCTGGGAGATTGCTCCCAGCCTTCCTTGACCAGACTCAGCGGCCCTCTTACAGGGTGACCATAGAGGAGTTCAAAGGGGCTGAACCCTAGGGACTTCTGTGGCACCTCACGATAAGCAAACAACAGGCATGGCAAGAGGACGTCCCACTTACGCCTCATGTTCTCTTCTAGGCCCATAATCATGCCTTTGAGGGTCCAGTTGAATCTCTCAACCAGCCCATTCACTTGGGGGTGGTAAGGGGTGGTAAACTTATAGGTTACCCCACACTCCTCCCACAGAGACTTCATATATTTGGAAATGAAGTTAGTACCCCTATCAGACACCACCTCTCTGGGGAACCCCACACGGGAGAAAATCCACATCAGTGCACGTCCCACCACGGGGGCCATCACTGTCCGGAGTGGGATGGCTTCAGGGTACCGGGTGGCATGGTCCACCAAGACCAGGGTGAACCTGCTGCCCATGGCTGTCTTGGGGTCCAGAGGCCCCACAATGTCAATGCCCACTTGCTCGAACGGGGTACTGACAACTGGAAAGGGCTGGAGTGGGGCTTTGATCTTCCCCCCACTCTTCCCACTTGCCTGGCAAGTCTCACATGTCCTGCAGTGAGCATCTGAGCTCCTGCGCATCTGGGGCCAAAAAAGTGGGTGACCAGCCTCTCGAAGGTCTTGGTCTGCCCCAGATGTCCTGCCAATGGCACATCATGAGCCAGCCCCAGTAGGAAGGCTCTGAAGCACTGGGGTACCACCAGCACACGGGCTGACCCAGGCTCAGCAACCTTAGGCTCGCTGTAAAGGAGGTCATTCTCCCAATAGATCAGATGTGACCCTGACTGATCACCTGCCGCCTGGGCTGCAGCCTGTCGTCGCAGCCCCTCGAGAGAAGGGCACGTTTTCTGCTGTTCACAAAATTCCTCCCTGGTGGGCCCTCCTTCCTGCTGCCAATGGGTCAGCTCAGGCAGGTCCCCCAGTTCGGCTACCTGTTCCCCTGTAGGCTCCAGGGCATCCCCCTCAAGGTCTGCTCCTTCCTGGACTGTGGGAACTATGGGGGCCGGATTCCCGCGCCCCCTACCCCTTCTCTGTAAGGCAGGGGCCTGGGCCATACTTTCAGGCTCCAGGTCCTTCTGAATGTCCTTACTGGCTGCTATGGACCGAGTCGTCGCACACGCCCACTCAGGCACACCCAACATTTCCAAGTGAGCTTTCCTCTCCACCATAGCCCACGGGGAGTTTTCTAAATCGTTGCCCAACAGACAGTCTACCGGCATGGCTGGCCTCACAGCTACTTGAAGAGTTCCTGAGACCCCCCCCACTCAAAGGGAACCTGAGCCACCTCACACTGGCTCTCAGAGTTGTCTGCTGACACTACTGGGCAGAATGCATGGGGGACAACCTGCTCTTTGGACACCAACCGGGAGCTGACAGCAGTCACACTAGCTCCGGTGTCTCTCAGAGCCTCCACCCTATGGCCATTGATGGTCACCCACTGCCTGTACTTCTTACTGTTATCAGGCAGCGTGGGGTTAGGGACCTTCTCAAAGTCTCCTAGCGAGACAAAGGTCAATTCCATGGGATCCCACCCACCTTGGGCACCCATCTCCTCCCCTCCCAGGGCTACACTAGCAAGCTGGCGGGGTGGCGCGCGGGGCGGGGCATTAGGGTCCCTCTGGGGACACTGGGGATCATAATACCGGTGGCCCACTTGACCACATTTAAAACAAGTAAGGGGCCCCCTATAAACAGGCCTACCTGTCGGGGGCACTGGTTTCTTCTCAGGGGGAGACTGGGACACCACTCCTTGGTTCCCTTGGGAATTACTTTGGGGCCCTCTCTGGAACTCCCTCGGTTTACCCCTGTCCCCCCCCACTTCTCTGCTGGGGACCCTGCCCACCTTTGGCGAAGTCTCCCACAGGACCCTTGCGAACCCGGGTGCTCACCCAGCGGTCTGCCTCCTCAGCAAGCTTCCTAGGGTTAGTTAGCTTGCTATCAACAAGGTGCTGGCGTAGCTCTGGAAAACAGTTACTAGATAAATGCTCCCATGCAAACAAATCATACAGTTGTTCAAAAGTTTTCACTTTGCTACCCTTCACCCAGCAATCCAGTGCTCTGCAAAAAAAAGACACATATTTGACCCAAGTGGTACCCTCTAACTTCTTACAGGTTCTAAATCTCTGCCTGTACATCTCTGGGGTCAAACCATATCGCGTCATCAAGGCCTTTTTAATATGGGCATACACCATGCTGCTCTCTTCAGGCAGATCCAACAGGGTATCCCTCCCATCACTCACAAAACGTCCCCACAACCCCGCTCCCCAATCCTTCTCAGGGACCCGGTGGGACACCATGGCTATCTCATATGCGGCAAACCATTGCCCAATATCTTCACTCTTATGGAAATCCTTGATGACATCCTTGGGTATATACACTCTACTCTCGGTTGGTACTAACGGTATGCTGCCACCAGAGGGGGAGATCTCTAAACTCTTAGCCTTGATCTCCAGCTCCCTCAATATTCTTTCATGCTCCAGTTTCATTTTCTCAAGTTCAAATGTCAACCTGTTATTTTCAATATCCAACTTTTTACTCTCTAGGTCCTTCTGACCTTCTAATTTGGCCATCTCCAAACTATGCCTCCTATCTCTCTCCCTGTCCTCCATCTCTTCTGGAGACAGACTCTTTGAGGACACACTAGTACCTGGATTGGAAAGTGCTTTACCTCCCAATAAATCCACTTCGTCATCCTGCTGCCCTCCAGGATTCTCTCCCTCATTCCTAGCGGACTCTCTCGCTTCTGACCAGGCCTTAAGGGCCTTCTGATACTCCTCCTTCCTAGAGAGACCCGCAACAGGGACTGTGAATTGCTTGCAAAAAGACTTTAGCTGTTAGGCAGTGTAGATTTGTAACCTCTCTTCCTCAAAGATGAGATCCTCCGAAGCATTGGACGTTGGCCTACCCGTCGTAGACATAACTGGCAATTACAATCGACAATAGAACAAAATCAACCCGTACGTGAATGCGCCTAGGCCTACACTCACTAGTAGCGTACACTGGTTATTGTATGTGGATCACAAATGCAAGTCCTGATCCTCACCGCTGACCGCCAATGTTAGAAATGGGGATCTCCAGTTGGCCGCGGCTGGCGCCGAGGTCCAAATAGGGATCCTTCTTCCTAAGTCAGAGTAAGGGGCTACACCCTTTGATAACCCCTGCTCAACCCTGTGGTAACGTAGCACGAGCAGACAGGCCTATCTCAGAGGCAGTGTGTGAAGCATTTATGACCATACACAATAACACAGGAGAGACACCACAAGTAGTTATAGAAAAATAGTTATCTTTATATAGACTGAACATGAGGCTAAAAGCACTCAAGGAACCACAATGCACACAATTACAGATTCACTTTAAAAGCAATAAAGGCACTCGAAACGGGGGTGGAACGGACTTAGTTCGGGCCGGGGTTTACGCAACCCGGTGATGCCCAATGTACCTGGGATGTAAAGGGGCACGGCACGCAGCCTCACAAGGAAGCCACGGTGATGACAGGCGGACTCGCAGCGGCCACAGCTCCAGGCTGTAGCGGTCCGCAGCGTGCACTCCCGATAATCCTGGGACGGGGGTTAAAGGCGGGCACCCAGCGGTACCCGCAGGGGGTAACAAGATCCTGGAAGTGGTGACTAGTGTGGGCACTCAGCAGCACAGCTCCTCAGCTGCAGCGGCCCACAATAGTGATAGCGACGATTTCCGTAGGATGGCAAATGCGGGCACTCAGCGGCACAGCTCCTCAGCTGCAGCGGCCCACAATAGCGTTAGCGATGATTTCCGTAGGATGGCAAATGCGGGCACTCAGCGGCACAGCTCCTCAGCTGCAGCGGCCCACAATAGCGATAGCGATGAGTTTCGTAGGATGGCAAATGCGGGCACTCAGCGGCACAGCTCCTCAGCTGCAGCGGCCCACAATAGCGATAGCGATGAGTTTCGTAGGATGGCAAATGCGGGCACTCAGCGGCACAGCTCCTCAGCTGCAGCGGCCCACAATAGCGATATCGATGAGTTTCGTAGGATGGCAAATGCGGGCACTCAGCGGCACAGCTCCTCAGCTGCAGCGGCCCGCGATAGCGATGAGTTTCGTAGGATGGCAAATGCGGGCACTCAGCGGCACAGCTCCTCAGCTGCAGCGACCCACAATAGTGATAGCGACTTTCAGCCCGCGTTTCCCCGCAGTAGAACCAGAGGCTCCGGAATTCTCAACAGAGGCCTCACCTGCGGGTAGAATCCCCCTCAAATAGGAATACAGACGGCTGATGGGTGAAGTCTAATGTCCCTGAGACTTCGGCAGGAGGCGAGCTCAAATCAGGCCCTTGGGTAGTTGCTTCAGCAAGATGGATGAAAGTTTCAAAGTCCTTTCCCTCTAGTTACACGGACCGAGGTTCGTCTTGGCATCCAGAAGTAACACACTGTGTAGGGGTTTCGGCACAGATCTTTATACCCCACAAGTCTTTGTTCTCTCAAAAGTCACAAGTCACTGAACCCAGTCAGAACCAGTTTGGGGAGGTCCTGGGGGCACGTTATTTACGAGGCGGCATCCTGCCTTTGAGGAAAAGGGGGTCTGCTATCAGACGCACAGTGGGGGCTGGAGCCATCATTCACCTTGCCAGGCCCAGCCCTGCTCAGACCAAAGGGTCACCCCTTCCCATACTCCAGCTGCAGATTCCTCTACTCGACCCAGGTCGGGTTCAGCCTACCCTGTCCCTCCAAAACCAGACGGCCAATACACATAACAGCAGAGCACACTGGAAGATTTAGGCAAGAAAATACCCACTCTCCCAAAGTGGTATTTTCGAACACAGAATATAGACATAACCCTCACTAAAAGATGTACGTTAATATTCTGAGCTCAGGCATACCAAATTCGACTATCCACTTTACAAGCTGCTTCCGTGGGTGGCGCAATCAGCGCTGCAGGGCCACCAGCAGCATTCGGTCTACCAGCCCTGGGCACGCACGGTGCACGATACTAGAGACTAACAGGTAAACCAAATGAGCCAATTAGGGGAACATCAATTCATACAGTCAATTTACCATAGGGATCATTCGCGCTGTGGCATGGAATGGCCGTGGCACAGCACCCAGAGCATCTAATACCAGCAAACACAGAGGAGACAAAAAGCGAGAAATGGAGGGGAGACCCACGCCAATGGTGCCAGGTCTAACAATAAGGGACCCAGCAGTCATTCAATGAGGACCAGGAATTGGATAACTGAACACCAAACTAGAAATTAAGCTCATGTAAATTACTCTCAATACAATGCTATAAAGGTAAAGGATTACCAGATCAAGCCCAAATCTCCTGAAGAAACATAGGCAAGCCAAAATCATGCACACTGAAAGCTCAGTTAAAGCAAAACAAAATAATAACATTAGTATTTGATGCTCTGTGATCTCCCTAATATGATCCCTCTTGGTCATTAGTAAACTCAAATTAGGAAGGCACATTCAATTTGAAAGTAATAATTCATGATAGCTGAGTTGATATGGAAATATTAGTGCAGTTTATCAAAGATTAAGAAATAAATGCATCATCCAATGTCATCAGGTCTTAAGCAATTCAGAAAATTCTAGATAGATATACCAAAGCTCAAGAGTTCAAGAAGGGACATAGAATACGCCAGTTCAAGCAGTCTCCCAGAAATGGAAGAGACCACTAGGACACATAAAGCATATGCGTCAGTTCAGATAGGATACCAGATGAGCCCGCATCAAGCAAGTAAAGATTTCCAAGGAAAATTCCACAAAATCTCCTTTTAAGCTATATAATGCAGCCCATCCATCTGCATCAGCCAGCAAGCCAGAGTGTCCGTTAAATTGGGCAATATTATATGTTTATGGTTCCAGGGTGTGACACCTCCTGGAGTCTCCTCATTTGGTCAGACCACTCAGTTCATTGGTCAGTTCGTATAGGATGAGTGTCAGGTGACATAAAGAAGACACAAAATGTAGAGAAATAGGTGGGACAATTATGCAGTCCTTAAGCAATCCAGTAAGTGAGACGTCAAAACAATGCTCCTTTAGCAAGAGCACATGAGCAAGTTTAAGATAACAGTTTCCCAGGCAGATGATCCTTCCTGTAACTGCAATGTAGGAATTGGTCTCGTGCAGTACATGAGAACTCAGGAAAGAAAACACAGTTTCACATTGTTATATCAAGAAATTCTCTAATGAGCAGTGGTTTCAGCAAGTCAAGAGACTTCACATTTTCAGTCAGGCCCACATTAATAAACTAATTTAACATAAAATATATATGATCATTGGACATATATTCACAGAGAATATAAGGATTTCATCATTCTAAAATAATTCTGATGCACTTGGAATCATTTAGTGTGGCAAATGCACTATAATGAATTGCTACTTTGAACGTAGAAATGAGTAAAAAAATATTTTAAATCAAAGTTTCAAACTCATTATAGGGTGCATAACGTTAGTAGATGTGTAAAATACATTCTCTGAAAGTTTCACAAATACATCATTAATTAGAGGTGTGTAGCACCTATTTTCTTTTGTCATTTTGGTGCACACGTTTACACAGAAAATATAGATTCTAATTGAATACATCATTATTCAGGTTGAATCTTGACAATTATATACTTTCTATTAGTTATACCTGCACATAAATGAAAATAAAAAGTGATTAGAAGTAAACTCCTTTAACTTAAGAGTTCACCATTTACACATTTCTAGCACGCATTATTGAAAAATAATACTTTCAATTAGTAAATCACAATCAATATTATGAAAATGAATGATTTCACCTAGACTACATCTTTTTCTGCAATCTTTTATGATTCAGTAACTAAAATTCTCTTGTCTTGTCATGTTTCTTAAACGTGTTTCTCATGTCTATAAAAGGCTAAATGTAATTTCCTCTCCAACAAAGTTTGAGATTGCGCAATACTGATGCATGGCAAGGGATCTTCAGAGTTAAACGGACTGAGGCATTTTTTATAGTATGAAGTTGGTTGACTAAATAGTCCAATAAACCGAAGTAAATGATGTTAACACAGTCAGGCCCTGCCGTGATCAGGACATGGGCCATTGTTTTGCGAGTCTAGAGGAATAAGTCTAGAGGAATAAAATCTGAGAATTTCTTAAGGCAACGGAAAAAAAGAAAAATAGGTTTCAATAACCGAAAGGATCTGAGGGTACGATAGGTTATTGTCAAACTTTACTCCCAGATTCCTGAATACAGTGTAGGATGAGAAGGATGGGGGCACACCAGCTGGCCACCAGCTATTTAACCAGTTATCCTCTGAGGATCCGAAGAGCAAGATTTCAGTATTTTCAGATTTACATTTAATATTACTATGAATCATCCAGTCTATGACCCTTGAAAGGCCGACTTTAAAAGTGTGCTTTACCAATAAAGTAAAACAAATATTCGAATGTGTATAAATATGCATGAGCACACACCAATACATGTGTTGAAGGAGGATTAGCACTTCGAATAGCAAGTGGGGCCCACGGAACAGAACACAGAGGGCCTTGAAAGTAAAACCACACAATTGGATTCTACTTCTTTAGTTTGTCTAGCCTGTGTAAGGAAGGGTGCCACATCAATAATATAAAATGAACTAACATAGATTAGCCACTGTGACCTGGTGCAGCATTGGGGAGACTGCTATCCAGAGGCTCACATGATTTTAGTTACTATAATTGGCTTTTTCATAATTTTACATTGAATAACATTAATTGGAATAGGCTCACATGATGCATTTTCTTCTCATTATTTTAATTAAAAATATTGTCCTTTGGTTTCTTTTTATCAAACTTTCTCAGAAACTTTGTGATAAATAATCCATATATTGCTTTGTCTGGATATTTAAATAGTTATAATTTTAAACAGAGATTTTCGACACTTGAAATAGTTTGTTAGGATTTTGATTGTTTTGTGTTTGGGTGTAGTAAATAAAGGGTTATGATTACCGAAATCTCTTCAGAAGAGATAAACCATCTAACCTTTTGGTATTGGTTTAAAAGTCAGAATGAAATGCAACATGTATATATGTTTGATTTGTTTTAACAAGTGACATAGAGTAAGGAATTAATTTTTTTAACAAATTTTGATTTGCAGACCATATATTTGAATTGCACTTTAGAATGCATTTAAAGCGTTGCAAAATTTTTTTCACATAGAAAAATAACACATAGGAAAACATGTGCTTGCTTTAAACAGGAAAAAGAACCACTTTAGAATGCATTTCAGCTTTGATAACAGAAAGTTCTCACATAGAAAATAACATGTAGTGAAAATGTGCTAGCTTAAATGTATAGGAAAATAACGTGAAGACAAAATGTTGTACTAGCCTATCATTCTTAGATGTACCCCTTTAATTACACCCAAGCCTTTTCTTTCGACTCTTGCTCATAGCTAAGTAGATGTTTTACCTAGCACCAGCGTCTTGCTAAAAGAATGTGCTGACTTCAAGATTTTTTCCTCAGCTTCATCATACCATATTGATAATTTTGTATTAACAATGAACTTTACTGTGAAATCATATTGAATAGACTGTTAGAATTAATAATAATTTAGATATACTTTATGTATGCTTAACTAGAACATCATTGATATAAGTGTTTCAGTGCATCTAACTAGCCTTTGTTTTCAAAATGGGATATTGAACGTAGCTTTAGCTTAGGTAAGAATGTTCTCATGAGAACTTTCTTCCATGATTCTAGTGTTTGCAACAGTGTTTTACTATGTACCGGCGTGAATGTTTACCATGGGAATCAGGAGGAGAAGCAAAGGATGTTTATGACACCATTGGATGAGCAGTTTCCATTGGATGATAGATTTGGACACCTACTAAAGTTTCATTACATTATTCTGTGATTGTATATTAATGAGTGTTCCAAATGAGTTGGGAAGGAGAGCTCTCGCTCTGACTTCTGAGACTTACTTGGAGGAAACTCTTTATGACTCTGCTAATTGAGAGTCACTCTATTACATCCTAGCCCTTTTATTACAGACAGTTATTGCTAAACGTGACTCTATTCTTTTTCCTTTTATATTGATTTTCTCTCATCAATGCTACTGCATCGATCATTCCTCTTTCACTGATGGTTGCTACTGCAGCTGTGGGGATCTCAACTGAGTTTCCAGAATGACTCTTTGAGAAGTTCTAGTCTTTATCTATGCTTTGAAAATCTTGCTATTTTCTAGAAGGAACTCTTTATAGGTCCTACTTTAAGGTAGATTAGGCTCTTTAGCTAGTTAATGACATTTTCCTTTTTGGAACACTCTGTACTGATTTATGCTGTCACTAACCATCAAAGATGCCAAAACCATACTAATCCTTTAAGAAAAATAAAAGTTTTGGAAACTTCTTCAACCTCTTATCATTCACCGAATATTAAGGCTCTGGCAGTTGATGGTATATGCATGACCTGTGTTTTGTTCCAGCTCCATTCATACTACGGTGGCAAAGGTCCATCTGACCTGTCAAGAGCCTGCTAGATTTCCAAGGGTCAATCTGTAAGTTGGGGTGTTTAATTTAAGAGACCACTTTGGCCAATCCTTTAGGCGCTAACAATAGTTTGCAAAGACTGTTCTATCGGCTTTCTGTAACTTTTACACATAGCAGAAGTGTTTAAAAAGTATTAACTGTATGTGGGACCTATCTTTAAGTTTGCAAAGTTACTTTTAACTAGCTTAAAATGCGGACAAGCCTTTTAAACTTCTTATTCAAATATGTCAACCTTTTGTGCCTATTAGTCTGTAATTCCAAGATTTTTTTGGGGGGGGGACCAACAGAATGATCTTGGATTTAAATGAATGGAGATCTTGCCGGAGGATTTAGTGTGTTGGTTCTTGCACATTCATATTTGTGCAGCATTATTAGCCAGCCCATGAAACCTTTGATGCTCGAAGCTGAAATGGCAAGACCACATGCACTCCTTCTTCACATAGACAGTGTGAAATCACATTGTAATAGCTTCACCCTTATTGTCTCTAGACTGTTCCAACATAATTATCGATTGACCACGCTCATGTTTTCTCAGTAATAGCTGGCTATCAATAAGGGGACGATTACGATGTGGCCCATATAGGGCTGTAATCGTAATGGGACGCTCGGTTTAATTTCCGACCGCCTCATTATGATGGTGGCAGGTGGAAAGGAAACCGAACTGTCATTCTGGCTGGCTTCCGACAGGATCGGAGGGCCACTTCCGCCAGTTGGAAGCTGGCTAGTAATCTCAAGGGCGCGCCTTTCCGCCCTTGAGATTACAATGCATGGTTTCCGACATGGTTTCCATGCCAGCTTGTCCGACATGGAAACCATGTTGGAAAATTTGTTTGTGGGCCCCCAGCAGGGACCTCTTTGGTGCACAGCCTCCGTTTGGAGGCCGAGGGGACACCTATGGTGCACCCCTGTTGATCCCTGCACCTTGTGGCAGGCACCCAGAGGTGCCTGCCACAGGGTGCAGGGATGAACCGCACCTCCCGATTCACTATGGGAGCATACATTACGGCTGGTTTACAGCCGTAATGCATGCTCCCATAGTGAAGTATAGGAATGCGACCGGACAGTGTTTGGTCGCATCCTAATGAGGCGATCGGGACTGCCGATTGGGTGTCGGTCGGCCCCAGGACCGAGTCGGTGTCCTTCCGCCCGACATTGAAATCAGGCCGTAAATGTATGGGACTGACACATTTTTCCATATACACATAACCTTGTCTTTTTCAATCCCTTTGGTGCTGCATTTCTTGGCGCAACTTTGTATAATTGTTGTGAGTACCTAGCAGTCAATCACTTTTAGAAAGATGCATTTTCAAGTCCACTCCCTCTGCACGTTTCACAAATAACTTTTGCCCTTACGCTTCTCTTTAAATGTCATGTCAAAATATTAAGCCCTTCATATTCTGGAAAGACTCAGTAAACCTATTCCACCTTTGTAAGCAGTTACTTGATACATTTTTTCAGGTATTTATTCTCATCACTTCCCAGTACACTTCTTTTCTATGCTCCCAAAAACTCCAAATATGCATTTTATTAGACTGCACTCTTTGCTGCAGTGGTATGAATTAATAATTTGACCATTTAAAAAGTACCATATATAGTCCACCACCACATCCTTATGGACCTAGCAAACACCTTGATGCCCCACATTGTACAATACTTCATATATACTTTAATGTCAAACCTACCTCAACCAAATTCGAATTCAAATGCATCTATTAGAAATATGAAAGTGCAGCTATATGCCATTCAAAGCACTAATATCTTCTCTCAAAAGAATGAAAGAAAAGCTTGCCGTGTTCAAATGGAAATACTGATCTAGGTTCGTATTGATGCACAACGGAAATGGTGGCACGTTAATGAGAAAAAATGTTTCACAGATGCTTCTGTTCACAAACTAGCGATAATTATATAAATACCTATTATGAGGTCATAAGGCAGAAGGTCGAGATTTTAATAGAATGTCACCAGAAGCTGAGAGGCAATCATAGCCTTGATTATGAGCAGTGGGGGTGATTCAATTATTTATAACATTGAAAATGAATCATTTGCACACCAGACAATGTTCTTGAACTACCCTAGCCCTTTTCCCGATACACTCAAAAACTTACTTCAATATCCAGACAACTTCTAATTCATAATTTTCTTGCTAAGATCTTGCAATATCTGCAGACAAAGTCCTTCATGTACCTGCTAATTCAGCCAGTAAGTTTCGACAGAAAAGCACTTAGACTTACGACCTCTGTGCGTTTTAAGTAGTGCTTTGCTAATAGCTCGGAAAACCAGTAGTAATAGTTTCATAATTGTAATCTCCATACATGTTTAATCTGCATATATGGACATAACCTTATGGTGTTTCACTGTCATCCTAGTCGGCCTCGCTCTCTCTATGTTAGTTTACTTTTGTGTCCTTTAAACCACTTATTGTCTGCTAAATTGTATACCTTTTTTAAAGTCTACTATAATACTGCTCAAACTATAAAAAGGGAACCAAGATAGACAAACAAATAAATAAAATATAGAAAGAAGAGGTATGAAGCAAAAACATTTCAAAAGAAGTAGGCCCATATCAAGGCATGTTCAACAACATCTATATTTTGTAAATACAAATAAAATGTACGAGTATATAGATAGAGATAAATAATTTTATTTATTTATGTGTGTATTTTATTATTAATTATTTAATTAAATAATGTATACCATGGCCATATATGTGGTCACATTCGAGATTATTACCACAATACGAGAAAATGAACATGACAAGACACTTTTACTGCTTCACAGATTGCACGTAACAATAACTTTACCCAGGGAAAAACTTTCCTAATAAGCAGGAGATATCGGTGTGATATTACCTTGCTGTACAAATGTACCCTTGCATCCTGATTTTGTTAATGCCTTTTGATAAAATAAATACACATGAAAAATGCCATGGCATAAACGATATATGCACTATGCAGGTGCACAGAGATTGCAGTTTATTTCCATTATTGGGTGAGCAGAAGGGCAATGTGACTCACTTACGTCTGTGCCTGTTACGAGAAAAAGAAAGTGAAAAGAAAAATTACCATCCTAAAAATGTTCAGAAACTGATAATATGTGTATGAAACACTGAAGGCAGCTGAAACTAGGGCTGCTTTATAAATACAGAGATGAACTGTTGTATTAGCTGGATATGAGAAACAGACTGAGAGACATGTCATGTATATTTATTACAACATACAATAGACAATCCCATGATAGTTGGTTGATTCTTATAAAACATTGGAGTATATCGAATGGTGACAATGTGATAGGCCAGCTTCTGGATAAGGGGATCTTTCTCAGATTCACATTCACAGTCCCAGACTCTAAAGAACCAACACAACCAGGGGCACCAAGCAAACCAGAACTGTGATCCCTGTCTGTGCACAGTTCTCTTCCTTAGCATCAGCCGTTATTGTGACTAACTGTTTATGTTCACCGCAGTTTGCACTTGGTTTGTTCCAAACCTACACCTTTGTTGTTTTCTCCTCTGTTCTGTCCTCTAGTTCCCTTTCATGCTTTGTTACCCTCTTGCCAGTTTGTCTCCTTGTCTAGACCATCCTCTCCTGATACAGCTTTGGCATCTCATCTTCAGCTCCTGAACCGGAATGCGGTATGCTGGGGGCTAGTAAGCCTCAAACCTTGTTACCATTAAGTATCATTTCTATCATATTATGCCAACCCTTTAGTAACTCGGATTCTCTCACCTATGGTTGGAGACCTTGAGGTTTGTAGGTTGTCCTTGAGATGCTATGCCCCAGGAATACATTCCGTTTTTTTCTGAATAACAGCCAACACGAGTGGGTCTCTCTCTCCCTATTGCCTCCCTTTTCCCTTAGTCCGGGTATTTCTTAACATCCTTGACTCTGTGCAAAGGGTTTGAGTTGAACTCCAGGGATAGACAGAGCAATTGGCCTTGACATCCACACACTCTAATCATTCTGTTCATGACAGATTGCCACATCACATAAAATGGAGTCTGAGGACAATCCCCTGCAGGCAATGGCACACGTGATCAGTACCAAGATTATCTTAAAGAAATACACCAAGAGTGTGCATTTCTCCTAGAGAAATTAAAACAGGCAATTAACCCTCATAGCAAATCTAGGGGAGAAGGATTGAATCTGGTTGCTTTTCTATCAAGACCCTCTCAGATACAGGAGAAAGTAATCTAGTAGCAAGTCCTGCAGGAGCAGCGCCTTACATGTCCTCAGTTTTAGTGCCAGCTGAAGAGGTCTCTAGAGATCCATTTCTCTTCCAAGAATTTAAGGCTCAATGTAATTTGAACTTTTTGGTAAATCTTCAACAATTTGCAACTGACAAGACTAATATGGTATCTTCCTTGAGCAAAGCTGCATTAGCTTGGGTGACTCCCTTAATTTTGAATGAAAGCACTCTATTGTCAAGCTTGGGAACATTTGTACAGCAATTAATGGCTATCTTTCGTAAAAGATGGGCAAAAGCAGCTGTAAAAACTGCTGTACTCTCCCTTCGACATGTCGAAGATGATTTGGTATCCTATAGTAGTGTTTCTAGCAGGTAATTCCACAGGTAACCTGGACAGTGAGTATGAAGCAATAGTCTTCTACCAAGGCCTCTGTGACAATTTAAAGGAGACTGCTTCTTTAGTAGTAAAGAGACTGAGCTTATTAATCTCATATTACAAATTGAGGCCCAACAAACTCAGAGAAGACAAGAAAGATGTGGGAAATCACAAAGATATTAATTCTTGCTCCTGTAGAAGCAGCTAAAGAAGCCATAAATTCCATTTATGAAGCCATGCAAGGAGCAAATATTTGTATCAATGGAAGAGTCAAACAGGAGAAGAATGGAAGGCCTTTGCATTTGTTGCAAGAAGTATGGGGATTTTGTAAAGAAATGTCCAAGTCTGATGGAAAACTCACTGTGGCAGGCTACCCAAAGTCAAGTCTTTTAAATATTCCAAAGTCTGCCCCTACCAGTAAAAAAGTTGGCAGAGAGCATTTGACTTCTCGGTCTGCAGATTCTCACCAGCCGAGGCCTACTTTCCACACGGGCTCTCACTGACTGTGGTGCTTCAGGGTGCTTTAAGGATCAGAGATTCCATGAAAGACATTGTCTACTGAAACAATACAAGCAGGCTCCGGAACCTATTGTGGGAATAGATGGGAAACCACTGATTTATGGAGGAAACTCCTTACTTAGAAAAGGATTTGAACAATGGACACTTTCAGAACATCAAAGTTAACCTCATTGAAACTTCAGATTTTGGCATTGTGCTGGGTACACCTTGTCTGCAAAGAACATAACCCTTCTTTTGATTTGAATGAGCAGATCATTAATTTTTGATCCCAGGATTTCCATAAGAGCTGCTTTCCTCGTAAGGAATTAGAAAGTGTACTTTTTTTAACCTGTTATATGGCACAAAGGGAATAGCAACAACACCAGATACCAGAGGCACATAACGATTTCCACAGTGCCTTTAGAAAAAGAAGATTGGATCAGCTATCCACAACCGCCATCACCCTTATGACTGTCCCATTGAGTTGATTCCAGGAGTAAAGATCTTTTATGGGCTGATATATTGTAAAAGTACAAGAAGATAAGATCTTTCAAGAATACTTTTTTAACATCTTTATTTGTGTATTCAGTCAATCAACGTGACAGTGACATATTGTTCACTAATAAAAGCTCACAAAAAGTGGTTTATACAATCCTTAAGTCACTTTTACACATGCAACATCTGCAGGTATACATATACATGCATCTTGCAGATACACAGGAGCATCACTCCCCAACCACTGTCTATCTTCACACCTATAACCATTTTTACTTTATCTGATCCATGGTTTTGGGGCACATTCTCTTTTGTTGTTATTTTTCAGTTATTATTGTTGTATATTCAGGACTCTATAGCTACCTGTCTTTCCTTATCCTGATGATGTTTGATCAAATTGTTTATCATTTCAGCCCAATGCCTGAGGTCTTTGGATGTTTTTTCATCCATGCTAATCATTTTAAACATATCGCCTCTGCTTTGTGCCATTCTATCATATCTTTACCCCATTTTGATATGCCATGCCCCTATTAGATATCAGTGTATCACAATACAGCTTTTTTCCAGTAATCATTTCAAGGATGTACATTTACATTACATTTACATTATATCTTCCCTTGTTTGGGCTTAGGTGAAAACTACAACAAGCAATGCCTTATGAGTGCCTTGATTGGGACCCATGTCACCTGCTTGAGCCATGTCACTCCCTATAGTATGTAACTAACACTCTGCATGACCAGGCCATATTTTGGAATTAGACCTCCGCCTTCCCCCATTTTGGGCACTCAGAGGATCTAATGGGATATATTCTATGTAGTCTGGTTGGGGTCAAGTATGTGCATGTGCAGGTAATTAAATCTAGTATTACTTCCAATGTCCTTCATCTGTGCACAACTTTTCATCCACTCTGCAATCAACAGAGGGGTTTGTAGCTCTCTGCCCCTGGCTTGTGTTGCTCTCGGTATTCGCAGTGATCTGTCCACTTTAAATGCTTAATATATCCACGACACAAGTCTCCTGCCCTATCCATCTTCTAACAACAAATCTATTGTCAGGAAATCTGTCTAAATATGTCTGGCTGCACAGGCCAGCTTAGAGAATATCAGAAACTGTCCAGCATCAACCCAATGTGTCCCAGGCCTCGTCAAAAGTTATGAACAGCTGGATACAGGTCCTCCATTGTCAGGCTTCGGCCCTCTCTCCTGGCCATCAAAGATACAGAGTCATATATCTGACGGAATGGCTAAAGCCATTCAACTGATAGGGACCTACTGAACGATGGGCACGTCAGCACCCTCTTATCTGTAATTTACCATGCCACTGCCACCCTACTCACTACTTGTTCTGTGCCCTGCAACTGGCCCAATACCCTCATCAAGTAGTTCTGTGGCATCCCTCCAATCACGGTCTCCCTAATGAGCCTTTTTCCAGTTATTGTCTTCTTTACACCAGTTACCTGCATTTTGGAGCTGCGTAGCAGTATAGTAAAGCTCCAAGTTAGGCGGGCCCAACCTGCCTAGTTCTCTATCCATTTTTAGCACATCCAATCTAACTCTAGTCCTCTACCCTGCCCACACCAGCAAGACAAGGAGGCTGTTTATTTCACGAAACATCGATCTCTAAACCCCTGAACAGCTGAACGTTGTGCGCAGTGGAGGTGTTGACTGAACACGGTGGCAAAAATGTAGAAATTGATGTAAAAGCAAAAGGTAAAATAGGCATTATAGTCAGGTCTGGGAATATGAGCATCCCTAACATTAAAAACCCTAGAAAGTAATTGAAAAGGCAAAGGTTAAAGTTATGTTATAGTGAGGTGTTGAAATAAGTTGATAACCAATGCTAAAAAAAACAAAAAGCACAGAAATTCACCAGTTGCAATTTACTAAGCTGATTTTACCTTGCAGCAGCTATACACTGCTTATAATGACCTAACATATCACGTCACTAATAACATGTAAAATTATATTATTGTTGTCATCACTGATAACATGTCTGCTTGCCGACTCATGTCTCATTGAGTACCACAAGAGGTCAGCAGTCTGTAAGAGTTTTGCTACATGGTGAAGGTCATATGTAATAGGTACTTACCCTCCTTAGGGGCCTTGAGTGTCTGCACAGAGCGGTCGCTGCATGAATAGTTGAGCATAGGAGTAAAAACTCTACGCACCATGTAGCGCTTGATTGTCCGCAAGAGGTCAGCTAACTGCAAAGTGTTTGATACAGGGTGAAGGCTATGTGTAGCACAGCCTTCAACACCTACGGTCCTTGGGAGTGTAGATGGAGTGGGCTCTCTGTGGAGAGGTTCTGAATGGGGCCAAAACTGTTCGCAATAGGTACTTTCACATGCCTGTGTGTTTGATTGCCCACAAAACCTCTGCTTTCCACATGGATTCAGTACAGGGCAAAGGCTGTGCATAGAAGAGGCTTGGCCAGCTACTGGGGCTTGGGTGTCTGGAAAGAATGGGTTCTCCTTGAAAAGTTGTTCAGAGGGAAAAGATCATCTGCAGCACAGCCTTGCCCACCTTTGCTTGGATGATAAGTTCAGCTATTCACTAAGTGTTTAGTATAGGGCAAAGGCTGTGCATAGGAAGACCTTGTTTCACCAAAGGGAGCTTGTGTGTACGTGATAATTTATGGTATACATGGTTCTGTGCCATTTAGTATTTAATTTTATATCTGAAATCCTGCACTGGTTTATGGAGTGATTTGAACAGCAATGGGTTTGATGATATCAGCAATGATGTAATCAGTTATGTCATCAATGATGTCTCATGGGATCTCATCACTGATGTCATCAATAACTTGCGAATTTTAGGGTTTCTTTGCATTTAAAATGCGACGTTATGACTGACACTTTTACCTAAGTATACATCACTTTAACCTTTGGTTCTTTCAGTGAATTTCTAGGGTTTTTAAATACAAAGTTGGATATTATTATCATACCTAACTATAACATCATTTTAACTTTTGTTTTTTTATTGGATTTCAAGTTTTTTTAACAAAAAGTAAAATCTTATTTACATACCTGTTGGAAAACGAGGCATTATTTGTGAGGCCTGCACAAACAATATGTCTACATTTGTCCTTCACTAGGAACCAAACACCCCATTGTAGCGCTTGACTCTCAGAGGGTAGCGTTGCAGAGCAGTCTAAGGCTTACTCAAGGGA
Source organism: Calotriton arnoldi (assembly GCA_963921515.1). NCBI lineage: Eukaryota > Metazoa > Chordata > Amphibia > Caudata > Salamandridae > Calotriton > Calotriton arnoldi. Next base: position 785,453 of record CAWUFW010005086.1, read on the forward strand.
GGTAGTGTGGGCTAGTAATCGCCATTTACAGGTACGCAGAAATAGCACTCAATAATTGATTGTCCAGTCTGTACTTTGCTTTATAAAAAAAAGAAGAGTACATTTATTACACACACACACTACTCAATACTATGCATCAAATTACAAATATACATAAGGTGTTGGAAATACTTCGTGACATTGCATAACATTCCCACCCCACCCACAGGGGGGTCTAGTACCACCACTCCCATGTATGCACATCATCTTGCCCCCAAATGCAGTGGGTTGACCATAACCTGGAGCAAGGGCCCTTCCCACTGGCACTATCCTAGGGGCGGCCCCCCATTATCTCAACAAGCATTTATAATGGGAACACCTGCCATAGTGGCACATAACCCTGACTGAGCATCTCATACTGACCATACAGTATACACGCTGAAATCACAGTGGCTGACAGTCTGGGTTGTTCTTCAACTAATGCAGTAGCAAGAATACATGTCTAAGCATCCCTTAGAATGACAGTGATCTGTCCACTTTCAATGCTTAATATATCCACGACACAAGTCTCCTGCCCTATCCATCTTCTAACAACAAATCTATTGTCAGGAAATCTGTCTAAATATGTCTGGCTGCACAGGCCAGCTTAGAGAATATCAGAAACTGTCCAGCATCAACCCAATGTGTCCCAGGCCTCGTCAAAAGTTATGAACAGCTGGATACAGGTCCTCCATTGTCAGGCTTCGGCCCTCTCTCCTGGCCATCAAAGATACAGAGTCATATATCTGACGGAATGGCTAAAGCCATTCAACTGATAGGGACCTACTGAACGATGGGCACGTCAGCACCCTCTTATCTGTAATTTACCATGCCACTGCCACCCTACTCACTACTTGTTCTGTGCCCTGCAACTGGCCCAATACCCTCATCAAGTAGTTCTGTGGCATCCCTCCAATCACGGACTCCCTAATGAGCCTTTTTCCAGTTATTGTCTTCTTTACACCAGTTACCTGCATTTTGGAGCTGCGTAGCAGTATAGTAAAGCTCCAAGTTAGGCGGGCCCAACCTGCCTAGTTCTCTATCCATTTTTAGCACATCCAATCTAACTCTAGTCCTCTACCCTGCCCACACCAGCAAGACAAGGAGGCTGTTTATTTCACGAAACATCGATCTCTAAACCCCCTGAACAGCTGAACGTTGTGCGCAGTGGAGGTGTTGACTGAACACGGTGGCAAAAATGTAGAAATTGATGTAAAAGCAAAAGGTAAAATAGGCATTATAGTCAGGTCTGGGAATATGAGCATCCCTAACATTAAAAACCCTAGAAAGTAATTGAAAAGGCAAAGGTTAAAGTTATGTTATAGTGAGGTGTTGAAATAAGTTGATAACCAATGCTAAAAAAACAAAAAGCACAGAAATTCACCAGTTGCAATTTACTAAGCTGATTTTAACTTGCAGCAGCTATACACTGCTTATAATGACCTAACATATCACGTCACTAATAACATGTAAAATTATATTATTGTTGGCATCACTGATAACATGTCTGCTTGCCGACTCATGTCTCATTGAGTACCACAAGAGGTCAGCAGTCTGTAAGAGTTTTGCTACATGGTGAAGGTCATATGTAATAGGTACTTACCCTCCTTAGGGGCCTTGAGTGTCTGCACAGAGCGGTCGCTGCATGAATAGTTGAGCATAGGAGTAAAAACTCTACGCACCATGTAGCGCTTGATTGTCCGCAAGAGGTCAGCTAACTGCAAAGTGTTTGATACAGGGTGAAGGCTATGTGTAGCACAGCCTTCAACACCTACGGTCCTTGGGAGTGTAGATGGAGTGGGCTCTCTGTGGAGAGGTTCTGAATGGGGCCAAAACTGTTCGCAATAGGTACTTTCACATGCCTGTGTGTTTGATTGCCCACAAAACCTCTGCTTTCCACATGGATTCAGTACAGGGCAAAGGCTGTGCATAGAAGAGGCTTGGCCAGCTACTGGGGCTTGGGTGTCTGGAAAGAATGGGTTCTCCTTGAAAAGTTGTTCAGAGGAAAAGATCATCTGCAGCACAGCCTTGCCCATCTTTGCTTGGATGATAAGTTCAGCTATTCACTAAGTGTTTAGTATAGGGCAAAGGCTGTGCATAGGAAGACCTTGTTTCACCAAAGGGAGCTTGTGTGTACGTGATAATTTATGGTATACATGGTTCTGTGCCATTTAGTATTTAATTTTATATCTGAAATCCTGCACTGGTTTATGGAGTGATTTGAACAGCAATGGGTTTGATGATATCAGCAATGATGTAATCAGTTATGTCATCAATGATGTCTCATGGGATCTCATCACTGATGTCATCAATAACTTGCGAATTTTAGGGTTTCTTTGCATTTAAAATGCGACGTTATGACTGACACTTTTACCTAAGTATACATCACTTTAACCTTTGGTTCTTTCAGTGAATTTCTAGGGTTTTTTAAATACAAAGTTGGATATTATTATCATACCTAACTATAACATCATTTTAACTTTTGTTTTTTTATTGGATTTCAAGTTTTTTTTAACAAAAAGTAAAATCTTATTTACATACCTGTTGGAAAACGAGGCATTATTTGTGAGGCCTGCACAAACAATATGTCTACATTTGTCCTTCACTAGGAACCAAACACCCCATTGTAGCGCTTGACTCTCAGAGGGTAGCGTTGCAGAGCAGTCTAAGGCTTACTCAAGGGAGGTAGTGTGGGCTAGTAATCGCCATTTACAGGTACGCAGAAATAGCACTCAATAATTGATTGTCCAGTCTGTACTTTGCTTTATAAAAAAAAAGAAAGTACATTTATTACACACACACACTACTCAATACTATGCATCAAATTACAAATATACATAAGGTGTTGGAAATACTTCGTGACATTGCATAACATTCCCACCCCACCCACAGGGGGTCTAGTACCACCACTCCCATGTATGCACATCATCTTGCCCCCAAATGCAGTGGGTTGACCATAACCTGGAGCAAGGGCCCTTCCCACTGGCACTATCCTAGGGCGGCCCCCATTATCTCAGCAAGCATTTATAATGGGAACACCTGCCATAGTGGCACATAACCCTGACTGAGCATCTCATACTGACCATACAGTATACACGCTGAAATCACAGTGGCTGACAGTCTGGGTTGTTCTTCAACTAATGCAGTAGCAAGAATACATGTCTAAGCATCCCTTAGAATGACAGATACTTATCATATCTGATAACAGTTATAATACAAGGCAAGTAAAGCCCCTAAAAGGCATCAATGTTTAAATCACAGGATTAAGCATTTACAACCAGGCACCCTAGCAGGAATGCCTAGCAACATAATCCCAATTCACTTAATATTTCACATATGACTTCCAGTCCCCAAAAGAAACAATAATATGCAAATGCACCACTTGTGCAATTGCACCTCTTCACCTCAAGGGGATGTCTTTACGACGGCAATCCATGTTCAGCCTTTCACACATCAATGTAGACCTAACCATCAGCTCCCAGCTGAAGAATGAAAGTTCCAGCATTAGGTAGGCTTAAACAAACATGAATAACCCTTGAGGGGTTCTTTACTTCAAGTCCCCCAGAGTCTGAGGGTGGGGACTTTCCACTTTAATGCTGGGGGAGTCTGCCTTGCTCCTGCAGCTCCCCCTGCACCTTGGCCAACAAATGGTGGTGACTCAGTGCATGAATATCTGAGCAGCGGCTCCGCCGCTGCTCTGGGGAGAGCCGTGCTGCCTGCGGTGGTGGCCTCTTGCCACTTCTGCCCTTCTTCAGGGTGCCCGGTCCCACCCAGGCAACCCGCGTGTTGGTAGGTTGGAGAGCAGATCGGGGAGCCCACCCCCGGCTGCTCTCGCCGGCTCCCTGACTGGCCAGCACCCTCGCGTGCTGCCGCGGGAGCCAGCCTTCTATTCTGGTCTGCCCGCTCCTGCGGGCAGACACAGAGGCTGCAGCCAGCCGGGTGGGGCCTCGGTGAGTGCGACGGCACTCGCCCCTCCTTGCTCCTGCCGCGGGGGCCCAGGAAAGGGCCCGCCTCACCTTCACGGCGCTCCCCGACTTCCGCCTTTGTCGGGGCCCAAAGTTGGGGGTCCCGGGCCCCAGGGAATTCTTCGCGGGGAGCGCGACGGCACTCCCCCACTTTTACCTTCGTCGGGTCCCGGAGTTGGGGGTCCAGGGCTCCAGGACTATCTTCACGGGGAGCGCGATTGTGCTCCCCGGCTTCCTGTTCGATGGGGCCCAGAGTTGGTAGTCCCGGGCCCCAGGGGTTTCTTCACAGGGAGTGCAACGGCGCTCCCCGACTTCTTTCTTCATGGGGGCGCAACGGCGCTCCCTGGCTTCTGCGGGGCCCGGAGTTGGGGGTCCTGGGCCCCTTGCACCATTTCCAGGGGGGGCGACATCACTACCCTACCTCTGTTGTCGCCGGGGGCCAGGGTGGGCTCCTGGCACCCACCTGGGTCACTTTCACAGGGGGCGCGATGGCGCTCCCCAACTTTACTTCTCGGGGCCCAGGTTGGAGAGCCTGGGCTCCGTAGGCACCTTTCCGGGGGCGCCACCGCGCTCCCCAGCATCTCCTTCTTCTGGGGGCAGCACCCGGGACCTGGCCCACCCCAGGGGCACATTCAAGAACGGCGGCGAAGCCCCACGTACTTCGTCGTTGGTCTGCTCAAGGGTCAAAGGTCGCCTACCTTCTGGGTGGCATATCTCGGCCCCCATGCAGCAGATTTTCACCATCTTGGCCTCTTCTCACTCCTGGTGGCCAGCCCTTGCCACCTGGAGCACTTTTCACCACCCTCTTTGACTCTGCATAGAGCTGTCTTCACTGGCTTCCTGCGCCAGCCTTTCACATGGCTCTCATTCTGGGCCTCTCTTCTCCTTGCGCAGAGGCCCAGGCTTCTCCTCACTGGCCCTGGACTCCCTCAAAGGTGCAGTCCAGGGTCCTGGGACAGTCAGGGGGTTCCTCCTTCCACCTTCCCATGGCGCCAGGCTCCAGCACCAGTTTTCCTCAGCAAGATCACACCCCAGAGAGAGAGCGCTCCTCTTCCTGTGCAAGACCTTTTTAAAGGAATTGAAGGAAGGCAGGAAGGCACTTCTGCCCTATCCTGCAGCGACACATCACCGCTCTGCCCCTGCTCCCTCCTTCCTGGACAGGCCTCTGCGATACTTCAAAATGGCGTCGTCCAGGGGTCTCATGCCACATGGTCTCTGAAAACCCCCTTGCTGACTTCATGGCCTGGCACCGGGTGACAGCTGCTGATGGATAACCTGCAGCTTCACCCCCATCTCTCCCTCCTGGAGAGAAAACCTTCGCCCTTGGAATGCTTGCAGTGAAGGGCTAGGCCTCTGATGCTCCAGCTTGGGAAGGAAGGTAATTAATCCAGCCTGGAAGGGTCACACCCAGCCAGGCTCTGGTTATGAGCTGAGTCAGAGGAATATGACATTTCTGGATGACCCATAAGAAGTACAGATATGGCTTTAGACTCAGCAGAATACTTCTTTTTACACAACTCACAGTGTACTTTGGTGCGTGTCTGGAATTTGTTGGCCCTAGGGAAGTAAAACTACCCCATGTGGTCTCTTTCTTCATAGGAGAGTAATGGAGTGTTCCTACAGTGAAACAGTAAACACACTGACTTTCCCTTACATGTGTCTCCCCACATTATATAGCCTATTCCATGTCACCAACTCACCACCCAACTCTGCATAATTCCTGCCACACCATTCTATCTGTACCTGCTCCTGGGCTGCGCACGGCAGGAATCTCCCCTGTGCAGCCCTTACACAGGTGCACACACGTGTGCACATGTGTCCAAATGTAACTAGTCTGGTGCCCCTTACTCTGGCTGCAGTGCAGCGGCCTTCTCTCACAAGGCAGACACCGGTAAAATCTACATGCAGTCTATTTCATCATGAGTTCTCTGTGGGTGAGTCCCAGCTTATGAGGCTCCCCCACAGTAAAAGCTCAAAAATCAGGTGTTCAAAAAGTAAAAAATCCAGGCGGGTCAGATGGTCAGAACCACCTTCTCACAATACCTAACTATAACATCACTTTAAACTTAGTTTTTTTTGGTGAATTTCAGTTTTTAAAATGCAAACTACAATGTTATTACTATACCAAAATCTGTGTGGCTGGCCATCCCCCACTACACACAGCCTTCCATGTGCATGGCGTGAGATTGGCTTAGGACGCAGAGGTGGCCAATACTTAGCTCTGGGAAGGGGTCATGCCCAGGCCACACTCCCTAATCAATTAAAAAAAAATAATGTGGTCAGGCCCCAGAGGTTGGGCTCCATGGGGCAAATACAGGGCTCAGAGAAGGGGGCTTACCCACTCCAAATATGTTTTTTAAAAACATTTTATTAATTAAAAAAGTAAATATATCAACCCCTGGCCCCTTGTCCTCCACAAGGGGTGTTAGATTTGGCCTCCTTGGCTTGGTTTCCCCTGTCTTTTTGCTTCCTGACCACCTATTTTGCTGACTTCATTTTTGCTAGGTTTAGGACTCTGGACACTTTAGCACTGCTAACCAGTGCTAAAGTGCATAAGCTCTTTACTCTAAACATGGTAACATTGGCTTATCCACAACTGGCAGATTCAATTTATTTATATGTTCCTAGTACAGTTCAATACATGTTCCCAGGGCTTGTAAATAAAATACTACTAGAGGGCCTGCAGCACTGATTGTGCCACCCACTCAGCAGCCCTTCAAACATGGCTCAGGCTTGCCATTGCAGAGCCTGTATGTACAGTTTTAAAACTGCCATTTCGACCTGACAAGTTAGCCTACATGCAAGAACAAAACCTTTCCTTTTATTACACAGAGGACACCCATAAGGTAGGCCCTAGGCAGCCCAAGGGCAGGGTGCAGTGTATTCAAAAGAAGAAAAGGATGTACGTGAAGGTGCGCCGCCGTTTTCCTCATACACTGTCACTGCGAGGCACATAATCTTTATACTCAGAGGACCCGAACATATTGTGTTTATCAGAGGAGGGGTCCTTCATTTCCTAACAACTTCCCACATTTGGAATTAATTAAGGAGGCCAAAGGAGCAATAAACACATGGCCAAGAGATTTTTAATATACTTACGTCGTCTCTACGGATGAGGAGAAACCCCCCCATAAAATTATAACACGTGTTGATAAAAGGTGCCAATCAGGTCTGTTACTTATCGGTTGGGAATTGGATCATTGCAGCAGTTTCCCTAGTAGATTTACTACCACTAGTAGTGGTTTTTTAATGTGTTTTATCCAACGAGAGCTTATTGAGTTGTAGTCTTGATAAAGATGGTCGAATCAGCATAACCATCGAAACGCGTCGACGCTTGTTTTCCATTAATCCGTCAAATTGATGTTTCCTTAGATGTTGACTGTCTGTTAAGCATCAGGGTTCATCTGAATAATGTGTATAGATGGATATGGTCTGTTATGACAAAGATTAATGTCTATTTTAACTCTCGTCTTGTGTTTTTAATATTGCCATTTTCTTATTGTACGAAATTCTTGCAAATCATATGACAATTTTCTGTAATGATTGTTATGAAATAATATATTTTTTTAATTTTGCGAGAAAAACTTTTTTAATAAACTGTGTTGTCATAAGTTCAGTCTTATAGGTTTTTGTGCTAATACATCAAGAAAGTTGGACTGAACAGTAATAACCATGGTTGGATGTTTGGTGTATGAGATTGAATTGGGTGAGTGGTGACGTGTTGATTAATAGGCCTGTATTAAGTTTCACCAAAGGACACCTTTTGTGCTCTTATTCAAAAGGTAGGACATGTACTTCAGAGTTTTCCATGTCCTGGTAGTGAAAAACTGTTAAAATGTTTTTCACTACTGCAAGGCCTATCTCTCCCATAGGTTAACATGGGGATTGCCTTAAAACATCCTTTAAGTGTAATTTCCATTTGGGATCAGGTACAAATTTGGAGTTTGGTGTCTCTGGACTCACAATTTTAAAACACATCTTTTAGTAACGTTGGTTATTAAATTGCAGGTCTGAAAATGCCACTTTTAGAAAACTTTAACCATTCTGTGCCTGTCTCTGAATACATGTCTGGGTCAGGATGACAGCTGAGGTTTGTGCATTCCCTCCAGACAGTCACACAAAGGGAGGTAAGGTGTGGCATTTCCATCCTGATGGCCCATCACCAGGCTGATGGGCCTTCCGGAGGTAGATTTGGAGAAAGGGGCTGACACCTGCACTTGAATACGGCTGTGCCTGTCTTCGCACAAAAGACACACAATTGATGGACGGAATGCAGAGCAAATCAAAACATTCACCCCCAGTCATGAGATCTGGGTTAAATCCATCATTCTTTTGCTCACCATGCCACCCCAGTTTAGACCTGGCCATATGCAAATAAGTCTTGACCCTTTGCCTCATGGGAACAGTCCAGCCCGAACTGCTAAGCCAGGTCCTCTCTGGACCGGAAACAAGCATCCTAGGACCGGTTTCGGGGTTTCACCCTTCTTCAGCCAGGATAGCTTGAAACCAGTGGCACAGTGAGCCTGGGACCCACGTCTGGGCATACCCGGTGCACTTAGGGCGAGGAAGCAAAAGACACACAATTGATGGACGGAATGCAGAACAAATCAAAACATTCACCCCCAGTCATGAGATCTGGGTTAAATCCATCATTCTTTTGCTCACCATGCCACCCCAGTTTAGACCTGGCCATATGCCAAATCAGTCTTGACCCTGTGCCTCATGGGAACAGTCCAGCCCGAACTGCTAACCCAGGTCCTCCTCGACCGGAAACAAGCATCCTAGGACCGGTTTCGGGGTTTCACCCTCTTCAGCCAGGATGGCTTGAATCCAGTGGCACAGTGAGCCTGGGACCCACGTCTGGGCATACCCGGTGCACTTAGGGCGAGAAAGCAAAAGACACACAATTGATGGACGGAATGCAGAACAAATCAAAACATTCACCCCCAGTCATGAGATCTGTGTTAAATACATCATTCTTTTGCTCACCATGCCACCCCAGTTTAGACCTGGCCATATGCAAATCAGTTTTGACCCTGTGCCTCATAGGAACAGTCCAGCCCGAACTGCTAAGCCAGGTCCTCCCTGGACCGGGAACAAGCATCCTAGGACCGGTTTCAGGGTTTCACCCCTCTTCAGCCAGGATAGCTTGAATCCAGTGGCACAGTGAGCCCGGGACCCACGTCTGGGCATACCCGATGCACTTAGGGCGAGGAAGCCAAAGACACACAATTGATGGACGGAATGCAGAACAAATCAAAACATTCACGCCCAGTCATGAGATCTGGGTTAAATCCATCTTTCTTTTGCTCACCATGCCACCCCTGTTTAGACCTGGCCATATGCAAATCAGTCTTGACCCTGTGCCTCATGGGAACAGTCCAGCCCGAACTGCTAAGCCAGGTCCTCCCTGGACCGGAAACAAGCATCCTAGGACCGGTTTCGGGGTTTTACCCCTCTTCAGCCAGGATAGCTTGAATCCAGTGGCACAGTGAGCCCGGGACCCACGTCTGGGTGTAACCGGCGCACTTAGGGCGAGGAAGCAAAAGACACACAAATTTGATGGACGGAATGCAGAACAAATCAAAACATTCACCCCCAGTCATGAGATCTGGGTTAAATCCATCATTCTTTTGCTCACCATGCCACACCAGTTTAGACCTGGCCATATGCAAATCAGTCTTGACCCTGTGCCTCATGGCACAGTCCAGCCCGAACTGCTAAGCCAGGTCCTCCCTGGACCGGAAACAAGCATCCTAGGACCGGTTTCGGGGTTTCACCCCTCTTCAGCCAGGATAGCTTGAATCCAGTGGCACAGTGAGCCCGGGACCCACGTCTTGGCAAACCCGGCGCACTTAGGGTGAGGAAGCAAAAGACACACAATTGTTGGACGGAATGCAGAACAAATCAAAACATTCACCCCCAGTCATGAGATTTGGGTTAAATCCATCATTCTTTTGCTCACCATGCCACCCCAGTTTAGACCTGGCCATATGCAAATCAGTCTTGACCCTGTGCCTCATGGGAACAGTCCAGCCCGAACTGCTAAGCCAGGTCCTCCCTGGACCGGAAACAAGCATCCTAGGACCGGTTTCTGGGTTTCACCCCTCTTCAACCAGGATAGCTTGAATCCAGTGGCACAGTGAGGCCGGGACCCACGTCTGGGCATACCCGGCGCACTTAGGGCGAGGAAGCAAAAGATACACAATTGATGGACGGAATGCAGAACAAATCAAAACATTCACCCCCAGTCATGAGATCTGGGTTAAATCCATCATTCTTTTGCTCACCATGCCACCCCAGTTTAGACGTGGTCATATGCAAATCAGTCTTGAACCTGTGCCTCATGGGAACAGTCCAGCCTGAACTGCTAAGCCAGATCCTCCCTGGACCGGAAACAAGCATCCTAGGACCGGTTTCAGGGTTTCACCCCTCTTCAGCCAGGATAGCTTGAATCTAGTGGCACAGTGAGCCCGGGACCCATGTCTGTGCATACCCGGCGCACTTAGGGCGAGGAAGCAAAAGACACACAATTGATGGACGGAATGCAGAACAAATCAAAAAATTCACCCCCAGTAATGAGATCTGGGTTAAATCCATCTTTATTTTGCTCACCATGCCACCCCTGTTTAGACGTGGCCATATGCAAATCAGTCTTGACCCTATGCCTCATGGGAACAGTCCAGCCCGAGCTGCTAAGCCAGGTCCTCCCTGGACCAGATACAAGCATCCTAGAACCGGTTTCGGGGTTTCACCCATCTTCAGCCAGGATAGCTTGAATCCAGTGGCACAGTGAGCCCGGGACCCACGTCTGGGCATACCCGGCGCACTTAGGGCGAGAAAGCAAGACACACAATTGTTGAACGGAATGCAGAATAAATCAAAACATTCACTCCCAGTCATGAGATTTGGGTTAAATCCATCATTCTTTTGCTCACCATGCCACCCCAGTTTAGACCTGGCCATATGCAAATCAGTCTTGACCCTGTGCCTCATGGGAACAGTCCAGCCCGAACTGCTAAGCCAGGTCCTCCCTGGACCGGAAACAAGCATCCTAGGACCGGTTTCTGGGTTTCACCCCTCTTCAACCAGGATAGCTTGAATCCAGTGGCACAGTGAGCCCGGGACCCACGTCTGGGCATACCCGGCGCACTTAGGGCGAGGAAGCAAAAGACACAGAATTGATGGACGGAATGCAGAACAAATCAAAACATTCACCCCCAGTCATGAGATCTGGGTTAAATCCATCATTCTTTTGCTCACCATGCCACCCCAGTTTAGACGTGGTCATATGCAAATCAGTCTTGAACCTGTGCCTCATGGGAACAGTCCAGCCTGAACTGCTAAGCCAGGTCCTCCCTGGACCGGAAACAAGCATCCTAGGACCGGTTTCAGGGTTTCACCCCTCTTCAGCCAGGATAGCTTGAATCTAGTGGCACAGTGAGCCCGGGACCCATGTCTGGGCATACCCGGCGCACTTAGGGCGAGGAAGCAAAAGACACACAATTGATGGACGGAATGCAGAACAAATCAAAAAATTCACCCCCAGTAATGAGATCTGGGTTAAATCCATCTTTATTTTGCTCACCATGCCACCCCTGTTTAGACGTGGCCATATGCAAATCAGTCTTGACCCTATGCCTCATGGGAACAGTCCAGCCCGAGCTGCTAAGCCAGGTCCTCCCTGGACCAGATACAAGCATCCTAGGACCGGTTTCGGGGTTTCACCCATCTTCAGCCAGGATAGCTTGAATCCAGTGGCACAGTGAGCCCGGGACCCACGTCTGGGCATACCCAGCGCACTTAGGGCGAGAAAGCAAGACACACAATTGTTGAATGGAATGCAGAATAAATCAAAACATTCACTCCCAGTCATGAGATTTGGGTTAAATCCATCATTCTTTTGCTCACCATGCCACCCCAGTATAGACCTGGCCATATGCAAATCAGTCTTGACCCTGTGCCTCATGGGAACAGTCCAGCCCGAACTGCTAAGCCAGGTCCTCCCTGGACCGGGAACAAGCATCCTAGGACCGGTTTCAGAGTTTCACCCCTCTTCAGCCAGGATAGCTTAAATCCAGTGGCACAGTGAGCCCGGGACCCACGTCTGGGCATACCCGGCACACTTAGGGCGAGGAAGCAAAAGACACACAATTGATGGACGGAATGCAGAACAAATCAAAACATTCACCCCCAGTCATGAGATCTGGGTTAAATCCATCATTCTTTTTCTCACAATGCCACCCCAGTTTAGACCTGGCCATATGCAAATCAGTCTTGACCCTGTGCCTCATGGGAACAGTCCAGCCCAAACTGCTAAGCCAGGTCCTCCCTGGACCAGAAACAAGCATCCTAGTACCGGTTTCTGGGTTTCACCTCTCTTCAGCCAGGATAGCTTGAATCCAGTGGCACAGTGAGCCCGGGACCCACGTCTGGGCAAACACGGCGCAGTTAGGGCGAGGAACCAAAAGACACACAATTGATGGACGGAATGCAGAACAAATCAAAACATTCACCCCCAGTCATGAGATCTGGGTTAAATCCATCATTCTTTTGCTCACCATGCCACCCCAGTTTAGACCTGGCCATATGCAAATCAGTCTTGACCCTGTGCCTCATGGGAACAGTCCAGCCTCGAACTGCTAAGCCAGGTCCTTCCTGGACCAGAAACAAGCATCCAAGGACCGGTTTCGGGGTTTCACCCCTCTTCAGCCAGGATAGCTTGAATCCAGTGGCACAGTGAGCCCGGGACCCACGTCTGGGCATACCCGTCCCACTCGGGCGACAAATGCAAAAACAACAATTGATGGACAGAATGCAGAACAATGTCATACATTCACCCCAGTACAGAGATCTGGGCCTAAATCCATCGTTTTTTTCTCACCATGCCATTCCAGTTTGGACTCAGCCGCACCTGGTGTCCGCAGGGTGCCATCGCAGCCGTCGACCCAGTGCAGACTCTCCAGTCTGACCCCCAGCTTATAAAGCATTTGTGCTGTGGGGCGCACCCACACCTTTGTCAACTCCTCTTCCAGAGTCAGGTACAGGGGATCGCAGGGCCAAAAATACCATCTGGGGCCATTCCCTGCACCTCCCCGTCCTGTGTGCACTGCACTGCTTCCCTGCTGAATTCACCAGTACAGTGTTGTCATGCTATGACACACGCTAGCACTGCTAGCAGGCAGCTCACTATTGCTGAAGGGAAGACTTCTCACAACAAGTGCTGAAACGTCTCGCTTTTCTATACTAAACACATCCTAGTGCTGTTTGCATTGGGCATACTAATTCCTTACTAACAACATGCTACTCCTTACGGAAGTAGCTAAAACCTTTCTTCGGGAACACGCGTTAGCACTGCTAGCACCAAACATTGCGAAACTGACCGGAGGGATATCTTCTTGAAGTATGACTGTACACTGCTCATTCTTGCATTTGAATAATTAAGAAGTATTCATTGGATTTTTGTTGTTTTAGTCATATTTAAATAATGTAAACATTATCTATTTTTCAAAATTGGTGTGGATTACTTTTTGTGGCGGCATACAAGGAACAGCCCTAGACTGGATCCGATCATTCCTCACCGGAAGAAGCCAAAGAATTAGACAGCCGCCCTTCCTCTCCGATCCCACGGAAATCACCTGCAGAGTCCCACAGGGATCATCACTAAGCCCGACCTTCTTTAACATCTACATGGCCCCCCTCACCGCCATCGTCCGACAACACGGCCTCAACATCGTATCCTACGCTGACGACACCCAGCTCATCCTCTCCCTCAACAAAGCCCCCACCACTGCCAAACTAAACTTCCAAAAAGGAATGCAGGACGTCGCAGTCTGGATGACCAACAGCTGCCTAAAGCTCAACGCCGAGAAGACAGAAGTCCTCGTCCTCAGAACCAACCCTTCAGCATGGGACAACACCTGGCGGTCGACCGCCCTCGGAAGCCCACCGACCCCCTCGGACCACGCCAGAAACCTCGGCATCGTACTCGACTCAGCCCTCACCATGAACCAACAGGTCAACGCCGTCTCCTCCAGCTGCTTCAACACCCTCAGCATATTCCGCAAGACCTTCAAATGGATCCCCCCGAGTCAAGGAAGACGGTCACCCACGCACTCATCACCAGCAGACTGGACTATGGAAACACACTCTAAGCCGGCATAAACAAATCCCTACTCCACAAACTCCAGACGATACAGAACACCGCCGCCAGACTCGTCCTGGGCATCCCCCGGCACGAACACATCAGCCAACATTTATGAAGGCTCCACTGGCTCCCCGTGGAGAAAAGAGTCACCTTCAAAATCCTCACCCACGCCTACAAATGCCTACACAACACCGGACCCAAATACCTCAATGACAGAATCAACTTCCACGTACCCAAAAGAAACCTCTGATCCTCCAACCTCACTTGATAAATCTGCCTCCTCTGCGCCAAGCTACCAGTGGGTTATCTTAGGTGGTATCTGACTGACCCTGATTAGAGTGGTGGGTTCTGCCTGGCTTAGGTGCATACCCTAGCCAACCAGAAACCCCATTTCTAACAGGGGGATTTTTTGAAAAAGGTCATCCACACTATATTTAACTTTTGCGGAGATACCCACAAGGCCTATGGGGTCAGGGTATTCCTTCCCTGCCCCTATATGTTTTTCTTTCTATGACACAGGGACTGGTTCTGCTGTATTAACACATCCTAAAATATCTATGAATTCTGAATGCTAATTTCTTAAATACAGCTGAGCAGATGTACACCAAATCACAAAAAGCATGTTTTCTGGGTAAAGATTTTGCATTCTGTCAAATTTGGTGTAATACCATTCAGCCATTTTGGCTGTCATCCCGTTCAACATCCCTAAGGGACATTGCTTAGAGAAAATGCAGTTTGGCACCCCCCTTTTTCTTGGCCCCCACTTGACTGATCACCCCAAAACTCTCCAGGAAGGAGCGGAGGTGAATAAACTCATGACCATGTCATGAGTGATGTAACATGTGAAGTCATAAGCAGTGCATTGAGGAAGCATAAGTTATAGTTAACTCAGGTAACTATAACTGCTGAATTTCACTGGTTTTGTATGAGTGAAATCTGATCCTAATTACAACTTTCCTGTAACCTTTGGTTTTTACAGTGAACTTCTAAGTTTGTTTTTATTATATTTCCTAACTACAACGTACCTGTAACCTTTGGTTTTTTGAGTGAATTTCTAGGTTTTTAAAATTCTATTTCCTAACTATAACGTCCCTGTAATCTTTGTTTTTTTAAGTTAATTTGTAGGATTGATTTTTAAATTCCTAATTGTAACCACTATCCTTTGACACTAAGTGTGTGAGTGAGTGCATGAGTGTCTCAGTGGGTGTATGAGTGTCTGAGTAGGTTTTGTAAGTGGGCATGAGAGAGCATGAATGGGGCTGTAAGTGGCTATATGAGTGTCTGAGTGGGTCCGTGAGAGGATGTGTGAGACCTGGGAGAGGGCCTGTGAGTCAGTGCAGGGAGAGAGAAAGTATGAGTGATTCTGTAAGTAGGTGCATGAGTGTCTGACTGTCTGTGAGAAGGAGTACGTGTCTGAGTTCGTCTGTGAGTGGGTGCATGAGTGAATGGATCTGTGAATGGCTGTGAGAATGTCTGAGTAGTTCTGTGAGTAGGTGCCTGAGTGGGTTCTTCTCCCATATTTTGCCACTAGTAAATTCCCCACAGTGGGATTGCTGGGACCTCGTTGGAGGCCCCGCCCTCTCTCTCAATCACTTTGCAAACGTGCCTCCTGGCGCACTACTGGTTGGGGAATGATGTCTAGGGTTGAACACGCCTGTAAACTTCGCTCCGCTGGCGGTTGGCAGAGGTTTTGTCAAACTCCAAATTCTAAGTGGAGCGCGGAATGGCAAAACTCTGCAAACTATGCCAGTAGAGCGGAGTTTACTGCCCACCTCTAGTTTTCTGCTTTTTTGTTTGCTCACTTCTGACCTTTATTTTGCTTCTTTCTGCTCCTTTCTGACCTTTATTTTGCCTCTTTCTGCTCATTTTTGATCTCTATTTTGCCTCTTTCAACTAATTTCTTGCCTTTATTTTAATGCTTGCAGCTCATTTCTGACCTCTGCTCTGCATTTTTTCTCGTTGTTTCTGACCTCTATTTTGGATCTTTTTGCTTGTTTCTCATCTTTATTCTGCCTATTTCTACTCATTTCACACCTTTATTTTCCCTCTTTCTGCACATTGCTGACCTTTATTCTGCCTCTTTCTGCTCATTTCTGATCTTTATTTTGCTTCTTTCTGCATGTTTCTGACCTCTATTCTGCCTTTATCTGCTCATTTCTCACCTTTATTTTGCCTCTTTCTGCTAGTTTCTGACCATTATTCTGCCTCTTTCTGCTTGTTTCTGACCTTTATATTGCCTCTTTCTGCTCGTTTCTCTCCTTTATTTCCCTCTTGCTGCTTGCTGCTGATATTTATTCTGTCTCCTGCTTGTT
Organism: Calotriton arnoldi; assembly: GCA_963921515.1. Lineage (NCBI taxonomy): Eukaryota > Metazoa > Chordata > Amphibia > Caudata > Salamandridae > Calotriton > Calotriton arnoldi. The sequence goes on from CAWUFW010005086.1 coordinate 801,895, forward strand.
TTTGACCTTTATTCTGCCTCTTTCTGTTCATTTCTCACCTTTATTTTGGCTCCTTCTGCTCATTGCTGACCTTGATTTAACTCTTTCTGCTCGTTCCTGACCTTTATTTTGGCTCTTTCTGCTCGTCTCTGACCTTTATTCTACCTCTTTCTGCTTATTTCTAACTCTATTCTGGCTCTTTCTGCTCGTTTCTCACCTTAATTTTGCCTCTTTCTGCTTGTTGCTGACCTATATTTTGCATCTTTCTTTTCATTTCTTACTTTTATTCTGCCTCTTTCTGCTAGTTTCTGACATTTATTTTGCCCCTTTCTTGTCTTTTCCCCCTGGAACTGCGAGGGAAGCCTCAAGGCCCCCATGGTCCTAGCCGGCTCACCGCCTCCTCCGGGAGCCGGCATTGCTCTCACAGACAGGGAGCTGCTAAAAATGCAGCTCCCTGTCTATGAGAGCAATCCTTTCATCTGTTTCCCTGCCGCTTAACAGCAGGCAGGGAAACGGACGAAAACTCCACTCTCAGCAAGCAGGAGCGTTTTCAGAGCTCTCGCTTGCTGAGAGTGGAGTTTGTGTTTGCTCTGAGGTGGCGGGAGCTGGCTCCCGCCAAGTCAGAGCAAACAGCTATGTCCCAGGGGTGGGCACCCCAGGACATAGCAAGAGCCGGCCCTGGGGGATGGCCGCCCCCGAGCTATTATTAGCTCCAGGACGGGGCCATGCAGCCCCCTCCTTTGATCTGCATGGCTGGCCTTGGGGGAGGGGGTGGTCCCCAGGGCTGTATATTGCCACAGAGGGGAGCCGCGTGGACCCTCTCTCATTTAAAAAAAATATTTTGCCCTGGGGAGGTAACAGTCTCCATGGCAAGGGGGTGTCTGTGGGGCCCCCCATTAGGTGTTATTTACCCCTGGAGAGATTGTCCCCGGTGCTTGGAGCACTGCACAGCCCCCCATCAATGTTCCTTTAGCCTGAGAGAGGTGATGGTCCCCATGGCTTATAGAGCCCATGGAGGGGGGCCCAATGCACCTCCCTCCTTTTTATCAATAAAACCCCAGGGAGGTGGTGGTCCCTGGGGCTCAATGAGCCTTAGGAGGAAGGCCCTGTGCGCCCCTCTCCTTTTTAAAAAAAAATGCACCCGGTACCTGGCCCACCCAGGGGCTGTATTCATAACAAGCAGGGGAGCCAGCACTTGTTTTTGTTAAAACTTTTGCTGCAGATTTGCAGCTTGGCTCCGTCACATTTTTATGGCAATTTTTTTTTTTAAAAAGAGGTTTTTTGCTCTATATGGGACACAGCAGGACCCCATCACCACACCTAGGCGTTCAGGGTATTCCTACCCTGCCTCTTTTTCTTTTTTTTAAACATTTTTGGTGGAACTTGGCTAAAGCTGAGTCCCAGATGGCTGCCAACACTTCCTGGTTGATTGTTTTTCTCTGCTTGCAGGCTTCATATACTTGTTTCAGTTGATTCATCCTCGCTATGCCTCTGTATCTGTTCAATCACTACATTTGTTTTTTCTTATGATAAGATAGCATTAGCATGACGAAGAGCTAGAACGAGACGAGGAGAACTGGAGCTCTGAACAAGATGCCAGATTCCCGGATCATGGGGCACTTAAAAAACTTAGCAAAGGAGATACAAATGTCTAATTAATACATATGGTTCACCAACTGGTTTTGATAAAAGAATTTAAAATAACCTATCAAGATAAGAGAATGGGGCTGCCTAATGAGTTTGAAGAACGCAACATTAAATAGAATGCAAAATAAAAAAAGAACTCCAGCTCCAGTAGAGGCCACTCCTTCCCAACATCCTACTATGCACACCCGTAATCTGAGAGAGAAGTCTGAAAGGAGATGCACTCTTTCCCCACACCCTACTATACACACCGTCATCTGTGAGATAGGTGTGAAAGGACGGGCCACTCATTACCCACACCCTACTATGAATACCTGTCATCTGAGAGAAAGTTCTCAAAAGGAGAGGCCAGTCCATCCACACACCCTGCTACGCATACCCGACATCTGTTATGTCATATCTACTTATAAAGTGCAATGAATCACACCCGGGGTGTATCTCGATGCTGGGCCGTTTCAAATAATGCATCCAATTCTTAACATAACCATGTTTTAGTAGTCTCTTAAATTGGGTGAAATCCACACAGCTACGGAGATAGTCAGGAAGCTGATTCCATGCCCTCGAAGCAGTGTAGGAGAAAGCTCTGCCTCCATGTTTTGCACACAAATTCAAGGACTAACTAAAAAAGCCTTATCACAAGATCTCAGTGTGCGTATGGGACTATAGTAACATGATTTTCCTTCAGATACTTAGGAAATCTTCCAAATGGAACTTTGAGGACGAGGCAGGTTACCTTGCAAAAGATGTGCTTTCTGATCGGTAACCAGTGAAGGTCCTAAAGATTGGAGCCGAGGGAGAGCCTACCAGAAGATTACTAACTAATCGGGCAACTGTATTTTGTAAGTCTTGCAATTTTTTTACCAAGGTGTTGTTGGCTGCCATAAGCAAGGCATTACGGTACTCCAGGCGACTGATAATCAGCACCTGCACCGACCTTTTCCTGGCCGAAGGAGGGAGCCAAGGAAAGTCGCTCTTCAGGATGCGGATGATCTCAAAACATGTCCCTCTCGTTCTTTCTACATAGTTTTTCATAGAGAGTTCATGATCGATTTTTACCCCTATGTTTTGCTGATTGACTAGGGCATAGGGTGATACCCATTTTAGCAGGAAACCAATCAGAAAACCACAGATCTTGCACCCTGCCAAACAACAAGACCTTTGTCTTCTCATAATTCACTTGAAGACAATTGTGGGACATTCAAGCAACAATATCTCTCACAATAATTTGGAATCGAAGCTTAGTACTCTCAATGTCCTGTTTCATCAAGATGATCAGCTGTGTATTTTCGGCATGCAAAATTATTTCAAAACCTTCGGTTTTAACAATCTGCACCAGGGAGCAACGAAGATAGTTAACAATGTTGGGCTCAATTATGAGCACTCCTTTTGGGAGAGGTACCTGCCGAGATTTATAAGAGCCCACTGTGATAATTTCAGACCGATCTTCTAAGAAATCAGCTAACCACTGCAGGACTGCATCTCTGACACCGATCCGATAAAGCCTGCTAATCAGAACTGCATGGGAAACAGTGTCTAAAGCCAAATAGAGATCTAGAAGAACACGCATGTCCGGAGCACCAGCATCCAAAGAGAGCCAGATGGATTCAGTGACTGCTGCCAATTCAGTATCAGTGCTATGAGCTGCTCGGATTCCCAATTGAGAGGGGTCTAGAACTCGATGCTCTGCTAGGAATGCCATTACCTGTATGTTTACTTGGTTTTCAAGTATTTTTCCTAATAGGGAAGAAGGGAAACAGGGCAATAATTGCTCAAGTATTTAGGGTCAACATTGGGGTTTTGTTGTATGGGAATCACCAAAGCAGTCTTCCATGCCAAAGGAACTCTGGCAGACTCAAGTGAAAGGTTGAGCAAAGGCAGAACGGCTAGGGCTAATTCAGCTGACAGAGAGGCTGCAATCCCATTGGGACAAACGTCCAATGGAGAGCTGGATTTGGCTTTCCGCAAAGCTGTTGAAACTTACTCTAATGTAAAAGGTGTAAACCTATCCTACTGAGGAGAAGGATTATCATGAAGTCACATTGAGAGGGAAGAGGTAGGTAGATCCTGATTCATATGAGATTTCCTTTAGACACCTCAAAAAAATCTGCTAACGAATTGCAGAGTTATTGAAAGGTGGGTATATCAGAACTACATGCACAAGGGTGAATAAACTCATTGAGCACTTTATACAATTTTTTAATAGAGTTATCCACATTATTTATCTGATTGCAGATAAACCTCCGCCTGGTCTCTCTGATGAGAGCCTGATATTCTCTGAGGGCAGGTTTAAATGCTGCTTTATAGTTCAAAGCCTTTGAACCTCGTCATCGTCTTTCCAATTTCCTACATCCTGCTTTCAGCAGACGTAAGTCATTGGTAAACGAGGGGACATGGTGCCTAGATGACATCTGTTTGGAAATTTTAGACGGTGCAAGTTTATTAAATGTTGCCGCTAAATCCCAGTGATAGTTGTCTAACGCCACAGTAATGTTAGCTTCCTGGGTCCCAATGTCACAGGACACAGTCCTGCCCTCTCCACACAAACAGCACATAATTACCACACTGCAGTGGACCGGAGGGTTCTCTAACAGTGACACTGAGTTTAACAAATGAACTAAAGCAAGATTACCTCCCAACACAACCCCAAAACTTAAAATACTGCGATTTTAAAAGTGCATACAGGGAACCTGATTAAGGCAGTGCGTCCACGATATCATCTGGCTAAATAAAGCAGTCAAGATGAGCGCCAGATCACTGACCAATAGGGGAGTGTGCAGAAGCCAATCGGGAGTGACCTACCTAATCCCGCCCTCTCCGCACAAACAGTGCGTAATTATCACGCTGCGCAGGGTCAGAGGGTTCTCTAACAGTGACAGAGTTTAACAAATGAACTAAAACTATATTCCCTCCCAACACAACCCCTAAACTTAAAATACAGCGATTTGTAAAAACACTCCCAATACAACCTATTACACATACTCGTCATCTGAGAGAGAGGTCTTGAAGGAAAGGCCAGTCCATCCACACACCCTACTATGCACACCCATCATCCAAGAGAGAGGTCTTGAAGGAGAGGCCAGTCCATCTACATATCCTACTATGAACACCTGTCTTTTGAGAAAGAGGTCCCAAAGGAAAGACCAGTCCCTCCCCACTCACTGCAATGCACATCCATCATCTGAGGGAGAGGTCTCACAGGAGAGGCTGGTAACTCCTGATACACCCTACTACACACGCTCCCCCCTCCCCTTTATTTTTAGAAATGGCCCCAGGGAGTGGGGTCTCCAGGGCCTAGCAAGGCTTGGGGAGGAGGTCTGTGAGGCCCCCCTCCCCTTTAATTGCAAATCAAACAGCTCTGGGGGATGGGGTCCTATGGCCAAACCCCCACTGTGCACACCAAAGGCTGTGCACAGCATGAGGTTGTCTGTATGGAGAGGGGGTTGGCTTCAGGGCCTGGCCATGGCAGGGGGTGCATTTGCATATGGTAATTAAGTATTACTTTACGTTTAAAAAAAACCTTTAGAAATTAACTGAAAAAACAAACGTTAAGGTAATGTTATAGCTAGGTGAGTTTGTCAATGACAACATTAACGTTTTGAACAAAAAAACACAGACATTAACCAGTTATAGTTAGCAGCACTAACTATAACTTGTGCCCCACCATGCACTGCTTATGACCTCACGCACTACATCATATGACATCACTCATGACATGTTCTTTGACATCATTTATGGCATCACAGTGCCTTTTTAATTGTTCATCAAACAGCATGTCACTCCAAGGGTTTTCTCTCTGATGCATAGCCGTTGGCCCTGGGAACCAATTTATACAAAAAGCTGAAACCTCTATTTGGCAGCGCTCAAAAAAAGATTGTCATTCACCAGTATGTTAATTTATTATGTGTGTGCCTGTGCAAAAACATTGTCATCAATGTTATTTCAGATTTTGCAGTGATGTCAGCAATGTTATGAGTGATGTAATATGTGAGGTAACTAGCAGTGCATGACGTGTGAGAGTTGTACTTCCATTAGGGCATGTGTAATAGTCACCTTAGATAACTGGTACATTTCAGTGGTTTTGTTAATTTAACATTTTAAAACAGTATGTTTTAACTGACATTTTTCCTAACTATAACAGGACTCTGTTTTTAAAGTAAGATATTATCACAATTCCGACTATCGTATCACTTTAACCTTTGCTTTTTTCAGTGGGTTTCTATATTTTTTTCATGTAAAGTAAGATGTCAATCGCTATGCGTGGCATGGGGTTAGGCGCTCAAACCCCAGTGGGTGCCCAACGTGCATGGCCTTTGGTCCTAACTATAACTACCCTGTGGTGACCACTTTTCCATAGTAAAAGCATTTTTGATTTGATCACAACTTTGATGCCATTTGACGAATGAACCCCAGACTTTCCAAATAAAAGTCTCATCCACCTCAGCTCCTTCCTGGAAAGTTTTGAGGTGATCCATCAAGCAAAGGCCGAGAAAAAGGAGTAGTCCCAAAAGATTTTTTCCCCATTCACTTTTCCATAGGAAAATTAGACACAGCTACAGCCAAAACAGCTAAACAGAATTACAACGACTATGCCAGAAAGCTTGATTCTTGTCCAGAAAGGATGCTTTTTGAGATTTGGTGTAAATTCGTACAGTAGCTTGTGAGAAATTAAAGTTTAAGAAATATATAAATTTCATGCAACCAAGGATCTGTGGAGGTGACAGGTCTCTGAATAAGATCTGATTGGATGACACTAAATCAAGAAAGATGTGACAGCAGATACCATAGGACATGGGGACTCAGTCCTCTGTCCTGTCAAAAGCAATATAGGGAGGCAGTGTAGGGATGACCTGCCCCCCTAGGCTGTGTGAGAAGGTATCAGAGAGACTCCCCTCCCCAGGGTCAAATACTTAATTTTGTTTAATTGGTGCCGGGGATCTAAGGAGGTTCCAATAAAAACATGGTCTCTTGCCCATTTAATTTTGAGCCCCTCAGGGTGGGCTAGGGCCCAGGGGTTTGGTGCATTTATGTTAAATGGGGAGGGTGTGCGGCCCCCTCCCAAGCTTTTTTCAGACTCTGGTGACCCCATCCCCCAAGGCAGCATTTTGTTAAAAGGAGAGGGGTGTGCAGCCCTCTTCCTGAACCTTTTTCAAACCCTGGGGCCCCATCCCCTGGGGCTGAATATTTTTCGGGGGAGGTGGCATCGGGCCCTTTCACTGAGCTGTTCATCTGGCCTCAGGACCCTGTCTGCACTTTCCCAGGTAGGGAACATAACTTTGTTCCCCAGGACGGGAACCCCCACAGTCCCCAATGAAAATTGGAGTGTGGGTGCATCGGAGAACCCACCAAAAACCTAAAGAGTGGCCAGCGCCAACCAGGAGAGCCAGCACAGGTTGATGAAGCCCTGGCGCTCCCCCTCACGAATGCCTATGAAAAAAGGGCATTTTGGAAAAAAATGCTGGCTCCTAACAGCACCCAGTATGGGTGATGGCTGGGGAGCTGGCCAGGGCCGCAGGGACTTTGGGGCGCCCCAATTGCTATCACACTTTTGGTGCTGTCGGTGGCCCCGGTGGGCACCTGGACTCCCACTTTGGAAAAAAAAAAAGTAATTGAGTGGTAGGAGCCAATAACGATTATTAAACATTGAAATGTGTGAAATTGTGAAATATACATTTGATTATAATAATTGATGAATTGTTGACAAAGCCAATAGGTCTGCTTTATATATGTTGATGTGCTGACCCCTTGATAAAGCCAATGGGCCTACTGCTTTTAGTATTTTGACCCTTTAACAAACCCAAAAAGAACAGATGATGGACGGAATGCTGAACAAATCAAACATTCACCCCCAGTCACAGATCTGGGTTTAATCCATCTTTACTTGGTCACAACACCACCCCAGTTTGGACCTAGCCGTATGAAAATCAGTCTTGACCCTGCTCCCCTTAGGAACAGTCCAGCCCGAGCTGCCAGGCCAGGCCTTCCCTGGACCGGAATAAAGCATCCTGGGACCGGTTTTGGGGTATCACACCTCATCAGCCAGGCTAGCTGGAATCCAGTGGCACAGTGAGCATGGGACCCACGTCTGGGCATACCCTTCTCACTTAGGGCGACAAAAGCAAAAAGAACAAATGATGGGTGGGATGCTGAACAAATCAAACATTCACCCCCAGTCACAGATCTGGGTTTAATCCATTGTTTTTTTACTCACAACGCCATCCCAGTTAGGACCCAGCCATATGCAAATCAGTCTTGACCCTGCTCTCCTTGGGATCAGTCCTGCCTGAACTGCCAGGCCAGGTCCTTCCTGGACCAGAAACAAGTATTCTGGGACCGGGTTCGGGGTATCACCCCACAATAGCCAGGCTAGAGTGAATCCAATGGCACAGTGAGCATGGGACCCACGTCTGGGCTTACTCTTCCCACTTAGGGCAACAACAGCAAAAAAAGCAAATGATGGATGGAATGCCGACCAAATCAAACATTCGCCCTAAGTGGGAAGGGTATGCCCGGACTGTGTGAGCATTTTTCATCTGCTAATAACTGTGGCCCTGTTTGACCAATCTTCATGGAACTTTCCAAAAAAAAGTTCACCCTACTCAGCTCCTTCCAGGAAAGTTTCAGGGTCACAGGTTCAGTGGGGGATGAGAAAAATGGGGGGTCCCACAATGCAAAATGCCCATGAATTTGCCATAGACTTCTTTAGTACAGGCTACGGTAAAAACTGCTGAACGAAATCACTTCAAATTCGGCAGGAAGCTAGATCTTGGTCCACAGATTGTGCTTTCTGTGATTTAGTGTAAATCCATTGAGTAGTGTTTGAGATATTAAGGGTCCAAAAAATATAGATATTTGGACTGTTGGGCTCGCAAGAGTCTCCAGAGCATCCCATGACAACGCAAATTCAAAAATGGAGTCTTGTGATTGGAAGAGGGGCCTGTTTTATCCCTTGAGCCTTCAAGCTCTTGCGGGATTGTGAAGGCTCATGTGAGTCTCGCGAGCACTCTGATTGGCTGGCTGTTAGAGTTTTCGAAATGAAATGGTCACCATTACTGTTTACTGTAAAAAACTGCAGGTGTTGTGGAAATTAAGTAAAAAAGCAGTATCGGGGGCAGCAGAAGGACATCCTGTCCCTCTAAATTTGGAGAGGAGGTCTCTAAAGGATAACTGCTGGGATGAAAATAAATGTGCATCATTTAAAAAAAAGAAATTACGATCTTGCAGGACTCTCGTAGGATTGAGAATCGTAAAAAGGAGTAGGTGAGTTCTCAACATGTTGTACTTGTAGAAATGCATATTGTGGCCCTTGTTATTGAGAGGAAGTGTGTAAGACATAAGTACTGTGGTGAGTATTAGATTACTTCTTTTTTTTAAATGTACAATCTCACAGGACTCTTGCGGGATTGTGAAAAATAGGAAGGTGTAGGTGATCTTTGAATACAGTCTGGTATGCACACTTGTTGCTGTAGGAAAGAGTCTTAGTGGAGATGGTGTTTATCAAAGTCTGCTATTTATGCCCATCGGATTGGAAAGACTTGTGAGTAGAGTTAAGGCTCTTCCCACGCCCAACTATGCACACCCATTAACCAAGAGAGGGGTCGCAGCAGAGAGGTCAGTCTCTCCACACGTCCTACCATCCACACCTGTCATCCAAAAGAGAGGTCTCAGAGGAGAGGCCAGTCCCTCCCAACACACTGCTATGCACACTCATCATCTGAGAAAGGGGCCTGAAAGAGGAGGTCAGTACTTCCCGTACCCTACTATGCACACCAGTCATGCAAAAGAGAGTTCTCAGCAAAGACGCTTGTCCCTCCCCACTTACTACTACACACACCAGTCATCTGAGAGGGGTATCTGAAAGGAGAGCCAAGTCTCTCCCCACACCCTACTATGCACACCCTTCATCTGAAAGAGGGGTTTGAAATGATTCGCCAATCCCTTCCCACACCCTACTATATGCATCCGTCATCTGAAAGAGAAGTCATAAAGGAGAGGCCAGTCCATCCACACACCCTACTATGCACACCCATCATCTGATAGAGAGGTCTGAAAGGAGAGTCCAATCACTCCCTATGCAACCTACTATGCACACACTCATCTGAGATAGAGGTCTCAAAGGAGAGACCAGTCCCTCCACACACCTATCATCCGAGCGAGAGGTCTCAAAGGAGAGTTCAGTCCCTCCCCACTGACTACTATGCACACCTGTCCTCGGAGAGAGTGGTCTCAAAGGAGAGGCCAGTTGTTTTCCATACACCCTACTATGCACACCCATAATCTGTGTGTCTTTAAGGAGAGGCCAGTCCATCCACATTCACAACAGCGCACACCCGTCATCTGGGAGAGAGGTCTGAAAGGAGAGGCCAGTCCATCTACACACTCTACTATGCACAACCGTCATCTGAGAGAGAGAGGTCTGAAATTGTATTGTAATTGCATTTATATAGCACTTGCTACCCCTGACGAGGTATTGAAGTGCTTTTTCAGCGAGTAGCACTGTTGGACTTGGCCCTTTTTGGCTAAAGTTCCCTAAACTTTTTGCCTTCCCCCTAGACCTTTTTTCTGACATGGTGTTGCCAACTTAGATGCTTTGGGCACTTTGCCACTGCTGATCAGTGTCCAAGTGCAAGTGCTCCCTGTATAAAGTGTAATGGTAATTGGTTGTCCATAATTGGTATATTTGTCTTACTAATAAAGTCCCTAGTAAAATGCACTATGTGTGCCAGGGCTGGTAATGCAAATGCTACTGCATTCCGTCCATCAATTGTGTGTCATTTGCTTTCTCGCCCTAAGTGCGCCAGGTATCCCCAGACGTGGGTCTTGGGCTCACTGTGCCACTGGAATCAAGCTATCCTGGCTGAAGAGGGGTGAAACCCCGAAACCGGTCCTAGGATGCTTGTTTCCGGTCCAGGGAGGACCTGGCTTGGCAGTTCGGGCTGGACTGTTCCCATGAGGCACAGGGTCAAGACTGATTTGCATATGGCCTGGTCTAAACTGGGGTGGCATGGTGAGCAAAAGAATGATGGATTTAACCCAGATCTCTTGACTGGGGGTGAATGTTTTGATTTGTTCTGCATTCCGTCCATCAATTGTGTGTCTTTTGCTTTCTCGCCCTAAGTGCGCCAGGTATGCCCAGACGTGGGTCCTGGGCTCACTGTGCCACTGGAATCAAGCTATCCTGGCTGAAGAGGGGTGAAACCCGAAACCGGTCCTAGGATGCTTGTTTCCGATCCAGGGAGGACCTGGCTTGGCAGTTCGGGCTGGACTGTTCCCATGAGGCACAGGGTCAAGAATGATTTGCATATGGCCAGGTCTAAACTGGGGTGGCATGGTGAGCAAAAAAATGATGGATTTAACCCAGATCTCTTGACTGGGGGTGAATGTTTTGATTTGTTCTGCATTCCGTCCATCAATTGTGTGTCTTTTACTAGTGGGCCTGCAGCACTAATTGTGCCACCCACACAAGTAGCCCTAAAGAGAGAACTCAGGCCTGCAACTGCAGTGCCTGCGCGCAGTTTGCTAAAACTGCCATGTTGTCCTGACAAGTGCACCCACTTGCCAGGCCTTACCCATCACTTTTTATGCACATCAGGCACCCCTATGGTAGGCCCAAGGTACACCCCTGGGCAGGGTGCAGTGTATGTGAAAGGTAGGACATGTACTGAGGTGTGTACCATGTCCTGACAGTGAAATACTCTCCATTTCGTTTTTCACTGTTGAAAGGCCATCTTGCCTATAGGACAGAATGGGGAGGCTGTGTAATATGTTTCCAGCCTATCTTCCCATAGGCTTAAGATGGAGGGGTGAAGTTTAGTGTGCCTGAACTCACAATTTAATAACACATCTTTTTGTGAAGGTGGTTTTTGCATTGTGTGTTTAGAAACCACACTTTTAGAAGTGGCTGGTTTTTTGTGTTCTAACAATTCTGTGTGTCTCTGCCTGGTTGTGGATTGACTGTCTGGATTTGAAAGTGATAGGATCTGGGGAATGTCTTGACCCAGGGAGGAGGTGAGACAGCAACAGGCTGACGTGCATCTGGAGTGTAGGGGGAGGAGTAGCCCCTGGAGGTGAAGAGGCCTGGGCTGCCGCCATAAAACAATGGCTTCATTTCCTGCTGAGTGATTGAGGATCCAGACCCCCACTATCAAAGGGAGACACCCAGAACTGGTTTGGACAGGGGTCAGTGCCCCTTGAACACAAAGACTTCAAAGATATTTAGGGGTATAACTATGAGAGCTGAAACCCCTGAACTTAGGACTGATCAATACTGTAAAGGATTGAAACTACTTTGTGGTCAAGAGGAACCTCTGCCAAGGAAGAAACAGCTGAAGAGACTGAAGGAAAGGACTGACCCTTGCTGTGTGTTCTGGGGCTGGCCTGCAGTTTGCTGATTTAACCAAGGAGAGGCGAAGTGACTTTGCTGTGTGCTGTGTCCCCCTGCTTGAAAGGACTTTGCTGTGTGCTGTGTCATGAAGTAACTTGTCCCCAAGGGCCAGAGGAGAGCTGGCTCCCTGTTGTGGAAACTCAGGAACACAAAAGTTTCCAGAGGAGTGTCTCAGTGACGCTGTGTGCGTGTGCTTTTTGCAGCCTGAGACCTTCGTAAGAACTGCCCCGTGATCGTGTGCACCCGGAGTCCAAGTGGGTCTCAGCGATGCTGTGTGCGTGTGCTTTGTGCAGCCTGAGACCTTCATGAGGATTGTCCTGTGATCGTGTGCACCCAGAATGCAAGTGAGTCTCAGCGACGCTGTGTGCGTGTGCTTCGTGCAGCCTGAGACCTTCGTGAGGATTGCCCTGTGATCGTTGGCACCTGGAGTCCAAGGGAGTCTCAGCGACGCTGTGTGCATGTGCTTCGTGCAGCCTGAGACCTTCGTGAGGATTGCCCTGTGATCTTGGGCACCTGGAGTCCAAGTGAGTCTCAGCGATGCTGTGTGCGTGTGCTTCGTGCAGCCTGAGACCTTCGTGAGGATTTTCCTGTGACCGTGTGCACCCGAAGCTCAAGTGAGTCTCAGCGACTCTGTGTGCGTGTGCTTCGTGCAGCCTGAGACCTTCGTGAGGATTGCCCTGTGATCGTGTACACCCCAAGCTTGAGTGAGTCTTAGCGACGCTGTGTGCGTGTGCTCTGTTGTAGCCTGAGACCTTCATCATTGCCATCGGCTCGGACCGGCATCCCCAGAGGAGCGGTGCCGCCGGCCCGAGCCTGCCTTTGCCAAGGAGAGACCTCGAACCATCACGTCGGGGGTCTGTGTTCCACTGCCAGAGATCAACGAAGTCGCCCCGGAGGCCCACGCCGCCCGGAGAGGAGAGCATGATCGTACCCCCCAGGTAACGCTCAGCGAGCGTGCGTGTGTCGCCGCCTGGGGCGGGGTGCGGTCTCGGAGAGAAACGCTCTCGGCCTTTCCCATCCTTGCAGTGCGAGCCCCCGCTCAAGTTAGAATCGCGGCCTGTACGTGCCGAGGAGTGGCAGTACCAGGGCCAGAGTGTGGAGCTGCACGTTGTTTACACCAGACCAGTGTTGGGGGCATATTTTGGCAGTAGCTGACCGCGAGTCAGTACGAGTGGCATAGTGTCCGTCCAGAGCACCGTGAACGGTGCTGGAGTACATTATTGTTGGCATTACGAACTGCCTGATTGTTGCATTACACATTGCATTATTTTTGCATTACGAACTGCCTGATTGTTGCATTACGCATTGCATTATTTTTGCATTACGAACTGCCTGATTGTTGCATTACGCATTGCATTATTTTTGCATTACGAACTGCCTGATTGCTGCATTACGCATTGTATTGTTGTTGGCATTACGAACTGCCTGATTGTTGCATTACGCATCGCATTATTTTGGCATAACAAACTGCATTATTTTTACATTACGAAGTGCCTGATTCTTGCATTACGAACTGCATAGCATTGCATTAGGACTGTATTTGGATCATTGAGAATTGCTCATTAATACAGCAAGAACCTACAAGGGCTTGCTGACCTAATAACCGGCCAGGTGAAATATTACAAATTCGCATATGTTGGATTTTTATCGTGTGGTCTCATCGTATATCTTTTTATATAAACTTATACTTGTTTTTTATGAAACTCATGTGGAGTCCATTTGTGGTGTCATCATTGGGTTACTGAGAGCGGGATTGCAAATACTTCACACATTGCCTTGGAGATAAGCCTGGCTGCTCGTGCCAAGCTACCTAGGGGGTGAGCAGGGTCTATCTGAGAAGGTGTCCTTCCTTTCCCTGACTTAGAAGCAAGGGTCCCTATTTCGACTAAGGTACCTACCTCAGCCAACTGGGGACCCCCAATTCTAACCTTGGGTAGCAACGGGTGGGGATTTGAACCCTCCCCGTTTTAACAAGCACCCTACTCCGGAAACCACTAATGATTAGTGGTGAATTAGTATAATGAAAATATGAAAGTAATTTGAGTGGTGGATATGTTAGTCAGTTATTTGGATTGAGAAGGATAGTGGAGGGATAGAGAAGGGAAATAAGATTTGCATTTATATAGCGCTTGCTACCCCTGATGGGGGGGGTTAAAGTGTTTTTTCCGCAAGTAGTACGCTACTCTGGAGCCCATACAGTGGTAGTGGTGAATTAGTATAGTGAAATATGAAAGTAATTTGAGTGGTGGATATGTTAGTCAGTTATTTGGACTGAGAAGGATAGCGAAGGGGTAGAATAGGTAAAAAGGTTTGCATTTATATAGAGCTTGCTACCCCTGATGAGGTGTTGAAGTGCTTTTTTGGCAAGTAGCACGCTACTCCTGAACCCACAAAGGATCAGTGGTGAATTAGTATAGTGAAATATGAAATTAATTTGAGTGGTGGACATGTTAGTCTGTTATTTGGATTGAAAATGATAGTGGAGGGATAGAAGGGAAGGATTTGGAATTTTTGTTTTGTTTGTTTGTTTGTTTTGGAGCTCATAGCAGTAGGAGGAGGCTTTGGAAGAGTAACACAGAGGTAGAGGGGGATGAGTAAAAGGGAGGTGGAGGGGAAAGAGTCAGAGGGAGGGTTTAGAAAGGCTTGTTTTGGGGGATCGGAATAATTAAAAAGAGGTATGAGATGATGAAAGGAGGGGTGGAGTAGGGAAGAGTCTCAAAAGGGTTATTTTGGGGATCATAGTAGTGGTATGGGGTTGAGAGAGTGGAGGTAATGGATATATTGATAGAGGTATAGGGTGAGAAATAGGCTAGTGCATTGGAAAGAGTAGTAGAAAGAGGTTTGAGATGAGTTAGAGAGTTGAGCTAAAGGATATATTGATAGCGGTATAGGGTGAAAAATAGGGTAGTGCATTGGATATGCTGAATTAGAAGAAAAGTAATAAATAAGTAAAAGTAATAAATATATAGTTCCAAAAGTAATAAAGATATAGATCCATAAGTACATGGAAGGTATATAGATGCATAAAGGAAGGTAGTATATGTAGATTAAAGATACATTAAATAAACTCTGGCTTTGAAGTGTTGTTGTGCTTGAAATTAGTTTTATTTATTTTTATATATATATATTTTTTAGATCAATAGTGAAGCAATTGCAGATAAATAGTTATGATAAAAAGATTTACTTATTTATGCAGAGACCAGTCCATCCACACACCCTCCTACCACACAGTCACCTGAGAGAGATGTATGATTGGAGAGGTCATTCCCTCCCCACACTCTACTATGCATACCCATCATCTGAGAGAGAGGTATGAAAGGAGAGGGCAGACCCTCCACACACCGTACTAAGCACACCTGTCATCTGAGAGAGAGGTCTGAAAGTACAGGTCAGTCCCTCCCCACACCCTCCTACACACACTTGTCATCTGAGAGAGAGTCTGAAAGGAGAGGCCAGTCCGTCCACATTGCAATATACAGACCACTCATATCGGAGAGAGGTTTTGTCACAGAGGTCAGCACATCCTCATACTCTACTGCACACTGCTATCAGCTGATGGAGATTTGATAGTGGAGAGGACAATTATTTTGCACTCATTACTATGCATGCTTATGACTCTGGAGAGAAGTTTCGATGGAGAGATTTATCTCTGTGTGCACCCTACTACACATGCATTTCCCCTTAGGGAGACATCTGAGGGAGAGGTGAGTGTGTCCTCACATTTGACTAGCCACATCAGTTAACGAAGAGACAGTTCTCAGCAGAGAGGATACTCCGTTTCTATACAGTACTATGCACATTGATCACCATGATGAGAGGTATGAGCAGAGAGAGCAGTCTCTATCCACAGCATGCTACACATGTGTTTTTCTAAGGGGAGGTCTGAGCTGATAGGGTAGTCTCTATCCATACTCTAATCTCTATGCTTGCCATCCAAGACAGACTTATTTCTCAGCATAGAGGTCAATCACTGCCCACACCCTAGTTGTACATCTGTCACCCTGGAAAGAGGTGTGAGCAGACAGGTAAGCCCCTCCTCACACCCTACTATACACACCCATCATCCAAGAGAGATGTCTCAGCATAGGGGCCAATTCATCCACACACCCTACTTTGGGCCCGAATACGATGTCGTTAGGAAAGGATCCAGATGGGATTCGGTATTGCAGAATCCGATTCGGATCCCTTGTTTCCGACCGTATCGTACAGATTTCCCAACAACCGATTACAATGCCCGGAAACCGTTTGAGCAGTCCGAATCATTCTGAAAGGCATCCGGACAGCCCGAGTCGTTCAGAGCCGATTCGTGAAGCTCTATGGACACGGTTTCTGGACGAGGGATTACGATGACCGATTCGGACAGCTGTTCCGATTCAGTTTGCCTGAGACAAAACGGCTGCCTGAATCAGTCTTTGAGGGCCCATTGCGGGCCCCCCTTCATCTGGAGACGTACGAATGTAGCCCATGGGGATACCCAAGGGACCCCTCTTCCCAACCATGCACAATGTGGCAGGCACAGGGTGCAAGGTTTTCCCCAACCATCCCTTTTTTCAATGTGAGCCTGTGTTCTCGTTCAGAACACAGGCTCCCATTGAAGTCAATGCGAGTCCGAACGAATGATGTTGGGAAGCATCGTAATCGGCCGTCCGGACTCACAGGACCCAATTAGTCTGACAGCTAGTCTGGAACCGATTTGTTCAGGAAAGTTTCTTAATGACATCGTAATCGGGTCCTATGTGTACTTGTCATCCAAGAGAGGGGTGTCAGCAGAGAGGCCAGTACATTCCCAAACCTACTATGCATACCCATCACTGTAGGAGCAAGTATGAGCACAGATGTCAGTTTAGAGGTCAGTCAGTCCCCACACAGCACTATAAACATCAGTAATGCAAGAGAAGGGTCTCAGTGCAGAGGCCAGTCGCTCCATAAACTGTACTATGCTCACCCGTCATCCGAGACAGAGGTGTCAGAGGAAAGGCCAGTCTCTCCACACACTCTACTATGCACGCCCGTCATCCTAGAGAGAGGTCTCAGCGGAGACCTCAGTCCCTCTACACACCCTACTATGCACATCAGTCAGCCTTGAGAGAGGTCTCACTGGAGAGGCATGTCTCTTTTCTCACCCCATTACGAATACCCATCATTACAGACCCGACAGAGATCTCTCAAAGGAGAAGCTAGTCTCTTTCCACATCCTACTATGCATATTTGTCATCTAACCGAGAGGACTCAGCGGAGAGGCCAGTCCCTCCACCTACCCTACTATGCACACCTATCAGCCAGAGAGAGGTCTCAGAGGAGAGGCCAGTCCCTTCACACACCTTACTATGCACACTTGTCATCTGACCGAGAAGTTTGAAAAGAGAGGCCAATCCTTCTCCACATCCTGCTATGCATATTTGTCTTCTGACAAGCAGGTCTCAGTGGAGAGACTAATCCCTCCCCACACCCTTCATCCAAGAGAAGCGATCTCAGTGCAGAGGCCAGCCCTTTCACTCACCCTTCTATGGTCACCTGTCATCTGATAGAGAAATCTCAGCAGAGAGGCCAGTCCCCCCACACAGTACTATGCATGCTGGCCACACTGAGGAGAGGTATGAACAGAGAGGCTGTTCTCTCCTTACACCCTACTATACCCTACAGTTGTACTCTGTAAAGCTCTGAGTGGAGAGGCCACTTTCCTTCCCATACCCTAGTAGTGGGAAATATAAAGTGTTAGTACTGTAATGAAAGGAAGGGTAAAATCTATCCCCCCAAAAATGTACGATAGCACAAAACTCTCGCTGGATCGCAAAAAAGTAGGGTGGGGTATAGAATATCTGTCTGAAGAGAGAGGTCTGCACAAAGAGCCCTATGTGTTTGCACACTCCTCTACCCACACACAAGAATTCAGGACTGTTATACATGAGATATATGCTGTTAGTGTTTGAACTCACAAGACTCTCGCGAGAGTCGGAGAAATATATGGGCAGAGGCAGGCGTGTGCATGCTCCCACTCTCGCGAGATTCTTACGGGTGCCAGTATCCTAAAAAAAGGTAGTTATAATATAAAAGAATCACATAATGTAGAAATAGGGTGACTCTGACAAGAACCTTTGTGTTTATAGTATTAGTGTTCAGTTACATAGAGAACTGGATCCACTCCTTGATGTTATTAAGAGGATCCTATTCCCTTCTGCAGTGAAGTGCACTCCATCTCGCCTATAGACACCTAGCATATCAAAACTGATATTGTTATGATATATGGAGCACATGTCATGGTCATGGAAAAATGACTGACATGCTTCCGGGACTTCTCAATCTTAGGAAAAAACTCTTGACCATTGCCATTTTTGCATTTGACATATGTTAGAATAGAAAAAGGCAGTGTGAGGAAAGAGAGACATCAATTGTGAAAAAGTCTCCTTCATTTGGGTTTCAAGCACAACTCCTATGACTGTGCCTAGGTCATTGCCACCACAGTGCACTGTCATCAGGTCTGGGTGCTCACAATCCAAAGAGCTCTCAGCCATTGGTAGCAATTGATGCCACTTCATACCTATGTGGCCAATTCAAGTAATGTCCAAGTTTGGAAATCCAAGATGTTTGTCAATACCACAATTAATGGTATATTCTCTAGACCAGTGGGTGAAGCTGTATCCTAAGATCCATGGTGTAGTATGAGATGTCAATCACCAGAGGAGTGCTTAGCAGAATGAGTAAGCTCCAGGAGCAAAATAGAGTTATGTGAGGAGAGAAAAAATGGGAGGGTGGCAAAATTATACATGTAATTGGTGGATTTTTGTCAGTTGCAAAAATAGGTTAGGTTGTGACCAACTGCTGTTTGTATGGTGCACAGTTACATGATAAATAGTATGAGTTTTTCTATTGTGTGATTTTTAAACTTTGGTATGGTCTCGTTAGAGGCTCAGGAGAGCAAAGCAGACAGCACTGCCCACTGGGACTGCACTTGAAGGATCGTTTACCTAGCTCTTGCGAGACTCTTGTGAGAGTTTTTAAGAAGGGAAAAAAGGGAAACATACTACAAACAACATAGATAATGAAACTATAGGGTAGCTCTGAAAAGAGCCCTTTTTGTTAACATTTTGTAACAACTTCACATTTTTATGTGTTTTCTAAATTTATTTGCATTTTTTTATATTTTTAAATTGTATAATTGGGTAGAACTAAAACATACAACTTGGGGGAGAAAATTCTGGGTAAAAAACTGCAAAAACAAAAAATACTACCTAGGAGGGCATTTGTGGTCTTGGACAAGCTTGTCCTGTGCAGACCTGCTTGTCTCTGATGAGAAAAGTATCTATTTACATAAGCAGCAAAATAGTCCTTTATTCAGATAAGCAGAATTATTGTCTGCTTCTGCACTTGCGCAGGCACACTATTTCCAGGTGCAAATGATGTGGAAGCTCCGGAAGAGTTGTCGAGATCTGCACCGTGAGCTAACTCTGCCCGAGCAAGCCTTTGTGTATGCATAGATCTGAGGTGCCTTCACCTGCCTGTGGTACTCATATTATACTGCTTATTTCTGCTTCCCCAGCTGAACTTCTTCTTGCAAAGTTTACAGATGACATACTTTGTAGAAACGTTTTTGCCACCTTGCCTCATGTCGAAGATCTCCCACACGTTCCTTGGCAGGCTGAGGTGGCTGAGCTGCTGCAACTGCCCCCGGCAGCTCATCAGAATCTGATGAAGACATCTCTGTAGTGGTAGGCAACCAAGGAAAGAGAGCAAGCAAGATATGACTACCCTCACCAAAATCCAATAGGGAAATAAACCAGAAGGATGGAATTTACCTTTTGGAAATAAAGACATGCATATGAACCAATAACCACTCTTCCTTGGGTGTGTTTCCTCTCCAGGATCTCTCCCAAGATTCCCGTAGATGGAACAATGCATAATCAGTTTTTGAAAGTTAATCAACATCTCTTAATTTGTTCAGAATTACATTAATGAACTTGCTGGGAAAATGTCTCAACGTGCTAGTTAGAAGAACTGAGTAGATAGATGATTTCAACACAAATATTGTTGTATTACTCTGTTTTTTACTCAAACATCATTTTTAGAAACATTTTGTAAAGTGTGCACCCTTTCCTGTTAAGTTACAATAAGAAAGCGATTCCCTTTTAAAATAAGGTCTGCACACAGGATATATTATTCAGTTATTCGCCAATACATACACTCAAAAAATAATGAATTAACTTTTTTTAAATCCTAGAAATTCACTGAAAAACCAAAGGTTAAAGTACCATTATAGTTAGTTGTATTAAAAATATTTGTTCTTGTTAAAAAAAAAACTTAGATATGCACTGAAAAAACTGAAAGTTAACGTTATAATTAGGTGAATATGTCAGTGATAACATTGACATTTTGAACTAAAAAAACTGAGAAATTCACCAGTCATAGTTAGCAGCGCTATCTATAACTTGCGCCTCACCATGCACTACTTATGATCTCATATATGACATCTCTCATGAAATGTTCTATGACATCATTTATGACATCAATGCTGACATCTCAAATGATATCATTGATGACATCCTTAATGATATCACTGATGACATCATCCAAGCTTATTTTGTACATGTTGCTCTATTAACAGGTATAGCATTAGAGCTATGACAGTAAGTTTGAAATAGTTCAGAATAATATGAAGCATCATTACTGCTCTCCCACATACAACCCCCATAGGTACAACAAGCTTGTGTTATGTGCAACATTGACCCTATAATGTACACTTCATGGGTAGCCTAGTTCATGTTGACTATAACTACATTGGGTGCAAGATAGGTTACCCGTTCATCTATGTAGCCTATCTTGCACCCGATGTTCAATCTGTATACAACTGTTCAGCGGAAACCGAGTTCCTCCAGATACTGAATCCCTGTTACATAACTAATGCCCACTACAGACAGTCTTTACCTGTATCAGACCCCTGACAGTCACTGAACCCATAAACCTAAAAGGTCATAATAAGAGTATGGGGCCGTGCAAACATTTAAATTCAAATGTTGACTGCAGTGGTCATTTTTTTTTTTTTTACATTTTCAAAAACCTTTATTAAACAAAGTTGCACAGCAGGGTTACCAAGATTGCACTACATCAAGACATTATACATGAGCAGAGGCACCCCAAGCAGGAGGGGAGGCCCTGTTCAGTATTATGCAGCAGAGGTTACCTCAGACACGTAACACATGATAACGATACAGAGAAGAAAATGCGGTGGCAGCACTGGGGGAGTAGTGTGAGCCATGGGGAGAGGCCCAACGATTGAGGGAGGGAAGCTGGGGGGGCAGAGGGGAGAGTGAGCGGGGAGCCAGCAACTCACTAACCATCACCGGCGGCCGCCGCGGGCGTAGTGCCGGCGGGGAGGGCGGGGGAGGTCGCAGGATGCTGAGAGTTACGACTGGAGAGGTAAGATACAAGTGGACCCCATATGTCAATTGGGTGGGATTTGGCCGGCATTAGGCCCCCAAAATTCGGACAGGAGTGTCTGACACCGAGAAGCATCCTCAAGCCAAGTGTCAACCTTAGGTACAAGCCTGCAACCCCAGCACATGGAAACCCTACGCCTCGCAAGAACAAGAAGCATCGCAGTCAGGCAGCGCGTAGCATCTGGGCAAAATTTCACGAAGCCTAAAAGGCAAAGCAGAGGGTCAGGCTGGACCGGCGACGATGTGATCTCAGAAATAGCAGTGCACACCTCCCACCAGTATGCGGAGATCTGAGGGCACAGCCAGGCTAGGTGGGAAAAGTCTGCTGCAGGAGCGGAACATCGCAGACATCGATCACTGGGGATAAGACCCATCTTATGCAGCTGAGCAGGAGTTCGGTAAAGCCTATGTAAATACTTAAAGTGGATGAGGCGCAGGCGGTAATTTGGGGAGAGTCGTTTAATCTGATTGCAACAATAAAGCCAGTCCTCTTGAGAGAGTTCGACACCCAGGTCCTCACACCACGCCACCCGCACCCGGTCTGGAGAAATGGGAGATGCTGCCAGTGCAAGGGCATAAATCTTGGTGACCAGCTTACGGGGGAGGGGGATGTGTAAAGGAGGTTAAGAGTGGCCATCGAGGAAGGAGGCTGGGGAAATGAGGGGTGAAGCTCCCTGAAAATAGCCCTTAGTTGATAGTAGAGCAGAGTGTCCATGGGGCCTGAGTCGACAGCCAGGGTGAAGAATGTGTCCCCAGGGTAGAGGTCCGACACTGTGGAGAGCCCCAAGCGGGTTGCATGCTTAACCATCCCAGTTGACTGAAGGGGGGAAAAGCCAGGTGATGAGCAATAGGCATGGCATTCGCGGAGAGCATGCTGGAGCCGGAGAATTTACGGAGCCCGTCCCGGGCCCAGCACAGAGTCTCCACCATGCCAATCTCGGTGCGTGGGAGTTTCGCCGGGGCAAATAAGGCGGTCGTGAGCGGCCATGGGGCAGCAAGGTCAGCCTCCACCGCGACATGCGGCTGAAAAGGAGTTGGGTGGAGCCAGAAATGGAGAAAACTGGCCTGAGCGCTGAGGGCGTAAAGTTTAAAATCGGGGGCACCAAGACCACCACGCGACATCGGGAGGGTGAGGATATTATAAGCAATTCTGGGCTGTCGACCAGCCCAGACCAGAGTGATGAGCAATGAGCGTAATGTGCGAAAAAAGTGGGCAGTGAGAGGGATGGGAATATTGACAAATAAATACAAAAACTTCGGGAGCACCACCATCTTGGCGATGGCTATGCGACCCGCCAGTGACAAGGGTAACCTATGCCAGAGGGTAATCTTGGACTCAAACCAGTCCACAGCACGGCCAAAGTTGGCCCTCCAAAGTTTGTCTACGTCCCTACTCAGCCAGATATCTAAGTATCTTGTTGGACCCGATGCCCACACAAAGGGGTAGTCCGGAGTAAAGGGGACCGTGGCATCAGTGAGGGGGAAAAGTACGGACTTGTTCCAGTTAACCTGGATGCCGGAGTAGCCCCCGAACCGTATCACCTCGCGAACCAGAGGGCTGAGATTCTCCTGAGGGTTGCGGACATAGAGTGTAATGTAGTCTGTATACATGGAGAGGACAAGAGCGCGAGCCGTGAAGCAGAGACCTCTCTGGGTGTGGTGCTGTCGGAGTCTAGTGGCGAGGGGTTCCATGGTGATGGCGAAGAGCATGGGTGACAGCGGACACCCCTGCCTGGTGCCCCCTCGCAATAGAGATCGTCTCTGATATTTGACAGTTAATCCGGAGGCGGGCAGTGGGAAGGGTGTAGAGAAGTTGTATTTTGCGTATAAAGACCGGGCTAAAGCCCAAGCGAGGGAGGAGATAAAAGAGAAAGGGCCACTCTAGGGTGTCAAAGGCTTTGGTGGCATCCAGCAGGGCAGCCACTGCCGGGAGCTTGGGGCTAATTTGATGTAAGATGGAGAATGTAGTCCGGAGGTTATGGGAAGTCGCGCGGCCAGGAATGAATCCAGACTGGTCCGGGCGAGCGATGAGCATCATTAGGGGAAGAAGGCGGGAGGCGAGGAGTTTGGCAAAGATCTTGTTACCCGTATTAATTAATGAGAGGGGACGATATGAATTGCGGAGCTCTGGGGGTTTGTCCGGTTTTAGAAGTAGCGTGAGTAATGCCTCAGGGAGCGAAGGGGGGAACTGACCGTTCTCAAAAGATTTGTTATACATGGCAGCTAAGTTCGGGACCAGGAGGGGCGCGAAGGCCTTATAAAAGGACGCTGGCAGGCCGTCCGAACCGGGGGCCTTATCACCAGGCATGCCATTAATAGCAGCAAGGATTTCTTCTTTGGAGAAGGGCTCATCAAGGACTTCCCGGTGAGGGTTACCAAGCCAGAGGAGGTGAAGGGTATCGAAATATTGATCGAGAACCTCGCGCGGGTGCACAGTCCCGGCCGTGTAAAGTTATGAATAAAATGCAATGAAACGCACCTTGATCTCCTCAGGAGAAGTGGTTCTGTCAGGGCCTCCGTCCTGGAGGGTGCTGATATAGGACACAGCGTGAGGCAGGCGGAGGAGGTTGGCAAGGGTCTTGCCAGGGCGGTCAGCCTCACCGAAGCGACGCGCCCTCGCCTCCCTGCCCAGGAAGGCGAGCTCTCTGTTGGCCTCATCAGCAAAGTCGGTAAGCTTCCCCCGGATCTGAGCAAGCGTGTCAGGGTCAGGGTCCCATGAGTGGGAGGAGTCCAGAGCCTGAATCTCCGTCTCTAATTTATCAAGAGTGGCGCGAATAGATCGTAAGACACCGGACTGCTTGGAAATGCATTCCCCACGGACGACGGCCTTAAATCTTTCCCAAAGCATGGAAGGAGAGTCAACAGTGCCCTCGTTAAGCTCGAAATAATTCGTAATTGCGATTTGTATCTCGTCGCGTTAGGGGGAAGCCGCCAAGAGAACGCGCGACGTGGGGAGTGAGGGAGGCGCAGACAGAGGCGAACAGGAGCGTGATCTGAGAGGGTGCGCGCCATATGCTCAACAGAGGTGAGCCAAGCAAAGGCATCCGGAGTGGTAATTCAGAGGTCCAAACGGAACCAGCAGCCACGGGAGCCCGTTACACAAGCGCCCTCGCGTGCCGAGGGGCGAGTGTGGATCCACGCGTCATATAAGGAGTTATCAGTGAGAATAAAGCTCAATATTGAGGCTGCGCTCGGATGGGAAGCGTGCGGACCGGAGCAATCTAGCGTGGTAGACAGCGTAACGTTAAAGTCAACCCCCCAGAGGAGCGCAGCGGGGCCCAGGGAAGAGATGTGGTGCCAAACCTGCGCAAAGAAATCCGGGTCGTCATTGTTGGGACCGTAGAGCGCAGCCAAGGTCAATGGTTGGGCCTGGAGGGTGCCGTGCAGTACCACAAAGCGCCCCTCGGGGTCAATGATTACCTGGGAGGTCTGCCATGGAAGCCCTCTGCGCAGCAGGATAGACACCCCACGGATGTAGTTAGAGTAGAAGAAGGAATGTGTTTTGCCCCAGTACCTAGAGAGGAGTCTGGAGGAGGTAGCGGGTGGGTCTCCTGTATGAAACAATGTCTACCTTATGTCGGGAGAGGTGGGCATGGACTAGGCGAGCCTTACGGTGGTCATTAAGACCGCAGACGTTCCAGGTCCAGAGCGTGGTATCTGTCATAGTGCCTTGCCAGAGTAGTGAATGTCGAGGAAGGTTAAAAAGTGCAGAGAGAACCTTGTGCAGTCTGGAGGAGAAATGCAATAGGGAACATAAGAAGCACAGTGCAATGACATTTAAAGTTCAGGAAAGCGCCAAAATCAGGATTAAATCGAAAGCCACATTCGGAGGCGACAGTCCCAATACCCCAAAACCCCCAGAATAGCGAGTGGAGGCAGATGTACTATGGGAACACAATGCAGTAGAAGAAAGGAGTGCAATATAAAAAGCCGTGCGGTTAAGATGACGTGGCATGAAGTGACCAAAAAAAAAAAGCATACATCAATACAAACAATAGGGCCTCAGAGGGAGGCAACAAACCCCAAGAACCCCCCCACCCCACCACCCACACCAACCCCCCAATCAGGCTGAGATTCCACCCATACCCAGCCCGGGGACCCACAACTGGGAAGGGAAAGGTCTATGTCCAAAAAGGGAATCATCCCGTGGAGGCATGGCGTCGCCCAGCATACTCCCCTGCCAGAGAGACAGGGTGGCCAAACCACAGGTCGTAGCAGACAACAGAAAAGATAGTCACCAGGGAATCAGGGGCAACGAGTCCAAAGCGTGGTCATAGTATAGAGAGCCCTGTGGAGAAAAAATTTCAAAATGGACGAGATCCAAACAGGTAACTGAGCAACAAGGAGTGCGGTCAGCGATGGTGTCAAGAGACCAATAAGGTTCAGTCATTATCACTTAAGTTGCCATCAGCGGTGGCATGAGAGTTAGCAGGAGAGGAACGTTGTGTCCAGTCCAGTTTCTTCGCGAAGGCAAATGCGCCTTTGGGATCCGGAAAGACGAGCATCTTGGAGCCCTGCCTGACTCGTAGTTTGGCAGGATATGCCAGGGAATAGGAGACTTCATGTTTTTTGAAGGATCCGTTTCACCGGGAGAAACTCACGGCGAGCAGCCTGCACCGCCATAGTCTAGTCGGGGTAGAACGACAAGGAGTTGCCCTGATGATGAATTTCGCCCCTCTCCCTGACCGCTCCAAGAATGGAATCGTGGTCCCTGAAGTTCAGGAGTTTGGCGATTATGGGGCGAGCCAGCAGGCCAGGGGAAGGGCGAGGGCCAAGGGAGCAGTGGGCCCGCTCAACGATGAAAACGGAGGATAGGACATCACCAAAAAGTTCGCGAAGGAGCTGCTCCACAAAGTCCTCCATTTTTGAGATATTGGTGGATTCGGGCACACCCGTGATGCGGAGGTTGCTCCTGCGGGAATGCGCCTCCAAATCCTCATTCTTGTTCCGGATCAGCTCGAGAATCTTGTCCATTTGAAGGAGCTTGAGACGATCCTGAGTGGCGGCGTCTTCAGCATCAGAGACCCTCGTATCAACGTGCAGCAGACGGGCGTCGTGCGAGTCAACACGGGCCTTGACAGTGTCAAGACGGGTCGACATCTGGTTGAGTTAGGCCGCAATGCCGGTAACTGTGGATTTAACATCTAGCATAATGGTCTTCAGATCGTCCTCCCGTGTTAGGGCCACATCCGTTTGGGTGGCTGGGTCACCCCCATCGGCGACCACACCGTCCTGGTGTGTTTGCCGGCGCTGATCGAAGGCGATCTTGGGTTGTTTAGGGTCGGTCTTTCCCATGGCTGGGCAGGAGCAGGTGAGAAAGGCCGCCGAAGAGCAGGAGAGGGTCTGCAACTGAAAGTCAAGGCCGCGGAGCCCTGGGAAGTGTGGAGCGCGCCGCGGCGGGAGAAAGTGGAACAGGCAATCTGGGCCCAATAGCAAGAGTCCAGGCACTCACAAAGCAGGCGGCGGACAGGCCGGAGGAAAAGGACGAGGAGCTAAACAGGAGCTGGACCTAGCGAGGAAGAGACAGGCCGTTCGGAGCAGCAGAGCTGGCTAGGGCAGGTGTGGCCGCAGCATGCTGCCGCGAGATCCTGGGGAGGTCAAGCAGGCCGAGTGAGGAAGGAGAGGCCTGGAGGAGTGGGGCGCTCCCAGGGGTGGTCTCACCAGGCAGAAGGTGCTACATCAGGCCCTTGCGAGGCAGGTGGCTCCTAAGCACTGGAGACGATGGCCGGCTGGCAAGAGGAGGCCCCCGTCCCAACAGAGTGTCAGTTTCCATAAGCCCAGGAGGGGGGCGAAGTGAAGGAGCAGAACGCCAGCGATCCGCCACGGAGCCAGGCCTGGCGGGGGATCGTTCAAACTAGGAGAAACAGGCGAAGGGCTAGCTCGGTGTTGCAGGCGGCAAGTTCGTATCAGGGCGGGAGAGAGTGCACTCCTCGCGTTAGGCCGCGTCAGGCCGTGCAGGCAGCAGAGGAGGCACGGGCCACAGAAGCACAGCAGCAGGCCGGCAGGAGAGGTAGGTGGGGGCTCTGATGTCTGTAACCAGGAGCCAGAGGAACAGTTGGGAGCACGCGCCCGCGGGGCCGCTGAACAGCGAGGAGTTGTGGGGGCGCACCGCCCCCGTCGCCAGGCCCGAAGCAGGCAGGCCATGGCAGCGGGAGAAGGAGAAAGGCGCCCCGTGGAGAACCGGCCCGGGCCCGGCGGTGCGGTGTGCACCCCCTACCCCGCCGCAGGGCACCCGCCCCAGAGGCGACTCACCGGATCCAGAGGAGCAGTGTAGCAGGGCAGCTCCGATGAGGGAACCCGGTCCACTGGAAGCTGATCAGACAGGATGACGGAGCAAGAACGTCGCAGCAGCCGAGGCCGAGCACACCCAGAGCGTCAGCCGCGAGGCCCAGCCGCCGCACCAGGCCCAAGCAGAAATCTCGGCATGGCGGCGTGTGTGGAGGCCCGGGAAGGCAATAATAGAAGCCCCAAGGTGCGGTGAGTCTGTGTGATCCGGTGTCGACAGGCAGCACCTCAGTAGTCCGCAGGATAATTACTGATTATCGGCTTGGCCGGCAGAGCCCACTTAGAGTGCGGCCATCTTGCAGCTGGCCAAGCCACGCCCCCTCGCAGTGGTCATATTTTAGTAACTTTTATCACTTCTGTCAAGGTTTTAATTGGAACACAAGCTTTGTTCTAATTAGTCTTGTGTGTTGAAAACATAGTTCTAAGAGCGCTCCCATACTAAAAGTTAATCACTGGAGATCTCAGAGAGGCAATGGTTTGTATACAATTCATAATTACTGTCTATCCTCAGAGATGTACATGTAATCCCTCATCTTAATGCAACCCATGTGGAACTTTGGTTCTAAATTTTATTACGAGTTTGGATTCTAGGCAGCAAAGCTCACGTATTCTGTCTCCATCTCGCTCATTTTTCTTCATTGCAGCTATGCCACAGTACCTCATTGTTCTCCTATCATTATTGTGATGCTGCATATTATGTTTCGTAATGATATAGCTGCTGTCTCTGTTCTGTACAGCCTTCATGAGTTCAAGGATTCTCTTTTGCAGTGAGCAGATGGTGCTTCCCAGGCATTTTAAGCCACGTTTGCATAAAATGACATATACTACATATTGTATTTTTCATATTATCCTCTGATCGATGGCTATTATCTGAATCTTGTAGTCAGGGAAGTGTTTCATGTTCATACAAATTTTGCAGGCTTTGCATTTGTCACATTTAACGAACCCAGTCTTTTCCTTGTCCAACCAAGTGCTTTATGGTGTATCACAAAAATGACTACTGATCAGTTTATCTCTCAATGTTCTCTATGTAATCTTGGGTCTTTGGCCCACTTTGTTTCCTATGTCAGGATCTTGGCCAATGAGATTCCAATGTCTATTGAAAATCTTGCATATTTCTTGGCTCTCCTTACTGTATGTAAGTATCAATCTGATATTCTCATCCCCACTCCCTTTCTCTATAGATTCCTTTTTGGTAATGAGGGTTTGAATGCCAGTTTCGTGATTCACCCTCTCAAGCCCCTCTTTTATATCTTTCTAGTGATACCCTCTCTTTCGGAATCTCTGTGTTACTTCTTTAAAAGCATTATTCATATTGTGATCGATTGAGTAGTTTCATCTCACCTGCAGAAATTTTCCATATGGTGTACTCTTTACAAGGGTTTTTGGATGGAAACATATGCCATGCAATATTCTATTGGTGGGAGTGGGTTTTCTATGTAATGTAGTTTCGATGAGATTGTCTCAAACGTAGACTCTAACATCCAAGAAGTCTACTTGGGTTTTGTTGGTAGTGCATGTGAAATTTGAGCTGCATTCATTGTTGTTTAGTTTATTGAAATATGTCATAAAATCAACATTTGTTCCATTCCAAATAAGAACTAGGTCATCTATGTACCTTAGCCAGAGTATATGTTTGTCCATTGTGCGTCGTTCTCTTGACTCCAGGCTATTTCCCTATCCCGCAATCCCATACTGAGATTAGCATAACCAGGAGAAACGGGAATTCCCATTGCAGGCACTCATTGTTGTTGGAATATTTGATAGTTAAAAATGAATATGTTGTTGGTTAGGCACATCTTAAAGCTAGCGAGTAGCATCTGTGAGTGCTGTAGCTCTCCTATGTTCCTTTGTTTTAAAAAATATTCCACAGCTTTCAGACTCATTTCATGCTTAATTGATGCGTACAATGAAACCACGTAAATGGTGACCAATAAGTATTCATCTTGCTGGCAAATATTCTCAGAAAAACCCTGGTATCTCTGATATAAGAACTGAGGGCCCGATTCACAAAAGTAATCTGAGACAAAATCCTAACTTTGCGACTTTCGGTATTCACAAAGGGCATTTAGGAGTAATAAAGTTAGGATTTTGTCTCAGTTAAACTTAAGTTTTGGTCTTAAGTTTAACTTAAGTAAAACTTAAGTTTAACTGAGACAAAATCCTAACTTTACTACTCCTAAATGCCCTTTGTGAATGCCGAAAGTCATAAAGTTAGGATTTTGTCTCAGTTAAACTTAAGTTTTGGCCTTAAGTTTAACTTAAGACCAAAACTTAAATTCAAAGTTAGGATTTTGTCTCAGATTACTTTTGTGAATCGGGCCCTGAGAGTGGTGGCTATGGAGGCGAAGATGTAATCAATATGTATAGAAATATTTTCATATAGTGATCCACACCCAGACACTATGGGTCTTCCTGGTGGGTGTATCAGTGTTTTGTGAATTTTGGGAAGAAAATAAATGGTTGGAATAGCCAGGCTGCTGGTCTGTAAATATTGGTTTCACTGTGTCATTGTTTCATTTTTCATTTAGTGCTGTGGTCAATCTATTGATGGGATTATCCACCAGTTTCTTGTAGTTTTAATCATCATATAGCTGCCGATGGGCTTAGTTAATATAGTCTTGTTTGTCCATGAATACAATATTGCCCCCTTTACCAGCTGGTTTTATAACCACAGAATCATCGTTGGCAAGATATTCCAATGCCTTACTGTTAGACTTGGCATCTTTGGCGTGGTTTGTCCTGACTTTTTTGTCTCTAACGCCTGTATTTTTGGTGCTGTGCTGGATTTTGTTTTTGCTGGCTTAGATGCTTTGGGCACTTTGCCACTGCTGATCAGTGTCAAAGTGCAAGTGCTCCATGTGTAAATTGTGTTTACAATTGGTCCTCCCTGATTGGCATATTTGATTTAATGGTAAGTCCCTGGTAGAGTCCCCTAAAGTGTGCCAGGCCCTGTAAATCAAACACTACTAGTGGGCCTGCAGCACTTTTGTGCCACCCATTTGAGTAGCACTGAAAAGGCATCTCAGACCTGCCACTGCAGTGTCTGTGCGCAGTTTGTAAACTGCCATGTCGACCTGGCAAGTGCACCCACTTGCCAGGCCCTAACCTTCCCTTTTCTTACATGTAAGGCACCCCTATGGTAGGCCCAAGGTACCCCCCTGGGCAGGGTGCAGTGTATGTGAAAGGTAGGACATATGTGTGTGGCATGTCCTGATAGTGAAATACTGCCAATTTCGTTTTTCACGATTGAAAGGCTTTCTTGCCCCATAGGATAGAATGGGAAATGCTTTGTAACATCTTACAAGCATAACTTCCCATTGGGCAAGATAGAGAAATACAGTTTAGGCTCTCTGAACTCAGAATTTAATAACACATCTTTTAGTAAAAATGGTTTTTAAATTAAGTGTTTGAAAATGACACTTTTAGAAAGTAGGCATTTTCTTGTTTAACCATTCAGCGTACCTCTGCCTGTTTGTGTATTGACTGCCTGGTTTTGGAGTGACAGGGGCTGGAGATATGCATTCACTGCAGGCAGCCACTGGGGGTGTGCCTGGCCCTTCCTGGATGACTAGGTCCTGGGCTGAATAGACCCTGGCTGAATTTAGAGTAGTGGGAGGAGATTTCCTTGCACCTGAATAGGGCATGTCTCCCTTGCACAATGCTGTCTCCATCCCCTGTGGTCATACTACACCATTGAGGACAGAACTGGTTTGGCCTGGGCTCAGAGACCCTTACACAAAGAGAACAAAGACATTTTTGGGGTATAAGTATTACACCTAAAACCTCAGAACTGTAGATCACTTCTGGACTCAAGAGGAACCTTTGCCAAGGAGAAGAGCTGAAGAGCTGTGAAGAGGAGTACTGCCCCTTTGCTGTGTGCTGTGTGGGGTTGGACTGCAGTTACTGTTTCTGCCAAGGAGAGGACAAAGACTGGAACTTTGCTTTGAACCTGCTTGAAGAAGATCTCCAAGAGCCTGTGTGTGCTGGCCTCCTGTTCTGAAGTCTCAGGGACACAAAGACTTTACTACCAGCTCCCCTGAACGCTGCTGTTGAGAGTTCTGACCTGCCAAGAGGTGCCTGTTCCAGTTCTGGGCCTCTGGAGGTTCTGCTTGCTGCTGGGAGCTGGAAGAAACCTGAAAAACTAAGAAATCAACGCAACGCTCTTCTTGCAGCTGTTTTTCTGACGCAGCACTGCTGTGCGAGAAAAATCTCCACACAGCGCTGCGCCACTGCCGAAACCGACGCATCGCCTGTCGCCGCTGCAAGAACCAATGCATTGAGTGATCTTGGCTGAAGAAACCGACGCAGTGCCGCTCGACGACGCCACATCGATCGCCGACGCATCCCGGATTTCCACGTATCATAATCAATTTTTGAAAGTTAATCAACATCTATTCATTTGTTCTGAATTATTAATGAACTTTCTGGGAATGTGTCTCAAAGTGCGAGTTAGAAGAACTGAGGAGATAGACAATCTCAACACAAATATTGTTGTATTACTCTGTTATTTACTCAAACATAATTTTTAGAACATTTAGCAAAGTGTGCACCCTTTCCTATTAAGTTACAATAAGAAAGCAATTCCCTTTTAAAATAAGGTCTACACACAGGATATATTATTCAGTTATTTGACCATACATACACTCAAATAAACTAATTAATTAACTTTTTTTTTTAATCCTAGAAATTCACTGAAAAACCAAAGGTTAAAGTACCATTATAGTTAGTTGTATTAAAAATATTTGTTCTTGTTAAAAAAAAAACCTTAGATATGCACTGAAATAACTGAAGGTTAACGTTATAATTAGGTGAATATGTCAGTGATAACATTAACATTTCCAAACACATCACCCACGGACCAGAACTGTCTTGGAGTCGACGCATCACTTCCCCCTACAGACAGGATTCGACGGATCACTTCTCCTGTGTGCAGCAGAACTTTTGCATGGCCTCCCAATGGTCTCAGGAACTGACGCATCTCTTTGTTTCTCGATGCTCCCCATCTCTGCTTCTGTTTGGCCATGTGAACTTTGACTCATCTACAGGTACTTTGTGAGAAATCACTCATCCATAGTTTTCTATGGACCCAGTTGTTTGAAACATTTTTTAAGTCATATTCTGATAACATGTACGTTGGATTTTTGTCATTTTGGTCTTGTTGAGTTTGTATAAAGATACTTTATATTTCTAAGCTGGTGTGGTGTCCATTTGTGGTGTTATCACTGTGTTACTGTGTGTTTTGAGTACAAATATTTTGCACGTTGCCTGTGGGATAAGTCTGTCTGCTAGTGCCAAGCTACCCAGGGGGTGAGCAGGGTTTATCTAAAGTGTGTATCCCCCATACCCTGACTAGAAGCAAGGGTACCTATTTGGACAAAGGTGCCTACCTCTGCCAACTAGAGAACCTCATTTCAAACACTTACGTTCTTCAATGGTTAGATTTTCATTTCTGATTTTTTTGTCTGGAGTTCTTGAGTTTGTCTAAATCAGTTGTTACTAGTTCTTGGAAAGAATCAATTTTGTTGCCATGTAACAATATCGGGCAACATTTAGAATTCTGTTTCAAGTTACTATATTTATGTCAATTTCTAGTTCCAGCACTCGTGTCTCTGTTATGTTCTCATAATTTAAATCATGCATAAGATTGAATAGATCTTTTAGATCAGGTGTCTGTACAATAGTAAGGGCCTTATTACGATCTTGGCAGACAGGGTTACTCCGTCACAAACGTGATGGATATCCCGTCTTCCAAGTTACAATTACATTATAGTCTATGGAACTTGTATTATGGCAGGACGGGATATCCGTCATGTTTTTGACAGAATGCTCCATCCGCCAAGATCGTAATCAGGCCCTAAGTCTAGTGCCCATTTGTGGGGGGGTCAGGTTTATCTTTCTCAGCATGTGTTTGTTTGGAATCAAAAATGTCACCCATTTTATTTTTTCACACACATTTTGAGGTGTCAATCCTTGTTTCCACATGATCAAAATGTTTCTCAGGGCAGAAGGACAGGCTATTATTTAATAATTTCAGCACATGCATAGACAGTTCATGTTTTGACAAGTTCACAATCAGATTACCCTCACTGCCGTAAGCAGTGAGTGTGAGAACCCATCTCGCTCTTTTAACCTTGTTTTAGCCGCATTTGTACTTCTTTTAATCTGCTGTTACTCCGATTTTAAATTGTGGTAATCTGCGCTGCTGCTCTTTTTTAAAATTGCTGCTGCTACTCTTAGGCATTTTTAAACTGGACAGTTGGCTGTTTTAACTTTTATAAAACTTCACCTGCTCTGTGTTCCTTGCACGATCCCAGGTCCGCCACGGTAATTACCGTTTGTGCGGAGGGACGTGACTCCTACTTAAGTGGCATGTGTGAGCGGACGGCCAGAGCGGGCGCGCCACCGGCGCGCCAAAGGCAAGCCCGTCTGCGCCCGTCCGTGCCCGTCCGGGGCCAGGGGCCACCCATTATGCCCGTTTGGAGCCTGCCCAGCCCTTGCGAAACTCTGGCAGCGTCTTGCGGACACTAGAGAGGCCTCAGACAGGAGCCTGTTACCACTCATTACAGGCAGGAGAAGGGATTACACGCTGTTCCAGCTGCCCATTCAGTCTCAAACCCTGCAATACTACACCCCAGCAAGTCAACATGAAGCTCACCCTCATTAATTGCAGATCCCTCGTCAAACATAAAACAGAAATTCATGATTACCTCACTGACCACCAGCCTGATGCTATGTTCCTCACAGAAACCTGGCTCAGTGAGAACTCCGCCCGACATACTAGAGGCACTCCCTAATAACTATGGTATGCTCAGACAAGACTGTATCTTAAAACGCAGAGGTGGAATAGCTATAATTTTCCACTTATCCCTCAACTGCACGCTTGAAAAAGCTCAAATAGGTAGCTCAGAGGCAGCTTTTTTTAGCTTAAGGAGAGAAAATGAGACTGCTACGAGTGGTCTCTAATCTATCGCCCACCTGAGCCACTCTACTATTTCACAACCAATCTCACGGATTTGGCCACCCAACTAGCCCTTAAATACACCAATTTTATGGTCTTGGGTGATCATAATCTCCACGTGAAGGATCACCTCAAAACCGAGGCACAATTTTTGCGTAACGAACTTGCCAGCATACAACTAGAACTTAAATCCGTGGCACCTACACACCGCGCAGGCCATCTGCTAGATCCCATCTTCTCGAACCGCTTGGATCTGGTGGTGGAACAACCTAGCCCTGTCCCGTGGTCCGATCATCACCTCATAGAATTTTGTATACCCCTACCTAAACAACGCCCGATTAAAAACGCTGATCCCACCCGTCCACGTAGGAATTGGTCCAAGTTCAACCACGAGAGTTTTTCCGAAGCGCTTCAGAAAACTCTACCTCTATTTAATAACGACGTCAATCTGACTAATACCTCAATAGATAAGTGGATAACAGAAGCACTTGAAGAAACAGCCCCCTGGACCACAAAGACCCCTAAGAGAGGGTCTAAATCAGCAACCTGGTTTAATGAAGAGCTCAGAAGTGCTAAACAGGGATGTAAGCGCCTAGAACGTAAATGGAGATTAGCTTTCTCCAAAGAACTGAAAGAAGCATATAAAACAGCACAGAACAAATACCACTCTCTTCTCAAAAAGAGGCGCTCTATGTACTATAAAGAGAGAATTGACATGGCAGAAAATTCCTCTAAAGAACTGTGCGGCACGCTGAAAGAGATCTCGTCTCTGGAGAGAACACTCACGACACCTAGCAGCTCAGAAGAGCGATGCAATGTAATTGCTGATTTCTTCCTTCAAAAAGTATCCACTATATACAACTCCTTCCCTGCGGAAGCCCGCAACTGCCTTACTGAACCTAAAGAGGAATCTACTGGGCTGAGCTTGCCATCCTTGAGCGAGTTTTTCGCCCCCCCTGCACTGGTGCTCAAGGAAATAGCTTTACAAATCAAATCTGGCTCCTCCGAGGATCCAGCGGCACCAAACAGAATAAAGGAGGGCATTGAATTGATAATACCTAAAATACAGCAACTAATAGACGCATCCTTCAAGTGTGGAGAGGTTCCAGGGCATGGAAACATGCGATTGTCATACCTCTAAAGAAAAAGCCCTCAGCCAACCCCGAGCTACTGGAGAACCTGCGTCCCATCTCTTTGCTCCCCTACATATCTAAACTCACTGAAAAGGTTGTGAACAAGCAATTAGTGGAACATATCAACTAACACAACCTTCTACATCCGACGCAGTCAGGATTCAGAGCATCCTTCTCTACCAAATCCGCTCTCCTTTTTGCAACTGAGACCTTACGGAGACGGGCGGATGCCGGGCAGATGGTGGCCCTGGGCCTGTTGGACCTAAGTGCCGCCTTCGACACGGTATCCCATAAGCTACTCATTCAGCGTCTACGGGTGTGCGGACTGGATGGGGTAGCACTACAGTGGATGCAATCTTTTCTGGAAGATCGTAGTTTCCAAATTGTACAATACCCCCACCGTTCTAAAACCCTGCCACTCCATCAAGGGGTTCCACAGGGATCTATTCTGAGTCCCACCCTTTTCAATCTATATATTGGACCATTGGCTAAGATTATGGGCAATTACAAGATCTCCATGGTGTCGTATGCTGACGACACACAGCTTGTGGTGACCTTGGCACAAGACTCCGGCGAGTCAGCACTACAGTTTTCTTCTTGTCTCAATGATCTGGCCTCATGGATGTCAAACAACTGCCTTAAATTGAATGGTAGCAAGACAGAGGTCATGATTGTCGGGAAATCTCCCTCCATCTGGGATACAGCCTGGTGGCCCCAAACATTGGGGCCTATCCCTGAGCCCAAAACTGAGGTAAAAAACCTAGGAGTGTGGCTCGATCCTAAACTCTCGTTTGAGTCCCAAACTAGAAAGGTGGCAGGGAGATGCTTTAGCACTCTGAAGATGCTAAAAAAAACCCTAGACATTCTTCCTGTATCAGCAAGGAAAACCATAGTCCACACTCTGGTGACCTCGCAACTTGATTACGGGAATGTCCTATATCTGGGTGCGCCAAAAGACTGCATGAAACGCCTCCAACGTATTCGAAATGCAGCGGCACGCCTTGTTCTTAATCTACCGAGTCGTGCTTCAATGACAAAAGCTCTCGATTCCCTCCATTGGCTGCCTATCGAGAAAAGAATTCTCTTTAAAGCCATGTGTTTCTGTCATAAGAGCCTACAGGGGAAAGGCCCCAGTTATCTGCATGATTTCCTCACCCCGTACAATCCTAGCCGCCAGCTAAGATTGACTGGAGCTCACTTACTCAAGATCCCCAGGATAAAGAAAGCTAGGATGGGCGCTCGATCTTTTGGCTACCTAGCGGCCAAGAATTGGAACACACTTCCTTTCTGGTTACGCGCTGAGAAATCTGAACCAGTCTTTCGCAGAGGACTGAAAACGTGGCTTTATAAACTTTAGTCCAGTTGTCTCCACCACTCTTGTTGACGTGCTTCTA
Source organism: Calotriton arnoldi (assembly GCA_963921515.1). NCBI lineage: Eukaryota > Metazoa > Chordata > Amphibia > Caudata > Salamandridae > Calotriton > Calotriton arnoldi. The sequence goes on from CAWUFW010005086.1 coordinate 839,103, forward strand.
GCGTGGGGACACACCTTTTGGGGTAGCCAGGGGCTCTACAAATGAACTATTATTTATTATTTATTTATTTATGTCTATGGGATCATTTATGGTTTCTTGCAACTGCGAAGAGGGTATGATCTCTTTCCCATGCCCTCTTCTGATTTTTCAGTGTTTCTTAACTGCCCTCTTCCACGAACGCATCCCCTGCCTTTTCCCTTTGATATTCTTTGGTCAATGTACATCAGTTTCATTTCTTCTAAAAACGTTATCCTAATGATAGTCTACCATTAGAAGTACTCTATCCTTCACTTACATTGGTATCTACCTGTATATACAACCAAACACACATATGTGTGTTTGTGTGTATATATGTGTATATATACACACACACACCCATATATATATATATATACATGTATGTATGCACACACACACACACATATATATATATATATATAACTCCCTCTGGCGTTCTACCTCCCGAACACCGAATCCGGCAGCACCCGGTGAACAAACTGCAACTTTACTGCATTCCAGGTAATTCTTTTAAAAAGTTCATTTATTCATTCTCAGTTCAATTTTAAATATACACGATCAATTGCATTTAAAAGATCGGACCAACGCGTTTCGGTGAATTGCCTTCTACTGGGTATATATATATATATATATATATATATATATATATATATATATATATATATATATATATATATATATATATATATATATATATATATATATATATGAACACCGCATCCGATTCTCCACACAAAATCGGACACCGACACGGGGAGATTTTAGAAATGCGAGGTTTATTCCTCCATTACGCTGCGACGCGTTTCGGCATTCACTGCCTTGATCGCCAGTAGGTAGTTATAGTTAGAACCTTGTTTCTATTCCATAAGCATTTTTTCTTTTGCCAATATCTTTGGCGCCGTTTGACGAATCTTCACGAAATTTTCAAAACTAATGGCTGGCTCAGGTCAGCTCATGTCTTGAAAGTTTCGGGGTGATTTGTCAAGCGGGGGCCAAGAAAAAGGGGGGTCCCAAAACGCATTTTCTCAATGTTCATTTCCATAGGAAACGTTTGTCGCAGCTACAGCCCGAACTGCTGAACGGAATTACACCAAATTTGGCACAGAGGTAGGTCTTGGTCCAGAGTGCACTCTTTGCTTTAAATGGTGTAAATCCGTTCAGTAGTTCCTGAGAAAATTATATATAAAAAAATATTAGTATCTAGTGACCGTGGTGGATCCGCAAACCCTCCCGGTGACGAGCTGACTTCTGATTGGCTGCCAACACTTCAAACCAGGAAGTGTTAACAGCCATCTTGTGACTCCGTTGAACCGAGTCACAAGAAAAAAAGTTAAAAATGAAGAAAAGGGGGCAGGGTAGGAACACCCTGACCCCCTAGGCCTGCTCAAGGGGATGTATGATCCGACATCGCAAACGGTTACAACGCGTGCTTTTAACACGCAGTTTCTACATCGCAATTACTATTACATTGCGTGTTTTTTCACCGCATGCCGTTTCAACTCCAATGTGTTTCCCCCTATGGAACAAAGCATTACCCCATATACATATACATTGCGTTACCATTACAACGCTTATTTTTCTCTCTTTTGCCTCTATAACTCCCTGGGACGAGGCTGCAGGGAAACCAGGGGTTTTTGTGTGGCCATCCGTCCCACCCCGCCCCCCCCCACCCCGATAATTTGTTATTGCCGCGCACATGTGACAATTAGTCTGAGTGCTCTGCAAAGAGGCCAAACATTGAATGGGCATGACATCTGAACCCAGTTATGAACATGAAGCAGGTATTGTCAGCAACTTACATTGCTTTTACATCAACCTTAGATGATAGACTCCACTGCACACCTGCTGTGACTGCCATGTTATGCAGATACAAAGCATCCCGATCATTAGCTCAATTTTTTTTTGCTGTGCAAGCGTGTCAAAGAGGCAACAACCGCGGGGATAAAGGCTCAAACGAAACAAACACAAATGGACACCCTTGTTGTAACCCTAGCAATTAAAGCATAAATAGTGGCCTGACATTTTATATAGCACATAAACAACAGTTCGCTTACCTTGCCATAGCTTTCCGTTCCACCTGCTGTCTGTTCCGGAATGACGTCAGGTCCGTTTGCGTGTCAGCGTCAACCCCAAACTGTAAAAAGTAAAAAGGGACAAGCGTTATGTGCACTAGGTTTCTCTTGAACAATGCAATCAACACATTATCCATGTAAGATCGACTTTACCACCACTATATGTATCTAATAGGCATTAAAAAGTGTCCTACCTTAACGGAGTTCTCCGGGCAGCTTCTCAGTCTCGCGACGACCCAACGAATGATGCAATGTACGCCTGGACGCCGACGTCACCGTACATCACAGTTGTGTGTCAAAATCAAAAAAGGACAATCCCACCCATTAGATTCAATGGTAAAGCGTGGGAAAATCAAAATTACTCCACTGAACGTCAGCGGTATGTGTAAAAATTAAAAAGGATTGTCCTAAAAAACGGCAATAACATCCAAAAACGCAATGCCCATAAGGATGCAAGAACGCAATGTCCATAAACCAATATGCAATAAATGCCACAATCTGGAGACAGGAGGGTGGTCCTCAAGCAGCCAGGAGCAGAGTGGACTGGCCGCAAGACCCGTGTGCACCTAGTACTCGCAGATAAGGAGGAGGTTGCAGACATTAGGGGGTGTGAACACCTGGAATCCAGTAACCAAACTACGAACTAGGAAAGGTAACGGTGTTAGCCTAAACGGATACCGAGGCTCCAGACCAGGGAGAGGTTCCCTTAGAGAGACAGCAGAATTTATAGAGAGGCACAATCGGTATCATTGTTGAGGACGACTTCCGAGACCGACTTACTAGCGCTGGAGAGAAATGGGTAGAAATGAAAGGAGCCCATGTAGAGGCAACAGAAGACCTGGGAAGATGACAAACAGAGACCGATGAAAAGGGAATCACTTAAAAACAAAGAATTGGCTATAACCCTAACGTGGGTTTTGGGGCAGTAAAGAGTCACAAGCATCAAGTTATTTTAAACACATGCAGTGGGCAATATCTAGGTTTATGAATTAACACAAAATTTGAGCAGTCCCAGAAAATATGGGGCAGATCAGAATTACATTATCTGGGTCTGAGCAGGGACATATTGCACAGGTTTGTATAGGCATGCATACCCTCTATCTGCCAAGGCACACACTGCACATGTCAGTATAGGCATGCATACCCCCCACCCCCAGTCTGCCAAGGCACACGCTGCACAGGTCAGTATAGCCATGCATACCTCCCCGTCTGCCAAGGCACCCACTGCACAGGTCAGTATAGCAATGCATACCCTCTGTCTGCCAAGGAACCTGCTGCACAGGTCAGTATAGTCATGCATACCCTCTGTCTGCCAAGGAACCTGCTGCACAGGTCAGTATAGTCATGCATACCCTCTGTCTGCCAAGGCGAACACTGCACAGGTCGGTATAGGCATGCATATCCTCTGTCTGCCAAGGCACCCACTGCACAGGTCAGGAGAGGCATGCATGCTCTGTCTGCCAAGGCACAGACTGCACAGGCCAGTATAGCCATGCATACCTCCCCATCTGCCAAGGCACTTTTACCTCGTGTGAAAACACACAGTACACACAATATTGGAGAGCAAGTAAAAATCACTAAAGTGGTTACATTTACAGGTGACGTAAAATTAAGTAGTGGGGTAACGTGATGAGAAGACCCCGAGGAGAGTGCCGGAGTCAGAGATCCCTGAGAAGACCCCAATGAAACATAAAATTATTATACCAATATTATTTATTACGCAATGGCCATAAACATCAAAGCACGCAATGTCCATAATGCAATATTGACACATTGATTATCCCAATATTAGTGAAATATTATATTATCTTTATATTTATATTATTTTTTAATTTACTTTGTATTTATTTCCAGCTGTAAAAAGTGTCCTACCTTAACGGAGCACTCCGTGCAGCTTGTCAGTCTACGAACGCCGACGTGAAAGATTATATTATATTTATATTTATATTATTTTTTATTTTACTTTGTATTTATTTCAAGCTGTAAAAAGTGTCCTACATTAAACGAATGACGCAATGTACGCCGACGTCACCATACGTCACAGCTTCACAAATTCAAAAATTGATAAGATTCTGTATTTATCAAACCTGTGACTACTTACCGATTGATAAGAATCTGTATTAGCGTTGTAATAGCATGCGATGTGCCAAACCCTGCGATGTAAGAGCATGCGTTGTAGAGCCATACTATGTAAACGTTCCCGCGAAGTAAAATTTGCGTTGTAATGCCACCGCGATGTGAGCCCATTGTTGTAATGGGTGTTCGCCGCTCAAGAAGTCCCAGAGGGAACACGAGGGCCCAAAACAGGCATTTTAAAAAAAAAAAACAATTCGGCCGGATTTGCGTAGGGTCCACGAATCCGGCCGAAAATTGAAAAATAAAACAAAGTGTGGTCTCCTGCACTTTGTTTCTTTTAAGCCCCCAGGTGGGTCAGGCCTCGGGGGCACTCCTTAATTATTATGCGAGGCCAGTGGGGGCCTCCTGCAGCCCCGGAGACTGCCAGCTCCCTGGGGCATGGTTAATAATATGCAGGGGCATGCGGCCCCCCCAGCCCCTGGGACCCCACCTCCCTGGGGCTTTAAATCAAAAATGCGTGAGGGGGCTCCTGCCCTCCCATGCTGCCCCGGGGACCGCCACCTCCCCGGGGCATTATTTTTATTATGGGTGGGCGGGCCTCGCGGGCCCCACCAAGCCCCGAGGAACGCAACATTCCCGGGGCTTCAATTTGAATAAAGAAGTGGGGGGGCTCCTGCCCCTCCCCACACTGCCCCGGGGACCACCACTTCCCCGGGGCAAACATAAATTAAGGGTGGGGGTCCGTTGCGGACTCCCAGCCCCGGGGACCACCACCTTCCCGGGGCTTTAAACATGATGGGAGGGGGACTACACGCCTCCCCTCCAGGAGTCCTTCAAGGCCCTGGGGACTGCCACCCCCCAGGGCCGGCTCCAGCAATGTCCTGTTGTGCCCACCCCCGGGACATTGCCTTTTGTTATGGGATGGTGGGAGCACTGCTCCCGCCATAGCAAACAGTGTACTCGCTTTGAACAAGCGAGAGCACTTTGCTTTTTACCACCAGGGAGCTGCATGTTAGAAGCTCCCTGGGGGTAAAAAGCAATGCCGGCCCCCGCAGGAGGCAGGAGCCGGCCGGGACCGCGGGGGCCTTCAGGTTCCCCCGCGGTCCCATTTAAGATGGCCATGCCCTGAGAGATGGGGTCAACGGGGCCGAAAATGGCCCATGAGGGGGGCCACTCGGCCCCCCTCCCGGGCCATTATATATATTTCTGCACCTCACTTGCCTCTTTCTGCACTTCTCTTGCTTCTTTCTACACCTCTGTTGCTTCTTTATGCACCTCTCTTGCCTCTTTCTGCATTTCTCTTCCTTCTTTCTGCACCTTTCTTCCTTTTTCTGCACTTCTATTACCTTTTTCTGTACATCTCTTCTGCTTTCTGCACCTCCCTTCTTTCTGCCCCTCTCTTGCTTCATTCTGCTCCTCTCTTGCTTCTTTCTGCACTTCTCCTGCTCCTTTCTGCACTTCTGTTGCCTGTTTCTGCACCTCACTTGCCTCTTTCTGCACCTCTCTTGCCTCTTTCTGCAATTTCGTACCTCTTTCTGCACCTCTCTTGCCTCTTTCTGCACCTCACTTGCCTCTTTCAGCACTTCTCTTGCTTCTTTCAACACCTCTGTTGCTTCTTTCTGCAATTCTCTTGCCTCTTTCTGCACTTCTCTTGCCTGTTTCTGCACTTTTCTTGCCTCTTTCAGCACCCCTCTAGCCTCTTTCTGCACCTCTGTTGGTTGTTTCTGGACTTCTCTTGCTTTTTTCCTCACCTCTCTTGCTTCTTTCTGCAGCCCTCTTGCCTCTTTCTGCACCCCTCTTTCCTCTTTCTGCACCTCTCTTGCCTCTTGCTGCAGCTCTCTTGCCTCCTTCTGCACCTCTGTTGCTTCTTTCTGCACTTCTCTTGCCTGTTTCTGCACCCCTCTTGCCTGGTTCTGCACCTCACTTTCCTCTTTCTGCACCTCTCTTGCCTCTTTCTGCATCTCACTTGCCTCTTTCTGCACTTCTCTTGCTTCTTCCTACACCTCTGTTGCTTCTTTCTGCAATTCTCTTGCCTCTTTCTGCACTTCTCTTGCCTGTTTCTGCACCTCTCTTGTCTCTTTCTGTACCTCTCTTACCTTTTTCTGCACCCGACTTGCTTCTTTCTGCACCCCTCTTGCCCCTTTCTGCACCCCTCTTCCCTCTTTCCATACCTCTCTTGCTTCTTTCTGCACCCCTGTTTCCTCTTTCTGCACCTCTCTTGCCTCTTTCTGCACCTCTATTGCTTCTTTCTGCACTTCTTTTGCTTCTTTCTGCACCTCACTTGCTTCTTTCTGCACCCCTCATGCCTCTTTCTGCACCCCTCTTCCCCTTTCTGCACCTCTCCTGCCTGTTTCTGCACCTCTGTTGCCTCTTTCTACACTTCCCTTGCCTTTTTCTGCACCTCTGTTGCTTCTTTCTGTATTTCCTTTGCTTCTTTCTGCACCTCTTACTTCTTTCTGCACCCCTCTTGCCTCTTTCTTCTCCCTTCTTCCCTCTTTGTGCAGTTCTCTTGCCTTTTTCTGTACCTCTTGCCTCTTTCTGCACCCCTCTTGCCTCTTTCTGCACCTCTTTTGGTTCTTTCTGCACTGCTCTTGCTTCTTTCTACACCTCTCTTGGAAATTTCTGCGCCCCTCTTGCCTCTTTCTGCACCCCTCTTCCCTCTTTGGCATCTCTCTTGCCTCTGTCTGCACCCCTGTTCCCTCTTTCTGCACCTCTTTTGCCTGTTTCTGCAACTCTCTTGCCTCTTTCTGCAGTTCTCTTGCCTCCTTCTTCACCTCTGTTGCTTCTTTCTGCACTTCTCTTACCTCCTTCCGCACCCCTCTTGCCTCTTTCTGCACCCCTGTTGCTTCATTCTGTACTTCTCCTGCTCCATTCTGTATCTCTCTTGCTTCTTTTCTGCATCCCTCTTGCCTATTTCTGCACCCCTCTTCCCTCTTTCTGTACCTATCTTGCCTCTTTCTGCACTTCTCTTACCTCTTTCTGTACTTCTCTTGACTCTTTCTGTACCTCACTTACCTCTTTCTGTACCCCTCTTGCCTCTTTCTGCTCCTCTCGCCTCTTTCTATACTTCTCTTGCCTCTTTTTGCACTTCTCTTGCCTCTTTCTGCACTTCTCTTGCCTCTTTCTGCACATTTCTTACTCTTTCTGCACCTCTCTTGTTTTTTTCTGCAATGCTCTTGCTTCTTTCTGTACTTCTCTTGCCTGTTTCTGTATTCAAATGGGAAGTGCAAGCTGTCAAGTTTAAAGGTCTGCATGCTCTCGTGACTGAGGTATATGTCTACTTGTACATGTATTCTCACGTGTTATGCATCTGAAGATGTTAGCTTGAAAAGTGGGTAGCTTCTCCTATAGGTGGTCAAATCTTCTTAGTTCTGCTCTGTCATTCGGTTGCACAGGCAGACGTGTCTAATGTATATAGGTGTTATAGAGCCCCTCAAATATACTATTGAATTCCCATGTGGCCTGTATTATGAGCAGAAAGAATACATACTCCTTTTTGTGCACAAATGTACAGAGTATGCTGTTTGAAAAACAGGAATTCAAGTATTTGTATGTTTATTTTTTTGTAAGTAACATGTCGCTAGGTAAAAGCACAGACACATGCATCCATACCTTCACAAACATGGTGAGACTTACAACAGTGATATGGTTAGTGTTGCTGTTTTGCATTTGGTACGCCTAACATTCTGAGCAGTCGATGAATAGTGAACCTTCAAGAGAAAAGTGAGGTTTAAGACATCTTTGGAAAAGGATTAGTGATTAGGCTACTTTGTTTGAGTCTGTGGAAAGGTACAGTCAAAGTAGGCCTCTTTCTGCACCCTTGTTGCTTCTTTCTGCACTTCTCTTGCCTCTTTCTGCACTTCTCTTGCCTCTTTCTGCACATTTCTTACTCTTTCTGCACCTCTCTTGTTTTTTTCTGCAATGCTCTTGCTTCTTTCTGTACTTCTCTTGCCTGTTTCTGTATTCAAATGGGAAGTGCAAGCTGTCAAGTTTAAAGGTCTGCAATGCTCTCGTGACTGAGGTATATGTCTACTTGTACATGTATTCTCACGTGTTATGCATCTGAAGATGTTAGCTTGAAAAGTGGGTAGCTTCTCCTATAGGTGGTCAAATCTTCTTAGTTCTGCTCTGTCATTCGGTTGCACAGGCAGACATGTCTAATGTATATAGGTGTTATAGAGCCCCTCAAATATACTATTGAATTCCCATGTGGCCTGTATTATGAGCAGAAAGAATACATACTCCTTTTTGTGCACAAATGTACAGAGTATGCTGTTTGAAAAACAGGAATTCAAGTATTTGTATGTTTATTTTTTTGTACGTAACATGTCGCTAGGTAAAAGCACAGACACATGCATCCATACCTTCACAAACGTGGTGAGACTTACAACAGTGATATGGTTAGTGTTGCTGTTTTGCATTTGGTACGCCTAACATTCTGAGCAGTCGATGAATAGTGAACCTTCAAGAGAAAAGTGAGGTTTAAGACATCTTTGGAAAAGGATTAGTGATTAGGCTACTTTGTTTGAGTCTGTGGAAAGGTACAGTCAAAGTAGGCCTCTTTCTGCACCCCTGTTGCTTCTTTCTGCACTTCTCTTGCTTCTTTTTCCACCTTTCTTCCTCTTCCTGGACTTCTGTTGCCTCTTTCTGCATGTTTCTTACTTCTTTCTGCACATTTCTTCCTCTTTCTGTACCTCTCTACCCTCTTTTTGCACTTCTCTTGCTTCTTTCTGCGCCTTTCTTCCACTTTCTGTACTTTTTCTACCTATGTAGGCATAGTTAGAAATTAGCATTTAAAAAACCTTAGAAATTCACTGAATAAACCACAGATTTCAGGGACTTTATAGTTAGGGATTAGCATTTATAAAAACCTTAGAAATTCATTGAAAAAACACAGGCTTCAGGGACGTTATAGTTAGGGATTAGCTTTTAAAAAACCTTAGAAATTCATTGAAAAAACCACTGGTTTCAGGGACGTTATAGTTAGGCTGACATTTCACTCGTACAAAAACAGAGAAATTCTGGCGTTATAGTTAGCTGAGCTAACTATAACTCGTGACCCGCAATGCACTGCTGATGACGTCACATATTACATACCCATTGACATGGTCAGTGACATCACTGGTGACATCTCAAATGACATCACTGATGATATCATCCACTTAATATCTGATGCACCTCCTCACACCCTAATATAACATTTGATACACCCACTCTAAAATACAGATTACCATTCTCGAAACCATAGACACACCAATACCAGTTAGTACATACCTGCTCACTGATTCATAGGTCTTCAAACACATCCACTCACTAACCCATACAGTCACTCATACATGCAGTCACTCATCAATACAGCCACTTATATATGCACTCATACACCCATACAGACACTCACACACTGCCACTCACCCATAGAGTTACTCAAACACCTTATCAGTCACCCAAAGAATCAATCACACTGCCATTTGCTCACCTATGCAGTTATACACACACACCACCTCACTTATTCATACAGATAGTAACACATACTTACTCTCTTCCACAATCACTGACACAAGCACACACTCATCCATACAGCCACTCTCACAATCACTCACTCTCACATATAGTTACATATATACTGCCTTTCACATATGTAGTTACTTACACATATACCACTGAGACATCCATTCACTCACCAACACAGCCATACGCATACTCAGTTACCCATACAGCCCATTTCAGATGCACTCATGAACCCATACACCCAGTGAATCACCCACTCACATATCCATGCAGGGAGTCACACCCCCCACCCGCCCCCACAGACAGTCAGGCACCCATACAGGTACTCAGACAACCAATCATTAACCCATATAGAAACTCATGTAGCTACTCACCAACTCATACAGCAACTTACACACCAACTGACAGACTGATACAGACATTCACACAGTTTAGTCATTCACCCATGCATTCACTAAGACACTTTTAATCACTCACTTATACAGTCAGTCATGCACCCACTAAATCATCCAGTCAGACACTCATTACACCCACTCATTCTTCAATACACCTTGGCGTATATATATATAAAATTCTTAAACTTTTTAAAAACACTCAGTCACTGGATGATGTCATCAGTGATGTCATTTGAGATGTCATCAGTGATGTCATCAGTGATGTCACTGACCATGTCATGAGTGATGTAATATGTGACGTCATCAGCAGTGAATTGCGGGGGCGCGAGTTATAGTTAGATCAGCTAACTATAACGGACGAATTTCTCTGTTTTTGTACGAGGGAAATGTCAGCCTAACTATAACGTCCTTGAAACCTGTGTTCTTTTCAATGTGTACATATATATATATATATATATACAGAGAGAGAGAGCGAGCAAGAGATGGGAACATATGTATGTTTGTATATCACCGAACAGCTAAAGTATTGAACAGTGTCTCTCGGATGCAGAAGCAACTCAAAGGCAGTACAGGTATTTAGTAAAACAGCTATGAAGCTGTAGAGTGTCAAGCAATAAACTTTGCCCCACAAAAACACCTCTCTCCCACCCATAAATCTCTTAATTCCCATGAGCCTATCAATGGAATGAAAAGGAGATGGAGAGAAAAAATAAATAACAGGTAAAGGAAAAACAATAGTGGTATATGGATGTTTGTACTTTGTTCTTCTTGCACAGTGGGTATTAGGAGTGGTTCATAGAGGAAATGTAACCCACGGGGAGACCCCGATCATGCTGGAAAGGCCTCGTCCAGCATTCTTAAAATTGGAATTGGTGAAGCGCCATCGTTCTTGTGGGGCTAGCCACTAGCGACAGGCCTTTGGAGAAATGGGCTACAAAGGGGCTCTAAATGAATTTGAAATTCTTAAAATCACCTCAAACGATATCAACCATCCTTTCCAATGTGAGTGCATGCCAAAAACATGTATACCATTGTGTCAGTGCAGGTGTCTCCTTCTTCTTTTAGGCTGCTGCTAATGCTAATTTGGCCACGCTCAAACATAGCCACATTATTGCCTTATCCCTTTTAGTTTGGCATTTCACGGTATCGCCTCTTAGGCCCAACAAAGCGAATCCCGGGGTGTCAGGGGGCAGGTATTCCAGAATGTCTTTGATTTGTGCTAAGATTTCTGCCCAGAATGGACGAATGGTTGAACAATCCCACCATCTATTGCAAAGGTCACCCAGCACTCCACACCCTCTCCTGCATATATCAGAGGTGCCAGGAAAAATTATTTTCAGCTAGGTAGGAAATAGGTACCAGTCAAATAATACCTTGTAGTGCACCTCTCTCATACCTATTGAGTGATTGCATTTTGGGATATCCCTCCAGAGTTTCTTCCACTTTCTTACCAAAATTTTCCCTGGCTGTTCCCACTCTCTTAACAAATTGTTCAATGGAGGGTGAGTTCTCTAGTGGTTACTGCTCTAATTTCTGAATGAAGATCCAGTGCCAATTGTGTTTATAATGATAGCGCTCTGAGTCTGCAAGATGGATTTGCGTTGGCAGTGTTCAAAGGTTAAGATATACCAGTTGTGGAAAGGGTCTGAAATTGTGAGACATCCCCTCTCTTTCTAGGCATCAAAAGTTCCAGATTCTAATGCAGGTGAAAAGACCGGGTTATAGTATATTGGTGTAAAGGGGGAAGGGAAGGTGGTCCATTCTGCAGTCCTCTTTATTCTGCCCCATATCCTAAGAGTCATTTTCGTGGGAGTGCTTAAATAGACATTTGGAGGGCGCTCCATTTTGGGTTTCCTTAATACATCCCAAATGACTCTCCCTACAATTGCCCAGTCCACATGTAGTCAATGTTTATCCGATTCCCAGAGAGACCACTCAGTGATAACCCGCAGATCTGCCGCTTTGTAATAAAGTTGGAAATCTGGGAGTGACAAACCTCCTGCGTCTTTCAGGAGCCAAAGCAAGCATGCTCTATGATCTTGCAAGATAAATCGGGTAACTAGTGTATGCAGGGTCGGTAGGAAGTCCTGATCTAGTTCAATCGGAAGGCCTTAGTAAATATATAGGACTCAGGGCAAGCCTGTCATCTTTATAGCTTGTATGCATCCAAGCCACAACAGATACATTTGTGCCCAGCGTTTAAAATCTGCTTTCAACTGTTGCAGACGCCGGGGATAATTGGCTCGGTACAGGTTTGACAATTTGGGCATACTTTTAATGCCGAGATAAGTGATATATTTTTAGCCCATTGATATTGGAGTCAAAGTAACTACGGCCTTCATCTCTGTTGGGGGCAACATCAAATTGAGGAGAAATGATTTTGTCAAATTGATACTGAAGTCTGCCACCTCTTCAACTGAGTGTAGGTCTCCTTGGAAGGCTTAGTGTGGAGGGGAGCGAGGTGAGTGTTAAGAGTGCGTAGTCTGCAAAGAGGGATATTTTGTGCTCTATGGAGACAAACATAAGGCCCTGAATGTCCAGGTTGTACCAGATTTTGGCCACTAGGGGTTCAATAATGAGGGCAAATAAAAGCATAGAAAGGGAGCATCCCTGCCTCATCCCCCTACCTAAATGGAAAAGTTCTGAGCTAAGTCCATTGATTAAGACCCTAGACTGGGGCACTACATAGTTGGCTCATAGCATTGCTATGAATGGATCACAGAAACCGAAGTGCATCAGCGTGTAAAAAGAAAGGGCCAGTTCACCCCATCAAATGCCTTTTCAACATCAAGGTCTAACAATACTACTGGTATCCATTTACTAGTGGCTTTTCTGATTAGGTGAAGCACTCATCACAGGTTATCGTGAGTCTGTCTACTCCTGGTGAAGCTGGACTGATCCGGGTGGATAAGATTCAGCATTATGTCATTGAGTCTATAAGCCAAACTTTTTGAGTAGAGCTTGGCATCCTGATTAAGTAGAGTAATGGGCCTATAGGAGCCATATGCACAAGAATCTTTCCCTGGCTTCGGAATGACCAACACAAGTGCTTCACTCATACAGGGTGTGACCGCCACTGCCTCAGCTATGTAATTAAAAATAGAAGTCAGGTGTGGGACCAGGTCGGAGCTGAATGTTTCACAAAACTGTGCCATGAAACCATCCTCTTCTGGCGATTTATTAAGTTTCAGGACCATGATTGCTCCTCGGACCTCTTCTGCACCTATGGACTCTACCAGCAGTTCATTTTGGGCCATTCTCAGGTGGGGGAGTTCCACTCCATCAAGATAACTGAGTTGGGTATGAGGGTTGACCTGGTCAGCTGTATAGAGCTGGTGCTAAAAGTAGCCAAATATAAGGGCTTTCTCTGTGCCAGACGTTTCAGAGTCACCCGAACCTTTGAGGATACCACTGATATATTCCTTTTCATGTTTAACCTGAAGCTGGAGCGCTAGTAGTAATCCCACTTTGTTATACTGTTTGTAGTATGTACATTTGAGCTGTAGAAGTGTAAGGTCCGCCCTGTTGGTGTAAATGGTGTAGAGTTTTCCCCTTAGTGTGGTGACTTTCTGCAGAAGGGCTAGTGCCAATGAGGCCTTGTGGGTCCGTTCGAGCACTATTCGATCTTTTGCTCTCTGCTTGTTAAGGGTTGAGACTAGTGCCAGGCACTTTCCTTGGATACACATTGGTAAATGTTGGAGTGGGGATTAGTTAGTTTAAAAAAAACTCCCAGCTAGCACTTTTGCAAGTCATCGCGAAAGAGTTGATCTCTTGTCTGGGACTTAAGGAATAGCCAATGACGATATCGTGGTCGTGGGCTACCCCAATCCAGCATTACCAACACCGAAGCAATGTCCGACATAGTGATTTGGTAGAATCGTCGCAGATTGCAGGTCATGTCTGAGGGCTTGACTTAGAAAAACATAGTCCAATATAGAGCAGTGCCATGCGTATGTGAAAAGAAGGTATAGTTGCGGGTGGAGTGTCCTGCAAGCGTCCATGAGTCCGAACGCCTGGATTGTCTGTTTGGGAGCTTTGGGAAAGCTGCCTGTGGGTGATCCTGAGTTCGATGTGAAGTTAAAGTCCCCTAACAGGAAGATGTCTTCCTCTGCGAAACCCACCAACAGGGTGAAGATTGAGAGCAGAAATGGGACCTGATTAGAGTTAGGAGCATAAATGGAAGCAAAAGTACAAAGTCTACCCTGAAGATGGCCTTTCACCAAAATAATCCTACCCTCATTATTTTTTTTATAGCCCTCCAATTGAAATTTCAGGGCCAAGTGGAACAATAGTGCCACTCTGTTATGCTTGGTGGAAGCTAAGGACTTATACATCATGGGCTATTCTTTATGCCTTAATCTGTGGTCCTCATCACGTTTGAGGTGCGTCTCTTGCAAAGCCACCACTTCGTGGTGTTGATCTAAAAGATATTTCCATAGTTTGTGGTGTTTGGCTGGAGAATTTAGACCCTTAGTATTCCAGGAGAGTGTGGTGATCACTATTGTATCAGTACCATGTCTGATCTCATTGCATTTTCCCCCAAGGGACCTGGGGTCTCCTCCCAGTGCTGACCATGCATTGTAGAACCTCTCCGACAGTCAGCCGAGCCCTTTGGGCTGCCTGGCAGTTTCTTGTCTATGCAAGCAGTTGAAAGCCAGGGGCGCACAGCCATAGCCGCTTAATTCCTATGTTGGTGCAGTCTCCATTGGGAGAACCAAAGTCCTGCATTGTGGGCGCTATCAGCGTTGCCCCCCAAAGATCCCGGGCCCTCCTGAGGTGGTTGGGGTTCAAAGATTGGGAGATAGGGCCTCAGCAAGTGCAGTGACGTGGCGCGGTTTGTTGTGAAGACCGAAGGCTAAGTCAAAGGGGTATGTCCAGCGGTATTTGATGTGTTCTCTTCTCAATTTGTCTGTCACTGGGCAGAATTGTTGGCGCCGAGTTAGCGTTGCAAGGGCTATGTCCTGAAAGAGAGAGCAGGTAGCCCCCTGGAATGTGACCGCATCCATTTTCCAGGCAGCCTGAAAGATGGCCTCTTTCACTTTAAAAGATCGAAGCTTCATCAACACATCCTGTGGGCACTTTCTCTCCACTGACATCTGCGGGCCCCCCTGATGGAACCTATCGATCTTCACTTTGAGTGCAGAGCCTCCCAGGAGTTCAGAGAAGAGGCCTGTCACAAAGGCTTCAAAGTCTGGTTCTTCCTTTCCCTAGTCCAGGTCTCTGATCCGAATGTTGTCGCGTCTTGATCTATTCTGAAGGTCGTCACACTTCAGAATGGACGCCTGCAATTGTGTGGGGAGCGCTTGGGTCAGGGCCTCCATCCACCCAGTGCAACGGTCCAAGTCATTTGTTTTGGTTTCAAAATCTACTACCCGGGAGTCTACATCTTGTTGGAGAACTGGACGTTTGCTTTTAAAGTCAGTTTTCAGAGCTTCTAGGGAGGAGGTTAGGTCAGCTTTAAGTTCCTTCTTAAAATCACACAGGGATGCAGGCAGGTCTTCCTTCATGAAAGACATGTTGCCTCCTGTGGATGTCACTGAATCATTGCCATGAGTCTCTGCCGGGCTGAAATAGCTGTAAACTCTTTTAAGTTGTTACTTCTTTGGAGGCATAAACGCAGCATATTCAGTCAGATTTGACTGCCGGTGAGCCAGAGTGGGAACAGGTGTAGCACATGTCATTGATGAAGTGAGACCTGTACCAAGGCATTCACCAAGCTGATGTGTTGGGTTGTCCACTGAACTTTAAGACTACCCCCGCCAAATCAAACAAAGCTGCAGCGTGGGGCCTTTGCTCTTCGCCGATGGGCGCATTAAGCGTGTTGTCAAGGGGCCACCACCTGCCTCACTACACTCCCTGCAGCTAAGGCAGCTTCCAACTAAACTCCTTGATCAGTCTGCTTCTGTCAAGAAAAGGGAGCTGTGGTTAGATCAGCAAAGTCTGGGATCCTTTTTGACCCGTATTCCGCTTTGCAGGGTCACAGTTCTTGCAGGGGAGGATTAAAGAGGCAGCAGCATGTGTGTTCTTTTATGGTGAGATCTGAAGTAGCCCCTATTCAATTATGGGAAATACTGGTGCCCCTGTATGTTGGAATGCCCATGTGTCTGGATAGTGGATAGAGCAGGTGACACCTAGTCCGGTACTCTCAAGGCCCCTGCAGGCAGGGAAAATTTAAAAGAGGCCTTGTGGTGGAGCGCAGCCTCTCTGTTGTCAGCCTCTCATGTCCCGTCCGATCCGCCATGTTGGTTACCTCATCGTGAAACTGCAGTGTGGAGGACATGGAGTCCCTTCTGGTAGCCTACGGGGGCTCCCTAGGCTATAACAATGCTATAGAGATGCCGGGGGCCCCGTGCTCTCTGATTTGACCCCCTCCATGCCGCCAGACCACCATGGCAGGATCAGGCAGGCCGCCCATGCAGACCATGGGGCTTCTGCTCCCCCACCATCGCCACCAGTCCTGGGGGACCCAGCTTACTTGTTGCTTAGACCTCCCTCATATGTTGGGCTCTTGCGGTAAAGAGCAGCATCGCATCGGCCTTCACAGGAGGCCCGGAGGCCCAGAGGTGCTGGACAAGGCAGCAGCCAAATGGTCTCAGGAGCCTCACTCGCCAGGCTGTCTCTAGTCACTCATGAGCACCCCTTTGTCTCTGGTGAATTGGGCAGTTCGGCACCTAGATACCAGCACATCCACAGAGCGCGTTAGTCCTCTCCGTCAGTTGCGCTCATGGGCTCTGCGGTATCACTTCCACCATGCTGCTATTTTAACAATAGAAGCCCGCATTGCATCCATCAGAATCCTCTGTTTCAAAAGTTCACCACAACACTTCGGGGCACCCCCGCCATTCCCTGCATTCTTAGGCAGCCCTCAGGGCTCGAAACAAGCCACCAGGAGAGATTTTGCCTTAACTTTCACTCATCGTACAGCACAGCTGGCCACACCCCCTAACCTAAATCTTTTAAAGATTTTTTTTAAACAGGAAATCCTGTTAAATGTTAGAACAAGGTTATTTTTTTCTTTTTTCTCTTAACAGCATATGCTGATGAATTATAAGGCAAGCCTGTCTATGCCCGCCATGCCTGGACCACACCCAGCGCCACAGACCCTGGTCCTCGGACCATCCACCGCTATGACACCAGCACCCTCCATGCCTTCAACAGCAGACAACACTTGCCTGCCAACTTGCGTCGCTGAACGACACACAAGGCCCTTTCTCCTGCCGCAACTGTAACTGCATCTTCGCCGGCCTACACACATCAGACCCACTGCCCGCACGGACCTCAAGAACCGGACCCGACCACCTCAGATGCATCTTACTCAACACCCGCTCCCTCAAAGACATGCCGTGGAGATCTGGGACTCACAAACAGCTCTGATGACCCCTCACCCGACTTGGAGCACCTCCACTTCCAGATCCAGACCAACCCGAATGCCACCCTCTGCGGCACCCTCGTCGACAGACCTCCCAGACCCCAAACCCTTTCAGCGAAGCCATAACCGACTTCATCGCTCACCACACTCTCTCCTCAATGGACTACATCCTCCTTGGTGACCTCAATTTCCACCTGAACAACCTTGAAGAACACAACACCTCATCCTTACTGGAGAACCTCACCACCATCAGACTCAAAAATCTGGTCACAACACCTACCCACTCAGCAGGACACACACTCGACCCCATCTTCTCTGCAAACAACAACATCTCCGTCAGCCACACCGAACATTGACCCGACCAACACTGCATCCATTTCTCCTTCACCAAACCCCCCGTATGCCGCCACGCCCACCGCAATCCTCACAGAAGCTGGAAGAAGGTCACCGAAGACCAGCTCAGCACCTCTCTCAGCAAGACCCCACCACAGAAATTCACGGACACCAACACCTCAGCACGCAACCTCCACCTCTAGATCTCCAACTGCGCATCACACTGGTCCCACTCAGTAATCCCTCAGGCAAGCAGCCCTCCAAGAAAGCCAGCTGGTTCTCCCCACCCTCCAAGAGTCCAGGCGCACCTGCAGACGGCTCGAGAAAAGATGGAACACCAAGATCACCACAGACCACACAGCCTTCAAATCCACCATCACCGCACACCACCGCCTCATCAGAACAGCAAAGAAAGCAGTCATCAAGGAATGCATCAATGACAATGCACACAACAGCAAAGAACTCTTTGCCGTGATCAAAGAATTCACTAAACCCAGCACAGAGAAAGCAGACATTCCCCGTCTCAAGATCTCTGCAACAACCTCACCACCTTCTTCCACTGCAAGAGCAAGGAGATCTACGGCAGCTTTGCAATCCATGACTCACCCACCCCACCCGCAACCACCACACTCAATGGCTCCAGCCCCCAGCAGACCTTGACCAACTAGACTACCCTCACCTCTGACAACTCCCTCAGTATTATGAAGAGCATCCACTCCGGAGCCCGCTTGGATCCCAGCCCTCACCACATTTTAAACAGAGCTGGCACCTCCATCGCACCCGAACTCTGCTGCACCATCAACTGCTCCATCAAATCTGCAACCTTCCTGGAAGACTGAAAGCACAAAGAGATCAACCCCCTGCTGAAGAAACCTTCTACTGACCCGACGGACCTCAAGAACTACAGACCCATCTCTCTGCTCCCCTTCCCAGCCAAAGTCATCGACAAAGCCATCAACGCCCAATTCTCAGAGTTCATCGAAATGAACAAAATCCAGGGCCTCTCCCAACCGAGTTTAGGAAGCAACAACAGCATGAGGCCACTCTCCTCATGGCTACAGATGACACCCGCACCCTCCTCAACTGAGGCAAGACTGCTGCCCTCATCCTCCTGGACCTCTCACCTGCCTTTGACAGTGTCTCCCACCACACCCTCTGTGCAAGGCTCCACGATGCTGGCATCCGCAACAAAGCCCTGGAATGGATCCACTCCTTCCTCACCGGTGGAAGGCAGAAAGCCAGACTTCCACTGTTCAACTCAGAACCCACAGAGATCAGCTGCAGAGTGCCTCAGGGATACTCCCTGAGCCCCACCCTCTTCAACATCTACATGGCCCTGCTCACAGCCATCGTCAGAAGCCACGGACTCAATATCATCTCCTATGCTGAAAACACCCAGCTGATTCTCTCCCTCACAGATGAACCCACAGCCGCCAAGAGCAACATCCACAACAGGATGAAGGCAGTCGCCACCTGGACGAAGGATAGCTGCCTCAAGCTTAACTCAGACAAGATGGAAGTCCTCATCCTGGGCTCCTTCCCCTCCACCTGGGATGACTTTTTGTGGCCCGCAGTGCTCGGAATTCCCCCACAACCATGGACCACACACGAAACCTCGGCATCATCCTGGACTCCTCGCTCTCAATGAATCGCCAAATCAACTGTTTCATCCTCCTGCTTCCATATGCTTTGCCTCCTTCATAAGCTCTTCAAGAGGATCCACATCGAGTCCTGGAAAACGGTCACCCATGCGCTCGTCAGCAGCAGACTTGACTACGGCAACATACTCTATGCCAGCACCACCCAGAAACTCAAAAAAAAAACTGCAGACCATCCAGAACACCGCCGCCAGACTCATCCTGAAAATCCCATGCCTCAACCACATCACTGGCTACTTGTCAACAAAATAATCACATTCAAGCTTCTCACACACACCTACAAAGCCCTCCAAAACAACGGACCTGAATACCTCAACCACTGTCTCTCCTTCTACACTCCCACCAGACAGCTTCGCTCCACCCAACTGGCCCTGTACACCACCCCACAAATCTGCAAGACCACAACTGGAGGAAGATCCATCTCCTACCTCACTGCAAAGACCTGAAACTTCCCGCCTCTGCACCTCAGGCAATCACCTTTGCTGCCGCAATTCAGGAAGGACCTCAAGACCTGGCTCTTCGCCTGAACCACAGACCCCCCACCCCCTACTCAATGCCTTGAGACCCTCAAGGGTGAGTAGTCTCACTTTATAAGATCTCCTCCTCACTCTGCCCCCCCCAGAAGAACACCAACAGCCAAGGGGTGCTTCAGTCCAAACATTCTACAGCCCACTTGTGTAGCCAACTCCCTTCCACCAAAATATGTGTACTTGGCTGCATCGTAAGAAGTCCTGAGTCTAATCTGAGAGGTTCAGCGAGCGATCGCTCTGGATACCCAGGACTTAGTTAGAGTGGTCCAGACACAATGAGAAGCAGTCACTGAACACCTGGACTCATAACCTCCTTGATAGCACGCCTGGCATTGCATCTGCCTCCCCCAACATGTCTCACCTCCTGTTGTACCATCTCCCAGTTAATCTGCAATACCTGTTTCCTCTGCTACCCCTATGTTTCCTACATCTCATGGTGAGTCTTGTCCTGCCATGGCCAGCCATTTAAGGTCGACGTTTTAGAAGGACTTCACCATCATTGTGGTGAAGAAAAAGAGCTAGGGTGGCCTGGGACTTTTGTCCCCGAAGTACGAATATGATTTGGATATC
Organism: Calotriton arnoldi; assembly: GCA_963921515.1. NCBI lineage: Eukaryota > Metazoa > Chordata > Amphibia > Caudata > Salamandridae > Calotriton > Calotriton arnoldi. Next base: position 859,632 of record CAWUFW010005086.1, read on the forward strand.
CCCTCTGGCATTTGGGAATGACTTTAATATCATTTTGGACCGTAGACTAATTTTGGAAAATGTATTAACTTTGGACTTTGTTTTTTTCCTTATGAATAAAGGCAAAATTCCATGACAGTTCTTGACATGATTTTTATTTGCCCACCCCCCTCCAAGTTAGCATTTCCCCTCAGCTTTAAGGCACCATTAGATTTATTTTTGTCCCTTCCCAAGAACAGTTTTTACTTTCCGCAAAATCACAATGTGTAGGAAAAACTTAAATTTTGATAATCAATGTAAAAATATTTAGGGGCAGATTTACTAGCCCCCTGCGACACATTTACGCCGCCGTTGCGTCACTTCTGTGACGCAGCGGCGTTTTAAACAATGCGCCACGTTGCGACAAATTTACAACGTGACGCATCCAGGGAGATGCGTCACGTTGTAAAGCCCTGCATCACATTATATCTGCGTCAGGTATAATGTATGCAGGGTGGGCGTTCCCACGCAGGAAAGCCTTGTAAAAGTGACGCAGTGAAATCTACAAGATTTCACTGAGTCACTTATACGACGCCGCTGCGTCAAAACCTTTCGCCTGCTTGAAGCAGGCGTAAGGAGTGACGCAGCACAGCAAGTATAGGCCGCCCCTGAGCAGTGCTGGAGTTGAGTCGCGCTTGCGACACGACTCCAGCACTGCATTACCTTTACGCTGACAGATGCATCACGCATCTGTCAATCCTTGCGCCACGGTGCGCCGCATTGTAAATGCGACACATCCATGGTGGCGCAAGAGTTTTTTTACGTGACGCAGATTAACTGACGCATCTCTGCTGATATGTAGAGATGCGTCAGTTCTGGTAAATCTGCCCCTTAGAATTAATTGATGACTTTCTTCCTGTTTACACATTTTGCAGTCTAATGCATTACATGTCAGACGAAAGATATGTTTACTTAGCAATAAGATGCTTTCTATATAAAAAAATTATTTTTAAATGTATTACACTTTGAAGTAAACAAAGAACCAAACAGACATAATGATTCCTTATGTAGTAAAACCAACATCAAACATTCAACACAAATGAAAGTTAAACACAGGTGTGTTATCAAAAATGTGTACACATTTTTACAACTCAAATATTGTTACAATAACTTCATTAGGGATAGAGTTGCTGTTTTCACACATCAAAATTTATAATGGGGAGTTTCTACTAATACTGGCCCTATGCACCTCTGCTGGTGAAAATGTTTGAGATTGTGCTTGTGTTGTGGATGGGTGAGTTAGTGGTGGTTATGTTGGTGGTGTTGGAGGTTGAGGTGGTGTAGGTGGTTGTATCAGATATGTGAGTTTGGTGGGAGGTGTGTCTCTCCTACATTGAGGTGCCTCTGTATAATCTCCTGCATGAGTTGGCCATGAAGACTGACTGTTGGGACAGAAACGTCCCTTGTGTGCTCACAATCATGTACCCCTGCCCTGCGTGTCCTAACTGTAATGATGTCTGGATTCCTGGTGTTGATTTTTGTTGTCATGGACGAACACTGGTCATGCATGTGCACCATGACATAGGCCTATCTCATGGACTGTGGTCTTGTTGGACAGGTAGGGGTGCCCAAAGCGCTGCTCTCATAGTGGTGAAAGGCTACTGTCTTTGCCAGAAGTTATATCTTCAGCAGGTATCATTCATAAAACAAATCTCATCAATCATACAATTCTATCAAATGTATTGTGAAATGCAATAAGTCAATAAATAAAGCATGATATGGCTAAGAAATATCAGAAATGAATTCAGATATTTGAACAAGTATGATTGATGATATTTGGTTTATGTATTATACCGTCAGGACACTGTTGAAGATATAAGCTATACGGATGTCCTTGTAGGTTCACAGGTGACCCCAGTTTTATGTATTGCTTGCCTGATATTGACAAGTACGAGCACAGTGGTGGCAGCATACAATGTAATGCGCCATAGAAGTGAACAGGCCCTTTTTACCTGTGTCAATGGAGTGAAGCCTACAGGCTCACTCATTTAAAGTTACGCTGCTGTGTGTTTAACTCATCTTTTACCTACATCAAGTTAGTATGTAGCACTGTGGAGTGTGTGTGTGTGTTGTATGCATGTGCTGAGTGTATGTGTGCCTGTGAATTGAACGAAATATGTAAGATTCTGGGTTCCATTTTGCGAGACCCAGGGCTGACTGGAGGTAGAGGAATAGCATAAACAAAACGTGATGGGAGCAATTTGTCTAACCACTGACAATGTCTTGGGGTAGCATCCCGACCCATCCTTCTTTTTCTCACCATGCCATCTCAGTTTGACCCCAGCCATATGCACATCAGCCTTGACCCTGCTCTTCATGGGAACAGTCCAGCCCGAACTGTCAGGCCTGGTCCTCATTAAACCAGAATAAAAGCAAACTGGGACCAGTTTTTCCCTGATAAGGGCTCATCAGCCAAGTAGCTTGGTTCCAGTGGCACAGTCAGCACAAAACCCACATCTGAGCATACCTTTAACACTTAGGGTGATACAAAAAACACACAAAAGGTGGGGGGGAGGAATGCTTGCTGTTTGTCTAACCACTGGCACCAAGCAACACCCAACTGAAGAGCCCAGTCAGGGCAAAAACGGTCTTGGGTTCCTTGTGTTTCAGTTCAAAGAGGACCTCAGTTGGCAGGACGGGCTGGACTGTTCCTATTGGAGCAGGGTCGAGACGGATTTGCATATGGCTGGGTCTAATCTGAGTTGGCATAGTGAGCAAAAGAATGATGGCCTGGAATTCTACCCTGTGTAATTGCCAGTGGTTAGACTTATTGCTAGCATCTTCCCATCACCCCTTGTGTATTTAGTACAGGAACCCCCTCCAGACAGATTTGTGGATTGCAGCATTCCCATGAGCAGAGTGGGACACACACTGCATGAAGGAGTGTCAGGCTCTTCAACACACTTCAAGGGGTTATCTTTGAATCAGAGAGCAATCACTGAAAATTTACCTGGGATCATCCCAGGAAGGAGATGGGGCTGATAAGAGTATCATAAAGAGTAGGGCTTGGGCCCTGGGGCAAACCTTGATGCACTTATCACTTTGGTTGACACCCAGGTGCCAACCTCTAATCTCACCCATGGCCTGAGTTGTGGGGCTATCAAATTTGGAGTCACTCCTGCTGTGACAGACTGCTTTATGGAGGAAGTGCAGGGCAGAGGAGAGGGCACTTCAAAAGGAAGCAGACCCCACAAAACAATCTTCGAAAACTTCAAAGACTCAGACCCTAAATCACATTTGGTGACTGGAAATAGACTGCAAGAAGAGGAGCTTGAAGCCCCCACAATTGTCAACTGTCAAGCAGACACACAGGCTGTGTGAGGAGAGGAAACTCTGCAAGACTTCTGCCTGTGACTGGGGCTGGAGGCTGAAGCCTAGCACTCTCCCAGCTAGGTGAGGGGACATCACCCAGGGACATCAAACCACCTACCCCTGGAGCCTGAGGCACTATTGCAAGCTTGCCAAGACCATGAATGCTGTGAGGAAGAGGAAAGCACTGGAGGGAATGAGGTCTAGTGGGATATCCTGGTGACTGGATCCCTTTAGCAAGGTGTGGGGAGGATGCTGCTGCCCTGATCGAGTTGTTACCCATGTGCAGGTTCAAGTAGGCAGCTGGGTAACCCAGATCCTTGTGACTGGGGGTGAATGTTTGCATTGTCCAGCATTCCGTCCATCAATTGTTTCTTTTGCATTTGTCGCCCTAAGTGGGAAGGGTATGCCCAGACGTGGGTCCCATGCTCACTACACCACTGGATTCAAGCTAGCCTGGCTGAAGAAGGGTGATGCCCTGAAACCGGTCCTAGGATGCTTGTTTCCGGTCCAGGGAGGACCTGGCTTGGCAGTTCGGGCTGGACTGTTCCCACAAGGAACAGGGTCAAGACTGATTTGCATATGGCTGGGTCCAAACTGGGGTGGTGTGGTGAGCAAAAGAATGATGGATTTAACCCAGATCCTTGTGACTGGGGGTGAATGTTTGCATTGTCCAGCATTCCGTCCATCAATTGTTTCTTTTGCACGAGAGGGCTGCAGTGACATTTTCTGTGCCGATTGGACCATCTCCAGTATGCGGTGTGTAAGTCAACAACCCCGTATGCCAGAGGGGGCTGCCAATGACTGGAACCTGCTGCTGAGCCGATCGAGTGTGGTGATCCTAAATGCCATAGTAGGACACTAGAAAAATGCAAGTATCTTAGCCTGGTTGATGGCATTGTCATGAGAAGAGACCACTGTGGTGACCATTGCAGGCCCGAGCTCTGACTGGGGATGAGAACCAGAAGGCGACAAACTTCTCTCCCCCATCTGTAGGGAAGACCAAAGGAAACTTACCATCACATTGTTGGAGTACCAAGGATACCCTGCCATAGCCTGCGCAGAGCTGTGTGTGTGATACTCATCAGAGGCAGCAGCTGCAGCCACTCCGCCTGCGAGAAAGAAGCTCTTGGAGACTCCTGTAAGACAATCCAGCTGGTGTTGGTAGTACTGAGCGAAGGGCCTGGGGGCCCCAAAGGGTCCTTGTCTGCCAGATAGCACTTTGGCGCTGAAACACTTTCGAATTTTGTTAGGAGAACGGAGTGGGACTCCTGAGATTCCAACTGCTAGTGGGGCCTAACCTGAATGTCGCCTTTAGTGAATGGGAAATAACTACTACTACTAGTGAGAGGGAAGTGGGAATCAAGGGACTGCCTATTAAACATTAGAGGCCTAAACCCAGTAGGCTGTGTGTATTGCTTGTGTATGCAGTATTTCTCTTTCTGATCACATTCAAATTCTCCTTTTTCATGAAAGAAAATATGTGATTGATCATTTGTTATTGCTCTTGAATGTATTTTGAGTTGTGAGCCTGTATTCACCTCCTTGTGTCTACCCCCTCCCAGAGAAGCCTTCAACTGTTCCACCAGCGCTACCACAGAGAGTCAAGTTTGAAGGGGTTCTTCTCCCAGTTGATCAGGACCATAATAGGTCGGAACCCAGGACATCTGGAGTAAAATGCTTCCACCCCCCCACCCCCCATTTGGGCCCAGTGGCTCCTGCTTGACCTGTAGCCCTCTGAAAGGGGTTCTGATCAAGACATTGTAATTTTATGCTTATTGCTTCTATCAACTTCATGACAAAGGAATGTTGTCTTTCATGCTCTTCTCCAAAAGTTCTAGGATGATCTTGTTGCATCTTCACCTTGTCTGAGCAGCATTTCACATAATTATCCATGGCGCAGGCCTGCTTGTCAATCATCTGAGGGAGTCCTTTAAGGAAGGCATCTGTCTCACAGAGAGTTGTCCCCATTGTATGAATATCCTCCTGCACATTAGAATGTTGTTGGTAAAACTGATCCTCCCAGTCAGCAGCACTTGACCAAGCTAACCCATCCCATATGTGTGGCCATCTGATATTGCCATCAAGTTGTCCAGCTTGGAGTGTGAAGACATCTGGGCAATAGTAGGGGGAGAATAATGAATGGTGAATGCCTGTTCCTCAGCAGAGGTGTTCTCTCTCTCTAGATGATTGAGAGAGGTCTGGAGAGGCACCTTCATGTGAAGAGTGTATAGGAGATTGTACAGAGACACTTGTAAGTTGATGGCTGCATGCAGGTGAGTGTTGTATAGGTGGAACAAGAATTCTATGTAACTAATGGCTGGGGACTGGCAATCCGACTGTGAAGTGGGCCTTCTTAGAGATCTTCTGTGTCGGGGCAACAATATCCTCCTCTTCCCGGTCCTTGTCCTCTTCCCCAACCTGCTCCCATTCCTTTTCCTACTCTTCTTGTCGAGCAGTGCTGGCCACTGACATTGTTTGGAGGAAGATTGCATTCTCTCATTGGATTGTCCGCTGTCCTCCACTTGAAGATGATTCAGCATTATTACCCAGGGCAGTGTCCCCAGTGCCTGGAAGAAGAAGATATCAACAGTTGAAGTACATCAAATCCAGTTTTGTGTCTACATTTCCACCTAGTACTTGAATAAACGTTGTCATTCAAATTAATAATAAGCTTTGTAGCAAGAGCATAAAGTACCATGTACAATAATGGGTTGTTAGACTTGGCATCTTTGGCGTGGTTTCCCCTGAGTTTTTGCCTCTACCCCCTGTATTTTTGATGCTTTGCTTGATTTCGTTTATGCTGGCTTAGATGCTTTGGGCACTTTGCCACTGCTGATCAGTGTCAAAGTGCATGTGCTCCCTGTGTAAATTGTTGTTACAATTGGTTCTCCCTGATTGGCATATTTGATTTACTGGCAAGTCCCTTGTAAAGTACACTGAAGTGGGCCAGGGCCTGTAAATCAAATGTTACTAGTGGGCCTGCAGGACTGATTGGCCACCCACGTGAGTAGCCCTGAAAAGGTATCTCAGACCTGTCATTGCAGTGTCTGTGCGCAGTTTGTTAACTGCAATGTCGGCTTGGCAATTACACCCACTTCTAAGGCCTAACCTTCCCTTTTATTACATGTAAGGCACTCCTATGTTAGGCCTAAGGTACCCCCATGGGCAGGGTGCAATGTATATGAAAGGTAGGACATGTACTGGTGTGTGTGGCATGTCCTGATAGTGAAATACTGCCAATTTCGTTTTTCACTATTGAAAGAATATCTTGCCCCATAGGATAGAATAGGGAATGCTTTGTAACATCTTACAAATATAACTTCCCATTGGGACAAGATAGAGAAATAACGTTTAGGCTCTCTGAACTCAGGATTTAATAACACACCTTTTAGTAAAGATGGTTTTTAAATTGTGTTTGAAAATGGCACTTTTAGAAAGTAGGCATTTTCTTGTTTAACATTTCTGTGTGCCTCTGCCTGTTTGTGTATTGACTGTCTGGTTTTGGAGTGACAGGGGCTGGGGATGTGCTTTCACTGTAGACAACCACTGGGGTGGGGGGGGGTTGAGGTGTGCATGCACTTTCCTGGATGACTCAAAGCTGAACTGAATAGACCTCGGCTGAATTTAGAGTAGTGGGAGTAGATTTCCTTGTACCTGAATAGGGCCTGACTCCCTTGCACAATGCTGTCTCCACCCCCTGAGGTCAAACTGCACCAGTAAGGACAACACTGGTTTGGACTGGGTCAGAGACCCTTGCACAAAGAGAACAAAGACATTTTGGGGTATAAGTAATAGACCTAAAACCCCAGAACTTTAGATTGCTTCTGGACTCAAGAGGAACGTTTGCCAAGGAGAAGAGCTGAAGAGCTGTGAGAAGGAGTGCTGCACCTCTGCTGTTTGCTGCGTGAGGTTGGCCTGCTGTTGCTGTTTCTGCCAAGGAGAGGACAAAGACTGGAACTTTGCTTGAACCTGCTTGAAGAAGATCTCCAAGGGCCTGTGTGTGCTGGCCTCCTGTTCTGAAGTCTCAGGGCCACAAAGACTTCACCCCCAGCTCCCCTGAACTCTGATGCTGAGGGTTTTGACCTGCCAGGAGGTGCCTGTTCCAGTTCTGGGCCTCTGGAGGTTGCGCTTGCTGCTAGGAGCTGGAAGAAACCCAAAGAACTGAAGAAAACGACGCATCGCTCTTCTTGCAGCTGTTTTTCTGACGCAGCACCGCTGTGCAAGAAGAATCTCCATAAATCGCTGCGCCGCTGTCGAAACCGGCATCAAAGGATCGCAGCTGAATAAACTGACGCAGCGCCGCTCGACGCCACCGCATCGATCGCTGACGCATCCCGGATTTCCACGCATCGTACCTGTATGGTAAGTCTTCCCGATGCATCACCAGTGGACTAAAACCGTCTTGGCGTCGACTCATCACTTCGCCCTGCAGACCGGATTCGACGCATCACTTCTCCTGCGTGCAGCAGAACTGTTGAATTGCCTCCCCATGGTCTCAGGAACTGACCCATCTCTTTGTTTCTCGATGCTTCCCATCTCTGCGGCTGCTTGGCCTTGTGAATTTTGATGCATCTACAAGTACTTTGTGAGAAATTGTGCATCCATAGTTTTTTATGGATCCAGATGTTCAAACCTTTGAAAAGACATATTCTTATTACATGTATGTTGGATTTTTGCCGTTTTGGTCTTGTTGAGTTTAGCTAAAGATATTTTATTTTTCTAAACTGGTGGGGTGTCCATTTGTGGTGTTATCACTGTTTTAGTGTGTGTTTTGAGTAAAAATACTTTACACATTTCCTTTGGGATAAGTCTGTCTGCTCGTGCCAAGCTACCCATGGTGTGAGCAGGGGTTATCTAAAGTGTGTATCCCCCTTACCCTGACTAGAAGCAAGGTTCCCTAATTGGACAAAGTTACATACCTCTGCCAACTAGAGACCCCCATTTCTAACATTGGTGGTCAGCAGTGAGGATTTGAACTTGTATTTGTACTTGACCCACAGTGATCGGTGTACATCACTAGTTTAGTGCAGACCACTACACAACCACATTCTGTGTTTTATTTTTGGTTCTATTTTTGATCTGACCCTTGAAGTATCCACGCACCATGTCTCTGAATGGTAAATCAGCAAGTGAGGCTTCAGAATTGGAGTTTGACATTGAAATGTTAAGTAGTTACAAAGTAGAGCAACTCAAGCAATTCTGCAAGAGCTTTGGATGTCCGATGAAGAACAACTCTAGGAAAGAGTAGCTACAGAAGGCCTTAGGGGCCTGGTGGGAGGCCAGACAAGCTGAGGAGACAGCTGATGCAGATGTGGATGGGGGTGCACCAGATGGTGGTGACCTATCCCAGGATTTGCCTGTTGGGAGAGCAGCCTCTAGGGCTGGCAGCAGTCAGTCTTCCAGAAATTGGGCACCAGAGGAAATGGAGGAGAGGCGCAGGGCCCGGGATCATGAGTTGGAGGTCTTGAGGCTCCAGACCAAGGAAGAGGAAAGTAAGAACTCTCGTGCTTTGGAGGAAAAGAAATTGATCTTGGCCCATGAATTGAGCATGAGAGAACTGGACATCAAGGCCAAACAGGTAGAGTCCAGTAGAAATGGTGGAAGCGTACAGCCAGTGCAAGGGGGTAAGGTTTACATTCCCAAGGACCTAGTACAAAACTTCCAGAAGGGGGAGGATATTTATTCATGGTTTGCATCTTATGGGCAAAACTGCACATGAATGAGGTCCCTGAGAAACATTGGGGGGCGGGCCTGTGGAAACACTTTGAGGTCAATGGGAGGAGCACTCTGACACCTTTGGAGGAGGTGGGTGCTCTGGCCTATCCCAATATGAAGGAGGCTTTATGCCTCAGGCATGGGCTCACACCGGAGCAGTACAGGAAAAAGTTTAGGTCCTTCAAGAAGCTTGAATCCAATACGTGGGTTGAGTGTGTGAATCTTTATTGCGGAGCACTGGATGGTTGAGTAAAGGGCAGCAAGGTAGCTGATTACCAGGGGTTGTACAACTTGATTGGATGGGAGCACTTGAGTAGTCTTTGTGTTCCAGAGCTGAGCCAGCATCTGATGGATAGTAAGCTGACTGACTCCAGGAAGCGTGCTCAGGAGGCGGACCGCTGAACGAGTACCAGGGTCCACAAGGGGTATGTGGGAAACCCAGCCAAAGGTGGTCAGGGTCCCCAGCAGAAGAGTGGGGGAGACAAGGGTAACCAAGGACAAGGGCAACAAAAAGGAGTTCTCAAAAGGGCCCCAAAATAGTTCCCAGGGTAAAGATTCCCAGCCCCCAGTACTAAGAAGCCATGGCCCCCTAAGGGTAGGCCAGACAACAGGGGTCCTCGCAGTTGTTATGCATGTGGTCAGGAGGGTCACATGCAGAATGATCCCAAGTGCCCCAAGGCCCCACCAGGACCCACTGTTAGTTAGTGAAGTGCTGGGGAAGGAGTTGGTTCCTAGTGAGGGTGGGGAGCCAGCAGTGATGACCCTTATCTCATTAGGAGATAGAGAGATGGTCCATAAAACCTGCCTGCCAGATAACACTAAAATGTACCTGCAGTGGGTAACCATCAATGGGAGGAGGGTGGAGGCTCTGAGAGACACAGGAGCCAATGTGAAATCTGCCAGGTGTCACTGGGTGTCTGAAGAGCAGTCATCCCCAATTTACTTCACCCTGTCGTTGCTGCAGACAACTCTAAGCCCCTGTGTAAGGTGGCGGGGGTTCCCTTTGAGTGGGGGGGGTCTCAGGTTCCTTGAAGGTTGTTGTAAGTCTATCCATGCCTGTTGACTGTCTGCTTGGCAATGAACTGGAGAGCTCACCTTGGAAGGATGTGGAGCGCCAGGCTCATTTAAAGATGTTGGGACTGCCTGAGTGGGCCTGTGTGACCACTCGGTCAATGGAAGCCAGTAGGGGTGATCAGGAGGACCTGGAGCCTGAAAGAGTGGCCCAGATGCCAGCCAGAAAGAGGAAGGGCAGGGGGCATGGGAAACCAGCCCCAGAAGTTTCCACGGTCCAGGAGTAGGCAGAACCTGAGGGGAATGCCCTGGAACGTTCAGGGGAACAGGTGGCCGAACTGGGAGACCTGCCTGAGCTGACCCATTGGCAGCAGGAAGGATGTCCCTCCAGGGAGGAGTTCTGCAGGGCGCAGATGGAATGCCCTACTCCTGTTGGTTTGTGGCAGCAGGCTGCAGACCAGGCCGCAGGTGATCCGTCCGGATCACATATCATTTATTGGGAGACTGGTCTCCTTTACGGTGGGCCTAAGGTTGCTGAGCCAGGGGCAGCCCATGTGCTGGTGGTACCTGCGTGCTACAGGACCTTCCTACTGGGTCTGGCTCATGACGTGCCTTTGGCAGGACATTTGGGGGTGCGACAAGACCTATCACAGGCTTGTCACCCACTTTTACTGGCCCCAAATGCAGAAGCACGTTGGCACACACTGTAGGTCTTGTCAGATTTTTCAGGCAAGTGGCAAGACAGGAGGGAAGTGTAAGGCTCCCCTCCAACCCTTTTCTGTGGTGAGCACCCCTTTCGAGCGGGTGGGCATCGACATTGTGGGGCCACTGGAACCCAAGACTGCCTTACGCAACAAGTTTATCTTGGTAGACCATGCCACCCGGTACCCGAAAACTCTCCCTCTCAGGACAATCACGGCCCTTGTGGTGAGCCGTGCATTGATGGGGATCTTTACCCGTGTGGGGTTCCCCTTAGAGGTGGTCTCTGACTGTGGTACGAACTTCATTTCCAGGAATATGAAGTCACTGTGGGAGGAGTGCGGTCTATGTACAAATTCACCACTCCTTACCATCCCCAATGGAATGGGTTGGTTGAGAGATTCAACTGAACCCTGAAAGGCATGATAAAGGGTCTTGCAGAACCCATGAGATGTAAGTGGGACATCTTCCTACCATACCTGTTATTTGCCTACAGGTAGGTACCGCAGAAATCCTTAGGGTTCAGTCCCTTTGAATTGCTGTATGGGCACCCTGTGAGAGGACCTCTGAGTCTGGTGAAGGAGGGCTGGGAGAAAACTCCTGGTAAGACCCCCCGAGATGTGTTCAGCTACATGATGGCCTTCAGAAACCTGACTCTGCGCTTCAGGAAAATCTCTCAGGCAAACCTGGAAGCCAGCCAGGAGGAGATGAAACAATGCTACGACCAGAATACCACTCTTGTTGAGTTACAGCCTGGCCAAAAAGTGTGGGTGATGGCACCAGAGGAGCCTTGTGCGCTCCAAGACAAATGGACTGGTCCATTTGAGGTGGTGGAGCGCAAGAGTGATGTGACCTACTTGGTCAACTTGCAGACTACCAGGAACCCTTTGAGGGTCCTACACGTGAACCGCCTCAAACCACACTTTGAGAGGTCTGAAGTAACTATGCTCCTGGCTACTGATGATGGAATGGAAGAGGAGAGCGAGCCTCTTCCTGACCTCCTGTCAGCCAAGGAACATGATGGGTCAGTGGATGGAGTGAACCTCTCTCCCACCCTGACCCCAGAGCAGCAGAGAGACTGTCGCCAGGTGCTGGGACAGTTTGCCTCCTTGTTCTCCCTGACTCCAGGAATCACCAATTGGTGAGTCCGTGATGTGGACACTGGGGACAGTTTACATGTAAAACATACAATTTACAGAGTAACTGACAAAGTCAGGGCCAGCATTAAGGAAGAAGTTTCCAAGATGCTCGCGTTAGGGGTGATAGAGCCCTCGAGCAGCCCCTGGGCTAGCCCAGTGGTCTTGGTACCAAAATCTGCAGCACTTGGTGCCACTCCTGAACTCAGGTTCTGTCTGGACTGCCGTGGGCTCAATGCTGTCACCAGGACTGAAGCGCACACCCTCCCTAGAGCTGATGAGCTCATTGATCGGCTGGGGGCTGCCCGGTACGTCAGTATGTTTGATCTAACATCTGGGTACTGGCAGATTGCCTTGACTGATGAGGCAAGAGAGAGGTCTGCATTTTCAACGCCAGAGGGGCACTACCAGTTCCGAGTCATGCCCTTTGGGTTTAATAAAGCCCCTGCCACATTCCAGAGACAGTTCAACCAGGTACTGTCCGGGCTGGAGGAATTCTGCGCTGCCTACCTGGATGACTTTTCTGTGTTCAGCTGCAGCTGGGAGGAACACTTGCAACACCTCTGTGAAGTGTTGAAGGCCCTGCAGAAGGCAGGCCTCACTATCAAGGCCAGTGAGTTCCAGATGGGGCAGGGATCTGTGGTGTACTTAGCGCACCAGATATGAAGCGTCCAGGTGCACCCCTGCAGCCTAAGATCAACACCATTCTGGCTTGGGAGCCCCCAAGACCCGGACAGAGGTGAGAGCCTTTTTAGGACTCACTGGGTACTGCAGACGGTTTGTCAAGCAATATGGCACCATTGCTGCCCCCTTGACAGAGCTGACTTCAAGGAAGCAGCCAAGGAAAGTGATCTGGACCGATGCCTGTCAGACCGGTTTTGATGCCCTGAAATCTGCCATGTGCACGGTGCCCGTGCTCAAGGCACCCAACTTCTCCCAAGAATTTTTGTGCAGACAGATGCTACAGAGCATGGTGTGGGAGCAATACTCTCACAATTGAATGACGAAGGCTTGGACCAACCCGTAGCTTTTATTAGTAGATGGCTACTTCCCTGGGAACAGATGTGGAGTGCAATTGAAAGAGAAGATTTTGTGTGTCTGGGCACTGAAGAAGCTAAGACCCTTCTTGTTTGGGACTCACTTCCGGGTTCAGACAGACCACAGGCCCCTCATATGGTTGATGCAAATGAGGGGTGGGAATAAAAAATTGTTGAGGTGGTCCATCTCCCTACAGGGAATGAACTTTAGGGTGGAACACCGCCCTGGTACAGAACACGCCAATGCTGATGGTCTGTCCAAATTCTTCTGCCTGAGTGATGAGAACTCCTAAGAGGGTGGGTAGTTCTCCCCATTTTTCAGCTGGAGGGGACATGTGTTAGATTTGGCATCTTTGGCATGGTGTGCCTCTACCTCCTGTATTTTTGATGCTGTGCTGGATTTCGATTTTGCTGGCTTAGATGCTTTGGGCACTCTGCCACTACTGATCAGTGTCAAAGTGCATGTGCTCTCTGTGTAAATTGTTGTTACAATTGGTTCTCACTGATTGACATATTTGATTTACTGGTAAGTCCATAATAAAATGCACTGAAGTGTGCCAGGGCCTGTAAATCGACTGTTACTAGTGGCCTACAGCACATCTTTTAGTAAGAATTGTTTTTAAATTGTGTGTTTGAAAATGCCACTTTTAGAAAGTAGGCATTTTCTTGTTTAACCAATCTGTGTGCCTCTGCCTGTTTGTGTATTGACTGTCTGGTTTTGGAGTGACAGGGGCTAGGGATGTGCATTCACTGTAGACAGCCACTGGGTGGGTTGAGGTGTGCCTGGCCCTTCCTGGATCACTCAGAGTTACGCTGAATGGACCTTGGCTGAATTTAGGGAAGTGGGAGAAGATTTCTTTGCACCAGAATAGGGCCTGTCTCCCTTGCACAATGCTGTATCCACCACCGGTGGTCATACTGCACCAGTGAGGACAGAACTGGTTTGGACTGGGCTCAGAGACCCTTGCACAAAGAGAACAAAGACATTTTGAGGTATACGTTTTAGACCTAAAACCCCAGAAATTTAGATTACTTCTGGACTCAAGAGGAACCTTTGCCAAGGAGAATAGCTGAAGAGCTGTGAGGAGGAGTACTGCCCCTTTGCTGTGTGCTGTGTGGGGTTAGCCTGCAGTTGCTGTTTCTGCCAACGAAAGGACAATGACTGGAACTTTGCTTGAACCTGTTTGAAGAAGATCTCCAAGGGCCTGCGTGTGCTGGCCTCCTGTTTTGAAGTCTCAGGACCAAAAAGACTTCACCCCCAGCTCCCCTGAACTCTGCTGCTGAGAGTTCTGACCTGCCAGGAGGTGCCTGTTCCAGTTCTGGGCCTCTGGAGGTTGTGCTTGCTGCTGAGAGCTGGAAGAAACCCAAAGAACTGAAGAAATCGACGCATCGCTCTTCTTGCTTCTGTTTTTCCGACGCAGCACCGCTGTGCGAGAAGAATCTCCACGCATCGCCGCACTTCTGCCGAAACCAACAAAGCACCTGTCGACGCTGCAAGAACCAACGCATCAATGGATCCCGGCTGAAGAAACCAACGCAGCGTCACTCAACACCCCAGATCTATCGCTGATGCATCCCGGATTTCCACGCATTGTACCTGTGTGGCAAGTCTTCCTGATGCATCACAGGCGGACCACAACCGTCATGGAGTCAACTCATCACTTCCCCATACATTCCGGATTCGACGCATCACTTCTCCTGCATGCAGCAGAACTGTCGCAATGCCTCCCCATGGTCTCAAGAACTGACGCATCTCTTTGTTTCTCGACGCTTCCCATCTCTGCAGCTGTTTGGCCTTGTGAATTTTGACGCATCTACAGGTACTTTGTGAGAAATCACGCATCCATAGTTTTCTATGGACCCAGTTGTTTGAAACCTTTGAAAAGACATATTCTTATTACGTGTATGTTGGACTTTTGTTGTTTTGGTCTTGTTGAGTTTAGATAAAGATACTTTATTTTTCTAAACTGGTGCGGTGTCCATTTGTGGTGTTATCACTGTATTACTGTGTGTTTTGAGTACAAATACTTTACACATTGCCTTTAGGATAAGTCTGTCTGCTCTTGCCAAGCTACCCAGGGGTTGAGCAGGGGTTATCTAAAGTGTGTATCCCCCTTACCCTGACTAGAAGCAAGGGTCCCTATTTGGACAAAGGTACCTACTTCTGCCAACTAGAGACCCCCATTTCTATCATGGGTTGATCCATATATGGAATTATTACATCTCAACAATGTGAACTCACCAGATCCAGCCACAGAAAATTGACTTCTGGAGAAGTATCTACAGATCCAGCTGCTATAGAAATAAGAATTATGTTCAATGAATATTATGATTCTATATAGTTCATATATGTTGACAGATTAGAGATACATACAAGAAAGAAAAATTAGAAATAGCACAAAAAAACCTTTTACATTTTCCTATATTTAAAATTGGCATGAATTACATATTGCAAGTACTATTGATGAGATGTAAAAGTTAAGATTATAGGTTCCCTGACTTACCCGACCAGTGGATGGTATAGGGTCCATTAGCTGCTGCCAGGATGTCCCCTGATGTCACTGGTGATGAGGTTCTCAAGGTGGATACCAGGGGCTGTTGTATGACAGAAACTGACAGGCAAGAGAGACATAAATAGGGGAGACAGTCATTGGGAGCCATAGACAAAGATGATACTTATGAAGTTTCAATGCTCATTTTAAGATGATTGCTCTACTGCATATTGAGACAATGCCTAACAGATATCTTATGGTGCTAACTCCGGTGCAAGTCTAAGTGCAATTGTATAAGACAATATATAAAATGTAAACCAATAGCATTACATACTATGGTGAAGTAATAGGAATCCCTTCTGAGGTCAGACGCCAGAATCTGCGCGCAAACGGCCAAAGTGATCGAACAAGCGGAGTTCCGAGCAATTGAAAATGTTTTCTTCTCTATTTTGATTTATTGGAAAAAACTGTGTTAAGCTCTGATCATGTACTGGAAATGATGTCTACAATTTTGTTTGAGGTGCAGAATGTAAACAAATTAGGCCTTTCTAAGTCAAAGTCGACCGTAAGTCCTTTCAAGGATAATATTATGAAACAAAAGTCTGAAATGGTTGTGTCCTCAAGAAGGGTAAAGGATGCTTTTGTTCAAGCTAGTACACCTCTGCATTATGTGGTGTCCCCAGAAAATGACCATATTCTTGAAAATGAAGTGCTATGTTTAAGTATGTTGTTTGGGGACCAGGATCAGAACATCTCTTTGGGCACAGTCAAGATAGAGATCTTTCCAATGTTTAAAAAGGGGTCAAAAAAGGCATTAAAAAAGCTGAGAATGTAAATGGATCAGTACCACAGTCAGAAGTAGGGCTGGAAGGGGAGTTCACAATTGCTACTACAACAACCGCATTTCGGGGCATATTATCAACGGCCAGCGATAATTATCGCTGGCCGTGCTGAGCGCCGAATTCCCTAACGCAGGCTATCTCTGGTATGTATCGCCCTGGTAGCGCGTTATTAACAACGCGTTTCCCCACGGCGATAAGAATTCCAGAGATAGCGAGGTTATCGCCGTTTTGCAGGGAACATCGCTGGTTTTCCAGCGATGTTCCCTGCAAACGGCGATAGCACTTGCTGATACGACCCTGTGGTCGTATCAGCATAATCCATCCCCTATGTCTAACATAGGTAAGTCAGGATTTTAGCAGACGTTAGATTTTGGCGAAAACGGCAGTTTTCGCCAAAATCTAACGTCTGCTAAAATCTTATGGGCTGCCTTGTTAATATCGCGATGTGAACATCAGCGATATTCTCAAGGCAGTCCATCCGGGTACGCCCAGTGACGCCCACTTTGCATCTCATTAGAGATGCAAAGGAGGCGTCGGAAAGGGTGCTAACATGCGATTATGCATGTTAGCACCCTCTTGTTGATAGGGCGATAGTTTTATCTCCGTTTTTCTGGCTTTTAAAGCCAGAAAAACGGAGATAAAGCCCTTGTAGATATGCCCCGTAATCATTTTGTGCCCGAGTCAAGTGGTACGTCAAGTAGTGTTATGATGGAGTGTAAGGTGGAATCTCCCGTAATGAGTCAGAAGAGTGCTATCAAGAAAAGTAAAAGTAAAAAGATAAGAAGAATCTCTAAACAGAAAACAAAATAATTGCATTTCCCCAATGATTATGATATGAAGAGTTTGAGTGTGGGGGGGTTGATGACATTCCCTCTGGAAGGCAGTGATTCAACTCTTCACACTGGGCAAATTCTCCCGTATGATGGCCTTGCTAGGGTAGAGGCGAGGACTGAAGCAGCATCATCTGATTCAACTCTGTCCTCCTCCCCCCTCAGGTGGCTTTGACTTCCATATCAAGTGTTCCGCTTGAGCCTCCTAGAGTGGGAGGGGGAATAGGTATGGCTCCTTTACTCTAGCTAGACACACATTTTAGTGATGCTAGAAATTTAGTTGGGTGGTCTAGAGGAGAAAATAAGGGGTATCAGGAGTCTTAGCTACCGAGTATGAAAAATGAAGATCAGAGCACCACAGTGGCTTCTGTCACGTGCCCCCATCATTTGCTCAACTATGGGGCAAAAACCTTTCTTCCGAGGATTGGGGAATCTTTATGGATGCACTCAACAGGTCCGTTAAAAAGGACCTGTTCTGGATTTTATCCTGTTATTTGATACTGAGTCTTCCCCTGTGAATAGAAGCTCCATCCTAAATTCTTTTTTGAAGATTGACACCTTAAAGTTGGTGAAAAGTGGTGGCATTACAAATGTAACTATTCATTTGTTTGCTTTGTCCCCCTACTCTAGAGTCACCTTTGGTTCTTTGGATATCATAAATTTGGTTGTATAGAATTGTGAGTACTTCCTAATGTGAGGGATTGACGTTGTCCCTGTTGTTGAGTATTTGGAACCCCCTAATCTACAATCAAATAGTTGAAAAAGTATTTACGTCAATGGTGATTAAAGCAGTGGGGCCTAGTTCTGACTTTATACAAGGGAATCCCAAAGACATAGTTATTTCACTACGGCAGGGAGGTTGAGTAATTAACGTGGTGGAGGGACCTGTAATTCATCCCCATGATATTGATTTAATTGATGATCTTTTCCAGTGGAGTTGGGTAGCGGGTGCTTTGAATAAAGCCCACCCTTCACCGAGGATTAATGAGCCTTTGAGGTAGCTCGGCTGGGCTACCTCTGTCATGGAATATGGCTGGGTTGCGTAAAGAAGAAGGAAAAACATAATTTTCTAAAATCCTTTAATCCCTTAATTGTTTGATTGCATAAAACCTGGTCAAATACAGAGTTTGATTGCAGTGGTTATTATATATTTTCTTGCAATGTAAACCATTCTGAAAGGGGCCATGCTAGTGGGGGGTGAGGGGGTGGCAATTTTACTTAAAACACGGTTAACTGGAATCATGTAGTTTACATACATCCCTCAAATTTGTGCCTATGCTTGAAACTGGCCTTCCAAGATGTTAATGGCTGTCCATCATTCTTCTTATTAGTGAATATATATATTCCACCTGGGTAACAATTTGATTTCCTGAAAAGCTCACTCTTTGTCTTTGTTTACGATATTTGTATTACTGAAGATTGCCCCGGATTATAATCATGGGTGACTTAATGCAAAGGTGTTTAACGCCGCTTCTGCAACCTTTGCTAATGTTGAAAAAGAAGATAAATGGTCTATTCCGGAGATTCTGTTCCCTGATAAAATTAGAACGGACCAGCGTGGGTTTCTACTACTTGAGACTCTTGGGAAAATATGATCTGATTATATTAAATGGAAGATCTCTTGCGGGTGAAGCTGCTTCGTATACCCTTCACGCATTCTCCACTTAGAGTTTACTTGATTATGTGGTAATCTCCTTTCAAACGTTTGGGGCTTGTAATTTCCGACTGATATGAGTTATCATAGCTTAGTTAGTACATCTGTGGCCTTTACTCTCCACGAGTTGGATTCTGGGAATTCTCGATTGGGTAAGGTTGGCTTTAACAAGTCGAATGGTAGTTCTTTTTAGACAACTAAGAATATGGCTGCCGTAAGTGCTAAGATCAAGGGAGTTTGTGCCGACCCTGTGGGACTTGCTTTGATGATCCTATTTCCTATTACGAGTACCATATCGAAGAGTTCCATAAATTGAGCACTAGACTTGATTGTCCTTGGTTCCTGAAAAAGTACAATTTCCCATTTAAGGCAATAAATCAAGAAATAAATGAACAAATAAGAAAACAGTACTTGCTGTTTTCCTTGGTTAAACGGATAAGATCTCGATGCAAACTCCAAGAAGGTAGGAGGGAAGGTGATTTAAAATGTATCAATCTAAAAGAGAAGCTGCAAATGACAAGGAGTCTAGTAAATACTGGTGCTTGATTTCTGAGTATTGTGACTCTAGGGTGAATGAGCAGGCAATTTCTATTCCTGAAAATGTCTGGGTGGAATATATTTCCCAGTTGTATGCGAGAAACACTGAGCTAGATATCCCCATGACTCGTGTATTTCGTGTATGGTGCTCCCTCTGTTGATGAGATTGTGAGGTTTATAAAGAATGCAGAACTTCTGGCCCTCTGGGGCCTGGTGATGTTCTTATTGCGCTTATTAAAAAGGAGGCTGAAGCTTGAGGATCCTTCATAGGCCTGTTATTCAAGTATTGTTATTGTTCCGGTAAAATTCCCCAATCCTGGAAAGATAGTGTTATTGTACCGCTGTATAAGAAGGGTCCTAAATCCTCCCCGGCAAGTTTCCGACAGATAGCATTGCTGGATGCTTCTGGCAAACTTTTTTCCAGTAGTGTACTCTGTCTTTTACAACAGTGGGCTCAAGACCAGAATATTATTCTCTCAAACAAGTTTTAGGAGGAATCATAGTACACTTAATAATATTGCGGTCCTTCAAATGGTAGTTGAAAAATACTCCTTTTCTCAAGGTATGCCAGTATACATGGCGTTTATTGATTTCTCCACAGCATTTGATAGAGTTGATCCAGCGCAATATTAGCCAACAACATTCATACACCATATACTCACTTGGGCCCATACATACACACTATACTAATACTTACGCTGGGTGTCAGATGTGCTCTTTTATCAAAGTCCCTGCTACCAATTACCTTCTGATTGAAGAGTAATAACTTACCAATGGATCCTTTGCTAATTGGGAAGTTTAAAATGAGTGACATTCATTATAGTACATAATCCTGAAATAACCACTGAGTCAGGAAGTTTTAAAATGTTTATCTAAAGTTTTTAGCAGAGTAAAATACAGAAAACACGGTACTTGATTGAAATACCCAAGAAAAAGCATAGAAATGATTTTGCTAATAAATGACGGTGTTTAAGGAAGAGGAGAAGATAGAGACAGCAGCGCAACTAAAGGTTGCAGTATAGTTACCTAAATGCGAGAACCAAGCCCCTTGGCCAAGGAGTTGGAAAAGATAGGACCCAGGAAGGATGAAGAGCAAAGACTTCTTCCAGGATCAGGACAGGACCGGTGACCTCTCTACAACGACGCCTGCGCCGTTCCCTCTCTGATACTCGATTTCTCTCGATTCTCCCGTGCCTTCCTTCTAATGGACTCCGCCGCCCCCTCCTCAGGACCTCTTCTGGACAGGGATTCAGTCAGCAACCGATCAGCATGGCAGTCTGGAGCTCTTCTGTGTGTTCTGAGAGTCAGCTCTAGCTAGTTAGCTAATTCTATATCTGTTATACCCTTCTACGCCCATGTACCTCCCCTTAATGTTGCTAAAATATGGGACCACTACTTCTGATTGGACAGGGACAAGGGGTGGATTCTCGCACCATATCGATTTGGCCTAAATTGTAAAGCCTATTGTCTTTACGTTCCCTCCCCTTCAGATTAATACATTCACTTTATTTCCCACCCGTCTCATGACAAATGTTATACATTTTACAGGGGAAAAGTATCATTTTTGTCCTCCGGAAACATGAAGTACAGCATCTTCGGCCAATGGGTCATGGCCTTGGAAGACGTCCAAGTTGACTTCACTTGGCAGGCACACAGGACACATGCGCAGAACCATCTGTCTCTCGAGTTTCAAGTCACCAACCCAGGCCCAAGTTTACGAATTACTAAAAGTGCAAGAAGAAAATATTAAAATCACAAATAAAAAGTTTCACTGTATGCCCACTTTCCCTACTCTATTCCCAATTAATTATAATACTATCCTGCATTAATAGCATTAAGAAAACGACAATTTAATAATGACATGAGAGCAAGCTGAAGCATGTGAAAACATTTAGCGGCCATTTTAGTGCACACTGCGCAGAAGCAGAAGTTTCCCACCAAGCAAAGAAAGACGTCACACCATGTGATCAGGTTGCGACATGCGCAATGAAGTTCCCGCGCTTTAGCGGACATTTTGGATTACAGACAAGCGTTATTCATTAGTAAAACACATAGGCAAGCTTCTGTCCCTCTTGTGTTTGTGAATGCAAAGGTTAGTTTTGACAATACAAGTTTAATAAATTAATACTATGAGGAAGATTGCGTACAAGCAAGTTTCATTTTTGAAACCTTGCTCCATCAATCCCCTCTCTGATGGCGTTTCTGAGCCATCAAAAATACTACCCTCAATCAGATGCCAACTTCTAGCAATTCGTTTCATTCTCATTTTTACATTTTCTGTTTTTCACATCCCCTTTCAACTTTTTGTATAAATCACTTCTCCATTCTTCAAGGTCTATTTCATCTAGTTTTCTCTTCTTTCCTTTTCCTGTCACTTTATATGTTCCATTCTTTCTACAGCATTTGCACCATATTGTTATTGCCAATATTATTATTGCTATCCCTGCTAGGGGTACTAATATTTGACCTATAAGTCCTTTCCCTATATTAGCAAACCAGGTTCCAATTGACGCAATACTATTTGTCAATCTTTCCCATACACTATCAACTTCCAGTGGTTTAAGTTCTTTCTCAAGTTTAGTTATGTTCTGAATATACGTTCCAATTTCTGCACTCTTATCAGGAATATAAGTGCAACAATGTTTCGTCTTCAATAATTTACAGACTCCTCCCTCTTTTGCCAATAGAATGTCAAGAGCAAGTCGATTTTGCATCACCATAGATCTAATCGCAACCATCTCCGTATTAATCATTAGAAAACCTCCAGCAGTATCCGTTGATAAACGATCAACCACTGTAGACAATTTACATATTTTCCTTGAGTTCAGAATTATTCCCACTGAAGGTATCAATGCACCAAATATATCACCTACAATTTCTGAAAAACTAGCTCTTTTACTACGTATTAATTCGCTATTGTTTTCATTGCTCCCAGTGTTTCTTTTTACGTGGTATATCTTTGGAAAAACTATTCCAAAATAACAACTTCCATACCACCGTGCAGGAAGCCTAAAGTAAGCCTTATTCCCGCATACATAATAAATTCCAGGAAAAACTGAATCTGTTCCTCCTTTGAGTCCCCAACCTCCAAGAATTAAAAAATTGTGTTCACATTCACTGGTACCGATGAAAACATTGTTATAATCAGTCTTTAACCTATGAAGACAAATTTTCCCTTTCATTAAGAAATCCAGAGCCATTGCAGCTTGAGCTTTACCAGGTGTATAACTCCCTTCCTTCTCCGCCCAAGGTGGCAACTGAGCCTTATGCTCTGAAGCTTTCTTTTGAAAATCATGTCTTCTATCTTCTACTAAATTCAAAAATATCTTTTCTTCTTCTAGTAAAGAACATGTTAGATTGTGTCTATGTGCATGTGTTATGTCTATCGATTTCATTGTTAAGAAAAACTCTCCCATAAACTGTGCGTCTTGACTACTAAGCACTGGGTTCATACTCTTACGAATCGGAACCTCAGAAAATATCACATCTAAGTTTGAATAATAATACTGTAGCCTACCTGTTCTATAAAATAAACTTGTTAATACACTACATGAGATGCCATATGTCAGTGGTAAATTATGGTATGTTAATCCTTCCGCTACTGATTCAGGTAACTTCATACAGACATAACAATTACCAACTTCCATTGTGTCTACATACTGAAACAATAACTTTGTGAAAACATTTAAACTAGTGTCGTTATCAGCTATTTCATGATGAATTTCTGCCTCATCTTCTGTCATTAATTCTACTCTATTGCCCTTCATGTTTGCTGTCCTCCCTTTAGTTTCATTATTAATCTTCTTATCTATTATCATAAGGTAAGGAATTGCTACAATCAGGACTAACCATACTATAAGCACCAATACTAGACTACATATGCAAATTGCACAGCATCTCCTACAACAATTTCGTTTTGGTCTCCCAGTAACTCTATCGTCAGGCATTTTTCTACAAGGAAGATTGCTCTTCTTATCTCTTCTTCTTTTCTTTAGATGATTCTTTTGTTTAGTCAGGGTGGTCTTGTTTCTTCTTCGTATGTTAGTTCTGCACTTGTTCCTTCGCCACCACTGTCACTTGACTCTGAGCTTTCAAAATCTTTAAGAATGATATAAGTCCAGTCAGGACCCTTGGATTTGTAATTCACAAGTCTCAGTCTTTTACTTTTTCTTTTTCCTGACTTTTTCTCTTGTTCAGTTTGACTTGTCACTTCAGGTACTTGTTCTGGATCTTCACTTCTGGTTGTTATGTGGTATTTTACTCTTTTAATGACACTTGGCCAATGATCTCCTTTTCTTGTTTTCTTGGTTGGCACTGTTTCTCTGTTTACGTCTTCAAAGATCTCGTTATTTTCACTGCTCAATACTGTTTTGTTTTCTTTGATTACTGCCTCTTTTGTTTGTTCTTTTTCAGGTCTGATTGGTTTCTCTTCAGTAGCTCCACAATGACTTTCAAGTTGTTGACCTTGTTCCTTTTTTTATTTCTTTATGTTCATTTGTATCAACCCCTTTTTCTTTAGTGAATTCTTCTTGATCTAACTGCTTCTGATCAGGGCTTATTGCACTGTGAACTTCTGCAGCCTGACCGGATTCTTCTAAACCTGTTTTTCCCTGTGTAAAGTCAATTAAATCTTCACTGTTTTGAGTCCAATTTTCTTTCCCTATCTTATTTTGTTCAGGATCTTTTACTATCTTTTCTTCTTGATCCTGAACTGCTTCTTCTTCACCTATCTGATCTTCTTCAATTTCTTCCAATTTAGTTTGATTTCTCGTTCTGTGGTATACTTCAGGAACTTCTACCACTGGTATCCAATCCTGACTTGTGCTCGGTTGTTCTCCGTCAGCTTCCTCGAACCTCTAACTTGAGATTCTTCTGCTGGGCAACCTTCAGCTTCTTCAGTGATTGGTGTTGTCTGTGAATTCTCCTCTTCAGGGTCTGGTACTCTCTTTGTGTGGCTTACGTGAATCCAATTAGGAAATCTTGCACACTTCACTGCTGTATTGGTGGTCAATATAACTTGACAAGGTCTGCTCCACCTGGGTGATAGACACGTTTCTCTGGTGTGATTCTTCACTACCACCCAATCACCAGGATTCAGATCATGTTCTAGTTCAGGCTGCCTGGAAACTGCGTCTTCTCCAACCTGATGAGAGACAGAACGCACTAGGTCAGCCAATCCTTTGCAATAATCCAAAACCATATCATCAGATATATTCACCAGTTTGTTTGTGGGAACATGTGTTTGTCTCATTGCTCTTCCCATCATTATTTCATGGGGGCTCAATCCTGTCGTTCTGTCAGGTATGCTTCTTATTCCCATCAAGACAAGTGGCAATGCGTCTGGCCACTCTAATGATGTTGATGCACACATTTTTCCCAATCTTGACTTTATAGTGCCATTCAATTGTTCAACCACTCCAGAAGCCTCTGGGCGATATGCACAGTGCAATTTCTGTTTGATTTGAAACGCTTCACATATTATCTGGATCACTTCGCTATTAAAGTGTTTTCCTCTATCTGATTCCAAAGATACTGGGAAACCAAACCTAGGTATGAGCTCACGTAACAACAGTTTTGCAACTGTAATACTGTCATTTCTCCTAGTAGGGTAAGCCTCCACCCACTTTGAAAACAGACACACTATGACTAGAACATATTTTAGTCCTCTGCATGGTGGTAACTGTATGAAGTCGAACTGGAGTTTTATAAATGGGCCCTCTGCCTTTCCAATCTTTCCAAACCCAATTATCGTTTTCCTGCCTGGATTATGCATTTGGCAAGTTAGACATCTCTGGCAAAGACTCTCTGCAACAGCCCTGAATTTGGGATTGTACCAATTTTGTCTGAACAGTCTAATCATTGCATCTCTCCCTATGTGTGTGTCTCCATGATGCATTCTAGCCGTTTGTGAGAGTAAACAGTCTGGCATGACTGGTCTGCCATCTGCACTGATCCACACTTCACCTTCTCCTCTTTGGGAGCAACCCACTTTGATCCACAAATTTTTCTCACTTTCATCAACCTCATCTTGCAATTTCTTCACCTCATTCCAAGTTTCAGGTGGCATATACAGCATAAGTTGGCAGCTGATTCCCATTCTTTCCACCCTCTTATTGACTGACGTTCTGGTTTTGGCACAATGTTGAGCCACCAAGTCTGCATATCTGTTGCCGACTACCACCCAGTCATCTCCTGACTGGTGTGCGGCACATTTCACCACAGCCAATTCTTTTGGTGATTGTATTGCTTCTAGCAATTCCCTTACAAATTGTCCATTTTTAATGGGGGATCCTGAAGAAGTCATGAAATCCCTCTGCATCCACAGTTGGCCAAAATCATGCACAACCCCGTAACCATATTGACTATCAGTAAATATAGTTACTCTCTGATTCCTCCCAATTTTGCAAGCTTTTATCAAAGCAATCAATTCAGCTACTTGTGCAGATTTTACTCCTGGTAAATAGGATGCTTCGACTACTCCAGTTAATTCACATACCGCATAGGCAGCAGTTAGTTTACCATCTTGATGTCTTTGACATGAACCATCGACAAATAGCTCCCTGTCTGGCTTTTTAAGAGGCTGTTCCTCTATGTCTGGGCGTGGTTTTGTACATAATTCTGTAATTTGTACACAATCATGTTCATCTTCTTCGTCATCTTTATTTGTTTCATGATATGGGTCCGGCAATAAAGTTGCTGGATTTATTATTGTACACCTTACCATGGTCACATTTTCAGCACCCATTATTATCCTCTCATATTTAGTCAGCCGACTAGGAGTAAGATGCTGAGTTCGGGTTCGTGTCAATAGAATCACGACTGCATGTGGAACATACACTTTTACAGGATGTCCCATCACAATTGACTCGCTTTGTTCAATGCTCAAACAAGTTGCTGCCACTGCTTTCAAGCATCCTGGCAACGCGGCTGCTACTGGGTCCAATGTAGCAGAAAAGTACGCTATAGGACGTCTGTCTAGTCCATGTCTCTGAGTTAGGACAGAAAGTGCACAATTTTCTCTCTCTTGACAGAATAATGCAAATTCTCTTTTAAAGTCAGGCATGCCTAAGGCAGGTGCTGAACAAAGTGCGTTTCTCAATTTTACAAAAGCTTCTACACTTTCATCCTCCCACTCAACAGGGTCCTTTGCTTTCTTTTTCGTCATGTTAATTAAGGGCTTAGCTAACATGGAAAAATGTGGTATCCATTGTCGACAGTAGCCTACTATTCCTAGGAACATTCGCACTTGTCTTTGGGTTACAGGCATTTGCATTCTCTTTATTAATTCTACTCTTTCAGAGGTTACTCTTCTTTTCCCCTCTCAATTTGATGTCCCAGATATTTAACAGCTGTCCTGCAAAACTGTAACTTTTCAGGTGAGACTTTATGCCCTTCCTCAGCCAAAAGATTTAATAATGCTATGGAATCGACAACACAGTCTTCTCTGGTGGTTGACGCCACCAATAAGTCGTCGATATATTGGACTAAGACTGAGCTTCCTGGCATCACTAGTTTTTCCAGGCACTTTTTCAGTATCTGGTTGAAAATGGAAGGACTTTCTGTGTACCCCTGAGGAACACGATTCCACACATAGACTTTATTCTCGAATTTGAATGAGAAAAGATACTGGCTGTCTGAATGCAATGGTATTGAAAAGAATGCTTGACATAAATCAATTACTGTGAACCATCCTGCATTCCAAGGGATCTGGTATAGAATTACTGCAGGATTTGGTACTATGGGACAACATGGTTCCACAATCTTGTTTATTTTACGCAGGTCCTGAACAATCCTATATTTTCCACTAGGTTTCTTTAGTCCCATGATTGGTGAATTACATGGGCTACTCATTACTTCTTTTAGGATGTTTTGTTCTACCATTCGTTTTATTTCTTCAATGACTCCTGCCTTTACTTCTGCACTCATTTTGTACTGTCTGGTATTTGGGAAAATTGCACCTTCTTTTACCGTAATTTGAACTGGATCTATTTTTGCCATAAGTCCTACTTCTTTTCCGGTTAAATCCCATACTATTGGGTTTACTGTACCTTTTAATTCTTCTGGTAACTCATCTCTTGTTATTAACGAAAACATTTCGTCTATTTCTGTACCTTGTTTTGCAACCATCATTTTATATACATGGTCCTCATCTGGTGTCTAAACTGCCACACCATCTGGCGTGCAGAAAATTGTACAGTTCATTTTGCACAATAAATCCCTACCTAATAAATTCACTGGGCTAGAATTGCACACTACAAATTGGTGCATTTCTCTGAAGTTTCCTATTTTGACTTCCATTGCTTCTGTAAGAGGCGTTCTAATTCTTTGATTAGCTACCCCTACTACTTGGATATCTTCACCAGAGAGAGGAAGGTCTGGGATATCTGCTGATCTCACCGTAGACCTGGTAGCACCAGTGTCCAAAAGGAAAGTAATATCATTACCTTTCACATTTCCTCCAACATATGGACCAGACTGATCTACCTGTAAGGATGCGCCAAGTACGCACTCCTTCTTCCCCTCTCCTAGGCACCGTCATGAGTTGAATTCACAGTAATTGTCCTGCAAAAGAAATTGTGATGTCATATAATCATTCTTACCACTCCCTCCTTGGTATCCAATGTCTGTACCATGCTTTGCTCTGCTTACATTACCCTGAACAGGTGGAGGGGGCAATTGACTCTGGAGATTTACACCCTGCTGTGAGTCATTCTGCGTCTGTGGATTTAAGTTTTGATTTGGGCCATTATTATTCCGAATCTTTTTACATTCATCCTTCCAATCCCCCAATTTTCTGCATCCATGACAAGGAAATTTCTTTTTAGCTTCTTCTCTACTCATTCGTCCTCTAAATTTTCCACCATTTCCCGTATCACCACTCGTTCCAGAATCTTTTCCTTGATTTTCACTCGGATTTTCCAAATTAATTCCCTGCTTTTCTGCCATTTTCACCTGTGCCCACATCACCTTTTCTTGTAATTTCTTGTGTCTATCCTCAATATCGTCTCCACAATATTTTGCATACTTCAGAATCTCATCTATGGGCTTTCCCTGCCAACACAGCATGTGTTGTTTAATCATTTGGCAAATCTCTGGTTTCAGACCGTAAACAAACCGATACACAAACTGACTCATGTTTTTGTCTCCAATGTCTTCAAATCCACTATACTGTTTAAACACCTGCAATAAACGCTCATAATAGGAATGTACTGTTTCACTAGCTTCTTGGGTTGTTCGATCTATTTGCACCCAATCTGTTTCTTTTGGGGGTATTTTCCCTTTCAGGTATGTTATCACCTGCTGATACTTTTTCATTACATCATTTGACGGGGCACCTGTCTTCGGATCTCTAGGATATTCATCACTAGGCCAATCGACTGTGATCTTATAATCTGTCCATAAATCGGCAGGTACCCCTATGTCAAACAGACCATCTAAATCCTTCAACAATACCTTTGACACCTTCACAAACCTTTCAACCTGCTTGTACCATTCAATTGGCTTTTCCCTCAGCTTTGGAAAATCATTCGTAAATGATAAAATATCCTGTCTGCTCCATGGGACATGTACATATCCTCCTCCCGCAACTTCTCGCATTGGATACATTTGATCTGCTTTTCCTGCTTCCTTCATCACATATTCAGATGCTGTTCTACTTGTTCGTGCCTCTTCCTTTTTCTTGGCCCACCTAGTTCTCCATTTATCTAGGTCTCCCCATTTTTGTAAAACTAACATTAATTCTCTTATTTGTAGTCTTTTTCCAGAGGCATTCATATTTTCTAAGTCTTTGTCTGAAAATTCTGCTCTATAGGGTTTCTGTAGTACCTTTGATCTCCCTATTTCTATTCCCATCTGTAGTGCTAAATTTGACAATTTATCATGAAATAACCTCACATTTCTAGTGATACTCCTACATAGGAACAATAATTCTTCTTCATCATAGGTATTTAAGCGTTCTAGTCCTACATTTCCTGCTATTATTTCTTCTAATTCGACTTTTAATTTATGAATGTCCATTATTTTCGGAGGTGTGCACTGTTTAACTGACCCTTGCACCCATCTTTCTAGATCTTCAGGTGTTACTATGGTAGCACTTTTTGCTCCTGATGAAGTTACTAAACTTACATCTTTTGAACCTCCAGGTACATCTTTTCTTGGAGTACTATTTACAGAACCTCGAATAGGCAAGTCCATAAGTGATATTGTGGATTCACAGTCACTAAATTGATCCTCAATTATAACTGGAGCTTCAGGTCTGGGATTACTCACAGGAGTAGGTGCAAGTATGGGTGGTGGACAATTTCCCTGAGTACCATATAATGGAACTACTGGACCAATTGTTACAGGTATGGTCAACGAATCAGGATGTACTTTTATCTGAGTTATTTTCTGTATTAATTCTGTTCTGGTCTTTTCTAGGGCTTCTTTTTCTTTGTCATGAAGTATTCTAGTCGGGGTGAACTCATGCATTACCTGTGGCACTAATGGAGTTTTTGGTGGTGCACTTGGGGTGTATCCACTTGTCCCTTCCTGATATGGTGGGGGACTTCTTAACATTTCCTCCATAAATTAGTCTTCAGATTCCTCATTTCTCATTAAATGTTTTGTCTTTTCTGTACATTTGCCTCCTGATTTCTCTCCTTCTGTGAATAATGGATACAGTCCCTCTGTAATCATTGCCCTTCTCCATTGTTTCATCTGACCTTCTCTCGACTCACGTAAATATCTGGGGAAAAATCCTGGGTAACTCCTATTACTTCTAGATCTATCCCGCTCAAATGCCTCGGTTTCCCATTCTTCTAGAGCTTCGTACTGGGTTAATCTAGGTCTGGGTTCTAAATCATTCATCCTCAATCTCAAGTTTTGAAGAATTCTTCCATTGAAGGTACCATTCTGGGGAAATGCTAATATTCCATCATTTTTGGTGTATTTTATCCAATTCTCCATCCATACACAAGTATGATAACCTCTCTCCATCATCATAAATGATGCTGGCGTTTTAGCTGGTGGAATAATGATTCCTTCTCTAGTTTTGAGTGGTTTGTCCTTTTTAAAATAATTCTTAATCTTTTGTAAGAATGACATTTTTCTCCTTTCTCCGTACATTCTATCTAATCTTCTGTGTACAAAATTATATTCTGCAAAACCTAGGAATCTACGAGTTCCTGTTAAAGTCGGATCACGTTTTAACATGCAATCCTTATCCACTAAGAATTTTGCTTCGATAATTTCGACCAATCAAATGTCTGCTATCTTTTATTTCCGAGCCAATCCTTGCGCGGCCTTTTGATGACGTTTCTCTGTCAACCCCTCCTTTACAATCTGCTCTTTTCTGTCCTCGCTGGTTTAACCAATCCCAGCACGGCTCCTGTGACGTCAGTACTACTCCTGACTACTGAACCCTCCTTTACAAGTGTCTCTCCACACCCGCTGTTTCAACCTACCACAGCGCGGCGTTTTGTGACGTCAGCTCCCTCTCCGGCAACTGACCCTCCCTTTACAAAAATTTACGCAAACTTATTTTCTCTATAAATCTTAATTAAATTTCAGTAACAACATAAAACATTCGCTATCGTGCCAGTTTCTCTAAAATAGAGAAGATAGTTTTCTCTCACACTTAGTAAAACCTTTCCGTTTACTAAACATATACTACGAGTAAAACACTTCCGTCTACTCTTCACACAAGCTCCAGAAGTACCTGTTACTTCTCCAATGTTACCCTTACTAGGTGATATAACATCAAATTTTCATCAGCGTACCCTTTTTGCTATTACTCACACGCATAGAGTCCCTAACGAGTACTTGAAGTCCTGCTTAACTTCTCAGTACTATTTCTGCCTGACAGATAACCTCACTGCAGTATGGCTTCCACTTGCCACCCGCTATTCTTTTTACCCCGGGGTATTCTGGACAACATATAACAAAACTCAAAATTTAAGCGGATGTTAGTTCATAAAAATACAAATAAAATTTCTCATTACCCAATTAACAAAGAGTAACCATAACCGTCCTCTGCTTACCAGAAAACTGATCCAGCGCAATATTAGCCAACAACATTCATACACCATATACTCACTTGGGCCCATACATACACACTATACTAATACTTACGCTGGGTGTCAAATGTGCTCTTTTATCAAAGTCCCTGCTACCAATTACCTTCTGATTGAAGAGTAATAACTTACCAATGGATCCTTTGCTAATTGGGAAGTTTAAAATGAGTGACATTCATTATAGTACATAATCCTGAAATAACCACTGAGTCAGGAAGTTTTAAAATGTTTATCTAAAGTTTTTAGCAGAGTAAAATACAGAAAACACGGTACTTGATTGAAATACCCAAGAAAAAGCATAGAAATGATTTTGCTAATAAATGACGGTGTTTAAGGAAGAGGAGAAGATAGAGACAGCAGCGCAACTAAAGGTTGCAGTATAGTTACCTAAATGCGAGAACCAAGCCCCTTGGCCAAGGAGTTGGAAAAGATAGGACCCAGGAAGGATGAAGAGCAAAGACTTCTTCCAGGATCAGGACAGGACCGGTGACCTCTCTACAACGACGCCTGCGCCATTCCCCTCTCTGATACTCGATTTCTCTCGATTCTCCCGTGCCTTCCTTCTAATGGACTTCGCCGCCCCCTCCTCAGGACCTCTTCTGGACAGGGATTCAGTCAGCAACCGATCAGCATGGCAGTCTGGAGCTCTTCTGTGTGTTCTGAGAGTCAGCTCTAGCTAATTAGCTAATTCTATATCTGTTATACCCTTCTACGCCCATGTACCTCCCCTTAATGTTGCTAAAATATGGGACCACTACTTCTGATTGGACAGGGACAGGGTGTGGATTCTCGCACCATATCGATTTGGCCTAAATTGTAAAGTCTATTGTCTTTACGTTCCCTCCCCTTCAGATTAATACATTCACTTTATTTCCCACCCGTCTCATGACAAATGTTATACATTTTACAGGGGAAAAGTATCATTTTTGTCCTCCGGAAACATGAAGTACAGCATCTTCGGCCAATGGGTCATGGCCTTGGAAGACGTCCAAGTTGACTTCACTTGGCAGGCACACAGGACACATGCGCAGAACCATCTGTCTCTCGAGTTTCAAGTCACCAACCCAGGCCCAAGTTTACGAATTACTAAAAGTGCAAGAAGAAAATATTAAAATCACAAATAAAAAGTTTCACTGTATGCCCACTTTCCCTACTCTATTCCCAATTAATTATAATACTATCCTGCATTAGTAGCATTAAGAAAACGACAATTTAATAATGACATGAGAGCAAGCTGAAGCATGTGAAAACATTTAGCGGCCATTTTAGTGCACACTGCGTAGAAGCAGAAGTTTCCCACCAAGCAAAGAAAGACTTCACACCATGTGATCAGGTTGCGACATGCGCAATGAAGTTCCCGCGCTTTAGTGGACATTTTGGATTACAGACAAGAGTTATTCATTAGTAAAACACATAGGCAAGCTTCTGTCCCTCTTGTGTTTGTGAATGCAAAGGTTAGTTTTGACAATACAAGTTTAATAAATTAATACTATGAGGAGATTGCGTACAAGCAAGTTTCATTTTTGAAACCTTGCTCCATCAGAGTTGACCGTCAAACTCTGTGGCAAAAGCTTCTCCTTTTGAGTGTTCACACCACCTTTTGAGTCTTATCATGGAACTACATTCGGATACTTGGTGCCAAATTCTGAGAGGAGGGACGCAGTGTTTATCATGTAAGGTTAAAACTCAAAACGGTCTGAAGCAGAGTTGCTTGTTGCCCCCTGCTGTTTTCCTTATATATTTATGATCTTCCATGTACCTTAAATCAAGGGAAGGGCGATCCTCCCAGAATTGGTGCACTGTCCATTGCTCCCAACTATATTCCGATGATGTAGCCATTATGGACTTAACCTCTATTGGCTTGCAGCGTCTTCTTGTACCGTTGTCAAAGTATGCAGAAGTCCACTTTTTGAAGATTAATATTTTTAAATGTAAAGTCTCGATCTTTTGTAAGAATGGGTCAAGATTAAAAAAAGAATCTTCATTGGTATTTGGAAAATGATAAATTTGAAAATATGGACTTGTATCTCTATCTCGGTAAGGTTTTCTCTAAGAATGGGTGGGATGCTGATCATATGAAGATCTGTTCGAGCAGGGCCCTCTCTCAGGCTAATGCCCTGAACAGATTTTATCAAATTTGTGGGAGACATCATTTTGGGTATGTCCTGTCAGTCCATACAGCTAAAATCTCCCCTTCTTTGTGCTATGCATGCAAAGTGCTAGATATGAGTCACTGGCACTCTTTTGAGGGGATTGAAGG
Source organism: Calotriton arnoldi (assembly GCA_963921515.1). Lineage (NCBI taxonomy): Eukaryota > Metazoa > Chordata > Amphibia > Caudata > Salamandridae > Calotriton > Calotriton arnoldi. Next base: position 893,228 of record CAWUFW010005086.1, read on the forward strand.
TCGGATTTTTCATCAGATATGCAATTTGAATACACTTGCAGTCCCTCACACTTTGCACATGGAGTTTGGTTTGCTATCTTCTTATTCTTTCTCCTTTGCTCCTGTTTTGAGGTGGGGAAAATCACTTCTATGCAGAGAGGAGGGAACATTGCAGGCAGCCCTGAAGCTTGAAATGTTCTCCTTTCAGAAAGAACTAAGTGCTTTTTAGGCTTTTCTGCTGGGCCAAATAAACTTTTGGGCTTGACCTATATATAGATTCTCCTATGCCCAAGTCTGCTCTAAAGAGCTTAATAAAGGGCTCTTTGTTTAAAATAAGTCTGGCTAGAAATATTGCCCTATGCTAGTCAAATCTATGTAATAAAGTGGTTCAGAAGAGTAATTTGAGGTACAAACGTCATCTTTATTTAATCTTGAATTTGCCCCATGAGATCAGGAGACTGATCCTATTGCTGAGATTGGATCTGCTCCCTTTACGTGTGATTACTGGCATTTGCGATAAAATTCCGAAAAAAGATAGAAGATGCGAGTTGTGCTAGCTATATATCCATGGTCTCAACAATGTACTATTTGTGTGTCCTTTGTTCCAGAATCTTTATTGCCATTTTTTAAAGCCTTTACATATCAAATACAACATACATTCTGCCTTGGAGGCTTGTAAATTTGTAATATTTCCCTAAATGAAATGATCTGTAACAAGATCTATCAATTTTTTAGATACTTTTTGAAAATCAATTAAGTCCTTGGTACATTATTGGTAGGTGTTTAAAATTAATGTTAATGTAAGTCTCGAATGTTTTGATGGATTGTGCTTAAAAGTGCTACCTCTGGTCATGATCTTTAGACATGCAATAATAGTATATTCTATTTTTGTGTATGTATGTTGTTAATCTTTAAAGTTGCATTTATAAGAGTGTGTTATGTAATATTGCCACATCCTATGTTGCACTATGCACGCTGTCAGTTTTACAAAGGCTTGAAAATGAATGCATATATCAAGTTTTTTATATGAAGTATATGCTTTCCTTATGGTGCACATTGCCTCCTTTCAGAGGTTACGAATAAGTGATATGCTCGAGCTGGCTGGTCTAGTGTATAAAGTACTTTTTTGGGTCTTGTATAGTGACATGTAATATTTACATATTTTCCATTGTGCTGTGCATGATGTCATTTCCAAAGGTTGCATTTATATGATTATAGTATGCAATCCTCGCATATCTTCTATGGTGCTATGCGCGTCGTCACTTTATAAAGGACAGTAAATGATGCTCATAAGTGATTTATGTAATAGATTGGAGGTTTTACACTTTTTTATTGCTGATTTTATTATGTATTATGTACTACTGTTTTACTATTGCCACGTTATGTGGACCTCTGTTGGAGTTCTATATCATAATAAATTAAACTTAAAACTTGAAACTACTGAGCATGGTAGCAATAGGGATGTGTGACAAAGGCATTCAGCTATTCTGTCAGTGATAAAGAAAAGTGTTAAATCCAAAGGCAAAAGGGCAGAGATTTGAACTTACCAATATCAGCCATCTGTTTGCTCTGTGATGACAGTCTGGATGTTGGGGCATTACTAGGAGCAGAAGGTGATATTGTGGCAGGTGGTGGATGGGACAACAACACAGGGCCTTAAAACAGGAAAAGTAAAAATATGATTATATAACAGGCCGTCAATTTAGGCCACTAATTAATGAAGAGAAAGACAAAGCAAATAAAGTTTTCTGACTGATCAAATCAAGGAACCTTATCACAAACAGCTCAGAAGCACTCTAACTACCTCCTGCTGAGCATGTTTTTTCAGAGGTTCTCTCCATTCACTGAAGCTGATACAGAAATTTCTGATATGGCTGTGACACAGGAAGAAAGATGCCGGTGGGTGGTAATGTAGAGGACTATAAAGGCCAGACAGGGGAGCCCAGTAAACACAGAAGGTAATCAGACCAAGCAGGGCATTGGAAGCAACCAAATATAGGAAGCAGGCAGCAAATGAAGTGCTTTCAGGGGCAGATGGAGATACTGACGAGAGAGAGCGTGGCTGGAAACATATGGTTGTTGCTAAGGACTAACATATGGCTGTTGCTAGGGACTCTCGCGGGTAAGCTATCTGCTGATGGAAACAAGAATGTCAACCTTAAAAAAATTAAAAGATGTCCAAATGATCACCCATGGGGACAAGGTAAACTGAAACCTGCAGCAGCGTACAGGAAATGAATCAGCCTCATTGAAATATAACACTGCTACCATCATGGCAGACAGAAACTAAATATATACCCTGTAATGATTCTAGATAAGAAAACTTAGGGGTAAGATAAAAGGGAATGCTCCAGCAGGACTGGGGACTGTTTTTGGCTTCAGCCCTCATATTACTATCTGTACCATTCTATTTTATGAATGTTCTCTCACTATACACTGCTTTCACACCCATGTTTGACTTGGTATGAGCTATAAAAAAAACTGTATAGGGTTTAAAACATGAAAAACTAAGCAGAATTATAGGACCATTATCAGATCTGTCAAAGTTGAAAACAGTTTTAGCATGTAAAAAGAGGAGAAGCGGCCATGGGGGTGTGGGGTTTGCAGTGGGGGTGGGGCTTTGAGCCCATTACCACCTGGTCAACTCAGAGAGGGTGGGTCAAGGAGAGGGGACTGGGATTAGAGCCCAGTAGTTTCCAAGCAACACCTCTCACCCTTCCCCAAAAACAAATGACGAAGGCTCCTGAGGCTGTTGCTGACATCCTGGAGAAGTTGTAAAACCCCCAATGGACATCTGGGGCCATATTACATAAGGTGCCCCGGGGCGCAATGGGTATTTGTGCCCGCTTTGCTCACCCATGGGGCACTTTGATATTATAGAAGGGGGCGCAGACGCTTGTGTGTCCCCTTCTATAGTACGGATAGTGCTGGTGCACTTAAAGTGCCAGCGCTATCAACAGAAGGTGTTCCCTCATTTGCATAGGGGCGTGCCCTATGCGAATGAGGGAATTCCTTTGACTCTGCGCCCGCGCCATAATACAGACGCGGGCGCAGAGTCAAAGAAGCCCTCAGGAGGTGCACTGACAGTGTGCCATATTAAAGGTGGCGCACTGTCAGTGCGCCTCCTGACAGCAGCCCTCTGCAGGGGGTAAAGGGAGTCCCATGAACCCCCCAGATATCCCCTTGCAGGTGGGTGCAGTCACTGACTGCACCCGCCTGCAAGGGGATCTCTAAACCCCTTTGAAAGTGTAGGCGGGTGCCGCCTGCACTGTGAAAACACGGAGCGCCTTCTCTGTGTTTTCACATGAATGCTCTGCCCCCAGGGTAGCGCGAGTTCGCGGATGCCCTGGGGGCAGCGCATTCACCATAATGGGGAGCATTGGCATTGTTTGCGCCCGGCGCACCTTTTCAAAGGTCACCATACACAAGCTGGAATCCTGCTCTCAGCAGGGGTTTCCCACCTCACTGTGTGCATACTATGTTGTAGCAGCTTTGCACCAGGAGACTGTGTAAAGACAAGGGGCCAGATTCACAAAGGGCCAAGCACTCATGGTGAAGGCCCACAGTCAGGGCCGGCTCTAGGGCGGTGCGACCGGTGCCACCGCACCGAGTGCTGGCTTCCAGGGGGCGCCGTGTTTGCAAGTTTATTGTTATTTTAAAGCACCTGCTGCCGCGCTAGTTTCCTCCAGCAATTTCCGGGCAACAAAAATATGTAAGGATAAATCCTGTGATTAATGTTCTTCCTGAAGAGAAATCAGAGTTGTGTTTAATTGGGGTTTTGACCCACTATAAAGTAGTGCAGAGGGTTAATATGCCTGTTGCAGAAAACAAGTACCGAGCCGATTACAAAGTGCATAGAATATAAATAGGTCAGTGGGTTACTCGTTTTAAAAGAGACATCATTTTGTTACTTGCAATATATAGGTTAAAATCCTAAAATAGGATTTGAATTTATTTAGTATCAAAAGAAGTTTATTGAGATGATAAAGGTGTCAACAAACAATATATAAAATTAGTCACAGGTAATCACATTACAAAGTAATTTTTAAAAGAAATACATGAATTGGATTAATAAATGGAAAAAATTAGAAATCAAGGGGGTAAAAAGGAAATACAGTTAATATCAATATAAAATGAAGGAACATTTGGGGGATTCATGGTGGTTTAAACACTTCTTGTTGGGAGGGCTGCAACGAAAAGGAATTTTTGGCACTTGCATCAATATATAGCGTAACAGGTAACCATAAATTCAAACGTTTCATAGCCATATGTATAGGATAAACAAAAGAAGTGTCTAACCTGTGATTATGGCAAACAGCATACCACCAAGCCAGAAAAGAAATTTTAGTAAAATCCTTCCAGTTCCTAGTGATCTGCTGAAAGGCAACCGCTAATAACAGATCAATAATTTTAACATTAGAAGGAAATTCGTTCCAAATGGGAGAGAGGCTACCCAAGAACACATGAGTAAATGAAAAAGAAAAGTTAGTACCAAAAATTAAATTAATTTGAGACCATACACGTTTCCAGAAACTTTGAACCAATGAGCATGAAAATAACATATTGAACAGATCAGCATTTGGGGATGAGCATGTCCAACAACTATCTATTACAGCAGGAAACCGTTTACTTAAGGCGTTCGGGGATAATAAAAGTCTATTATATATAAAAAATTGTGTTTGCGTCGTATTGGCCGCTCTTGAAGACTTTCGTATCGTAGTCCAAACTTTTCCCCAAAGAGACAGTGGCCAGGATGTCCTCAAATCATGTTCCCATGCAACCTCTATTTTAGATTTTTGTCTAATAGTACCAGTACATCTTAAATGATTATAAATAGTGGATGCTTTGGGGAGAGTGCGCAGCAGGGTGTGAAGAGCCTCAGATGAGTCGGGAATATGAGCATTAACAGGTGTCGTGGCATATTGGGCACAGGTGTCTAATACGGCCCGTTTAAGGAGATTATACTTAGAAATAAAAGAAACAGGCAGGCCAAACAATTGAATAAGCAGATGAAAAGGTATAATTTCTGATTGTGAAAATAGTTGACGAACCCAAATTAAACCCTTCTGCCTCCAGGTCTTCCAATAGAAAGGCTTACTGCGTATTAAAAGTAATTTATTATGCCAAATTGTTGAGTTGAGGAAGGATTCAAGGTTCCCATTAATTAAAGAAGAATTTGATCCTAGAAGTAGAGAGGTGTGTTTGATTATAGGAGTGGAGAGGGATTGTGGTTTGCGAGAGAAAGAAAGATACTCTTGAAAAGAAAACTGATCTAGAAACAAGCGTTCAACTGAGGTCCATAAAGGACAGTCATCTGTGGAATCCATCAACCAATATGAAGATTGACGTAGAAGGAAAGATTTTTGATAGTTAGGAAAGTTAGGAAAATTAACTCCTCCCTCTGATGCAGGGCAAATCAATCTTGATAAAGATATACGAGGTTTCTTGTTATTCCATAGAAAGGAGGAAAGGATGGAGTTAATTTTTTTGAATAGTTTAGCTGAAATAGGGACTGAAATGTTAGAGATAGTATATAATACTATAGGGGAAAGCATCATCTTTATAGTGTCCAGGCGACCCCACCAAGATAAATAAAGAGGATGCCACTTAGTGGTTAATTCTGAAATCCTTTGAATGCACTTATTCATGCATAAGGCTACTGTGTCAGGAATTAAAGAGGTAAAGTGTAACCCTAAATATTTAATATTATTAGGGCTCCACACTGGCGTAGCAGGGGGGGGTGGAAGGGGCGGTGCGCGGCGGCAAAAGGCAGGAAGGCAGGGACCGCCACGGGCGGCAGAGTGCCTAGCTACGCCACTGGGGCTCCAAGTAAAGTTAGATGAAGCAAAGTCCGCTTTAAAAGTGTATTTGGTTAGGGGCAAGATCTCACATTTATCCCTGTTTAATTTATAGCCAGAAATAGAGGGAAAAGATTGTACCTCTGCTAAAAAAGCTGGAATAGACTCATGTGGCTGTGAAATAAAAAGCAAAATATCGTCAGCATAAGCTGCAAGTTTAATGTGAGAAGTTTTGATTTCAAATCCATGTATACCTTGATTTTGGCGTATTTTAGAAAGAAAGGGTTCCAATGCCAAATTAAAAAGAAAGGGGGTAGGGGGCAACCTTGACGCACGCCCCTGCCTAAGTCAAAAAATTTAGAAATGAGACCATTAGCGCATACAGCAGCGCGGGGATTAGAATAAAGAAGAGAAATTAGAGAAATAAACTTGGGGCCAAAACCAAACCATTTGAGGGTAGAAAATAGGTAGGGCCATTCAACGCTGTCAAACGCTTTTTCTGCGTCTAATGCTATTGCAGCAAGGGGTTGTTTTAAATGGGAAGATTTGGATAGAATATCGAAAAAAGTCGTGTGTTATCCGTTATAAAACGTCCTTTGACGAAACCGGATTGTTCTTTACCTAATAAATTTGGTAAATAGGATTCTAAACGAAGAGCTAATGCTTTGGAGAAAATGTTGTAATCGATGTTAACTAGGGAGATGGGTCTGTAATTTTTACAGTATTTTGGATCCTTACCTTCCTTGGGGATGAGACAAATATGTGCCTCTGTGAAAGACCCGGTAGAGCCGTTCAGGAAACAAAAAGAGTTTAACGAAAAATGTAATTTGGGGAGTAATAATTTGGAGAAGTGGAGAAAGAATTCGACGGTGAAACCATCTGGGCCTGGCGCTTTGTCTTTTTTAAGGTGTTGAAGAGCGTCCAGGAGTTCCTGTTGTGTTAGATTCTTTTCCAGAGGGGATAAATCTGGAGGAGTATGTGGGTGTTTTTGAATAGTGGAAAAAAATTGGGATATCGAATGATCTGAGGGATGCAGTTCCGCAGAGTATAATGATTTGTAAAAAAGAGAGAATTCATTTAATATTTCTGTATCCTTAAATTTTAAGTCGGAATGCTCATCATAAATAGACTCAATATTTAATTTGTTATGCTTGATTTTCAAATAGTTGGCCAAAATTTTCCCTGCCTTGTTCTGGCCACCATAGAACTTTGCACTGGATTTTAAGAGGTACAATGAGGCATTATCAGTAGATTCCTTGTTAAACTGAAGTTTAGCTTTTATAAGAGCGGTAGACAATCCTTTGAGTTAGAGGAATAGTAGGAATGCTCCAGTCTCTTTATCTCGTGAAAAAGGTCATTAGTAAGCTTGCGCGCAATCTTACGTTTCTTGGCAACATAACCAATTATGAAGTCTCTAGCTGAGGCCTTAAAGGCGTCCCAGATAGTCGACAAGGACAGAGAATCATCCTGGTTAAACAAAAAATATTCATTGAAAAAGGTGGTATAGGAGGAGGTAAATGCTGGATCCAAAAGAAGGGTATTATTGAAACGCCATCTTCTGGGGGCGTTAACCTTTGGCAGTAGATCTAGATAAATTGAGACAGGGGCATGATCTGATAATAAGATAGGGCCAATTTCTGCATTCATGACGGCTTGTGAAACATTATGGGATACAAAAAAGTAGTCGATTCGTGACTGGGTATGATGGACGGGAGAATAATAAGTATACTCTCTGGCGGTAGGGTTACATAATCTCCACGCGTCCAGGAGTTTGTGTTGGGTTACAGTTTGAACAAAAGATTTGTGGGATTTATTGGGGATAAAAGAAACTTTGGAGTTTCAGTCTATAAATGGGTAAAAATCTCATTGCAATCGCCAGCTAATATAAAATTATCCTCAATACAGAGAGTAATTTGCTTAGCTAGTGAGGACCAAAAGAGGAATCACTCCCCAGTGGGGGCATAAACATTAAGAAAAGAGACCGGAGCATCCCCTAACAGTAATTTAACATTGAGCCATCGGCCAGTTGCATCAGAAGCTTGTGATATGAGTTTCAGAGGAAGCGTTTTGCGGCAAAGTATCATAACACCATTGCGCTTACCATCTCCTGGAGAGAAGAAAAGTTCCCCCACCCAACCTTTTTTAGTTTTAATGACTCAGCAGCTGTGAGATGAGATTCCTGAAGACATACTATATCGGCATTCAATTTAGCCAGATGGGTTAAAACTCTCTGTCTCTTGATAGGAGAATTTAATCCCCTAACGTTCCAAGAGACTAATTTCAATGACATGAAGCAATAAAAGAGGGAGAAACTAGAAATAGTGAACAACAATCCAATTCATCAAAAAGACAGTAGAAACCATAAAAGAAAAAAGATATCCAATGAATGACCATATTAAACACAAGGCAAAGGAGGAAAAGAGAAGAAGACAATGGAAACGAACAGTGAAGTCGATATGAGAAGGAATTCGGGTGAGTTAATATATTAGACAAAGGGTGAAAGAAGAAGAGTATAGGAGAAACCAGAAGGATGATAACAAGAATATTTAAGAAGATGGATAAAAGATAAGAGAAGTAAGCAATAAAGACACCTAAAAAAAGAGCAGGAAGAAATTGTAGAGAGAAACAAAGAAGAAAGAATAAAAAGAAGTTATAGACAAGTAACATACCTACAAAAAAGGATCAAGGATGCGGGGGGGTGAAACCACATGGAACAAACGGCACGTCCAAGGTCGACCAGACGGAGAACCGGGGGAGGAACACGCCACAATGTTGAAAAAACTGCAGAGGCGAAGAGTAACAGTTTTGAAAATAATTAATAGAGCGTCTAGTAAACAGGAAAACATTAGAATCTTAGGAGGCAATCAAATATATATAAGAACATCACTAAACTTTTAAGCCTGTCTAAGTTCTGAGGCTAACATCTGTTGAAGAAAAACGTTATGGAGCAGGAAGTGGAAAAAAAGAGAAAAGAAAACGGAAAAAAAGCCTCTAAGATAAATTCAAAAATTCAAACAATGTGCGAGGACGAAGGTCCGGAAGAGTCCATATGGTCAGTTTTAAACGAGTCTATGAAGGCTTGTAGACATAGCGGATCTTCATATGTTGTTGTTCTATTATTGTACGTGACTTTAAATAGACAAGGGTGGAAGAGACCATAGCGGGCTTCCAACGAGCGGAGAGCAGGCCTCATACTGAGGAAGGTCTTGCGTCTGATAGCAGTGGCCTTGGCGTAATCCTGTGCGAAAAACAATGTCGAGCCTGACCAAGTAATTCGTTGCATGGATTTGACCGCTGACAGGACTTTTAACAAGTCAGTATATTCCAGGAAGTATAGGATGACTCCTCTTGGTCGTTGTGAGGGCGAAGCATTTGAAAGAGGACGGCCCAGCCTGTGTGCACGTTGGATGTTAAGCACAGCATCTTCTGGCATGTGAAGTAATTTGGGAAGGAAAGATTTAAAGAAGGTGAGGGAATCCGTACCTTCAGCCCCCTCCACCAGTCCATAAATACGTAAATTATTTCTCCTGTTGCGATTTTCAAGGTCCTCGACCTGTCGCTGGAGCACTGAGACTTGAGATTGAAGTTGAGTAATGTTGGCGTTAGTATCCCCAAACGAGGAGACGCTTTGCTCCACTGTTGTGAGTCTTGTGTCGAGTTGAGACCAGCTATCTGTAAGGAGTTGTAGTTTGGTGTTAGTTTCCTCTACAAAGGGTCGAAGGGCCCTTATTTCTTGTAACAACAACTCCATTGAAACAGGAGAGGCTGGTTTGGGCGGAGAGGGAGGGTCTTTTTTTTGACGCTTCATGTTGGATTTCGCAGATGTTGTAGATGTTGAAGTAGAGGGATCCATTGTTGTATCAGAGCCTTGAGGCAGGGATACCAAAGAATCTTCCAGTTTGGAGAGTTCAGTAAAAAGTTTTGAATTTTTGATGAAGATATGCTTTGGCTTGGAGGGAAAAGAGAGAGTCCCCCTCAATCTGCCCATGAATCTTAAAGCAGGGTGGGAGAAAGATCTCAAGGAGAGTCCCACGGTTCCTGAAGGTAACAAGTAGTAAGCTGGAAAGCGATCTTATCCGGAAGGGGTATGTTTCGCTGAAAGAAAAACACTGATGAAACTGTGCACAATAGGTAAGTATTACGGCTAGAGTCACTTCGATAACATCAACTATGTTTGAATGGAAGCTTCCTGGCCGCACAGACCGATGTAGTGAGATGGGAGTTGATAAAAATACAATGACCGCTTAAAGTTCAATAATTCTCATTTAAAAAGCTCCAAAAATAATATCATGGAAGAACATGGGTAAAAAAGGATAAGAAGAGAGTCATAGATGAAGTTCTGTGTGCAGGCGCTATGCAAAGTTCAGGTAGACTATGAAGAGACAGGCAGAGTCTTACCAGACAGTGGTGAAAAGCATACCACAAAATGGCGGCCACCTTTACTTCAGCTCAACTGTTGCACTGGCATGAGGAGTAACTAGGCTGTCAAGCCATCTTCAAACAGTATGGTGAAGGGGTGGCACAATCATGAAGAGCAAGCAGGGCTTAGGCGTGTGCATGAGCAAGTCCTTACTGCCGCATGTGAGGAAAGCTTTGCGGCTCGATCCGCGATTCAAAATGGCAGCCGCGATGTCGCGGCGCTGATAAGAAAAGGTTACCGTGAGCAAGACACCTCTCTGCTGCAGCAAAGGGAGATGAGGGAAGTCACATCCTGGGGAGAAGACCTTCCGACATTCCTACATCCAGGAAGCTTCGCCTGCAATGGCTGGATAGCGTGAAACCGCTGCGTCGCTCCGAGGAGCCTACCCAGACGCCGCCATGTTCCTCGGGCGCCAAGCCGCGCCCCCCCAGGATTTGAATTAATAAATTGCAAGAAACAAAAGCAGTAACCCATTGACCTATTTACATTCTATGCACTTTGTAATTGTACTGAACTATTAACTTTTATCAAAGAACTGCATGCACCCTGCAAAGTATAGATTTGAGCAAAGATTAATGTTGCAAAAAGGATTAATTTAGGTAGAAATCTATTCTCATTATTAAAGAGAGCCCCCAACTATGGTGTTCCTTTTTAAATTCTGAGTTTGTGCTTCTCTAGACCAAGCAGTATTAAACTATTCTGCCTACCAGTATGGATGACATGTGGCTCCTACACCTTGTAGTCCTCTGTTTTATGTAACATTACCTATACGCTGAGTTACACACGTATGATTGATTGTCTTTGTGTAATGTGTGGTGATGCAAAGTGCTCTGACACCCTACTGGTATGAGTGGTGCTATATATGCATCTGAGAGAGAGTGGTTATGGAGACTTGGGCACTGTTAAAGGGTGGTGCTGAGGGAATCTGTGGTGGAGGTGGTCATCGGGGGCGCACAAACATTGTCGCACCGGGCGCCACCAGCTCTAAAGCCGGCCCTGCCCACAGTTGTGGGGTAGTCTCTGCATTCGGGGCAGAAATTCCCCAATAAGATTTCTCATAGCAGAGATTTCACCCCAAATGCAGAGACTCCCCCGCGACTGCGGGGATTCCGCCACGAGTGCGGAGGACGTTTGTGAATCAGGTCCGATGCTGTTCGACACACGGTGGTGCTGTGTAAGTAAGCAGGTCATTATTATTGGTTTGTCATTCACTCATCCTATTCTTGGGTCAAAGGAGACTATTAGGGCTAACAAGGAAGCTGAACATTGGAGAAGGACAACACACAGAGGTGTAGTATTCTTTACTACAGCAAGTGCGTGGTTCTGGAGCCCAGAGGTGTGCGGGCCACTGGACTTTACATTTGGTTGTGTTTTACTAAACACTCTTGCTACACCACTGACTCCATGTTTTAAGTGGTTGGCGCAGGACTGACTGGGGACACCAAAAGTAGAGGAGATGTGCTAGGACAGCAGATTCGTGTTTCCAAAAGAGGTGAACGCGATTGAAGTAGCGACTGTGCCACAGGAAACTAACACCTGCCCACAGCGACATCCAGACATTTCGGATGTTATGGAAACTAACCTAATGGGAAAATAGCATGCATGCTGTATTTAAAAACGCCATTACTTGCCGATTTGCCTACCGACAGGAACACTTGCTTGACTTTTCAGTGTGATGGAAACTAGAAATAGAAAATCAGCACTTTTTTCTGCAGTGCACATTGATATTTCAGCAATTAGCATTACAGGCTGCACTGCCAATCTCAGGGAGTCTATGATGTGAAAGTTTAGACACCTCTCTGCTGCTAAAGCTGGCATTCGCACAAGCAGCAGTAGAGTTGTTTTGACAATTTGACAGCTGCATAAGGCTCATTTTATAGATTTTCAAACTATGAATTCTGGTAATTAGTGTCTTGTTTATTTTCAAGATGGATTTATTAGTCTAACATTTCCAGAGTACCTGTAAACAATTGTTACATAATTAGAAGAGTTTTAAGAAGACATCCATAAATTTTGTGTATGATGAAACTTCGAAACCGGAAAATTATAGATGTTTCACTCTGCAATAATCGCCTGCTCTGTGAATCAGGTATTCCACTGCTAACAAAGAGGAAATACCTTGGCAACCTTCGCCTAGTTCGCTTTTTATCAATGTATAATAATACGCGCAGCTCTGGTTAAAATATCCAACTTTCATATGCATTGGAAATGCCGCCTAGTTCGGATTCTGAGGCCTACTGGTACTTCAAGCCACTACCAAGGGCTGCCATGTAAAGGGACACTAGGGTTTCTTTCAGAAATCAGAGGGTTTCCCATTACCACCCAACTCTAAATCAAGCATTTAGATATGACAGTCATCTAGAAAGGATGTCAGTTATTATAGAGCACTGCTTCCTACCCTAGCAACTGCACATAAACCATAAACAGGCCTGAGGACCAGAGGAAACCTCTAACACCCTTGACCAGACAGTTCTTGAAATATGTATTATGATGATGGTTGGAAAAGTCAATCACAGCACTGCAACATGTTACAAGCTGACTTGTGAAATGAAAAAAATAGGGCCTTCAAAATTGGTGGCAATGGAAAATCATTCTTTCCTGGAAGAAGTGATCAAACCAAAAGAAAATCCCAGATGGCATTTAACCACCTTATGCTTATTAGACAATAACTAGCGGATATTTCCCTTTGACTGGAGTTACTGATAAGCGCCTGGGGGCATCAGTAACTCTGAGGGTGAATTACTGTGGCATTCTGAGTTGTGCCAACAGGGCCCCCTATGAAATTCGGAATTACAGAGTGAATTGTGAATTCTGTACCTGATTCGCCTGGTGATGCCCCGTTGCCCACAGATGTTTACTGAGACATTTCATCTGCCTTCGGCAGCAGAAGTGTCGGAGTAAAGCACTGTGGGCCCGATTCACAGAACTAATCTGAGACAAAATCCTAAACTTACTACTTTTGGTATTCACAGAAGGCATTTAGTAGTAGTAAAGTTAGGATTTTGTCTTAGGTCTGTCTTAAGTCTGTCTTAAGTTTGTCTTAAGTCAAATTTAAGACAAAATCCTAACTTTACTACTACTAAGTGCCTTCTGTGAATACCAAAAGTAGTAAGTTTAGGATTTTGTCTCAGATTAGTTCTGTGAATCGGGTCCAGAGATCTGCAGAGTTACCCCGGATCTCATAATCCAGATGGGACATGAACACCAAATAATCACAGTCCAGACTTCGTCCCCTTTTTCATGTTCTCAGACGTCCGAGCGAACAAGCCAGCCTCATTCATTTGAATCTAAGGCTTAACGTGTTGTTGACTTTGGTAATTACTGATGTATTTTCTAGGGAAAATGAAGTTCATGTTATCCGCGTTTGTTTTTAAATTATTTATATATAGGTATTTTCTGGATCCTGCTGTACCTGTGAAGTATGATGAGAAGCCAAAAATCAACTGACTAACTAAATACAATTCTGCTTCAAACTGCTGTTTCGAAATGAAGACTTTCCCAAAATGGAGAGCTGAAACTTTTAACTTTATTGTGTGGTGAAGATATAAAGAATGTTAGCCTTAGATGTGGATTAAATTCCACGCGCACCCACATGAACATAACTTGATGTCTGTTATCAGTCGCTGCTCAGCGCTCACACCTCCTCTTCTTTATTTTCCCTTTGATAAAAAAGAATAATGGGCAGCACAAGATGTATTTATGACTAATGGTGAAAGATGCAATGGCAGGGAACACTTATTATATATTGTTTGCCATAACAAAAGAGCCTAATGCAAGTCCAACCTCCACGCCGTTACCTGTTCAAAAGAAATTTAATAGTAAACCATACATTCTACATATCCCATTTACACGCCAAGAGCACACTGTGTAGGCGCTTCAATACATTGTGCTTGTGATGCAGCACATAACGATACAGAGGACAAACAAGCGTATTAAACACAGCCACTGTACATTTTACGGAGTAATCTACTTTAATAAGAACTCCTGTTTTTATAAACTCTAATCTTGGGCTCTGGAGTAGTGTGCTACTCGTCGCAAAGCGCTTCAACGCCCCGTCAAGGGTACTGGGCGCTATAAAAATGCAATTTACAATTTACAGTCATGGGAACATTAACGGTCACGCACTCATGGTGTAATATGTTTTCAGAACTAGTGAAAAACAGGAGCTTAAGTGCACAACTGTTGCAAAGTCATCCTGTGCCCTGGGCACCCCCCAACTTTTTGCTGACTGTTACTGGTGGTAACTGACTCTGACTGACCCTGGGCTTTGCCTAACCAGGCCTAGGGCCAGTGCTATGCTGAAAACACTTAGAATACAGTGAAAACACCTACATACACTAGGGTACACTATGGGTTGGGGTACCCCTGTGATTGGCATGACCTACCCTATAAGACCCTAGTACATAATAGGGCAGGGGGATTACAACTACCTATCAGTCCCTAGTATATAGTAGGGCATGGCAGTTTAGAGGCCTGTAGCCTTTTCTGCACTTGCATGTGTGCACTGCTGAAGCCTGAGGTCAGTTTAAAAGCAGCCCTGGGTTCCATGACTGCTTTTAAAAAGTAAATTGTGCCCAAACTCGACTTTGGTGTTTGGGGCACTTAAGAATGGATAACCTACAATGTTTTGGCATATTAGGAGCCCCCAGGGTCTCCCCTAGGTGTCCCAGGGGTGGGGGGTCAGGTATTTATAAGGTGGACCCTTATAAAATGAATTGTATATGCTCTGGGTTAAGTGAAATTTCACATTTCACTCCCCACATTGTAAAAAAGTGCTGCCCAAATTCGACTTTGATGCTAGGAGCACTGTGGAGGGAGGATCTGCAATATTTCTACAGATTCAGAACCCCTAAAATCTCCCCTAGGTGGTCCATGGGGTTGGGGTCCTGTAGATATAGGCAGAGTACTTATAAAATATGTTTTTGTAAGTCCTGGTGCTGGAAAAATGGCCTACGTCATTATTCCCATTGCAAATCCCATGCCACATAGGTTAACATGGCAAGAAGTTATTCCTGACAGGAGAATGATAGAGCTTCCATTCAAAGACTTCCCAGAATGGTAGTGATAAATCCCACAATATGATATTGTTGAATTTCTCCTAAAATATACAGACAAGAAGTTATAAGACTTTCTTGTTTGTAGGTCCAGATTCAGCCTTCTAGTGGTCTGACCTGATTGGTCAGAGTTAAGTGGATTAGCCAGGCTGCCTTGAAGAGGTGATAAAGAGCCCCTGGGGTTAACCAGCTCTGCTAGGAGGGTAGTGTGCTGCTACACAGGAATGCCAGAGCAGGGGGAGGAGTCGTAAACCATGATCCTCAAAGGAAAGGGGAAGGCCTCAGTGTCAGTTACCACTCTACTCTTTTTACCCCAAGCCAGAGCTAGCATTAAGGAAGGAATGAGCAGATGCAAGGAGGAGAGTCTATGGAAATTAGCCATCCTAGGGGTGTGTTTAGCCAGCTCTTAACTCCCTACTGGCAAATCAGCCATTATGAATTTGGAAGATTTGATGCACTCTGGGACAAAATAATGCCACACTCTACAGAATGTGGTCATATTTTTGGGGAGTTACCCTGCCCCCATTGGTCAGGAGTGACCTCCTGCTTGACCCAGAGAACTTGGAATAAGTATCTGAGAGGGGCAGAGCCACTCAGATCTGCTGCTTGAAACTGAAGAAAGCAAGGCGTTGTGCCATGCTGAGAAGTTGTGCAATTTCTAAGTCCTGCCCTCTGAGGACTGCACCTTCTGGAACTACAGCCCTGTGGACTACCTTGCTGTGAAAAAGAGTAAAGAGTGGACTCTCTGCAAGCTACAGGTTAGCAGAGCTCACCTGGATCATCACCACCAAGAATCCGCAACCTGGAAAACTACCAGTGGATTTGTAAGGGTTTTGTCCTAGTGGATTGTGGGAACTGAAGTCCTCAACTTTCAAGAACCATCTTGGAGCTTCCAGACCCTTGGAGTGAGTTTGAGACACTTTGGGACCCTTTGGGGAACTTCAGGAAGAAGTTCAAGGAGTTTGGAGAACTTTGGAGCAACTTGTGAAAAAAGCGCCATAAGGGGAACGACTCAACCTGGTCAGCCAAGCCGCCTGCCTTCAACCGCGAGCCGGCCAAGCCATCCAGGTTCGTCCCGCTGAAAGCTCCGTAGGTCCGACTTCCAGAGTTTGACCGGGAGTAGAAGAAATCCGAGGCCGGCGAACCCTCACTGAATCCGGCCTGGTGAAGAGCATCAAGGGACCCCACGAGAAAAAGTTCCAGAAATGTTTCTAAGTCGGAAGGTAAAAACTGTGACCGGGACCAACCACGAGGGGTAGCCACTCAGGGCCCCATTGCGGTCGGCCTGAAACTTTGACTTTGAGCCGGTCTATCGCGACCAGATATCCCAATATGGTGCTATAGGTTTCTAAGTGCTATAAAGTGATACATCTTTAAAAATTCATTTCTCCGGCTCCCTACATTGGATTTTTGTTGTTTTGGTGTCATTTTAAAGATAAAAATATTTACTATTTTTATAAACTGGTGTTGGATTTTTATAATGCATTGTGTCTTAATTATTTACTGAATTGGTGTTTTTAAATGCTTTACATACCTGTCTTTGAAGTTAAGCCTGCCTGCTCGCAGCCAAGCTACCAAGGGTTGAGCATGGGAATAATTTTCTAAGACCTATGCTGAGTCCTATCATGTGTTAGTGGCCTTATTGCCTGTGGCAGATATACATTTGCCCCTACTAATAATCCATTTCCAACAACAACTCTCCGCGGTCATTCTAGTAATAATGGAAACCGCAAATATTCAGGTTGGTCCACTATTGAAATTGGGAACCACGTCTTTGTAGCCGGGGATCTATTTACACTGCTTTGAGAAGAGCAATAGCATGCGACCGAGGACTGTGTTTGATGACCAATATCAGAAAACACGCAATGGGAAGAAATTGAGAGTTTCAGAATCAGTGTCAAATAAGGGCCTGAGTCGGGTCCCTTCAGTGGCGCACTCGCCACCTGCACTACATGTTCAAATTCGGCTGATGTCATGTTGTTTGGACTTAGTAGAAACTGCACTGTGTTTAAACTTTCTGTCTGCCTGTCAGCAGGTCCTCCAATGATGAGCACAAACTGTCAGTACACATCAGAAATGGCATAGCATTACTAATAGATAATCTGCCATGTTTAGAGCGAAATGTTTGACAGAATGTTTGCAGAAAATGTTCCCTGGAAATTGTCAGACAGAAAAAAATTAAAACATTGCCAAATAAACAGCACCTTCCAATGAGATATGCACAAAATGGCAGCTGCCCCCCACCTCTTGTTGTGACCAATACACAGCTGCCGGAGCGAGAGGACAGACAAGAACAACAACCAGACTGTGAGCCTTCATAAATTAAATGTGTACTCTGAAAGTCCTGGTTGGGGCATGACACCTAAATGCCACCGTAATATGTGTCTAATGTAAAAAAAAAAGATTGCCCATCGCCTCAAATGACCCTATTGCAGGTGTGGGGCCACCAGCCATTCTGGCATTGATAAGAAACTGCACTTTTCATGCTTCAATATTTGAGACCATATCTACAATGTAGCAAGGAGGGGCTTCACAAGGCAACAGACTAAAGTATAGAAAGTCAGGACTAGCTAAAAGTGCTACAGAGATCATGGGGCCACTTATGAGTGGAAACTGATCAGAAAATACCAACGACCCAATGCACATGAGACATCACTGTACCAACGAAGGTGAACACACTAAACATGTATCAAGATATCAGCCCCACATAATAACATCAGTGCAGTCAACCAGCATGAATCATACACACACAGGGAAATTGGAAATGGGTTACATATATTGCAAAATATGATTCTAATTGGCATACATTTGAAATCAAACTTGAACAAATGTGTGTGGAGGTACTAGAAATGAACAAGCCCAACAAAGCAAGTAAGAGCCAGTGTAGATTTGCATTTGCTTATGTTTGAAATGTATGTATGTCATGTGTAAATGTATGTGCTACTCAGAGAAGCAAAGTGCAAGAAAATGGGCAGGAATTTGGGAGCTAGCTGAATTTTCCTCAAAAATGAGCTGGCTGATTTATCCTTCACCAAACCTAGGTCCTCATTTATGAAAAGTGAGGCATCGCTGGGCAAAAACAGCGATGCCTCACTTTTCATAGCGCCATCCTTATGACACCATGGAGGCACCGTATTTACTATACGGCGCTCCATGGCACAAGGATTTATGGATACATCAGGAATCCTGAAGTATCTGGTTGCACAAAAATGATGCATTGCTGGAGTGTGTCAGATAACTGACGCAACTCCAGCAATGTGTCATTACACATGTGCGAGTCCCATGTGAAAAGTCCTGCATCACTCCTTACACCTGCTTGAAGCAAGCGTAAGAATTGTGACGCAGTGAAGTCGTAGAAGTTGTGCTGTGAAATCTCATAAATTTCACTGTACCACTTCTACGAGGCTTTTTCATGGGGGAACGCCCACCCTGCACACATTATACCTGACGCAGGTATAATGTAGCGCAGGCCTTTACAAAGTGGTGCATCTGCCTAGATGCGTCACTTTGTAAATAGGGCGCAGTGTGGTATATTGATTACGCCACCGCAGCATCACAAAAAAGTGCTGCAACGGCAGCGCATGCCCCTTCATAAATATGGGCCCTAGTTGCTGCATTAAAGCACCACTGCACACCAGGGCAGCAGTTGGAGCACACCTCTTCCACTTGCCTGTGGAGAACAGAAATGCACTCCATGGTCATCACCTGCATTTCGTGCAGGTTTTGCATGCTTCTCTGTGTGACTAGAACAAGGAGTGCCATTTCAGAAATCTACCTAAAGTTATAACCAATTCTCAAGCAAATCCAACAGTACCCGGTAAAACATAAAATGAAATGCATAAGGGTGGACAAGACAAGCAGGACTAAAAGTTTCCTCTTTACTTTACATGAATCTGATAGTACTGTACACCCTCACCATCAGGGATGACTCAGTACTTTGGGCTGGCCGGAACCCTACCTGACATGTTCTTGCTAATTGGTATTTCATAATATGGGCTTGAAAGAGCGAAATAACGACCTTGCCCACGTTAGCTGGAAAAGTGAGTCTTCTAATTCAGTATGTGGTTTGTAAGGTTTGCAGAAGACAAATTTAATTCCCTGAACCTAAGAGTACTGAGCATATGTTAGAGAGGAGGAGGATGGTAGCCCTCCTCCAAAGATGCATGTTCACGGAGTGGCTGTGGACATTTTGTAGACTTGGTAGGATGGACTGAAGTCACAGCAACTCAAAGATTAGTAGTTTTTGCTGAAGACTATGAGTGACCTGCTCAGTCCTTTCCATACATTAGTAAAAAATGACTCTATACCACGTTAACGTTATTTTAAAATATATTATACTACTAGCAAGACATTCTGGCATCTTGACCCTAGTATAAGGTTGCTAGACATTCTGCCAGGAGACCATTCTAAAATAGCTTTTATAATATTCATAATAATTACGTTCCTTACTGCCTTTTCCTTTAGATTTTAAGTTTGTGAATTCCTAAAGCACCAAGAAGTATCTTTGTATAAGCACTCTACACATAAATTCTGTCATAACACAATATATTTGCCGCAACAGAATGTGCCTATTTCTAAATTGCCTATTTGTCTAACGGTCTATTTGATTTCCATGAAATGACTTCACTGTGTGGGGGGGAAGGGGAGTTTTTCAAATCAGGGATTCAAATGCATTGGGCACTGTAAGAAACTGTGTTACTGGTTGATGGGGGTAAAACCCTACTCAAGCAGCAACCACAATCAAGGTCATAGTGAAGTCACAAGCAAACCCCAAATTAACCTGTGCTCAAACCTCTGGTAGCTTGGCAGAAAGCAGTCAGGCTTAACTTAGAGGCAATGTGTAAAGTATTTATGCAGTAGTACACTTACAAGTAATAAAGTGAAAACACAACACAAGAAAAATCCCACACCAATTTCGAAAAAATAGAGTAGATTTAAATAAATAAATAAGACTAAATAACAAAAATCCAATCAGTAGAAACGGAGATATGCAAGTTTAAACGTTTAAGTGAATATAGCACCAAAACATGCAAAATGCCAACTGTGGCTATCTGGTTGCAATAGACCGGGACAAAGTCACAAGTTAAGGCTGACTGCGATGAAGTTGGGGCTGGCTACAGAGACCCAGCTATACCCGCTGAACAAGAGTACCTTAAGTGGTAGTTGTGAACAGTTGCTGAGTCCCGCATCGATGATGCGTCACACAGCCGAGGTGATGGGAGGCCCTGGTAGAAGATGCGTTGTGCAGCATCAGCTCCGAGGAGCTGAGAGGCTACAATACAAGGTCCTGCATCATCATCAAGGAGGCCGTCGAAGAGGGGGCTTGGAATGTGTCCTGCATCGTGGATGCGTCGCACCCAGGCTGGTTCTGGAGAAGCTGCAGGGCTTGCGATGTGGTGTCCTGTTTAGTAGTTGGGGCTGCCATCGATGAGAGACTTGCAATGCTAGGGCTGCATCAGGGATGCGTTGCATAGCCGCAGTTCAGATGGCGCTGTAATGTGAAGGCTGTGCGATGGGAAAGTCCACTCAGAGGAGGAGATGCGTTAGTTCTGCTGGATTCACAGATGGGCTGGAAAGCACCTTCAGGCCCACTTCCAAGGATACAGGACTGGAGCGGCGGCCCCACTGGGAAGAGTTGGACTCGAAGATAGCAGAGTCCAGGTGCAGGGTTCAAGGTTATTGGAGTCTGCTGTTGCTGAGGCTCTAGTCAGAAGGCCAGTCAACTAGCCCTTGGAGCCACTCTGGGATTCTGGGTTCAACAGATGCAGGCCCAGCCCTTCTCACAGAGTCAAGAGGGCAGCAGGTTAGCACAGCAGGGTAGTAGTCAGTCAGAGCCGCAGTCCAGCAGAGTGTCAGGACTTTCAGCAGCACAGCATTCCTTCTTGCAGAGTCCACAGCTCCAGATGGGTAGTGAAGAGTTGGAGTCTGAGGTCCAATATTTATACCTGGGGCCCACTTTGAAGTGGGAAGCTTCAAGAGGTTTTCACCCCTTTGAGGTGTCAGACACTTCCTTCTTCCCTGCTCTGGCCCCACCTTGCCTTGGGTCACAATAGACTAGTGACAATCCCTTTGTGAGAGTGCTCAGATGTGATGTGCAAGTGTGGTAGGTGACAGCATGGATACCGTGCTCGCTATGCCACTGGATTCAAGCTAGCCTGGCTGATGAGGGGTGATAACCCAAAACCAGTCACAGGATGCTTATTTCTGGTCCGGGGAGGACCTGGCCTGGCAGTTGGGGCTGGATTGTTCCCATGGGGAGCATGGGATATGCATATGGCTGGATCCAAACTGGAATGGCGTGGCGAGCAAAAAAATGATGGATTTAACCCAGTTCTGTGACGGGGTGAATGTTTGATTTGTTCATCATTCCATCCATCATCTGTTCTTTTTGCATCTGCCACCCTCAGCGGGAAGAGTATGCCGAGACGTGGTTCCCCGTGCTCGCTCTGCCAACATATTCAAGCTAGCCTGGCTGATATGGGGGTGATACCGCAAAACCAGTCCCAAGTTGCTTGTTTCTGGTCCAGGGAGAGCCTGGCCTGGCAGTTTGGGCTGGACTGTTACAATGGGGAGCAGGGTCAAGACTGATTTGCAGATGGCTGGGTCAAATCTGAAATGGTGTGGCAAGCAAAAAAAAAACAATGGATTTAACCCAGATCGGTGACTGGGGGTGAATGTTTGATTTGTTCTTCATTCTGTCCATCATCTGTTCTTTTTGCTAGGGGGAGTACCACGTCGAGGATACCAGGTTTAACAGGGACTATGTGAAAGTCACTTATAAATGTGATGTCCCAGGGATACACGTTGTGGACCATAAAAAAGAAAATGTGATGGAAATGACAAAAACACAAACAAATCAAGTACTGAAATGTGATTGAAATCCACAACATGAAAACATGAAGCAGATAGAAGACAGACAGAGCAGAGGAAACAATGAGAGCCTTCTTGAGCAATGCTTAGTAAAGGGAGTGCAAAAAAACTAAACTTAGATGATGGTCAGGTGCGGCGTGATCTTCTTTTCACCATCACACTTCTAATACATTGACACAAAGTTGCAATTTTATAACCTCAAAACATCCACTTATTTAATATCAGTGAATCTACAGAAAAAGATCTTTAAAAGAAAATATTGGTACAGAATATATACAAAACCCAAAACCCAAACAGGTGATGAACCGAGTGCTCAGTATTCAGGGACAACATTCTGCCCCAAACTTTAAAAGGGAAATACCTCAGGTGGCCTTGTAGATTCACTTCTGCTCCTTCTGGAGTTGCTAATTTTGTACGTTTTTTTATTGGAATGTCTTCTGCTGAGCATCTAGTCTGAGGCTGACAGTCTGGATTAGGCTGCCTACTACTAATCCGGGCTCTAACAGCAACCACTTTACATCAGAACTAATGATTCACTCGATTCACTCTCTAACCATTAGTCCAACTACTGTGGGATCAGACATATTATATGAAATGTGTCATTGTCAAGAAACTGGCACTAGTGTTTTAATAGGATTGCATCCATGGAACAATGCAGCAGATGAAACCACCATGGTCATGTTGCAATGAGCTTTATAGACTATGAGCTAATGGTCATGGACAATTGGTTGGGCAATAGATATTAGATATAAGGGTTCATTTATGGTCGCCCGTATTGTACCAGGAGGTGGGGGCAGGACTACATGTCCCAGCAACACCAGCGGCCAGGGACAATGCTGCCGACACACCAGTCACTTTGCGCCGGGAGGAGCTTACTTCAGCGGCCAGGGGCTGCCGCTGCGCAGGACGCATGTGGGACGCACCCAGGCACATGCCCGGGCAAAGACCGGGCCAAGACCGGCCCGTCTTAGCCTGTCTGAGACCAGAAGAGGCTGGGCTGGGCCCTCTCTCTCGGTTTTTCTTTTCTAGCTCGCCATAACAAGGTTAATCCTATGGGTTTGACACATTCCACAGCCACAAACCAACATACCCAGGATTAAAATGAGGGCTGTACCTGGCAGTACAGGTGCGAAAAGACGACAACTGCGGATAGTAAGTGGCCTGCTGTTTTAACTTTCTTTGTATTTTGCATTCCACTTCTTATTGTCTGTTTTTTCTAACTTTAACCACTAGCCTAGTTGTGTCTGTGCTGAACAATATCGGAGAGGGGCCCTATCAAACTTTTTGCAATTGACAAAAAGTGCCTCCTTGTTGCCCCTGCAAGCTGCAGGCACAGAAATGGGAGCTGCAACTAGACCACACACACGAAAGGGAGGCGAGAGTAAAACCAATAAATCCAAACAAATGACAAGGGTAAGGGTAAAATGCAAAAAGTCCACCTGTAAGTTCGGAAACACTGAGTAAGCAGGCCCTGGATAATGGATATAGCTCACAACTGGGTACGGTATGTCCACCATGGGTGGCCACCCTGATGGAGGATCTATGGGGCCAGAATAGAACCATCATCAAGAAGGAGCTTGGCCCCTTGGTAGCCCACCTTGACAAGATGACCAATCTGTGTGGAAGCAGGGATGGAAAAGTTGGCGAAAGGCACTTTCTGACCAGAGTAAGAGGAATTGACTCTTCCTGTCAGACTGATAATGTTGGCGCAAAGGACTTAGAAAGGCCCAACATACCCCCAGGGTAAGAACCTATCTCGGTCCTAGCTGAAGGTAGAACGAACTGTGAAGTCAAGCGGGGGGAGTTGGCATCAGTAAACAAGGTCATTATGAAGAATAGCATGAACAATAACGGGCCCCAGAACCAAGGGGATGGGGACGGGCCTGGGAATATTTCTAGGGGTAGGGATCCAAGGGGCGACCTGCCAACATTAAACCTCTCTCCAGAATCATCCCCGTATGTCATTCTATTGGCAGGTGTGCCCGAAACCAGAGAGGGACAAAGGGAAACCCAGTTAGAACTAAAGAACAAATGTCTGTTTTGGCTGGCCAGACATCGCCAGTTTGCGTACAAGAATGCAGGAGAAATCCTCATGACCCGTAGGGTTAGTTGGGTGGGCAATAGATCAAAAGAGCTTGGTGGGGATTGTGTAGTAATCAACTTTAAAAACCCCATGACGGTACAGCATCTTCTGCTAATGAATTGTTTTGTCCAAGATTCAGGCACGATGATTAGACCCCTTCCGCTCACGTATTTCTATATACCAAGCCCAATGATTAAAACCAGGGTAGACAAAAGACCAACACAGGATGAGTGGAACCAAAATCATCCACAACCGGGCCAGTGGCACCAACAACTGAGACCCCTATTATTTAATGTAGCTGTGGCAAATATATTTGGGGTCATGGAAGAGGTAGATTGACTCACATCAAAACATAATCCTGACCAGGTGACCATCCAGCAAAGGGATCAATTGGAGAGGGATGTACTGTATAGCACAAAGTACAAAATGGGTATCATACCTGGGGTAGGGATGGAAAAAGTGAAGGTGCAAATGGAAAAGATCTCAAGTGACTGGGATAAGGGAGCCACATTGGAAGGGCCTAGGGCTACGAGACTGAACCCCAATGACAATCCTATGAATGTAGATCCCCAAGCCCAGACCAACACACTAGGAGCATCAGAAATCCCAAGCCTTGAAATTAATAGGGTGTCCCAGGAGGGAGTTTTAATTAGGCCAATGGGGAAGGGCCCCGATGATCACATCAGGGAAGAACCAATACCCAATATTGACATCCATGCTGGCACTCTAGTTAGACGTGATGTAACAAATAAGCTGAGGATATTATCCTGGAACGTCGTGGGCCTTAAAAGTAAACTGGGCTGCCCCAATTTTGGGGCTTTCATAGACCACTTTGACATATGTATGTTTCAGGAAACATGGGCAATAGAGGAGGAGTCATGCATGGGGTTTGATGCGCATAGAATAGCTGCCACCTCAAGGGGAAAGGGCAGGCCTTCTGGGGGGCTATGTATTTGGGTAGGTTCTCATCTAGGTTGTACGGCTAAACAGCTGGAGTCCTCTTCTGATGACATCTAGTGTGTTTTTCTTACTCATACATCAAACATCAAATTAGCATTGGTTAACGTCTACTCTAGGCCCGTGAGGCCCAGCCAAGAATCCCTGACCCTAGACCAACTAGGCCGATTTATTTCTACCCTTACTAAAAATACTCAGGTGGTTATAGGGGGTGATTTCAACTGTCAATTTGAGCCCTTGAATAACTTCAATGGAACATCACCCTCTGAAGAAGATTTGCTATGGGCAATCCCCAAGATAAACATCCCTCCAATTAAGGCATGGACACCACTGGCTCTCCAGATTAAGTCGCTTGTAACGGCTGTGTTAAATCCGACTCCCCGGGGAAGCAAAACTTTTAATAGGGCTGGCCATTCCTCCATTCTAGACTACATCCTGGTAGAAACCAGGATGTGGGGAAGGGTTGTTGAATTTGCTGTCTTGGCTCGACGCGACAGCGACCACAATGCTCTGACTGTGGAGCTGGAGTTGCTCGTTCCTGGGCAAAACATCGACCCCAATATGCCAGCAGATGGTAGACTACTACTTACCAACGATAGGAGAAAAATAAGATGGGCGGCGATTGAGCAATAGCCTGAAAGATTGGCCTTCTTTTATGAAACTATTACACTGGCTCTACTAGAATTAGAACAGTTTTTAACCGCTGATGGTACCATTATCTCTCTAATCGGAGTTGCTAAGATACATGAGGCACTGGCAGCCAGCCTGGTGGATATATAGTGGCCAGTAGGTTTTAATGAGGGGGAGCCAAAGATGAAACGGTCTTGGTTTGATGGCAGCTGCCGGAAGGCTAAGAGGGCTCTGATAGAGGCCATCAAAACTAAGAACAGAATTCAAGTTTTAAAAAATGAGGGCATCTTATAGAGACTGTATCACTCTTGCAAAAGAAACATGGGAAATGGACCAATGGGTTTCTCTGAAACAGGCTCTAACAGTCAATGACATGAAAGCATTTTTTAATATAATTAGCACAGGCTGTAGAGATGGGAAGCAGGCTATAGAGCCCAACATAGCGGCTGACAGCTGGAAAGAACATTTCCAGGCCCTATATTCTCTGCAGGAGGCTGAGACTAGTACCCAGGCATTAGCATTGAAGCCATTACAAAACCTTTATCCAAAGGCCCCCTTGCTGACTTTGACTCAAGTATTCAGTGCTATAAGTAAAATAGCTCCTTGCAAAGCTCCAGGATTGGATAAGATACCAGGGGACCTTTTTCGCGCTGAGACAAAAATCTGGGGGCCATATTTATGGGTGCTATTCAATGCCATACTGCAAGGGATGACAATCCCAGCAACATGGGCTGGAGCAGAGATTTTTCCAGTGTATAAAAAAGGGTCTCCACTATTGCCTATTAACTATAGACCTATCAGTCTAATTGACGTAACCTAAAAAGATTTTGCCCGGGTAATGTTGGATCACCTTCAGACTTGGATGGAAGAACACAAAGTTATGAGCCCATTCCAAGCCGGCTTTAGGAAAAAAATATCCACTATTGACCAAATATTTAGGCTCCAACTCCTCTACTGGAAAATGGTGTGTGTGGAGGGTGGTAGCCTCTATTTGGTCTTTGCGGATTTAAAAACTGCTTTTGATTTGGTGCCAAGGGATGTACTCTGGATAGTATTGAGTGATCTAGGGGTTCCCCATTACCTTCTGAACATGCTAAAGAGACTACATGAAGGCAATTATGCCCAAATTAGGTATGGGAAGCACGGGGAACTCACCACACCTATTTCAGTTAACAGAGGAGTCATGCAAGGTTGTGTGCTTTCCCCTACTCTGTTTTCTTTATACATCAATGCATTGGTTGATGTCCTGAATGGGATGAAAGACATAGACGCTCCGAAGTTAGTGCATAGAAAAGTGCCGGCATTGATGTTTGTTGATGACACTCTCTTGCTCTCCAAGTTACCGATGGGCATCCAGAGGATCCTTGATGGCTTTGGCGCATTTGCCGAAGTAGGGGGCTGGAGATTAATGTACAGAAGATGAAATAAGTGGTCTTCAACCCAGCTAGCTAGACCCGTCCCAAACCCCACATGAATGGCATCCAACTTGAGAGGTTACCGGTTTTTGATTATTTAGGTCTTACTCTAACGGACAAAATAGACTGGGGGTCACAAATAGACAAATCAAGTCTTAAGTTAGCGCAGACAGCAGGAGGGCCAGCTAAGCTATACAGGAATTCATCTTACAAACCCGTAGGACCAGTCATGGAGATTAATAAAACTCAACTATAGGGTGCTGTTATGTATTGGGCTGAACTCTGGGGGCACTGTCATCTAAAAACATCCTCAAGTCCGAGAATAACTTTATTAGGCAGTTATTTTGCCTCCCTTGAGCTCCCCAGTCACTCCATTGCGCTTGGACCTAGGGGTGAGACCGATTGCTGAGGAAACTGGTTGTAGACCCTAAACATTTTGGCGGCGACTCTGGGCGACTCCTGAACTGGCTGAATACAGGACAGAGCTAAAGGAGGTTCTGGGTCTTCCGCGTATAGAAAAACTGGCAAGGTTTGCACACATTAAAGAAGGTCTTTGTAGCATAGGTAGAGAGAGACTATGGAGCAACCCAGAGGGCCTGCCCTGCAACATCTTGCAATCAACTAGTCAAGAGTTACAGGGGGGGAAACTCACCCAATTATATGAGATCTCAGCCACTGGTTCTCTGACAGTTAACTTTTTAAAAATAAAGGATAACCATAATTTAGAGGCCTGTTTGGATGAAATACAACCATCATTAGCCAGAAAACTATATATACAATTTAGGCACAGGTCTCTTCCTCTGCGTGCATTTTCCAACAAGTGGGCTGGTAGTCCTACCCTACGGTGCCCAGCGTGCAGTAGTGAAGAGGAGACCGAACTCCATGTATTTTGTTTCTGTCCCGGATATAAAAAAGCTAGGCAAAGATGGTTGGCACAATTGTGCAGGAACCTAGGTTTCAGGCCTATGAAGAAGCATTCAGACTCCTGAAATACAACACCCAAATGTCAATTGTATTTGCTGGGTCACGTTTTTTAACCTCCATGTAGTGGGTGCATAAGTCATTTTTAGAAATCAACAATAGATTTATTGTCAACTGATTTTCTACCTGTTATTTGTTTTTTTACAATTTTATTACACTTTTAGATGGGTTTTAGCTTTTTAATCTGTTCTATGTATCGTATCATCATTGTAATTGCACTTTTATGGTCCACGGGCCAAAATAAAGTATACAAATGGAATGGAAGGAAAGCCCCGCAGTTAATTTGTGGAGCTGTCCCCCAGCTAAACTTGTTCCTCTGTCCCGTTTAGAGACGGTCGAAATTCTGATTGTGAGCTTTAACCAGTGCACAATCATTGCGGGCAGTCCATCCACCACAGGGTCGCTTGGTTTAATGCATAGGAAGGTCTGCCATATTTATAGCAGTCATTCTTATACAGATTTTCCCTGCAGGGAAAATCAACAATGACCAGCATTCACAGAGAGAAAATTTACTGCGTGCCGGGGTCATTGTTTTCTCGATTTCAGAAACAAACACCACACATGAGGGAGTTTGGATCTGAAATATAAAAAAAGTGGAATGTGCCACACTTACAATGTGGCACATTATGCATTCAGTTTTTATGAAAGTGCCTTCACTGGTGTGGCAGAAAGTTTTCATCAAAATGATCACCACCAGGGAGACAGGGACATCACAGTACCATGGACAAACCTTCTCTGGAAGGTGGAGGAAGGACCTTCACTGACCTTCAAGTAAGCGAAACACCCGCGGCGGTATAAATGACCCTTATAGTGTCTTCTGCTACGGAGATTAGAAACTGCCTGATGAACCCTATTGATGCCCAGATGTTTCATGCTGGTAAATTATTCCTACTGTTAAGATTGTATAAAGAGTATCAGTTCAGCAGCAATGAATACTATTTGCAACTGATACTACAAGACGTATCGTCCTGTGATTTTTCTGTTGCAAATACTGTCGCTGAGACAAAGTGATGAACACTACTGTACATGATCGGACCAATTGTGCGGTTGAGCAATTGTGGCAACCCTTCCATTGGTTTCCAGGGAAATATACAGGTGGGTTGATTCTTCTGGGCTCAGAATGCAAGTTGTGTGGTGCCACACTGATTGATCTGGAAAATTGAAATAGTTCACGGTAGAGGGGATATGTCCATTTGTGTCTGTAAGATGACTGGGGGATGATAAAAATTGCCTCGAAGGAAAGGTAAAATAACCAGATAATATCTTATTGAAAGGTGAAGGTGATTACAACAGTGACTTGCACAGTGATTTACAAGAATCTCAAGAGCAAACCCATTCAGCTACATGTAAAACCAGGCAAACACTAAGGGGCATATTAGCAAGGGCTTGCGATAATATTATCGCCGCTTTAGCGTCCGTTTTCGGACGAAAAGCGGCGATAATATTATCGCTCTATCTACAAGGACACGCTAGCGCGTGTTTCCTTGCATTAGAGCCCGGTTTCATGCCGCCTCGCCTCGCATCCCTAATGAGATGCAAGGTGGGCGTGCCTCGTGAAACTTCATTGTGGAATATCGCTAACGGGGCTTCGCGATATTTACAACGAAGCCCCGTCCGGCATAGCGATATTCATTTCAGCGCTAACTCGCCCTTAACGCTGCTTCCAGACGTCTGCAAAAACCGGTGTTGTGTATGTTTTACATTGGTGGTGGATTATGCTGATACGACCACATGGTCGTATCAGCAAGATTATCGCCGTATTCATGAGTTCAACGCTTGTTTTCAGGCGATGTTGTTGCCATTTCCCCCCCATCGCTGGAAATTTATCGCCCTGGAGAAACGCGTTGTAAATAACGCGCTAACCGGGTGATAAATTTCAGCGATAGACGGCGATAAATACAAAAGCGCTAAGCGCGCTTTGCGATATTTATCGCCGTCTATTGTTGATATGCCCCTTAGTACCTCTATGGTGACACTTGAATATAAACTAACCCTGGGCAAAGCACTACGCTACGCTCGCGTAGTTTGCGAAGTTTGCGCTACTTCGCACAACGCGAATTGCACGTAGCACAGTGCAAACACGCGTAGCGTAGTGCAGCGGTCATTTTTTGCTTGCTCGCGGTCCTCAACGTCAAGTTGGCGACCACGAGCAAGCAAAATGACATCCCGGCGAGACTTTTTCCTTGTTCGCGATCAGCAACATCAAGTTGCCGATCGCGAGCGTGGAAAATAAACCTCCCGGCGAGATTCTCAACGCGGGGAGGTCAGGTTTCTCATTGCGAGTGGTCGCGTATGCTCGCGACCGCTCGCGATGAGAAACTACCAGTCAGCGTTGAGAAAGCTGCCGCTCGAGTAAAAATCTACTCGAGCGGCAGTAAAAGACAGCTCGCACTGTGCAAGATGCCGTTTTCAATGATTGCACAGTGCGGACAAGCATCCGGCACTGTGCAATCATTGCGAACAGCGCACTACGCAGTTCGCGTAGTGCTACGTGTAGCTCGCGTAGTGCGAACTGCACTTTGCGTAGCTTCGCGTAGCGCTACTTCGCGAACTACGCCCAGGCTTAATATAAACACAGAAATCAAAACCTTGAAATGTCTTTCCTACAGTGGAGGGTGAGGTGCATGTGCACACATATACACAGCACATGCGTACCGCATGTACCATGCTCACATTGGTTTGGGTGGAAGGCTGTCATGACCAGATTCTCACATGAGACCAACTCCAATGACGAAGCAGTGCTAAGAGATCATGTAAATGGCATACTCTGCTCCACATAAAATCCTTATAACATAACATAGTCTCAAATCTTAAAACTACACTGCTTTATGGATTGATGAGTTTTTGTTTCTATTCCTTAAACTTGATCAACATCTTTCACCTACATTAAGATTGAAAGGAAAGCTCACTGCTGATGGGATGATACTAAGGGCCTGATTACAAGTATAGGTGCTTTTTATCACCCCAGGCAAATAGCAATACCGCGGGATTCTTTATTTACCAGGGGCGATAAATAGCACCTATTACGAGTTTCTGGGGAATAACATGCGGATTTTGTTGTTTAACGCACCAAAATCCGCATAGTATGATGAATACCATATTATTTTCCCTGTTCCATTTCGGCAGGTTTGACCAGCCGAAATGTAACGAATGTCGAGGTGAGGTATTTAATGCATCCAATAATGATCAGATATGTTAAATACCTTCAAACTCGTAATTGCGACCCATGTGTTAACACCGGTTTACACATGGGTCGGAATTAAACAAGCAACTTGGAATCAGGGTCAAACAGGTACATGCATCAACCATTTTTGCGAGTGCAAACGGTGCGATTCGCAAAAATCGGTCGTTTGCGCCCGCAAAAAGGGCATTTGCGATGCATGAAGGGTCAAGGCACTCGCAATTTGAGAATTTGCAATTAATTGCGAGTTCTCAAATTGCGATTGCATTTAAGGAATCGCATTTTGCGATTCCTTAAATGCAATGCAAGAACCACTTTGAAGTAGCGATTTCGCTACTAGGGGGCGCAAATTACCATGAAGTTGAACTTCATGGTAATTTGCAAAAACTTTGAAAAATGCACTAAAGTGCATTTTTCAAAGTTGTAGGTTACACACACACACGTACAACATTTGTGCACAGATCAATTTCAGGGGTGCAGCAGGGTGTCCTTTTGACACCCTTGCACCCTTGAAATTGCATGCGCAATTTGCGAGTACCAATTGGTACTCGCAAATTGAGCATGCAATTTCCCATTCATTCCTATGGGCCTCTAGGCCCATAGGAATGAATGGGAAGCCATTCCTTATTTGCGACTCGCAATTTGCGAGTCGCAAATAAGGAATGTGTAGATGATTCCTACAAGCATAGGCTTTTGCAGTCCTTAATTGCGATTCCTTAATAATCGCAATTAAGGACTCGCAAAATCCTACCTTGATGCATGTGCCTGAAAGTGTTTTTCGAAAATTCTAGGAGGCAGCAAGGCTGTGTGAGTACCTATAAGTAAGTCAGCTCAGTCCTGGTTTCATCAAAATCGGGCAATTGACTGACTAGCAGGTGGTGGTGAGGACCACCGGTGTCGTTCAATCTAGGAGCAGCTCCAAGGTGGGTGCCAGGGTAGACTCTGGTGTCAAGATGCTGGCTGCAGTCCATTAAGGGACCAGCTCTGTGCAATATTGGGACACATGGCTTTTCTATGGAGTAAACAGACTACGTGGAGATTTAGGGAGTGTAATAGGGGAAGCTGTGGGTTTTAGTATGGTTCTCTTGTTTCTTGAACCGTAGTTTTGAAAAGTGAGGAAGAACAAAACTATTGTTGACTATCATACCCTGCTTGTTGTGTGAGAAACAACCTGATTGATTTACCACACTCACAGCACATTATGACGAGCGTCTGGAAACCAACGATAAAGACAATCATGCATGCCAGATATGATACTCACAGACAATCATGCATGCCAGATATGATACTCACAGACAATCATGCATGCCAGATATGATACTCTCAGACAATCATGCTACTAACTTTATCCTGCCACCACCCTAACTAAAATGGCAATGATCCCAGCCCCCATGGATCCTTGTTCAATGCTCTTTTTCATTTCATTTCTTTACGTTCCTTGTCTAGAACTTAGTTGACATTTTTAGCTATACAATGAAGTGATAGCATAGAGAATGCGTTCCCTAACAAAAGTAGCATGAAAGACAGACAATGGCAGAGGCGATGTAATAATGGTGAAGTCATCTACGCAGCCTGAAATCTTTCACCCAAGAGTGAGTTATTTTTCTTGTGAGGGAGTTGAATGCTTGTGAATTGAACCGGATCTGGGATTATAATGTATGCGTTTCTTTCTCGAAAAGTAAACCTCTGTACAAAAAAATACGGCCACGTCCAGGGTGCCGTTTTATCATCGAGGCAGTGTTGGCCTTTTGCCGTGCAGACCGTCACAGCCAGAATCGAATGGACAGTGCGTCCCTTTCTCTTTAAAGCTCCTGCACAGAAGAAACAAGTTCTGCCCCGGTGGAATAGGAAAGGAAGACCTTTGAATGTACAATACCACACAGGGCAGGTCTCCCTAGAGTGACAGGCACGTTTTAACAAGCAGCGAGGATCACAAGAAGAACCAAACCGAATCGGATGGATCCCTGAAAGGGAAGGATCTATAAAATACTCTTCCAATTTGGGCAACACGTGGGCACAATCGCCGGCCGTTCAATACACTTCAATGCAGCGGCCATTTGACAGATGTTCCCGCGCTCTGTCTTTCAATTTGCGGTACTACAATACTACTTTTTCCACAGCAGCATCCTCGCCATGAGAGTTGCTAAGCAATAATGCAGGCAGGGTCTCGGCAGCCATCAGACGAATGATAGATTCCTTCGCTCGTTGCTACATCTTAAAACTGAGCAGTGTGTCTGTCACTCAGGGAAGCATCAGAAAATGGTGGGTGTGGAAGAAAGGCGCCGTGCTCCTGACAGCTCGGGAACAGGACGGCTGCTTACTAAATGACTGCTCCTTTACAGAAATAGGAGCGAATTGCATATAAGTACTCACTACAAAAGGCGAAATATGTGTCACAAAAAATGCAAAACGGAGAAGAGGAAGAAAAAAGAAAGAAATGGAAACGAAGAAGAGATAAGGAAAATAGGAAAGGAAACGTCTCGTAATGAAGTCTAAAAACACGCGTGTTCTTCTCCTTACCAGTCCTCTAGCTGTGACGATTTGCACTCGGTAAAATATAAACCCAATTAATTTGCCTCATTATTCGATTGCACTGTTAGCTTAATCGATCAACTAATGTTTATGCCTGTCTGGTTTAATGGATATGCCTCACATCCTAATGTACTCCGGCTTTTTCCCAACACAGCAACAATGCCTACATCTGAGCTTCGCCTAACACCATAGTTTCAATATTTATGTGCCAGTTCTAAAGTTAGTTATTTGTGCTACTCCGGTGTACGCCAAGAATGTGCTATGTGTGGACTTAATATTAAAGCATGTGTTTGTGACAAGGTCTCACACGCACGACATCAAATACTGCAAAAGAACTTTGATACTTAAATATGACATGACAGGAGGTGGTATTCAACAAAATGGCATATGATAATGCGTATAATTAGTCATCTGATAATCGCAATGGGATTATTAAAACATGCAAAACATTTTCAAACGTGTGAATTTTTTTACGATAAAAAAATGAGTTGGCCTAGTAAAAAAAATGCGAGTTATCAATGAAATATGATTAACACGTCCATTATTACGTTTGAATGGTGTAAACCATGCATCGTAGCTACTTATACATTAGATTAAATTAAAATACAAGATACATAAAAAGTTGCAGTCTTTGAAAAAATGCACTGGAAGGATGAACAAAGAATTAGGGGCAGATATACAAGCCGCTTACGCCACTTTTGCATCATTTTTCCCATGTTAAAAATGACGCAAAAGTGGCGCAAGGGGCTTGTAAATCTGCCCCTTAATGTGTTGTATGAAATGAAGTCACTGTGAGCCAGAGTAAGGGCCAGCAGGCAGATAATTGAGGGCCATATTTAGGACTTTAGTGGCGCAGGGCACCTTGCTGTGCTGCCATGCTTCACAGGGAAAGGGAAGGAATGCACCATATTTATCCAATGGTGCAAGGGTCCCTGTGTTGTGGCAGTATTGTTTTTGTGCAAGAAGGGGCACCTTCCTGCACAAAAATAATCCTGAGAGGCGTTTTCCTCTTTCTATGTGTGCTGCTGCAGCACACATAGAAAGAGGAAAAACGAGGTGAATTAAACATATTACTCTTCGTTATACCTTCCCTGGGAGGAGTATCTTTTTGGCGCATTCCCAGGTTTACACGGTCTGGTAAATTTGGGAATACGTCAAAAACCATGGGAGTTGCGTGGGCACACCAACCCAATGACCATGGAAGGCCTACCCAGGGAAGAGTAATGCAACGCAGTGATTTGCGCTGCATTGTGTTACTCCATAAGTGGCTTCAAAAATATAACTTAACGTTTGCGTCACTCTTGCACCATGCTACATGGCCCTGATTATATGATTCATGGTGGAGAATAGGGTAATTGTACCCTTGTAAAAACAGTAGCAGAGACATGCCACCACTACATTGCATGTCTGGTATTAAGCCTCCTTTGACGATGATACTAAATATTCCCATCTGGGAGTCAGGTTTGGGCACCTACAGAGAGACCCCTATTTCTTCCGTTAATAATGCCTCTTCTACTTGGCATTGCGTTTGACGAGACGTCTGCATGAAAGAGTAAGAAGAGTCAGTCTTCTCCCTCGAGAAGTCAAAGATAATGTTGTTGCAGGGGAGCCAGTGTCCACTCATTCTCTAGATTCTGCCTTTACAGAGTTAAAGGAAGAGTACAGAGACTGAGGCTGTTAGTAGTCATATACAGTAGAAATGCCACTTGCTGCTTTGTGGGTATTTCATCCTCCAGACTTAGCAGACAATGTTTGCCTGTTCAACTATTTGTGCACATCTGCCACAGGTACAGCTGCTGAAAAATGCCACTGTTGGCAGAGGGAGACGTGCTTCTGACCCTAGCACCATTGTCCAAGAGTGGAAGGGACCATTCAGAACACGCCCTGATTTTGAACTACCAAAATACCTATCTTTATGCGAGTATAGTTAGCTCTCAAAGTGTCGCTGGTATTCTATCTGCAATGGTAGTGTGTGACCTTAGTATCATTTCAAAAATATCAATTTAAACAAATATCATGTAAAACATATTGTGATGTCAAAAAATTGTTTTCTTGGTATTTTTTTAATATAGTTGTACACAATGTCATTCTTTAGCTATTATATTGTGCTTTATAGTGTTTATTTTGTGAAAAGTTATTAATATTTTAATATGTTAAGTGCATGTGCAATTATGTATTAGATACTTTATTTTATGTTTCATTTGGTAATACATTTAAACTATTTCATTTTATTTTATTTTAATTAATTAGCATGTTGTTGGGTTTCTAGGGGATCAGGGTGGGAAATATTTTTCATATTTATTTTTTAATTGTTTATAAATAGTTTTTTTTACTTTTTAATTTGTTAATTGGATTAATAATTATGTAAATTAATTTATGTTTAAAATATTTCATGCTGAAGAAAATAGTAAATAATTATTTTAGTTCGTAGTTGGTTGACTAGATTATTGATTTTGTAAACTATTTAATTGTTTTTAAACATCTGTATATTAATTAATTGTATACTGATTTAGTTCATTTATGTAATAATCAATTTGTTGCTAGTAATTACTTTTGTAAATTAATGTTAATTGCTAATTTTTGTCTACTATTACTTTGGATTTGTTTTTTTGTATTATATTTATAATCTTAATTATTAATACAATCATTGTTATTTGTAACTATTACTAAAATGATATAATATAAGAAAATATCAAACAATTTCTGTATAAATGGGCTGAAATATTTTTTAGGGTAAATGTTTTATGTATATTTTCTTTTTTTAATTTAGGAGTTGGAAAAGCCTTCCAAAGTCTAACACTTTCACTACTGATGCTTACATTGGAATTTGATTAGTAAATCAGACCCTTTCAAAGTAGAACATTGTGCCTACTGTTGCTCAGGTTGGAGTGAGAATAGTAAATCTACCCCCTCCCTTCCCTATGGTTGTTTACGTTGAAGTGCGAATAGTAAATCTGACCCCTTCAAAGTCCAATACTTTCACTACTGTTGCTTACGTTGAAGTGAGAATTGCAATTTTGACTCCTTCAAACAGGGGCGTAACTAAGGCCCCTGCAGCCCCCAAGGTGCAGGAGGCCCCCAGGGTTCCTTGCTTTAGAGAGGGCCCCCTCAGCCCTTAAGCCATGCCATTGCATGCCTGGCAAAATGTATTCAATGGCATGGAATAAGAAACATATAAATGCTCAGTAAAGTCACTCCGCTTCCTCAAGCAGAAAAAAACAGAAAAACAACACTGTTAATGTAATATCCATAGCAGGCAGAGGCCCAGCAAAAAGTACCCCAGGTGTCTATGGCAGGGGCATAATACTGGCCCCTGTGGCATAGTAGGGACCGAAGTTTTCAGGCGCCCCCATTGAGCCCAAATCCAATGAACATCTGTGCAATCTGGGAAACGCCCGGGCACCTCATCAAATTCTGCAGGGGGGCATCATTTGGCGTTGTCACTGCTGTCAAAGTCCAACAATTTCCCTTCTGTTGCTCTCAGCTTGGAGTGGGGACAGTAAATCTGACTTATGCAAAGTCTGATACTTTCCCTACTGTTGCTGAGGTTGGAGTGGGAAAAACAAATCTGACCCATCCATTGTCCAACACTTTCACAACTGTTTCTTATGCTGCAATGCAAATAGTAAGTTTGACCCCTCCAAAGCCCAACACTTTCCCTACTGTTGCTTACTTTGGAGTGAGAATAGTAAATCTGCCCCCTCTCCCCAAAGTCCAACACTTTTCCTCCTGTTGCTTATGTTGGAGTGGGAATAGGCAATAAGACCCATCTAAAGTCCAATACTGTTGCTACTGTTGCTTAAGTTATGTTATTCAGATTTGGAGAGCGAACTATTGTGGGGTTAAAACTGTACTGCAAAATGTAACTCATTCGGTTCTCCTACAATTAAACAGATCAGAGATGGTGCTAAATCTCAATTTCATGAGGTAATGTGTCCCTATGTTAAGGCACCTCCCAAAACATCAATTAGCAGAATAAAAACCGATAAATAACTAATGGGGTCCACTCAATAACAGAGTTCTAGAGCAATGGAAAGTTAAATGGTTTTTATTAAAAACATAAGAAATAAGTGGTACAGAGTGAATGCAATGAAGGCTTTCACATACAAATTTTGCAAAGTATGTAAAAATCTGAAAACATTCTAAGGCCCAAATGAGCAGCCGAATCATAAGAAAATTGGGCAACATTCCTAGCACCTCAGGAATGTCTTATGGCTCACCCCCAAATCGAGTTTTTTATACACATTTAGCAAATCAGAGCACAAGAATAATACACGTCATTACCTTAAAACATAAGTATCATTCTAATTCTAAAAAACGCAGTGGAAATAAACCATTGTCCTCAGCTTAACTGTATGCTCTGTGAAGCCTGTGGGGAGAGGATGTGTGCGGGGGGGGGAGCAGGAGTGAGTGACAGGGGTGGCATCCATCTTGTTCAAAATGGAGATTTATACAGACATGTCGCTAACTAATACACATTCTTAACTTCACTTCCTTACATCATAGGAAATTTATTCCAATTGCAATTATATTGATTAATTCTATAAATGTAGGATCATGTGTAGATTGCATATTATACATTATTATTGGTGTACAAAAATATAAACATAAGAAAGAATTCCACACTGTTAGAAGGGAGGGTATCCTGGTGCTGAGCAGGTGAGAGCCTAGCCAACCCTAGGTCCTAGTGGGACTACTTAAAAAGCCAGGTCCTCAGCTTCTTGTAGAATTCAAGGAGTGAGGAGAAGTATCTTATGTGTACTGGCAGATGGTTCCACACTTTAGGAGGAATGTAGGAGAAGGCTTGACTGCCCGATAAGCAGTTAGAGTGGAAATAGTAAATCTGACCCCTTCAAAGCCAACACTTACACTACTGTTGCTAATGTTAGAGGGGGACTAGTAAATTTGACACCTGAAAAGTCCAATATGTTCATTACGGTTGCTTAAGTTGGGGTGAGAATTGTAAATCTGTCTCCTTCAGACTCCAACACTTTCAATACTGTTGCTTATGTTGGAATGGGATTGGTAAATTTGACGCCTCCAAGGATCAATACTTTCCCTACTGTTGCTTACTTTTGATTGAGAATTTTGGATGTGAGTCCTACAAGTATACATTTTAAGTTGTTTATTTATTTTAATTGCTTTAATATTTACTTTTTGTGATTTAATGTTTAATATTATATGAATTTAAATGTTTATTTTAATTTTTGGGGAGTAATATCATTTATTTAGATTATTTTTAATGTCAATAGTTTTATTGTACATGAATTTCTTTAATTTGTGCTATATCGTGTTTCAATTATTCTTAATTAATATTATTTTTTCATTTTATTATTCATGTTTATTTCATATTTTATGCATTTATATGATCTGTATATTTCCTACATTTATTTTAAAGAATATATCTTTGTTTTTTGCTTGTAAATTATTTTTAAAATATGTTTTTTCTGATATATATATATAAATATATTTTAAATGCATTTTTAAAGTTAATATAATGATTAAAATTTAAAATGTGATATACTTTCCGATTTTTAGATGACATTATTTTATTCTATTTTTTTGTCAATATTTTCTACTTACATACAAAGAATATAGAATAAATACGTTGGTCCTCGATATTTTGTGGGTGACATACTTTATTGAAATATATCTTTCTGGGAGATATTCCGTCGTACAATTGAACTGACTTTGTGGGGGGGGGGGAAACATTTTCCTGGGAGATACTTCCATGCTGATGTGGTCCTTATCAAACCAGTGATTAAGGGCTCCCACCTGTCGAAGCTTCCAACTAGTGTGAACAGCCTCTACTCACAGCTGTGAGTTGGTTGCTGGAGCCCTAGTTTCGGCTGGTAGTTGCTCTGCCAACCGCGATGCTGAATCTTTCATCCTATTTTGTAATCCAGCCTATATATCTTTCCCACTTTACACACAATTGCGCCATCCTCTTTGCAGAGGGATTAATAAATGTATGCTCTATTTACCTACATTAAATCCCTGGTGGCAATTATCTTAAGTTTTTTTTAATTTTTTTTATCACTGGATTTTGCCACCAGCTCTTCTGCGATTTAGGCATCCTGTGGTCTACCTTCATCTCCTTAAAAGAGGTCAAGTTTAGCAAGATGAGTCCTCCGTTTTGTTAAGCATTCACAGTTCATCCTTGTAATCTAAATAATGGAACCATTTAATTTTATTAAGAATTGTACTATTTCAGTTAAGTATGAAGCTATATAAAAACAAAACGTAATATTGTCTATGGGCAGGCAAATGTTTCGCCCCAAATATTAGTTGACTCTTTGAGTCTGAAATTAATGCTATTTGTTTTGCGTAAAGATTGTCGTTTCCCAATTACTCTCCTAAATTAAGGTATATTAGAAATATTCTGCATCTTATTCAGGTTGATGGCACATTGGCACCAACATGCTCATCCTTACAAACTCTCCTGTTGAATGGCTAAAATTGGAAGAGGTGGGGCTGTCTTTATGGGTTCAGCTCCACCCAATGACTACCTTTTAGTTAGGGGGGTGGGGAGGGGGGGGGGGGTCTACGTGAACCGTGCTTATTTACTTGCATTCGAACTGTCTGGAGAAAGTGAGAATATTTTATGTGGGTGCACAATGCTACATCTATTTGTGGAAGAGAGATGCACTGCTACTGGGACACTGGTACTCTGCCACACCCCGCCCGCAAATCAGTATTCTTTACACAAGTGCTCAACTGCCAATTTCCACACATTTGGAGCTGCATCTCTGTTTTGCTCGTCTTGTCACTAATGAGCTGTGCAGCGCTTGCTTAAATATGTTCCCTTGGGCATGTGCAAATAAAAAACACAAACAATGGTTTACCTTGTAGATTAATAACAACGAATGTTGAATTGTGCAGTTGAATTTCCCATCATAGCACAATCTTGGCACGTTTTATCGCTGCATTCTTTTTTTGGCATATTTGCGATTCAAATTGTTCAGGGACACATGGCTTTGAAATCTTGAGCTTTGGTCTTCTTTGTAATAGAGTGGGTTGGCTGTAATAAGCCGGTTTTCATAATGTTACTGAGAAATTAAACAAACGTTCTACTAATCTTTCTTTTGAATTTCTTCATCTGTTAATCTCTTTTTTGTTGTTCTTAAGTCATTTATCTGATTTTCAGATACTTCGTAATATAATTCGGAAAAAATCGATTATCGGAAATGCATTTTTAGCATGTGTTTTTTTTATTCATATACTTTCCCTTTATTCTACTACACCCAATAATAACTCAAACATACATATGCAGGCGTCTGTCACACCTAAACATATAGATATGTTATCCCTTTACTGAATGGCATACATATTATAGGCATTGGCATAGACATCAATAAAGCTATTTAAACAGAAGCAGTTGGTACACCCTTCTTTTGAGGCTAGTCTACCATAATGTACTGCGCGATTCTATGTTATGCTTTCACATTTTTATTTCTATAGTGCACTCTCCTGAAGGTTTCCTGGCGCTTAATAGCAACTACTTTGAAGCAAGCATTGGCAAAGCCAATAGGTCTCGGCATTAAAAAGCGTAGCTATTGGTTTCGCCAATGCTTTTTTCCAATTGGCCACATGCGTCAAGGCACATGCATGGCTGGCAAATTTGTAATGGGTTTTCTATAAATAAAAAATCTGAATCCAAGTTGACCCCCAATGCACATACATGGCGCATGCATGTGACTATGTTGTGACACAGGTGGCTATTTTTAATTTACTACCTTAACTTGGTGGATGGCAATTCTAGCATGATAAATGAAAAAGTTGAAAAAATCCAAACAGAAGTGTGCGCGATGTATAATAATGAAAGCAAGCAGCCCAGGAGCACTCAAAAATATATATATATATTTTTTTTTCTTCGCTAACTCTATTGATGTAAGTGACGTAGCTCTGGCCATCACAAAGAGCCCTGCCGGCAAGGCACCTAGCCCAGATGGGGTTCCGACAAAACCCAACATTCTGGGCCCCTTTACTTACAAATGTGTTCGGGGCAGTTATTAGAGACGAAGTCCCAAGTTCCTGGAAGAAATCCATCATTGTCCGTATTTTTAAAAAGGGCGGCAGAAGGCAATCGACATGCTACCCCCTAAATCTCCCTTTTGGACTCCTCTGCTAAGATCCTAGGGAGGGTGATCCTTTAAAAACTGGAAGACTGGATGGAAGAAAGATGATTTTTCTCATATGTACAATTTGGCTTGCTTTTGTCCAGGTGTGGGCACAATTGAACAGTCTTTGAACTTGCTTCTGCTCACTGGAAAGTATGTCAAGGCCAAAGAAAGTTCCCTCCACTTGTCTTTTATGGGCCTCTCCAGCACTTGCGATCTGATGGACATGGGCAAGTTATGGGACATGATGAGTGAGGCAGGGTTTGAAGTTTCCTTGATAGAACTCCTTAAACGCCTCTACTGGGACAGAGTTACTCGATTCCGATATGGTCCAGACAGGGCCGGACTGGGAACAGAAACCAGCCCTGGCAAACTGCTCAGCCGGCCCACCTTGGGGTGAGGGGGAGTGCAGCTGAGCAGTTTGCGAGGGCCGGTGTCGGCCGATTTTGTTACAGGGGGCCGATATTGCCGACCCCGGTAACAAAAACGGCCCCCCAGGGGCCCAAAACCGGCCCCCACCTTAGCGGCCTACCGGGGAAACGCCTGGTGCCCGCTATGGCCAGTCCGGCCCTGGGTCCAGATGGAGAATGCACTACGTCTTTTATGATGAATCAGGGGGGTTTAGACAGGGCTGCATACTAGCCCCTTTTTTATTTCTTTTTTATATTAGCTCCCTTGATCAAGTGCTGACAGCCAGAGGGAAGGACTCTACCATGGTGAGTACCCGACCTGTGCCCGTTCTCGTCTACACAGATGACACGGAGCTCATTTCCCGCACCGTCATCGGGTTACAGTTATTACTTGTATCATTTAATGATTTTATGGGGGAATTAAAATTAAAGGTCAACCACCAGAAGTCTTTTATCATGATCTGTGGGTCAGATACAAACTCACGCAGGTTTAATATTGGTGAGAACCCCATCATTAAGGTTTAAAACTTCAATTATCAAGGAATTATGATGGACGCCAATAAAAAGTCGGATAAACTCCTGTCCCAGAGGGTTTTTTAAATTGCAGGGGCAGTAGATGTTATTTTTAAATTTACCAAGAAGTTAGGTCAAAATCCTATTAAGGCATTAATTCATTTATACAATGCCAAATGTTGTTCTTTGGGAACATACAGGGCTGGTGTCTGGGGATTTACAGACCAAGGGTGTCTGCAAACTATTGAAAACAAATTCCTTGGTGGGTGTTGGACTTGGCCCTTTTTCCCTGAATTTTTCGCTTTTCCCCCTTGCCTTTTTACTGACATGGTGTGTCTGAACTGAAAATAATAAATGCTGTGCAATGGTGTAGGCACCTTTATTTCCACCATTGTAGAAATGCACCTTTGTAAAATGTTACTTTTAAAATGGACGCCCTTCCTGTCTGCACATGTGCCGCCTGTCTGAGGTGAGTTGGCGGTCTAGTTGTCTGTTTCTCAGCACCCCCAGCTTTTGGAGGGAAGCCTGGCACCCAGGGAGCTCTACAACTCCCCCTAAACCAGTTGGGACCGGTTTCCCAGGGAACCTTCCAGAAGCTTCCAGCCCTTTCTGGTAGGTGGGGTGAGGGGGGCTGTGCCTCCATGTGCTCAGACGGAGCAAGGACTAGATTGAGAGGGGACACTCTGCCAGGAGGTACCACCACATTGGGCCTGTGTGCTGGCCCCTGTGCCCAACTGCATCCCTCCGCTGTCCATAGGGCCAGTGAGAGCCCTTTACTGGAGT
Source organism: Calotriton arnoldi (assembly GCA_963921515.1). NCBI lineage: Eukaryota > Metazoa > Chordata > Amphibia > Caudata > Salamandridae > Calotriton > Calotriton arnoldi. Next base: position 936,954 of record CAWUFW010005086.1, read on the forward strand.
GAAGAATGCTGTGTCAGGAGGAGTGCCACTTTATGGGAGATGACTGCTTCTATGAGCTGCTGTCCTGTTCTGATGAGTACCCACTGCCTGCTGATCTTGCCCAGTATTGCCTGCCTGCTCTCCTGCCGTCCTAAGCCCAGCACCTGGTGAGCACTATATCTTACTGCCAGCTGCCTGCTGCCTAGCACCCTGTGAGCACGTGGTCTGCCCAGGAGAAGAGAGGAGCTGATGCCTGCAGCACTGTGCTGCTAAAGCGCTATAACTGTGCCACAGGGGAAGAGGAGCGCTGCAACTTTATTTTGTGGGACTTAGCGCTACAACCTTATTCCTGCACCAGGAGAGCGCTGCCTCCAGCCCTGCCCAGGAGAAGAAGGTGCGTGGGTCCTGCAGTGCTGGGCTGCCGGAGTGCCATATTTGCATTGACTGTGCTCTGCTTGCTGCGAGAGCGCTATAACTGTGTCCAGCAGAAGAGGAGCGCTACATTTGAAGTGACTGACCATCCCTGCCTGCTGGCTAGCGCCTGGAGAAGAAGAGCGCTTTATCTTGTTGCCCAGGAGGTGAGGAGCTGACATCTGCAGCGCTGTGCTGCGAGAGCGCTATATTTCCAGTGACTGTGCCTTCCTTCCTGCTCCCTAGGGCCTCGGGAGGGCTATATTTCATTGCCAGTGAAGGGGAGCGCTACCACTTTATGGTGTGGGACCTAGCACTTTGTGGGCGCTACAACTTAATTTCAGCCCAAGAACTTTCCTGCCGCCTAGCGCCTCGTGAGCGCTATATGTAAATTGCCGAGGAGGAGTCCTGCGGCGGGGCCCGAGGCACATTGTCGGTGCCTGCCCCTCCGCGCTGCTGACGAGGAGAAGGCTCCGCTGAGGGTGAAGCCAGGAGAGGTCCCAGAAGCGGGACCTGTCGGGGCACATTGCCGGTGCCCGGAGACTGCAGAGACATCCAGAGGGGCCCCAGACTGCCGGTGAGTGGGGCTCAGTCATCCTGTGGTTGGGGGGGGTGTCGGGGCACATTGTCGGTGCCCGCCCCCGGTGCCAGTATTCTTTGGAGGGCATTGGTTGTGTTTAGAGTCCCATAGGAGGGGGGCTCCAACGTGCCCAGTACTTGTTTCCTCCCTCAGCTGCACGACAGAGGCATTTTGGGAAATTCTAGAGTCCCAAAATAGGGGCTTCACCGTGCCAGTGTTCTTGTGGGCAGATTCCTGTTAGAGCCCGGAGTGGGGCTCCCATCGCTGCATTGTTGGTGCCAGTGCTTGTTGGGTTTACCCAGCTACCCCGCAGGACAGGGGGCAGCTGCCACGCATTGGGGGCATTGGATTACCCAGAAGGGGAAGAGAGAGGAGTGAGGGACCCTCCTACCCTAGCGCTTTGCGCACCTTTGTTTTCGCCGCCCTTGCAGCCAACCCTGACTGTGTGGGACATAGGGCATTTGAGCCCCCGAGAGAGGCCAGTTGGCCTGGGGCCAGTCTCAGTGTTGTGCCCCCGACTGGGGCGAACTGCGGTTATGCTGGCGAGGCCTATTGCCCCATATGATTTATGGCATAATATGGTTGCATAATGCATTTGTACCTAGGCTGCTTCTTAAAGCTTTTCCATCAGGTTTGCAGTGCTGATGGTAGGCCTATTGGGTTCCTGCGGAGGAGGAGCCACATGCTAAATGTGTTTCTATGCCCTATGTTCACATGTTTTATGCCCCAGGCTCAGGATGTGCCTAGTGTGCTTTTATACCTAATGCTAATGATAATGTTTTCCCCCGCAGGCTTATATCGTTGGGGTCCTGCCTAATGTTGCATCTATGCTTATGATTATGCCAATGCTAATGGGCATGTTTAATGTGATGTTCACAGGTCTATGCCTACTGTGGTTGTTCCAGCCTAATGCTCTATGTTACTGATAATGTTTTTCCCCTAAGGCTGAATGCTGATGGTTTTGCATTCAATGTTAATGTTTTTTCCCCAATGCCGGACGACGTCTTTATGCCTCAGGTGACGCCTCATGGCCTGCAAGCATGTTTTCCTTTCAGGTCTGATGCCAATGTGTCCTAATGCTGATGGACTTTACATTTATTCTTTCTTTGTCCTGGTGATGGTTCTGGCAGCGGCCCAATTGGCCCTGCCTTGTAAATAGTCCCCCCTGTGAACTGCTACCCGGTGCCGGTTGGCACAGTTATCTGCACCTGTGATAATATCCTAACATGTTCTGCATAATACATATGCTGTTTTTTTCCACCTAACCTGGTGTGGTCTCCTTTTGTAGTGTGCCTGGTGTGTCGCCTGTGAGTGTGCTGCGCAGATGCTTTACACATTTCCTCCGGAGTTTGGCCCGCCCGCTCTGCACCACGCTACCCAGTTCTAACATTGGTGCTCAGCGGTGGGATAGGACTTGTGTTTGCGCAGTACCACAGCGACAACGGGTTGCACTGCAAACTGAGCAGTTGAAATAATCACAGATTTGGGGATTATTTTGTTTGATTACCTTTCCTCCTAAAAGGGTCACTGTGGAATTGTGTTTCCCTGTTTACTGTATCTGTGTATCTCGCCAAGATGGGGTTACTCTATGATGAGGATGAACTTTGGGAGTACACTGAGGAGGAAGTGATGGATTTCTGCAGGGAAAGGGGGATACCAATAGAGGGTGACTTCCGCAGAAAATTGTTCCTCTATGAGGCCCTAAAAAGGGGGGAACCTTTAGAGCGCTGTGGGGACCTGTCAGATTACCCCTCCGCATATCTAAATGGTGGACTAGGTGGAGACCCGGAGGAGGACCTCGAGTGTGAGGAGGACTCTGAGTGTGAGGGTGCCCAGTCCATAACCCTGGAGGGTGGTGACACTGAGGAGGAAGAAGATGACAGGGCGGGGACACCAGTAAGTAGGGAGGACCCCATAGACAGGGAGTCCCGTGCTGGGTCCAGCCCCGGGGCACTGCCCCACCCCTTTCCCTGTCCCCAGAAGAGTGGGTGGATAGGAGGGAAGAAAGGGAGCACCAGCTGGCTTTGGAGAGACTCAGGTTAGAGCACGCCAAGGAGTTAGCGCAGCTGAGGGTGCAAGAGAAACAGCTGGAGACCGAAAAGGTCCTTGCACAGGAAAGGATGGCGGAGGCGGAGAGGGCCTTCGCCAGGGAGAGACTAGCTCAGGAGGGTAGGTTGTCCCCTGAGAGTGGTTTCAGGAGTCTGGTTTCACCAGTGAGGGTGGGATCCAGTGGTGGCAGCGAGAGTGACTCCAGTGTGGGAAGTCCCACTCCCAGAGCCCGGAAGATGGTGCCTGATCCCCAGGAGGAGGGGGCAGGTTGGAATTTAGGGGCGGCAAGAAACTGTCCCATCAGTCTTGGGGGAGTATGTGGACGTGTGTTGGACCGCACTGGAGGAGTGGATGGTGTGTGGCGAGGTGATCGATTGGGAAGGGCTGTTCCATCTGATTATCAGGGAGCACGTGCTCAGGAGTTGTTTTCCCAGGTTGCGCCAACACCTGTTGCAGTGTGGGCTCTCTGACCCCAGGGAGCTCGCACGGGAGGCAGACCTCTGGGTGAGCGCCAGAGTGTCTGAGGAGGCATTGGGGAGTGATCCTGAAGGGAATGGTGCAGGGCTCTTCCAACCCAGCGAGGTGGGAGAGGTGCAGAATACCCCAGCTAGGTCCCAGGGTAGTGAGAGGGTTGTAGGGCCTCACGTCCTGTCTACAGGAAGGAGTGAGACGGGGAGGTGTCCCGAGGTGCCCCAACCGCAGTCTCAGGGCCTGGAGAGTTCCATAAGGGAGCCCCAGGTTGGGAGCCTAGGCTGTCCTGATGGGCCGTCCACTGAGGGGGATCCCCTAGTGCAGAGGTCTTCAATCTGTGGGGCGCGACCCCCAGGGGGGCCCCGGAGTCCTGGGAAGGGGGTCGCACATTTCCAGGCCTAATTCTGCCAGGAATACAAAACGTGCTCTTCCGTTTGGACAAAGTCAAACGCGATCCTTAAAATGCTTCAGCTGAAGTTAATTGAGTGTCAAAGGAAGAGGCCCGGCAGACAGGTGAAACAATCCTTCAAACAAGCCTTCATCGCCTTTCCTGCCTGAATGAAATTTAAATGTGTGCTAGGAGTTAATCTGCAAATGTACAGGATGCTTGGGAGTGGTTCTGGCTTTAATTGCTCGAATCACTTCAAGCATTGTGATGGCAAAGGTGTTTTTTTGTGTGTGGTGGTTAGCAACTGGGCTGTGAAGTGCATGCTTATAATGATAACTGTATTTACACAGCGCTTAGTACCCCCGAGGAGGTGTTGAAGGGACAGTTATGCAAAAAAATGCATTACTTATGGTTTGATATTACACAAATCTACATTTTGGAAGTTCCATTTTATCCTAAAACTCTTTGCACATTTTGTAGCAGTCTAGCTTATAATGTGTGTAATGCAAGTATAAAATAATGACTTACACATTCACAGTGCTTTCTGTCACAGGCTGTGACCTCATAGCACTAAAAATACACAAGTCACTATTTTCCACTGCACCAACCAAATTTAATTCTGTGGCTCTCTGGTTGCACACAGACCTATGCAGTGCATTAAATAATAGAGGTTTTATAATGTACTATATAGTAACAACTTTTAAAATATATTTTTCATTTGAGCTACCCATTATTTTATATGTAGCTACCTGATGGTGAAAGACCTAAAAAAAGAACAAAATATTTTGGGGCTGATTTATGAGAGGCTTGCGCTGCTGCGTGGCATTCTGCAGCACACATGGAACAAGGAAAACCCCTCTCAGGATTGTTTTTATGCAGGAATGTGCCCCTTCCTGCACAAAAACCATCCTGCCTATGATGGCGCTAGGCAGCAATTTGTGTGCCAACATAGGGGGAAAAGGACAAGAATGCACCATATTTCATAAATAAGGTGCATTCCTGCCCTTTCACATTGGCGTAGTGCAGCGCAGCAATAAGACTTGCGAAGCTGCCCTACGCCAATGCCTCGTAAATGAGGCCCTTTGTTTCTAGCCACACCTTTGATCACGCCCCCAACCACTGACCTTTGGTTTGCTAAACACTGTTTAATTTATTTCCCCAATGTATAAATGATTTGCTGTGGGAATTGGGGGCGTTTATGGTTGTCGATAGTTGGCAATGATGAAGAGACCAAAGTTCTAGAAATTTTTGTCAGGAAGGGGTCCTTACGCCTAAAAGATTTTGACAGGGGGGTCTCGGCATCAAAAAGTTTGAAGACCTCTGCCCTAGTGTCAGGAGAACCAGGGGCGTCTGTAATCAGAGCTCCAGGGGTTCTGGGGTCTGCTCAGTCGCAGGGTATAGATCCTGGGCTGGGATGCCAGGTTCAGGGACTACCTGACCTGGAGGGTGGGACACCTGTACTCAGGGTCCCTACTGGTTTGACTTCCAGGGGTACTTTTCCAGGTGGGAGGGTGCGGAACTCTGGAAGGGGGTGCCGAGGGAGGAAGGACTCGCCTCTGGCACCGGCTCAACCACAGGGCTTCGATCCTGGGTTGGGAGGCCCGGTTCAGGTATTGCCTGACCTGGCGGGAGGGACGTCTGTAAGCAGTGTCCCCCCGGAGTTGTCTTCCAGGGGTGCTACTGCAGTTGGGAGGGTGCAGAACTCTGGGAGGGGGTGCAGAGGGAGGGAGGACTCGCCTCTGGCACCGGTTCAACCTAAGGGTTTAGACCCTGGGTTGGGGGATCGGTTTCAGGGCCACGGCCCTGGACGAGTGAGAGAGTGGTGGTCTGAGGGTGCCCCGCATAGGAGGAGAGGGCAGAACCCCAGAAGGAGAGGTAGGGGGAGGAGAGCCTCGCCCCGGACTGCTGGTCAACCTGAGGGTGCGGACCCTAGGTGGGAGGACCAGTGGCAGTTTGGCACTGCACGGAGGAGAAGGAGGGTGGCCAATGGGTACTACGGGCCTGGGGCTACTGCCCCCCGCTCTGTGAGACCGCAAGGGCCAGAGACATCTGGACGGCCTAGCGCCTGGTCCTGGCCGCGGACAACTAGGGAGCACCAGTGGGGTGGCTTAGTTGGTCCAGGGAGGTTTGAGAGAGGGAACCATCGGGTTCCAGAGTGGCGGAGAACCTGCGGGTGCCCCTGCAGTTGCGGGCCTGCGTCCACGTTTTCTCGCCCCAGGGAAGCCCATCAAGGCATTGAGTGGTCTACCCTGGCTTTTGGCTGGGAGGGGTTGTGTTGGACTTGGCCCTTTTTCCCTGAATTTTTCGCTTTTCCCCTAGCCTTTTTACTGACATGGTGTGTCTGAACTGAAAATAATAAATGCTGTGCAATGGTGTACGCACCTTTATTTCCACCATTGTAGAAATGCACCTTTGTAAAATGTTACTTTTAAAATGGACGCCCTTCCTGTCTGCACATGTGCCGCCTGTCTGAGGTGAGTTGGCGGTCTAGTTGTCTGTTTCCCAGCACCACCAGCTTTTGGAGGGAAGCCTGGCACCCAGGGTGCTCTACACCTCCCCCTAAACCAGTTGGGACCGGTTTCCCAGGGAATCTTCCAGAAGCTTCCAGCCCTTTCTGGTAGGTGGGGTGAGGGGGGCTGTGCCTCCATGTGCTCAGACGGAGCGTGTACTAGATTGAGAGGGGACACTCTGCCAGGAGGTACCGCAACATTGGGCCTGTGTGCTGGCCCCTGTGCCCATCTGCACCCCTCCGCTGTCCACAGGGCCAGTGAGAGCCCTTTACTGGAGTGAAGACTGCTGTGTCAGGAGGAGTGCCACTTTATGGGAGATGACTGCTTCTAGGAGCTGCTGTCCTGTTCTGATGAGTACCCACTGCCTGCTGATCTTGCCCAGTATTGCCTGCCTGCTCTCCTGCCGTCCTAAGCCCAGCACCTGGTGAGCACTATATCTTACTGCCAGCTGCCTGCTGCCTAGCACCCTGTGAGCACATGGTCTGCCCAGGAGAAGAGAGGAGCTGATGCCTGCAGCGCTGTGCTGCTAAAGCGCTATAACTGTGCCACAGGGGAAGAGGAGCGCTGCAACTTTATTTTGTGGGACTTAGCGCCTCAACCTTATTCCTGCACCAGGAGAGCGCTGCCTCCAGCCCTGCCCAGGAGAAGAAGGTGCGTGGGTCCTGCAGCGCTGGGCTGCCGGAGTGCCATGTTTGCATTGACTGTGCTCTGCTTGCTGCGAGAGCGCTATAACTGTGCCCAGCAGAAGAGGAGCGCTACATTTGAAGTGACTGACCATCCCTGCCTGCTGGCTAGCGCCTGGAGAAGAAGAGCGCTTTATCTTGTTGCCCAGGAGGTGAGGAGCTGACATCTGCAGCGCTGTGCTGTGAGAGCGCTATATTTCCAGTGACTGTGCCTTCCTGCCTGCTCCCTAGCGCCTCGGGAGGGCTATATTTCATTGCCAGTGAAGGGGAGCGCTACCACTTTATGGTGTGGGACCTAGCGCTTTGTGGGCGCTACAACTTAATTTCAGCCCAAGAACTTTCCTGCCGCCTAGCGCCTCGTGAGCGCTATATGTAAATTGCCAAGGAGGAGTCCTGCGGCGGGGGGGGCCCGAGGCACATTGTCGGTGCCTGCCCCTCCGCGCTGCTGACGAGGAGAAGGCTCCGCTGAGGGTGAAGCCAGAAGAGGTCCCAGAAGCAGGACCTGTCGGGGCACATTGCCGGTGCCCGGAGACTGCAGAGACATCCAGAGGGGCCCCAGACTGCCGGTGAGTGGGGCTCAGTCATCCTGTGGTTGGGGGGTGTCGGGGCACATTGTCGGTGCCCGCCCCGGCGCCAGTATTCTTTGGAGGGCATTGGTTGTGTTTAGAGTCCCATAGGAGGGGGCTCCAACGTGCCCAGTACTTGTTTCCTCCCTCAGCTGCATGACAGAGGCATTTTGGGAAATTCTAGAGTCCCAGAAGAGGGGCTCCACCGTGCCAGTGTTCTTGTGGGCAGATTCCTGTTAGAGCCTGGAGTGGGGCTCCCATCGCTGCATTGTTGGCGCCAGTGCCTGTTGGGTTTACCCAGCTACCCCGCAGGACAGGGGGCAGCTGCCATGCATTGGGGGCATTGGATTACCCAGAAGGGAAAGAGAGAGGAGTGAGGGACCCTCCTACCCTAGCGCTTTGCGCACCTTTGTTTTCGCCGCCCTTGCAGCCAACCCTGACTGTGTGGGACATAGGGCATTTGAGCCCCCGAGAGAGGCCAGTCTCAGTGTTGTGCCCCCGACTGGGGCGAACTGCGGTTATGCTGGCGAGGCCTATTGCCCCATATGATTTATGGCATAATATGGTTGCATAATGCATTTGTACCTAGGATGCTTCTTAAAGCTTTTCCCTCAGGTTTGCAGTGCTGATGGTAGGCCTATTGGGTTCCTGCGGAGGAGGAGCCACATGCTAAATGTGTTTCTATGCCCTATGTTCACATGTTTTATGCCCCAGGCTCAGGATGTGCCTAGTGTGCTTTTATACCTAATGCTAATGATAATGTTTTCCCCCGCAGGCTTATATCGTTGGAGTCCTGCCTAATGTTGCATCTATGCTTATGATTATGCCAATGCTAATGGGCATGTTTAATGTGATGTTCACAGGTCTATGCCTACTGTGGTTGTTCCGGCCTAATGCTCTATGTTACTGATAATGTTTTTCCCCTAAGGCTGAATGCTGATGGTTTTGCATTCAATGTTAATGTTTTTTCCCCAATGCCGGACGACGTCTTTATGCCTCAGGTGACGCCTCATGGCCTGCAAGCATGTTTTCCTTTCAGGTCTGATGCCAATGTGTCCTAATGCTGATGGACTTTACATTTATTCTTTCTTTGTCCTGGTGATGGTTCTGGCAGTGGCCCAATTGGCCCTGCCTTGTAAATAGTCCCCCCTGTGAACTGCTACCCGGTGCCGGTTGGCACAGTTATCTGCACCTGTGATAATATCCTAACATGTTCTGCATAATACATATGCTGTTTTTTTCCACCTAACCTGGTGTGGTCTCCTTTTTTAGTGTGCCTGGTGTGTCGCCTGTGAGTGTGCTGCGCAGATGCTTTACACATTTCCTCCGGAGTTTGGCCCGCCCGCTCTGCACCACGCTACCCGGTTCTAACAGTGGGCTTTTTGCGGTTACAAAGAGCACAGAAACAGGCCTTTCCTATATTGTCGATACTATAAAATTTGTGTCTCTTCTTTTATGGCTAAATATCTGGTATTCTCCCTATACCAAATATTCATGCAAAGTTCTTGCAGACTGTGCCAAACAAGATTTTAGGGATTCTATCCCTTAGCTAACTTACATTCCAAAAACACTTACAGAACTTGGTATTCCTAATCTATTTCACTTCCCACATGAAATTAACAGCAACTCAAGGCCATGGTAAAAACTCTCTTTTATAATCATAGAACACACAGTAGAACCACCAGGATTCAGGCAATAGATACAGTTAGCCATTATAAAGAGATTACGACTACTGAAGGGACAGGACCATATTTATTATGGATCCCTAATCCCGAAGATAGCCTTTATTTAACCCATTTTAGATTGTGCACAGTTGATTTCCTGGCAGCTTTCCCTCAGCAGGGCACTTGGTTTTCTACCTTGCCCAACTTTCCCTGTGATAACACTACTCAGCAATCCCTTATTCACTTCATGTTTTTCTGTCATTTTTATATTATACCTAGTGCAGGAAAGTGGGTTTCTGTTGTAGCCCCCCTTTTTGCCAGATTTCCGATGGTACCAAGGGCATTGTAGCCAAGGAAAGGCCTCTTAGTGCTGCAGCATGTATTATGCCACCCTCAGAGACCTCTCACCACCAACATGCACTACTGCCATTGCAGCCTGCACGTTGAATTGAAGAGTCAACATGACACACATCCTTGTGTGCCATGCCTGCCCAGCACTGCATGAGATCTTGGTAAGTCACCCTTGAGGCAGGATGCCCTATACCTCATGTGAGGACCTATCTGCATGAGCAGACAGGCCCCTATAATATCTAAGGCAGTTCTTAGATATTATAAATGCTCAGTAAAGCCATCCTGAGTATATGGTCTGAAAACTTGTCATTACGAGTTTCCTAGCCCCACAATGGCTTTACTGAATCCTGGGATGTTTGGTATCAAACATATCAGAATAATAAACCTGCACTGATTCCAGTGTCAGATTTATTAATCTATGCACTCAGGGGTCCCTTCTAGAGGCAACCCCTGAACCAAACCAACCACTGGTGGGTTTAAGACTGGTGAACACCAGCCTGCCACCATGAGACAAGTTTCTGGACCCCTGGGGTGTGAGTCTTCGCTCCCTTGGCCCAGAAGCAAAGCCTGTCCTGGGCGGAGGTGTTCACACCTCCCCTAGGTCAAGAAGAGTCATCTGTGGCAGGGAAGATGCAAAGACCTTGCCACCTTTGCAATGCGACCCCCAGTCTCTCCTGCTATCAGGAGCAGGCCCCCTTCCTGTCTCACCCCATTTTTTGGCAGGGAGACAGATGGGAAAAATTAGAACAGACTAGAAGGTGTGCCATCAGGTGGGGGAGGCGAGGTGAAGCCCACTCTTCAGTGCCCGCCATCTTGCAGATGGCAGGCACCCCCCAATCAGGGTTAGCGATTGTGCCCACTCCCCTACATGGGGTGAGCACACCACGGGTGTAATCACCCTAAGGTCAGTACCCATTGGCTACTGACCTCAAGACCCCTAAAACGCCCCCTAAATACAGTATTTAGGAGGCAGCCCTGAACCCAGAAGTCATTTTTTGATGACCTAAGAAGATTAGATTTCAGAAGACGTCTCAGCAGTGAAGACTCCAGGCACAAATGACTTGGCCCCAGCCCTACCGGCCTGCCTGCAGCTCCAAAAAGGATCATCAACCTCCTGACTTGGTGAGGACTGATCTCCCACTTCAACAAAGACTTGAGACTCCCGAGGACAGCGGCCCTGTCCACAAAAGAAGATCCAGCCCCAACAGGACCAAAAAACCCTGCTCCAGGACTTACATCTGCACCCGTCATCCACGACCTGTGTCCAGAGGGTCCATCTGTCCTGAAGTGGTCCCCCAGCGGTTCTTACCTCCAAACCATCAAGGGGTATCACCTCCAAGGTTTTTTGTCGATGCCTGCAGCCTCTTCACAATGACCACCTTCCACTGTGACCGGACCGATAAGCAGATTATTGACATCAAAAGGCACCCCTGCAGTCTCAGAATCTGCGTCCTGGTGACCTGATCCCGAAATGTCCTGACGTCGAGGGCCATCTCTACTTACCAGCCCAGCTGTTGGTTCCTTCCGGCAGAATTCCTGGACCGAGCCTGCAACCAAAATCCAAAACTAGCAACCTCCATAAAATTGCATTGGGCTGGCGACACCTCCTAAGAACCCTACACCCAGCTGTATCTGCGCCGATGGTGGTGTAGTCTTGAAGCTAATTTGAGACCCCCTTTGGCCTCACCTTAACTCTCAGGAACTTGCCTCCCAAGATCGAGTGGCCTGTCTGTGAACAGCCCTAACTAAGGTGCCCCGTTGGCTAACATTGGCACCCTGCACTCTGCACCCGGCTGCCCTAGTGCCGCTGATAGTGACCCTTGAGTGCGAACCTGAACCTTGGGGAACCCTTGGTTCTACGCCTCCAAAACTCCAATCCTCAAGCCGTTTACTTACCTGTAAACTTAACACTTCGTTTTTCTCCATAGGACTGCATGATGGGTTCTCTCTGAAACATTTTCTGTGTTGAACTGCAACAAAATTAACTTAGTGCCTTTAAAAGAGATAACCTGTTTACTGATGTCCTGTGTTGTTTAAACTGTGTTAGTAGTTTGTTTCATGTCAAATGAGAAAAGTAACTACAAAGTAATCTGAAAGTAATTCTAAGTGTTTTTGAACCACTTACAAACCATTTTTTCAACTGCAAAAGTAATCTGAATGTTTCTACAAATCCAGTGTCCACTGTATTCCTAAAAGTAGCATTGTTAACTTACCTGCTACTAAGTAAATCTTGGGTATAGAAATAAAACAACAAAATAAGAACTTTTTATGCAAACAATTGGTCTGGATTCAGTCTTTGACTGTGTGATATCATTTGTTGCTTGAGTATGTACAACAAATGCTTAACACTGCCCTCTGATAAGCCTGACTGCTCAACCACACTACCGCAAAAGAGAGTAAGGTATTATCTTCTTTAGCCTCTGTTATACCTCTGGAGACCAACTGGACTCTGTGCACATTATACCTTACTTTGGTATTGTATATACAGAGCCAGCTTCCTACACCTAGGGTGCACTTTTAAAGGCCTTTACTGCATGCGAATAATCGGCGATCTCCAAGGTTAAGCCACTATTTCTTACAGTGCTTGGACTCACAGCTTACCTGTCACATAGTTATTAGTGACGTCCGGGAAGCACTAAGGATCGGAAATATCAAGAATGTTTTGGCTTTGTAAGGTCTCTAATCTCATTAAAAAAGATTTTTCTGGTACTTATTCTTTGAATAAGTTGTTAAGCAGAGTGCTTATCTTAGTCAGTGGAATGTCATGTATGATCTGTTTTGTATATAAGTTCCTTCTCGTACTCTGTATTTAACAAATTGTTTTATACACGTATTAGTTTTTCCTGGTTACTGGGGCAGGTACCCAAAGTATTTTATGTATATTTTTCTGTATTTTTAAATATGTGTTTAACATTCGAAGGAGACGCCAGGACCTATATGGGTATTTCCACGAGGCTCTCCCTTTGACAAATTAAGTGACTCTCCCCTGTTGGGATTTCCTGACCAACTATTTTGTAATTTTCATCCTAATCGAAACCTCTCACTTCCACCTAGTGTGTGACTGCAATCGGTCTCTGTGTGCCTGGGGCACTATAAACCTTGCCAATAGGTAAGATTGTATGCTAGTGAAGTGGATGGATTTTGGCACTGTTTTAACATTCACATGTGCTTACATTGTGTGCTGTGAAGAATGTTCACAGGTGTATTTAGCAATGACAGTATCATTGAGACTGGTAGTGATTAGCAACTTTATTTTGTATGTTCTTTTCTTTGTTTTATTTTGTTTTCATATTTCAGATTGTCCAATTTGTGTATCAATTTACAATTTATGTATTTCTCAACAGGCCTTAAAAGAAGTATGGCTAATCACAAGTATACTGGAGTGCTTTATTTGAGCAAGCAGTTGCTACAATAGTATGACTGTAGTATGAATGTATAGGGTATTCATTAAAGTATCAGGGATCCTGATCCTGATGAATGCCGAGGATCCCTATGGGTCAACTGGCAAAAACATGTTGACCTGTACAATGTAGGACCACCTATTCTTTTAAGCATTGAACACAGTTAAAAGCTAAAAATTACCTAGATGATTTTTAACTCACTTTGAAAGATCCCCTTTCCACTACATTAAGTGTTCCATATTCAAATAGGAAGCCCATTCACCATTATAAAACATTCTTGACAAATAGGCATGTCCAAGATTGGAGCTGAGATAGACATCCATGCCTAAGCTCTGCTCGAGCTTCACCTTATCTGCCGTTATCCTGGGTCCCTGGGACTGCATCTGTGCCAGTGAGGGGACCTGGTTCTCCTCCCTGCCATCTGACAGTGCCTATCAAAGCTGGTACCCCCAGCGGGTCTGAGGACCACCAACGCTGACCTCCCCAAGACACCGCTAGGGCTGGCACAGAGCCACTGATATGGTACGGGCCAGTAGCGCTGCGAGATACGGAGGCAGCAAACCACTTCAGCAGACCCCACTATCTCAGAGGGGACCTGTGAGTGGGGAGAATGACCTCCGTGGACTAGATGCCTGCTGTGGGCAAGACCTGAGCACCAGCAGCTGACGGCAGTAGGTTGCGAGTGCCATGAGTAGCCTAGATGGGGCTGGCCCCACTGGCAGGCCTTGGCAGCGAGGCGGTGTGTTTGGCATCCCACACAGTGTGGGGAGCACTGCCACAGAAGCAGCTGTGCTAGAGACTGGGCCATAGGCCTTAATATGGCCGTGAGTGTAAAACTGGGTGGGGTTGCACCAAGATGGCACAGGCCTCCAGGGGCACCATCTGAGACCCACACGGAGACACAGTAGTGTGGCGATAACACACCTGATTAGGACCAGCAAGCAATGACGGGTAAGTCGCCACTGGGGGCCCCCTTGGAAGTTACCTGAAGCCACCAGAAAGTGGAGAGGGGCCCAGCACAGAATTTTCACACTTGAGATCAGGTGGGGCCCCACCTTAAACCCCGCATTAATTCTTGCAGCCCACGGACTGACCAGATTTGGGGCGATCAGCTACAGGCAACAACCAATTAACAGGGGGGTGCACTAGAGCCATGCTACCCCTACCTGTAGATGCCCTGCAGAGTGGGAAGACGACCAGCAGTCCTGCCACTCTTGCACTCCGAGCACCAAACTGAAGGAGAAGAGACCTCTGCCTTTAGGCCAGTATCACCAGAGAGTCTTTGGAGGCGCCGAGCTCCCCACCTGCTGCTGGCACATGTCCTCTTGTGGTGGTGCTACATGCTTGAGGGCCCTTAAAGCCTTGGATAGGTTCTACCGACCCTGAGAAAAATTAAGTGACTGATTCCTGTGCCATAGTGGGCCTTGATGTTGTAGCTCTTGCGCCCCACGGTGGTGATCCATCATGGTAAAGCCCAAGGTACCCAAGTCCCCTGCCCCCACAGGGGGACAATCTCAATCCCCAATGGATGAAGCAGTGAAAGGGGAAGGTGTGCTGCACCAACTAGAAGCTACCCTTTGCCATCATTCTACCCAATTTGAGCGCATCCTGCATGCTATATTGGGTACCAAAACTACATTGGAATCTGAGATTAATGCGGTGATGCTAGATGTCGGACTGCTCCATGCCTACTACTGCAAGCTAGTAGAGCGGGTCGATGACACTGAATCTGCTTTGATGGGTATGCAGGCCAGAGTGCAGGATCTGAAGACAGGGTTGGATTGGGATTAAAAATCGGCACAGGCACACTAAAAAAAAGTGGCCCACATTTGCTTATTGCCTTTCTGCAAACATTGCTTCAGCGAAATTTTATTTAAAAAAAAGAGGGGGGGGGTTAAAAAAATGCACAGGTTAGTTTACACTGGTGAAACACACCTGAAAACATGTGATGCCACTTTTGCTCAGGCCCCCTGCCCCAGCTCAATATGCATATATTAATGGGCCGGCCCGGCGAGAGAAAGGGAGTGACACCTCCGCCTCGTTGATAAAAGGGAGGTAATGGACGCCCATCAGCCTCCAGAATGGCCACTCAGGCACCCACTGGGCCGCTTGCGGCATTGAATAACGCAGAAACTGCCAAATCGGCCCCCCAGGCTGCTCAAAAAAGCAGCCCACAGCTGGAATTCGCATACCGGCCCCTCGGGCATTGCCCGAGTGCCCACGTTACCAATCCGACGCTGTCTGCAGATCTAGATGACGGAGTGAAGGTGGATATTGCATCCCTACAATGCAGAGTGGAGGACCCCAAGGGCCACTCTTGATGTAATAATGTGAGATTCATGGGGTTCCAGGAATGGGTGGAGGGCCCCAACATGGAACTCTTCCTCAAACAGTGGCTGTTTGAAACAGTGCTAGCTCATCCAATACCAAAATTCTTCTCAATTAAGCGTGCCCACCATCTGCCAGGTAGACCCCCATTACCAGGGGCGCACCTGCACCCGGTGATAGCCAAGGTACTCAACTAGGGGGACAGTGACCTGCTCCTTCAGCTTTTTCATATGAAGGGGCCCCAACTTTGAGAACTCTGGAATCACAGCATATCCAGACTACACTGCAGAGGTAAGATGCAGACGTGCCTCTTGTGCAGCGGTGAAGACTCAACTGCGTACCTTGGGACTTCCATATGCTCTGATGTTCCCTGCCAAACTATGCATCACATACGGGTACCAAACCCACTTTTTCCCTGCTACCAAAGACACTTGGTCCTGGCTGCATGTAAAGGGCCTAGCAGAGAAACCGACCCCGGCCCAGGTTCCCGAGGCCTGGCTCACACCATGGTGGTGACATCGACCACGCAAGCCTCGCTCCACTCTATCATTGGAACAAGCAGTCTGAGAACGTGCTCAAGCAGTTGAGGGGGTTTTGCAACTTCTCTGCAACCTCTTTGAGGCTATGCAATCTGAAAGCACCTCTGATGCCGCCTCAGACTCCGATGGAACAGTGTTCTCTGCCGGTGACATTACCCGAGGACCAACAATCATGCCCCGCATGGCCAATGACTTGTGACCTAACCCTGTTATCTCTATAAGGTTGTAAGTCGATTGTTGTATTGTACAGATGGGTTTTGGTAGATGGCTGGGGGGATGGGCGAATGGGTGTGGAGTGATGAGACTTCCATTGATGCCAAAGAGGCACTGGGCAAAATGCTCCTCAAGAAGCCACACCCCCCGCTTACCAGAATAGATTAGTGGACATTGTTGTTTGGACTTTTGACTTGTTGAAATGCTTACTTATTTTATGTCAGGAGATGGGATATCTTTTCTGCCAGGGGGGAGCTGGGAGAGAATGTTTATCACATTATTGTTTATTTAGTTGCCTGTTTATTTACTGGTCCTGCTGCTAGCTAACTTGAATACTCATCGAACGACCTCTGATTGGGAAAATACTGGGGTGAATGAGAAGTCGGCTAAACCGAGGGTGCCTTGGCACCAAGCAGGTTTGCCCGCTGTTCATCACTTCCTAATCCACCGCTCATATGGCTACACCTACCACGCATGTGACCTCCCTCAATATAATTTTCTGATCTGGAATGTGTGGGGTATTGCCACTCCGACTAAGCGCTACTGTGTCCACACATATGTCAAGTGCAGGCACACACAAGTGGCATACCTTCAAGAGACACACCTGACCACATCGGAACTACACAAATTATACATGAAGCGGAAGGGCCGGCTATGTGGCACTACGGTCTCAGCTTACGCCAGGGGCGTCCTCATTTGGATCGTTCCAGGAATCCCCTTTTGTCTCAGATGCTCACACGATTGACCCATATGCACACCCCTGTTGAGGTGCGACTGGATGGCAGACCTCTGGCGATGGTGGCTGTCTATGCTCTCAAGTCAGGCCATCCTGCATTTATGGACAGGCTTACTCACCATTGCTCAAGAACAGCAAGCAAAAGGTACAGGAGGCCGTAGGCACCAGTAGAGCCTCCCCATTAGGGGACAAAGAGAACCAGGATCGGGCTGAGAAGGACCGAGACAAAACCTGGGGGGGCTCTCCTGACAACCATGGATGCAATGTCGACAGCTATATTCCACCAAGCAGATAAACAGGATCTTCAGGTAGACTTGTCAAACATCTTGGCAGTACACATAGTGGGCATCGACAAAAAACTACAAGCATTAAACGACCTGATTGAGAGAGCCCAAAAACATAATTATATTCAGCAAGTAACATACCGTTGTGAAACCCTAGGAGACATGCCCGAAAGCTTGATATCACTTCTTACTGATATATTGACCGAAGTAAGGGTACAAGCAGCAAGAATGCAAACAAGACAAATTGTTCAAGAACATGAACCAGAAGATTCAGAAGTCTCAGTAAGGACAAATGAAAGTCACACGCTCCAAAGAAGTTAGCACACAGCAGAAGAGTGTTTATTCCCCAGACAAAAAACTGGAAAAGAATTAGCAAAAGATCTAAAGGAAAAGTCGTTTGATCTCCAAAGGACATCTAATATTGGTCAGCAAAGTAAGGAGAGTGAAGAGATAGGAGCAGAGGAACCTGTACAAAATATTACAAAAAGGGATAAAAAAGACAAAGAAAAGCAAGATAGAAGGGAAAATTGATACAACCAAAAAAACTTATGCCAATTTTTCAATCAACATACAAACAAACAGAAATCGATGGTGGAGACAACAAAAAATGCGGAAGAAGACACCTTGGAAACAACGCAGGTACCCAGGCGCGATGCACGACCTTCTTCAAAGAGTGAACAACAAAGAATCTGCATAGAGGGGACACATAAGGAAGATCTGGATCTG
The DNA here is from genome assembly GCA_963921515.1 of Calotriton arnoldi. Classification (NCBI taxonomy): domain Eukaryota; kingdom Metazoa; phylum Chordata; class Amphibia; order Caudata; family Salamandridae; genus Calotriton; species Calotriton arnoldi. The sequence continues at coordinate 954,833 of CAWUFW010005086.1, forward strand.
GATCTAGGCCCAGCATTAAAAATAAAGGATCATCAGTCTGGATGAAAAGCACTGCAGCAAATAAAGGAGAAAAGATATAAAGACATAAATCAGCAAAGTTTGGAAGAAATTAAAGATAAAGAAGAACGGATAGTAACAACTTATAAGGATAAAGAAAATTTAACAGTGCGTAACGAAGAGCAAAGCACAGAGCTGAATCAGAGACTTGTACAAACTACAAATGAACACGGCAGAGAGATAAACCAACAATGCATTAAAGGTGGTCAGGGGGTAGAACGTAGAGCACCACAAGACCGCAATTCAACATTGAATATAACAAAGACCCTAACAGTCAATAGTAATACGGAGAGGCAAAAAACAACAAGTATTGGCATAGCCAATAGGTCTCGCTTTTGGGACCTTATAAGTATTTAGTTATGCAGCACAATATCCTTGGTGCAACAACATCAACTGTTGCATGGCTAAACACTTATAAGGTCCCAAAGGCGAGATCTATTGGCTATATCAATGCTTGTTTTTTCTTTTTGTGTAAGTACTGACAAAGAATGCATGTGTTTTCGAGCTGCCTCGTGTACTTCTCTCCCCCTTTGTGCTGTTGCCTGTCCACGTGTGCTTCTCCCCGCCACTTCCATGTTGCACTCGCCTGTGTGCTCCTTGTGTGGTATCTGACCCCCCCACCACCACCGTCCCCCTCATTGCTTGTATGTTGCTCTTCTCTCCCCTGTATTGCTTACAGTTCTACCGCCCACCCCTCACTGTCCATTGCTTCTGCTCCAAGCACGGTTGCTTTAAAAAGACAAATTAAAAAAACACTTTTACGTGTTTTATTTTTAGTCATCGGTCTTATGCCGCAGCAGTTTGTTGCTAAAGTACGTGAACCAATTATTCAGCCATCCTGGATTATAAAGAGGAAACTCCTTCAGTGCTGCAGATGAAGAGTAAAGGAATGAGGAGGAGAAGAGGAAGAGGAAGTAAATCAAGGGAGAGGGTAGAACAAGAAAAGAAAGAGGGGGAGAAAGAAAAGCAGACAGCAAGAGGAAAGTGAAGAAGGAGGAGAGAGTAAAAGTTGGGCAATACGGGGAAGTGAAAGTTAGTAAGGAGGCAAATGCAGAAAATGGGAAAGTCGAGAGACAAAGGACAAGATGAGAGGAGTAAAGTGGGCAGAGAGGAAACAGATGAAAGGAGAATAGTGGGGGGTAACAAAAGGGAAGGATGAAAAGTGGACAGGCAGGGCAGTGTGAGACAGGAGAGGGGATGGCATACCAAGAAAGTAGAGGGGAGAGGAGAGAAAGGAAGATAAGGTGGAAAAGGAGCCTGCGAGGAGAAAGGAGGAGTGAGTGAACAGCAAGAAAAGCGTGGACGGAGAGAATGGGAGGAGTGAAAACAGACATAACAAGCCCGGCTTCAAGAGTGGTGCGCGTACGAGCGAAAGTGAAAGCAGCGCGTTTGCACATATGTTTGCAATAAACGCGAGACGCGGCGGGGAAATGGGGCGGAGGAGTGTTGAGAAAGCAATCAAGTGAGAGGAAAGCCAGATGGCGCCTGATCGGGCGCTGAAAGCTGGCAGCGTGCATGCTCGCGTGAACGCAAGCTGGTAGCCAGCAAAAGCCTCTCGGCAGCACTTTGAAAAGCACACTTACTAAATGTCTCGGCCAGAGCAGCGCTAAGCGCTGGCTCATGCGAGACCTAAAAAACGGTCCACGGAGGGCACTGACACACCGGGCCTTCGGCCGATGCCAGACTGCCCGCGGTGCCAATCCGTCCCTGATTAGTGGTACAAATTCATTCATATTTTGGCTGTCTCTTCCAGTACTGAAAGTGACCTGATGCGTTGTATTGCGTGCATCATTGATATGCAGTGAGTTACTTAAGGGACATTACTATTTTTATTTTGATAAAAGAGAGAATCAGCAAAATGCAGAGTATTACAGAAGGAAGGTCTATAAGCGATACGAGCATCTTTAATATAGCGCCTAGAGCGCCATGTAGAAGGAGGTCTCCAGCGACTAAGACACAGACCTTGAAATTAAGGTTCTAATCCTGCCTTGTATGACATGAGGCAAATCACTTTCCTCACCGAACAAAAATTAGCAGCGCCTAGAGGCGCTGCAGCTGTCAATATGTGCTATACAAAATCATGATATTATTTCCTTTCCATTTCAGCATATGGCATATACTTTCTGATTTACAAGAGTAGTATGTCTTGAAGTGTCCACATGCCTGGAAAGTCCACTGTGCCCATGTTACTTCGAATCTATCTAGCCAGCGTTTGTTGTATAGGACTTTGGTGTTACTCTCTGGAAACGTCCATTCATTTGTCTCTAGTGCTTATTGCCAATGTTTTGCCTGTTTCTAAGCGCTTCATTTATCAGTGTTTTTTATTACCACCACATTCCACCCTTTGTCCGCTTCGCAGCACCATGCATATTGTTGAGTAAAACGTTTTGTGGATAATTGGCGTGGCTACATGTGAGGTCTGCGTGGCTATGGTGGTTAATAAGCAGAAACCTATCGTTGGGATAATCTTTTGACGGTGATATTGTCAATTTTCAGGATAAAAAGTCATTAGGTGTGGGAGTTCAGAAGGAAACTGGGGACTGGTAGAATATGTTGTTTGCCCAGGCGCACACAGTGTGGCACTGCTTGCCGCCGATGCTAGAACACACACCTCCAATGAATAACATAGATATTAGAGAATATCCCCGTTTATTGCACTTCAGGTGAAACTTAACCAGGCTAGAATTGTGGGAATAATAACGCGCCTATCATTAAAGAGCAAGCAGGCATTCCTGACCCAGAATCGTGCTTGCTTTTTGTTACCGACATTCCTACCCATTCCCTCACAGGACCTCTGTGCTGCTGCCAGGGGAAGTCCATTCCCACCAGACCTAAAGCAACGATCCTGCCCTCTTGACCTTTCCCTGCTGCCTGACTGCGAATATCCACTCTGTTGCCAACACTTGATGCAAACTGAATATAAATTCAGATGGTGGAACGTGGAAAGGCCGTAAGCCTGGAATATTTTTAAAAATAGTAGGGTTTTTTTTAGAATTAAGAGACGACATCTTTCAAACGTGAAAATGTCCGTGAATTTACAACAATGTGCGGAGGCGGGACAGTGTATGTGTGCGGGAGCCTCGCGGGAGACAGTAGTGCGCCGAGAAGCTCGTGAGCCCTGAGATACGGTTCATGATTGGTTACAAGAGGCAGGTAGTTAGTTCATAGGTTCCTCGTGCGTGGGCAGGCCTGTTCTTTGAAGAGAGCCATTCTCGATTTCTTTCCGAACTACAGGAGCCTTTGGCCATGATGTTGTTCTAGGTCCTGGGCACATTGATGGAGAGGAGAAGTGCAAATGACGTATTCAGCAACCTTTGTTGAGGAGTCTTTCTTTGCTTTCATGTTTAAAGGCGCCAACCGGTGAATGATGTAATAATACATCTCAAAACCCAAGCAGGTGTCATCATGCAAAGCAATATTCTATAATGCCTATTGTTGGTGATAAGGACCGTGGGGCTGGTGCCACTCCACCTGCAGCACTATAGATAGCTACACCCGCTGTAACTAGAACCCCAAGCTTAAAATGGCCAAATAAAAAAAGATTAGGCCCCAAATGCAGGACAGTTTTCTTGTGAGAAATAAATAGAGTTAAATGTCGGGAGCTAAATATCAGGGAATAAACCACGCTGTTGGTGCTCAGCTCTGGAGCTCACTGTAGTAAGGCTGCTCACAAGAAGAATATTTAATAAGTTCCTTATTAAATATAGAGACTCCAGCTGTAAGCTGATAAAAAGACAGGCTCCTATCTCCAGCTCCTCACAGCCTTAATGCCAAGGATTCTATATGACATCACAATGCCCTGGGCAAACTATGACAAGGGAAATTAAGGAAAGCCACAAAGGATAATAAGTAAAACAAGCGCGCGCGCCTCGCACGGCAGCAGCGGGGAGGGGAGAGAGGAGGGGGCCTGCGCGATTCCCTTGCGGGAGCGAGCAGAAAGGCGCGATAATTGCTACCATATGGCGCCAGCTGCTCGCTCCCGCAAGGGAATCGCCAAACATGCACGCGTTACCATTGAAGGCAATGGAACGCGTGCACGTTTTTGGCTGAAAAGCCGAAGCGATTCCTAAAGGTCTTTTTGCCTAAAGGTCTTTTTGCCTAAGCAGCGCATGCGCGCTGCGTAGGCGAGACCTAAAAAGGGAACCAACCGAAAACAAGTTGCTACTAATCCCACACTATGTGTCACAAGGCCCAATCGACAACTTGAATAGAGGAACAATTTTAAAATTAACAAAGCAAATAAGTGAACTCACTCACATTAAATCTTCGGATATGATATTGGTGGAATTTGTGCCTCACCCTCTCAGAAACAACAGAGAGGTGACAATTACGAATTGGGCTTCAAAGGAAATAATAGAGCAAATCAAGAATAATCATGGTATCTTTAGGGCATAGGGGATAGAGTTACAACTAGGGGTGGGCGGAATTTGCGGAGTTGCCTTACGCAAAATTCCGCGAAACGGCAAGAAATCTCGGCGAGCACGCGGAATTTCGCGTGCTCGCGGAGATTTTGCTGCGCCCGTTGTAATCTATGCAGTGTCACTCTCAGGGGCAGACGAGCATCGTCCCAGAATGAATCCTGCCCTGCATATTTATCCACGAAGATGCCACTGTTTTGTGCAATACCTCTACTCAACTGGAGTACTTTCTACTGGCTAATCAGTAAGTGCTACCTCGTTGGGTAAATGTATAGTGCCTTTCCTACACTGCAGCTGCGTAAAGGACCAGAAGAATTGTCTCCAGTGACCTCGTGTGTCTGTAACTTTGCCACCGCGCCGGAAAGGCGCCGGGGTCCTTTGAGTAAGCTGTCCATCATAGTGGGGAAAGGGCGGGAAGACATTGCATACTGCTAGTGTATGTGGGGCGGGGCAAAACGGGCGGGGCTTCCATACGAGTTCACATGCATCTTGTTTATAAAGGGTCAGAGCACGATCTTAGCAGCAGATGAGGAGAAAGAACCTCCTGGCCACTGGACCTACACGGGGATTGCGCTAGAGAAAATCAAGGATGCAAAGACCTCCATCAGGGATTACAGCTAATGTTTGACAGTAGATCTGGGCAGAAAGCACTCCTGCTTAGCCTCGACCTTGCTCACGAATTTTTTGTGCTGATTAATGCGTTACAGAATTTGAGCTTCAACTCGGGCACCTGCTTTATTTAAATCTGTAAGTGCTTCCTGGTGAGGTTTAATTACCTCATGCACCCGAATTCCGTTCCGCCGCGGATCGCGGAAGTTTCGACATTTCCGCGTTCCGCGCGGAATGCGGAAATGCCGAAATTTTGCAAGTTCCGCGAGCGGAACTGAATTTGCTGCCCACCCCTAGTTACAACCAACCGAATCCCCTTGCTATCCAGGACCAGTATTGCCCGAATTTGAAAGAGGATTTTCAATCCTAAGGGGAGCTGCAGGAGCAGGTCCAAATTGGGACACTTATGAAAATTTAAGGATTACGAAGTATTCCAGCAATGAACAGGTGAAGGAGGTAGATGGGGAGAATTATAACACTCTTAGATCAAAGGGGGAGGGAGGGAGAGGCTGAGATCCATTCGGCTTCCATGCAGTATTCAATAATCAAAAGAGAATGGATCACTTGTACCTGTGTATTCAGGGTCATGAGTTGTCACTCTTTCACGTACATAGGTGGTTGGGCGGTATATCTTGATTCTCCGCCTATCTGTAACGTTATAGCATCATCATTGGGTTTTTGATATAGGTATGCTGACCTCCACCAGGAGGTAGACCAACTGGTAGTACAGTAGTGACCAGAGATAAAAAAGGGGTGCTAATGTGAGGTGTATTAAAATTTCTTACATAGCCATTTAAGAAAAGTCTTTAATTGTATGGAGATGTGGAAAAGTAAAAACAAGGTGGTGCGTGTGTAGATCAAGTTACTAATCTTATGCACTGGTTAGTCCATGTGAGCGGTCGACATGTTTCAGCCCCATTTGTGCCCAGCCGGGTCGGGGGGCTTTCTTCAGGACCTGTAGGTGAATGTAGTTGCTGAATTTGGCAACTACAATAAGTGGGTCATTGACTTACCACTCTTGTTACGTCGTTATCAGGTCATTCGTACCTATAACTGTGATTAGAAAAGAAAACAGTACATGTATATACATTGTTGGTATTGTGCTGTAATTCAACACCCAAATTGTAGTGATGCTGTATGTAGATCGTTTGTTATAACGAGTAGGAAGGCTAATATCAAGCACATATTAATGAAAACACATTTGTGTGAACAGGAATACATTCCTTGCTACGTAGGATGGCAGTGTAAAAGAGGTTTATGCAGCGGTAAACTCCAATCAAGTGCGTGTGTCCGCTTCTTGAAATATGCAGTGTGTCCCAAAAGTTGTTTAGCACATGGGGGATTTTTGGCTACAGAATCCCTGGATGTTTGGTGTTAAGCGTTAGGAGGCCTGTTGCTCTTTATGTGCCACAGCTGTAAAATTTGGTAACAGTGGTGCGGGTAAGTTGGTGTAATCACAGTAAGGATCTACTGTGGGCGCGTGATGTATAACCCTCATTTAGTTCTTGAAATTCTGTGCGCACGGAGATAATTAAATAAGGCGCGTTAAGACAGAGCTGATTTAAAAGTCAAAATACGCTTAAATTACGGAGCACTGTGATGCGTGCCTCACTGTTTGTAATGTGGATATAGTAAGGATCTACTGTGGGCGCGTGGTGTATAACCCTCGTTTAGTTCTTGAAAATCTGTGCGCTCAGAGACAGTAAAATAAGGCGCGTTAAAATGGAGCTGATTTAAAGTCAAAATATGCTTAAATTAAGGGGCATTGTGATGCGTGCCTCGTTGCTTGTAATAGAGATAAAGTGAGCGCTAACAAATATGCAGTAACAGTTGGTTATGGCACAATACGGCTAGACTGTTTTTGAAGTTGGGAGAAGTGTCATGAAACGTTTAAATTGCGGGGCATAGTGAATGCGAGCCTCGCTGCTTATAAGCGTTAGCATGCAAAAAGTTCGTATTTCTTTCGTTTTGTAGTCAGCAATTGAAGCGTGACTGCGGCATGTTGATTAGATACCTTATTAGCCCCTATTGCGGGCCTCCTCGGGGGACCGGTGAGCTCTCCAGACCTGCTGTGGCAGGAAAGAGAGTCTTTAATAGACCTTACTTGTTTCAGCGTCCTCATGTGTTGAATTCCTTCGTCACGTTGCTCACCTGCGGGAGCTGCAGTCTCGACTTGTGCTCGCTCTGAACACGGTGCCCCGGGTGACGTGGGCCCGTGATGAGCTGTTATTATCTACTCTTCATGTCAGTGGACATAGTGAAGAGACTTCTTCCCAAAAAAAGAGGATTAGTGGAGAATTTTTATGGGTGACATGTGAAAATATATTTTCTGATGGTATTGTAAATTGTAAATATCGCTTGTTGCAGGGAAGTTAGGTGTTTTGGTGAAGTTCATCAAGAGGCTTGGTTAATGATGTCACAACGGTGGGACCTTAGGGTCACGTTAATGTTTATCAACTATGGTGTAATAATGGATGGTGCTGTTATTGGTTCAGTGGGGGTTTCAAAAAAAGAGGTTGTACCTTTCTGAAAAAGTGGTGTCTGTTGATGATGGAGCGGCGCTTTTGTGCTTTAGCTGTTTTTGGAGGAATTTGCAAATATTATGAGGACTCGTATTGTGATTTTAAGCAGGGTAATCATTTGAGGTGCTTCTTTGACTGCTCATCATTGATAAGGTTTACCAGAATACAGTTTCACGCTAAACTACGCCACGGGATATTGTCATTCAACCCTAGTGTATTTGTCTTGAGGCGATGTACCCAGCGCTGTTCTTTTTCGAACAAGACTCGTTCAGCATTGTGATTTTTTGTTGATAAAGTTTCTAGGACTGTCCAGTTCAGTTCATCAATTGTGTGATTGGAGTCAATGTAATGTTTGCTCATTTTGGTTGTTGCCCTTTTACATTTTACATTGCTCCTATGCTCGCAGATTCGTTGTTTAACTTTGCGGCAGGTCATCCCGATGTATTTCAGACCGCAGGGGCATGTGATCATGTAGATCACATGCATAGAGTTGCAGTTCGTATGGTGTCGTATTGTCCATGTTAGGTCTGTAGAGAGATGTAGAGCTTTGATCGCTGTGGTTAGTTTGCATACAGAGCATGAACCGCATGGATAGTGTCCAATTATGGGGCTCTGTGACAGACTGGCGGCAGCGGGGACGATGTCAGGAGACCCCGGGGGCACCAACGAGGGCATGCTCCTGTCGTCCAGATGGAAATGCCTCAAACCGGAAGGTGTAAAGGGGAAAAGGAAGCAGGAGAGCACGGTCAGCGGCGAGGATGGAGGAGCAGCAGCGGACACGGAGGACGAAGAAGCAGCAGCGGACATGGAGGACGAAGAAGCAGCAGTGGACACGGAGGACGAGAGCAGAGCGGTAGCCGCGATGAAGGAGGAGGAGGGAACGACAACCATTGCGGATTTGTGCCGGGGAGCCGACGCAGAGAGGACCAGGGAAGCAGAGGACGCCACCGGCCGGAAGGAAGCAGCCCAAACACAAGAAGGCGAAAGCCGGGAGGAACCCCTGCGGGAAGGCGCTCCGGACGAGGCAGCCGTGACCCCGTTGCCGGGTCACGGTATCAGGCAAGTGACGGCAGGGACAATGGGGGTGCTGCGCAGTTGGGTGTCTTGCCGGTTGGCATTCCTGGGGTACTGAGGACCAGGAAAAGGGGAAGGGCACCCAGGTGGGGACCTGGGGCCATAATACGAAATAGGGCTTTACTGTTAGAAGACGAGAGAATAGGGCTATGTGGGCACACAGGAACCAAGAGTGAGGACAGAACTCGCGGTTCTCTTCCCTTCCCTCACGGGCGGGCTTCCCTCACTCCCTCCCCAGTTGTTCTTCCGTACGGCGTGTGAGGTAACACGACGAGGTACTTCTAATCACCCTGTGCACAAAGAGGGTGAGAGCAACAAGCTATACACTCTGACCAGGTGTCACTAAATGTCTCTCCGCTCTCCGTTTTTTTCCCCGAGGGGGAGGACCCATAAAGGCGACAAACAGAAGACCCCAAGAGGATCCCTGGGAAGAAGCACAGAAGACCCCTAGAACGGACAAAGACAACATCCTATCCGACTGTACATTAATAAATCCCGTGGCCCCAATCATATCCTGGCCTTGTGTCGTTCTTGGTGCGTGACAAGTGGTGTCAGAAGTGGGATCACCCCTTCCTGTACCGTCGCGCACCAGGAACATGACCCAACCGCTAGGCCTTGAAGATATGCTGAAACAGCTGGCCGAAGGCCAACGCCACCTCCAGCTGGTCGTAGAGGGGCAGGCCACTGAGGCCAAAACAGACCAGGAACACCTGCAGGAGGCCCTCCAAGCCCAGGCGGGCCTGATAGCATAGAACCAGGCGGTGCAAGACTCCGCCATACAGAGGCTAACTGATACTATCGCCAGCAGTAAAGTGCACCCCAACGTGCCCAGCTCGGTCCTACAGAAAACCAGCCCGGCGAAGACCCCGACTTCTTTTTCACGAACTTTGAGCGCGTCGCGGGTACCGCCCAATGGCCGCCTGAGCGCTGGGGCCAGTACATTGCCCCTCTATTGTCCGGGGAGTTGCAGACCGCATACCAGGCCGCCAACCCAGCCGGCACAACCCCGTACGACATCATCAAGAAGGCCATCCTGGAAAGGCTCGGTTGTGACCAGGAACACTACCGGTTGAAATTCAGAAAAGAAAAATGGCTTCCCCAAGATAACCCCAGGGCGCTGTTCTATAGGGTACAGGACCTGGGTAACCGGTGGTTGCAGCCCCATAGCTTCAGCATGGAGCAGGTTATGGATAGGATCCTCCTGGAACAATACTTAGATGCCCTCCCCAGCGCTACTCGCGCTTGGGTAAAGCAGCACCCCAACGTAACGATTTCGGGCGCTATGGAACTGGCCTGCGCCCATCAAAGAGCCCCAGAAGCAAGACCCCTTTTAGGCTGGCCGCCCTTGGCCAATATCCAACGTTGGAGACCCCCTACTCCGGGTCCAACTTCACCCCAGATCCGGCCCCTTATCGATCCCTCTTTTCTCCCTCGCCCTACCCCGAGGGAAGGAGGAGCAGGTCCGCAGTGCTTTCGTTGTGCTGAGTGGGGTCATATAGCGCGCCTCTGCCCACAGAGACATAATACGACTGAACCTATGGAGGTGGGATACGCCAGAGGGAGGGTATTACTGGCAGGGAACCGGAACAAAGCCTACCATCTGGGCCTTATCGTAAACGGTGCTCCCATCAACGCCCTTATTGATTCCGGGTGCCACCACTCGGTGCTCACCCAGGAACGCATCTTGACTCAGCAGTGGAAGAAGGAGGAGAAGGTGGCCATTACGTGCATCCACGGAGACCAAAAAACCTACCCTGTAGCCGAGGTAGTCCTCAACGAAGACGGGGAGGAAAAGGGCCTGAGGGTGGGTGTGAAACCTAAGTTGGTTGAGGAGTGTATCATAGGGCCTGACTGTGCCGACTTCCCTGTGTATTTGGCTAGGGCCATTAAGGAAGAGAAAGAACGCCAATGGCTGAAAGACACACCCTTTTATTCAGAGGACATAGAAGGGGGTAGGTACCGGGAAAGGAAAACGCGCAGCACCAAGAGAAAACACAACCGTGAGGTGGTGCTCAATGGGCTGTCTAACCCCCTCTCTACCTCCTCCTCTGTTACAGACGGTGTGACAGGACGACCACGCAGTTTCAGAGCAGCACAAGCAGAAGACCCCACTCTGGGGAACGCCTGGGCCCAGATAGTACCAGAAGACGACGACCAGGTAGGCCCCTGCTTTTATAGGTCAAAAGGGTTGTTGTACAGGCGGGTAAGGAAAGACACCGAGTCAACAAGGCAGTTGTTAGTACCCACTTCCTTCCGTCAACAAGTCCTCCATCTCGCACATAACCAGGCAGGGGAAGGGCACTATGGGAGGGAAAAAACCGAGGAGTACCTCCTACGGCGGTTCTATTGGCCGGGGGTGTTCTCCGACATCAGACGCCACTGCACTGCCTGTCCCTTGTGTCAACGAGCTAACGCCCCACACATACCCCGAGCACCCCTACTACCCCTCCCGATCATAGACACTCCATTCTCCCGGGTTGGTATGGACCTCGTAGGGCCCTTGGTCACCTCCGCACGGGGACACCAGTACATATTGGTACTGGTAGACTATGCAACCAGATACCCTGAGGCCATACCCCTCTCCAGCATGACGACCAGCAACGTGGCCCAAGCGATGCTGGGGTTTTTCAGCCGGGTGGGCTTCCCCGATGAACTCCTAACGGATCAGGGAACCCCATTTATGTCCAAACTCATGGCCCTGATCTGTAAGCTGTTGGGCATACAACAGATACGGACGTCCGTCTGCCACCCACAAAAGGACGGACTGGTTGAGCGCTATAACCACACCATTAAAAACATCTTAAAGAAGGCCGTTTCCACATCAGGTAGGGACTGGGACAGACACCTACCCCTTACCCTGTTCGCTATACGTACCCACGTTCAGTCCTCTACCGGGTACAGCCCCTTTGAGTTGGTGTTTGGGCGAAAGCCCCGCACCCTATTGGATATGGCTGCGGAAAGATGGGAGGAGGAAGAAGACGAGGGACAGGGACTCCTTGACTATGCCACCAGTCTCTGAGACCGGCTAACCACTTTGTGGGGGGAGGTAAGGGAAAACCTAGAGGCTGCACAGAAGAAGCAGAAAAAGGCGTACGATCGGCAGGCAAGACTAAGAACCTTCCAGGTGGGGGACAAGGTCCTTCTTCTCCTACCCTCATCCGATAACAAGCTCCTAGCCCGGTGGAGAGGTCCCTTCAGCATTACACACCAGGTAACCCCTGTCACCTATAGGGTAGCGGTACCCCACACAGGAAGGGCCGGGCAGGTCTATCACGTGAACCTCTTGAAGAAGTGGGAGGAAGACCCAAACCCCGAGCCCGTTTCGTCCAGCGCCCTATTGGTAACAGATCACCAACCCCTGGCCATCTCTTTTCCGCCCCAGGACCGAGACCCCATTCCCGTTGCGGTCCGTTGGGGCCCCATCTAGGCCTAAACCAAAAAGAGACCCTTCTTGCCCTAGTCGTAGAGTATAAGGATGTCTTCTCCAAACTCCCAGGCAGGACACCCCTGATCCAGAATCACATCAGAACCGAAGGGGCTAGGCCCATACGGTTACGTCCCTATTGAATCCCGGAAGCCCGGAGAAGGGTGGTAGAACAGGAGGTAGAGGACATGTTACGTGACGGTATCATAGAGAACTCCACCAGCCCTTGGTGCTCTCCGATAGTCCTGGTACCAAAGCCCGATGGGTCGGTGAGGTTCTGTGTGGACTATAGCCAGCTGAACTCCCTCTCCCACTTTGATTCTTATCCTATGCCCCGGGTGGACGAAATGATTAAGCGGCTAGGCACCGCCAGGTACCTCACCACTCTAGACCTCACAAAGGGATACTGGCAGATATCCCTGGCCCCAGAGGCCAAGGAGAAAACCGCGTTCTCCACCCCGTCAGGGCTTTATCAGTTCAGGGTCTTACCTTTTGGCCTCCATGGAGCACCAGCCACGTTCCAAAGACTGATGGACATAGTACTACGAGCCCACCAAGGGTACGCAGCTGCGTACCTGGACGATATCGTCGTTTACAGCCCCACTTGGGAACACCACATCAGCCAGTTGAGGGCGGTACTGAACAGTCTGCGGCAAGCAGGTCTCACCGCAAACCCGGCCAAGTGTGTGCTTGCCGCCAACTCTGTGCGGTTCCTGGGCTACCACATACAGGAAGGGCACATCAGGCCACAGGTGGACAAAGTGGACGCCATCAGGAATCTATCCCTGCCCTCAACCAAGAAAGGGATACGGGCCTTCCTAGGCCTTGTGGGATACTACCGTAGGTTCATACCCCGTTTTTCGGAGGTCGCAGCCCCGCTAACGGACATGCTAACGAAGGCCTGCCCCAACGCCATCAGGGAATGGACAACAGAACAACAACAGAGCTTGTCCTTGTTAAAAGACGCGCTATGTCACGAGCCCGTGCTACAGTGCCCTGACTTTGCTAAACAATTCACCCTCCAAACCGACGCCTCGGACAGGGGCCTGGGGGTAGTCCTGTCCCAGCCCAATAGTGTAGGCAACATGCATCCCATCGTCTACCTAAGCCGGAAGCTGCTACCCCGGGAAGCCCGTTATTCCACGATTGAAAAGGAATGTCTGGCCATCAAGTGGGCTGTCCAGTCCCTCCAATACTACCTACTGGGTCGCCCCTTTCTTTTGATCACAGACCATGCCCCTTTGGTCTGGCTGGCCAGAAACAAAGACACCAACGTGCGAGTTTTGCGCTGGTTTTTGGCCTTACAACCTTTCTCGTTCCAGGTGTCCCATCGTCCGGGTGTTCTGCAGACCAACGTGGATTACCTCTCCAGGCCGGACGCTGTTTTGTGGCCCGATTGGCCATGCTTGGTGGGAATGCCGTGTGACAGAGTGGCAGCAGCGGGGACGATGTCAGGAGACCCCGGGGGCACCAACGAGGGCATGCTCCTGTCGTCCGGATGGAAATGCCTCAAACCGGAAGGTGTAAAGGGGAAAAGGAAGGCGGAGCAGGAGAGCACGGTCGGCGGCGAGGACGGAGGAGCAGCAGCGGACACGGAGGACGAAGAAGCAGCAGCGGACACGGAGGACAAAGAAGCAGCAGTGGACACGGAGGACGAGAGCAGAGCGGTAGCAGCGACGAAGGAGGAGGAGGGAACGACAACCATTGCGGATTGGTGCCGGGGAGCCGACGCCGAGAGGACCAGGGAAGCAGAGGACGCCACCGGCCGGAAGGAAGCAGCCCAAACACCAGAAGGCGAAAGCCGGGAGGAACCCCTGCAGGAAGGCGCTCCAGATGAGGCAGCCGTGACCCCGTTGCCGGGTCACGGCATCAGGCAAGTGACGGCAGGGACAAGGGGTGCTGCGCAGTTGGGTGTCTTGCCGGGTGGCATTCCTGGGGTACTGAGGACCAGGAAAGGGGAAGGGCACCCAGGTGGGGACCTGGGGCCATAATACTGAAATAGGGCTTTACTGTTAGAAGACGAGAGAATAGGGCTATGTGGGCACACAGGAACCAAGAGTGAGGACAGAACTCGCGGTTCTCTTCCCTTCCCTCACGGGCGGGCTTCCCTCACTCCCTCCCCAGTTGTCCTTCCGTACGGCGTGTGAGGTAACACGACGAGGTACTTCTAATCACCCTGTGCACAAAGAGGGTGAGAGCAACAAGCTATACACTCTGACCAGGTGTCACTAACTGTCTCTCCGCTCTCCATTTTTTTCCCGAGGGGGAGGACCCATAAAGGTGACAAACAGAAGACCCCAAGAGGATCCCCGTGAAGAAGCATAGAAGACCCCTAGAATGGACAAAGACAACATCCTATCCGACTGTACATTAATAAATCCCGTGGCCCCAATCATATCCTGGCCTTGTGTCGTTCTTGGTGCGTGACAGGCTCATATTCCAAAATGTCGTGATGGTTTCTTTTTTTGCCTTCAGTGCGGGTCTCTTATGTACCAGAATGTCTTTGAAATTTCTAGTTCTCCTATTGGCGAACCTAGGTTTAGGCCATTGTAGGGAGCCAGAAGTAAGTATTCTCCAGTTTTTATTAACGATCTTTTTCACCGCATTGGTAGCTGTACTGTACGATGTTACGCATGTGAGTATTTTTTCAGACATCTCTTTTGGTGTTATTTCGAGTAGGCTCTCTCTTGGTTGGTTTCTTGCTCTTTTTTGACATTTTTGTATTGTTTTGATGGGGTAGTCCCTCTTTACAAGTTTTTGACTCAGTTCTTTTGCCTGCGTTTTATAGTCTCCTAGTTTGCTGCAATTTCACCTGAAGCGTACAAACTGACTGTATGGTAAGTTGTCTCTCAATGGTCGAGGATGAAAGCTGTTGTAGGAGAGTAAGCTGTTCTTGGCGGTGGGAGAACTAGAAATTTCAAGACATTCTGGTACATACGAGACCCGCACCGAAGGCAAAAATAGAAACCATCACGACATTTTAGAATATGAGCCCCATCATTGGACACTTTCCATGCGGTTCATGCTCTGTATGTAAACTAACCACAGCGACAAAAGCTCTACATCTCTCTACAGACCTAACATGGACAATACGACGCCATACCAACTGCAACTCTACGCATGTGATCTACATGATCACATGCCCCTGCGGACTGAAATACATCGGGATGACCTGCCGCAAAGTTAAACAACAAATCTGCAAGCATAGGAGCAATGTAAAATGTAAAAGGGCAACAACCAAAATGAGCAAACATTACATTGACTCCAATCACACAATTGATGAACTGAACTGGACAGTCCTAGAAACTTTATCAACAAAAAATCACAATGCTGAACGAGTCTTGTTTGAAAAAGAACAGCGCTGGGTACATCGCCTCAAGATGAATACACTAGGGTTGAATGACAATATCCAGTGGCATAGTTTAGCGTGAAACTGTATTCTGGTAGACCTTATCAACGATGAGCAGTCAAAGAAGCACCTCAAATGATTACCCTGCTTAAAATCACAACACGAGTCCTCATAATATTTGCGAATTCCTCCAAAAACAGTTAACGCACAAAAGCGCCGCTCCATCATCAACAGAAACCACTTTTTCAGAAAGGTACAACCTCTTTTCTTGAAACCCCCACTGAACCAATAACAGCACCATCCAATATTACACCATAGTTAATAAACATTAACATGACCCTAGGGTCCCACCGTTGTGATATCATTAACCAAGCCCCTTGATGAACTTCACCAAAACACCTAACTTTCCTGCAACAAGCGATATTTACAATACCACCAGAAAATATATTTTCACATGTCACCCATACAAATTCTCCAGTAATCCTCTTTTTTTGGGAAGAAGTCTCTTCACTATGTCCACTGACATGAAGAGTAGATAATATTAGCTCATCACGGGCCCACGTCACCCGGGGCACCGTGTTCAGAGCGAGCACAAGTCGAGACTGCAGCTCCCGCAGGTGAGCAACGCGACGAAGGAATTCAATGCATGAGGACGCTGAAACAAGTAAGGTCTATTAATGACTCTCTTTCCCGCCACAGCAGGTCTGGAGAGCTCGCCGGTCCCCCGAGGAGGCCCGCAATAGGGACTAATAAGGTATCTAATCAACATGCTGCAGTCACGCTTCAATCAGTGACTACAAAACGAAAGAAATACGAACTTTTTGCATGCTAGCGCTTATTAGCAGCGAGGCTCGCATTCACTATGCCCCGCAATTTAAACGTTTCATGACACTTCTCCCAACTTCAAAAACAGTCTAGCCGTATTGTGCCATAACCAACTGTTACTGCATATTTGTTAGCGCTCACTTTATCTCTATTACAAGCAACGAGGCACGCATCACAATGCCCCTTAATTTAAGCATATTTTGACTTTTAAATCAGCTCCATTTTAACGCGCCTTATTTTACTGTCTCTGAGCGCACAGATTTTCAAGAACTAAATGAGGGTTATACACCACGCGCCCACAGTAGATCCTTACTATATTCCCATTACAAACAGCGAGGCACGCATCACAGTGCTCCGTAATTTAAGCGTATTTTGACTTTTAAATCAGCTCCGTCTTAACGTGCCTTATTTAAATATCTCCGGGCGCACAGAATTTCAAGAACTAAATGAGGGTTATACATCACGTGCCCACAGTAGATCCTTACTGTGATTACACCAACTTAACCGCACCACTGTTACCAAATTTTACCACTGTGGCACATAAAGAGCAACAGGCCTCCTAATGCTTAACACTAAACATCCAGGGATTCTGTAGCCAAAAATCCCCCATGTGCTAAACGACTTTTGGGACACACTGCATATTTCAAGAAGCGGACACACGCACTTGATTGGAGTTTACCGCTGCATAAACATCTTTTACACTGCCATCCTACGTAGCAATGAATGTATTCCTGTTCACACAAATGTGTTTTCATTAATATGTGCTTGATATTAGCCTTCCTACTCGTTATAACAAACGATCTACATACAGCATCACTACAAACACAATACCAACAATGTATATACATGTACTGTTTTCTTTTCTCATCACAGTTATAGGTACGAATGACCTGATAATGACGTAACAAGAGTGGTAAGTCAATGACCCACTTATTGTAGTTGCCAAATTCAGCAACTACATTCACCTTCAGGTCCTGAAGAAAGCCCCCCGACCCGGCACAAATGGGGCTGAAACATGTCGACTGCTCACATATTCTAACCAGTGCCTAATATTAGTAACTTGAGCTACACACGCACCACCTTGTTTTTACTTTTCCACATCTCTATACAATTAAAGACTTCTTAAATGGCGATGTAAGAAATTTTAATACACCTCACATTAGCACCCCTTTTTTATCTCTGGTCACTCCTGTACTACCAGTTGGTCTACCTCCTGGTGGAGGTCAGCATACCTATATCAAAAACCCAATGATGATGCTGTCACGTTACAAATAGGCGGAGAATCAAGATATACCGCCCAACCACCTATATACGTGAATGAGGGTTTTTCTTAGAAAGAGTCACAACTCATGACCCTGGTTACACAGGTACAAGGGATCCATTCTCTTCTGTTTATTGAGAATTATAACACATCAAGGTCGGCAAACCTGAAAGGATCCTGGACACACATTAGTAGAGCAACAACTCAGTCCTGACAACAGGATAATTAGATCAATATTGGAACAAGATAGGCTGAACATCTGCTCCTGGAATGTTCATGGGCTTCAGAATCTCCTACAGTATCAAGAAGCTATAGAATTTTTACAACAATATGACATTATCCTGATGCAGGAAACGTGGTGCTGAGAGTCAATACAAATAACTAGTTATATAGGCTATCATGTCCTTGCAGAGAAAACGTCAAAATTTGGACATCCTAAAGGCGGATTAGTATTCTTCTGTTCGACAAAGATCAGATGGCAAATAGATCAGTTAGAAATCGGGACAAATTGGGTGCAGGCACTAAGAATAGTAAGAGAGAACGGTAGCGGGGAACCGCCAGCGTTCACATTAATAAACATCTACATCCATCCTATAAAAGACCAAAAAGAGAAGCATATGAAATTCCTGTACGAAATACTCAAAACTATTTGGAGACAATACAAACAGGCAATTTTTATAATCTCGGGCGATTTTAATATAAACTTAAGTAAAATCACGAAGATGAAGAATAGGTGCCAAAAAGGGAACACTTATAAAACCAAGTTGGAAAAGCTTGGATTAAGACTCCTGAACGGGAACTCAAAAGACGACACACCGGCCGCCATCACATTTACAAGTGGAAATAAGTGCTCCACAATAGATCACACTCTAGTAAATGAATCTGCAATGCAACAGGTATGCCATTTTCAAATTAGCCCCAGGATGGAGAGTGATCATTTTCCACAGATCATTGGAATAAAATACAAAGCAGAGCTGAATCAGTCCAATGACCCATTGTCCGCTCCCGTAACACATAATCTAAAAAGTCTGAAATGGAGGGGAACAGGGATCGAAAACCTGTTGAGTGGAGTATATCTGCAAGCTGGTTCATTGGACACAATACAAAACAGACAAAACAAGGGGGGAAAAGAGCAGATAAAAGAAGAGGATCTACAAACAGCATGGGAATGATTAAAAAACAAATTACTGGAAAACTTTACAACAAACAGTCAGATTTAATGGACTAATTCTAAGAGAAACCTAAATGGGGGAACCAGAAAGCAAACATGGTACAGCAGGAAGCTGCATAGTGAAAAAATGCAAATTCTGTGAGAAAGCCGACTAATAATGAAACAGGCAAAGCACGGTACAAGAAGTGATAAAAATAGATACGAGCACTGAGAACCCAGTACAACAAAAACTATTGGGAGGCCTAAAAAGATATCAAGAGGAACTGTGGAATAGATTGCTCATGACAAGCCGGCAACAGAATAGCAAAAAATCCTGGCATTTGACAAACGGCTTGGCTATAGGGCACACACGACATCAAAACTCAGGTATAAATGCAACCATGTGGGAAAAACACGTGCACGTGCACGAAATGTACGCTGAAACAGCGTCAAAAGAACTGCTGAACCTCACGGAGGGAGACTGCAAAATGAACATCTGCCATTTATCATCAAGTCAGGCAACATTTATCAATGGGCAATTCCTTCGTATCAGACGGAATTGCAGTACACTTACTGACTACAAGAACGAGTCTAACACACTGAAAACAGACCTACTTCAAAGAGAATACCCTAAACAGGTGATTGATCTCGCGTACAAAAGGGCACAGCATAATAACCGTGAGAGCCTATTGGAGGTCAGAACTAGAGAATCTGACAGGGTCATGACCTGTGTAACGACATATACCCCTGACTCGAACCGGGTTAGAAATATCATTTGTAAACACTGGAACATCCTTAATACAGGAATTCTTAAGCTTCCCAAACCCAGGTTCGCGTTTAAACGAACCAATAACCTCAAGGACATGTTGATACACACAAGACCAAAGAAACAACTGAGCACTACACAAAGGACACTATGGGATTTGCCCCCTGTTAAGGGTCACTACCCTTGCGGGTCATGCTCAGTATGCCCACAAACTAAGGTTACTAAAGAACTGAGGTTTCCAAATGGAGTTAGTTGGAGAATGGCCGCACACACTAATTGTAACACTTCTAACTGTATCTATATACTGGACTGCCCGTGTGGTCTCCTTTACATAGGGATGACCTCGAGACCAGTCAAAGTCCGGATAATGGAACATAGAAGCAATTTCAGATGCCATAAAACAAATACCAAAATGACCTGTCACTTCAACCAGGTGCAACATCTCCCTGACTCTTTCAATTGGACCGTATTAGAAACCCACCCGGGGATGCCTACAAAATCATTGTTCCGGTTGGAACAACGTTGGGTCCTACGCCTTGCCACCGACAAAGGAGGGCTTAATGAGGACATCCCTTGGAGCCAATTAACCTAATTACCCTATTGGGCTTTCTGATTATACATTTCTTTGCCCCTCACTCAGTGTATCTGTTCCCATTGCTATTTACTATGAGTACTTCCAGACTCCAACTTGACCCCGTATGTTTGCCCAATTTATTACTTTAATCAGCTAGCATTACAAATGTGTAGATTTTGACAAGGAGGGGCCCCCTACACACAGTTTTATCTAATCACCAACTCGGATTTTTCACGAGATATACCAGTAAGGTTGGGCCAATTTCTACCTTTTGCAGCACCTTCGTCATTCCTGTCGAGCATGACACTTTTTACATAGGTTCTTCACCAGTTTTTTCATCCATATTAGATTATGGCAACGCCTTAACAATTTGAACCCATTTACCCTGTCATGTCAACATACAAACGGGACTTTATTAATGGCGCCCTTAATTGCTACTGCCTGGGGTGTGTGTCTCGCATCAGCTGGAGGAAATCCAACATGGTCCCTAAAACAGGGTTAGCACTCCAGTTGTAACACCGTTTTCTGACAGGAAGTACCGGAAGTTCCGCCCCCACTCGCCGCCGGCCGTTGGTACTTCAGTGAGATCCTTTGATCTGGTCGTCACTCCCGGACCGGCTGATTGAGGGGAAGGAGCACTTCCGTCCCACTTCATGGAACAGTAAGTAACGTAACAGCGAGCTCCCTGTGTGTCCTTAATTGTGAGCTTTTTGTTATGGCTCTAAGGGTACTACTTTGTCCCTTCAGTGAGCTATTTAGTTCATGGGAGGGGTCCTTTTGAACCGTACGCTTGCCAACTTATCGGGTTGATTACCCTTTCTAACGGAGTGAGGTTGGTGAGGCCGGCTCTTACATTTCCCACTTCCTGAGCTGATGTTTTCTCACTCGTTGTTGATACCAGACGAGCGCTGTTTTGTTTACCATGACGGGCACCGGGTGCTTATTTGATACCGACCTTGCTCAGTGTCGACACTAACACCGGGAGGCACAGACTGGTCAATCAACGCCCTTCACCTTATCAATTGACATGGACGGGCCAGTGTGTACGCCTGAGAGTCTTACACTGGCAAACATGATTACAATCGGGTACTAATTTGTTGTGGCTTCCTCGTCCTGTCTGCTTGATACATCTACAGGTAGCTGTATCTGGCCTTCTCCCTTTTTAGCATTTGCTCTCTGTTTTTACCCCACAGGACACTACATTCTAGTGTCCTCATTAGCCGGTACTGATGCCGTGCGTCTACAACCCAAATTGGGTAAGTTACAAAACGATGCTCATTTAGCTGCCAATTTTTAAGATGTTGTAATATTTCTTGTCACCACTTTCAGCTCAGATTTTTCGCATGCCATTAGTCACCCACGTTCGGCATGCGGTTGCTGCACTTTGGATATTGATTGAGGCACAGGTTCCTTGTTTTTGCAGAATACTCTTACATGAAAAAAATTAAAGTTTATTATTCTGTTTTTATTGCAGGTTATCTTTAGATCTACAGGTATCACTTTTGAGGGTGCTGTATGAGTGGTTATTACCTGACTTTATGTAGTTATTTACCACCACCGAAAAGTGTAGGTAGATCCTATTTTGGTCCTGAGGAATTGCCATCTACTAGGAATTAAGGCAAGAAACATGTTGACCTATGTCAAAAGCGTATAAACTCACAATTTTAGAGTGAAGATACGCGATTTATCTTTCCATTTTTAATTAGGGTGATGGCCACATTTCATTAAAATTGTCTTGAGTGGACCACCACTTCCTATTTTAATTCACACTTACTCACACATCATTATCACCTACACTGTTTTTTAGGGCCCTCACACGCACTACACCCAACGGCATAAGGAATAAAGATCTCCGCCAAGAAGGCCCCATCTCGGGCGCCGATCGGGTATTGCAGCGCCAACCCGATAAGGAGCAGACCCGATGATGAAGCAAGACACCTAGCTGGCTGGGTGTGTGAGGGTCTTTTTCCTAAAGGAGGAGATTCTCCTCCGCAGTTTTGCTCTACACCATCATGTGGAGCCCTTGATTGATCACAACTTCCTGCCCTTAATATTAGGAACTGCATACTTTATTTGTAGAGATATCATTTTTGGGCATGTATGCTGGACCTAAGTAAATAATTGCCCTTGGTTCCCTTCCTTTGGTTTAACTGTTTGCACGGGCTTTTTTGCCCGCGGGAATATAATTAGTAGGTTACCAGGAAGTAACGATTAGTTCTTCTGGCCCAAATTAATAGATGGGGGTTTCCACTCTCCATCTTCACTTTGATTATCCCTACTAGGACCTCCAACAAGTTGAATGGAGGACTATCAGGGATTGAGCTTTGGTGATGAAGCTGCAGCAGAGATATTGAGAGCACCGTCACTTTTGGGGCCGGATGGCAATACTGCCTCCGGAAGCCAGTCAGAAGATTGGACTTCATTAACTAACATGAAACATGAATGGCTGAA
Source organism: Calotriton arnoldi (assembly GCA_963921515.1). NCBI lineage: Eukaryota > Metazoa > Chordata > Amphibia > Caudata > Salamandridae > Calotriton > Calotriton arnoldi. Next base: position 977,313 of record CAWUFW010005086.1, read on the forward strand.
GGTGACTCTGCATGGAGCAATGATGACAGAGTACCTTAGGGCTAATATAGCCCCAAACGGCTTGATTGTTAATAATTTCCCACGGTTGTTTCTGGAGGATCCTGTCTTTAAGAAAGAATGGTCCCAAGTAGCATGGAAGTGCACTAGGGACTGGCTGATCCTTATAATAAATACAGCTAAGAGAATTGCAGACACCCTGCTGATAAGAATACAAACAGCAGAGGGTGCGATTAAGGTCATTGTCCAAACAGCTGCATATAAGAGCAAGCTAGCAGAGATTAATGCAGAGATTGCAGAGAATAGGGAATACTTAATGAAACAGAAGATTTCAAAACTGCAGAAAGATATTCAGAAATTCTCTGTCGAGAAGATCTATCCCTACCTCAAGGCAGATTATACGGCAACAGCTACTGGTTATTCATCTGATGAAGGTTCCAACTCATCACGTAGGGGTTCTTCATCTAACAGTGATTCCAGCACTGGGAGCTGGAATAACAGGAAAACAAGGGTTTTCCAACAGCCTATGTATCCTCCTTTCCACGTACCACCGTATCAGGGACCTCCATACTGGCAATATCCAATGTACCAACAAGGCCCTCCGCCTTTTTTCCAACACGGGGCTGAGCCACCTTTTTTAGACAGAGGTTGGGGCAGAGGAAGAGGGCGCAAAAGAGGTCCAAAAAGAGTACAATGGCAGGATCTACCAGAACAGTCAATACGAGCAGTAGAAACCAGGAGTCAGACAAGGGGGAAGAGACATTGATTATTAATCTCTCACCCAGAGCCCTTTCAACGATTGAGGTCCAGGTTCTCCAAAAAGGTCTGGATTATGTTCCCACACCTCGAAATGATAAATTTCATGACATTTGTGAAATACAAGGTTTTTTCCATAAAATCCGCCTACAAGCCTTTTTTCAAGACCAACCACCACAACCAACGGGCGATTCTGGTTTACACAGACCATCTACCTTTACACCGAATAGTAGCATGGTTCCTAATGAGCAAGCAGTGTTAAAAGATCTTAATAGAACACCTACCCCTGCTCCGTATCACAACTTGTCTTCCAAGGAAACCACTGCTGTCTTAGATCTGGCGAATGATGTGAACATCACAATCAAACAGGCTGATAAAGGTGGAGCTACGGTGATCATGTCCACAGTGGACTACGACATTGAATGTCGCAGACAACTAAGTGATAGGGTATACTACACACCGATTAGGGAAGACCCCACGCCTAGGCTGAGTAGAATTATATCCTCTATGGTTTTTTCTGCCGAAACAGAGGGTTGGATTACTAAGAAGGAAGCAGAATTTCTAATAACGAAGGACCCCAAGACCCCCTATTTTTACTGCTTACCCAAGATCCACAAGGGGGTCACCCCGGTTCCAGGACGCCCCATCGTGTCAGGGATCGGGTCCATCCTGGAACCCCTCTCCAAGTTCGTGGATCATTTCTTGCAACCACTGGTAAAAGCTACCCCCGCTTTCATCAGGGATACCACAGACGTCTTACGTCTAATCGAGGGGACCCAACGCCCAGAAGAAGTAGATCTCCTGGTCACCCTGGATGTTGTGGCCCTTTATACTAATATCCCTCAAAGGGCAACCCTTGATGTAATTGAAGATGCTCTGAGTCATAGTGAGTGGGACTCACCAACCCCAGTGGCCTTCGTACTGGACTGTGCCACTTTAGCACTAACAGAAAATTTCTTTGAATATGATACCCAGCTTTACCATCAGACGCAGGGCACTTCAATGGGCAGTACATTCGCCCCTAGTCTAGCATGTATGTACATGGCAGCGTTTGAGGAGAGGGAGATCCACAATCCTGGGAATCCGTATGTCACCAATGTGTTACTGTGGAAACGATTCATTGATGATATCCTGATCCTTTGGAAGGGAGAACGCACCAAATGCGATGAATTCTGTATTTGGATCAACACATTGAACCCTTTTCTGAAATTCACTAACATCATTTCAGAAACAGAGATCCCATTTCTTGACCTGTTGATTAAATTAGAGGGTGACAAGATTTCTACCACTCTTTACCGCAAACCAACCGACAGGAACAGTCTCCTACGTTTTAGTAGTCATCATCCAAGGGCTCTGCGACAGAACTTACCCTTTGGGCAATTCCTTCGTATCAGACGGAATTGCAGTACACTTACTGACTACAAGAACGAGTCTAACACACTGAAAACAGACCTACTTCAAAGAGAATACCCTAAACAGGTGATTGATCTCGCGTACAAAAGGGCACAGCATAATAACCGTGAGAGCCTATTGGAGGTCAGAACTAGAGAACCTGACAGGGTCATGACCTGTGTAACGACATATACCCCTGACTCGAACCGGGTTAGAAATATCATTTGTAAACACTGGAACATCCTTAACACAGGAATTCTTAAGCTTCCCAAACCCAGGTTCGCGTTTAAACGAACCAATAACCTCAAGGACATGTTGATACACACGAGACCAAAGAAACAACTGAGCACTACACAAAGGACACTATGGGATTTGCCCCCTGTTAAGGGTCACTACCCTTGCGGGTCATGCTCAGTATGCCCACAAACTAAGGTTACTAAAGAACTGAGGTTTCCAAATGGAGTTAGTTGGAGAATGGCCGCACACACTAATTGTAACACTTCTAACTGTATCTATATACTGGACTGCCCGTGTGGTCTCCTTTACATAGGGATGACCTCGAGACCAGTCAAAGTCCGGATAATGGAACATAGAAGCAATTTCAGATGCCATAAAACAAATACCAAAATGACCTGTCACTTCAACCAGGTGCAACATCTCCCTGACTCTTTCAATTGGACCGTATTAGAAACCCACCCGGGGATGCCTACAAAATCATTGTTCCGGTTGGAACAACGTTGGGTCCTACGCCTTGCCACCGACAAAGGAGGGCTTAATGAGGACATCCCTTGGAGCCAATTAACCTAATTACCCTATTGGGCTTTCTGATTATACATTTCTTTGCCCCTCACTCAGTGTATCTGTTCCCATTGCTATTTACTATGAGTACTTCCAGACTCCAACTTGACCCCGTATGTTTGCCCAATTTATTACTTTAATCAGCTAGCATTACAAATGTGTAGATTTTGACAAGGAGGGGGCCCCCTACACACAGTTTTATCTAATCACCAACTCGGATTTTTCACGAGATATACCAGTAAGGTTGGGCCAATTTCTACCTTTTGCAGCACCTTCGTCATTCCTGTCGAGCATGACACTTTTTACATAGGTTCTTCACCAGTTTTTTCATCCATATTAGATTATGGCAACGCCTTAACAATTTGAACCCATTTACCCTGTCATGTCAACATACAAACGGGACTTTATTAATGGCGCCCTTAATTGCTACTGCCTGGGGTGTGTGTCTCGCATCAGCTGGAGGAAATCCAACATGGTCCCTAAAACAGGGTTAGCACTCCAGTTGTAACACCGTTTTCTGACAGGAAGTACCGGAAGTTCCGCCCCCACTCGCCGCCGGCCGTTGGTACTTCAGTGAGATCCTTTGATCTGGTCGTCACTCCCGGACCGGCTGATTGAGGGGAAGGAGCACTTCCGTCCCACTTCATGGAACAGTAAGTAACGTAACAGCGAGCTCCCTGTGTGTCCTTAATTGTGAGCTTTTTGTTATGGCTCTAAGGGTACTACTTTGTCCCTTCAGTGAGCTATTTAGTTCATGGGAGGGGTCCTTTTGAACCGTACGCTTACCAACTTATCGGGTTGATTACCCTTTCTAACGGAGTGAGGTTGGTGAGGCCGGCTCTTACATTTCCCACTTCCTGAGCTGATGTTTTCTCACTCGTTGTTGATACCAGACGAGCGCTGTTTTGTTTACCATGACGGGCACCGGGTGCTTATTTGATACCGACCTTGCTCAGTGTCGACACTAACACCAGGAGGCACAGACTGGTCAATCAACGTCCTTCACCTTATCAATTGACATGGACGGGCCAGTGTGTACGCCTGAGAGTCTTACACTGGCAAACATGATTACGATACAATCGGGTACTAATTTGTTGTGGCTTCCTCGTCCTGTCTGCTTGATACATCTACAGGTAGCTGTATCTGGCCTTCTCCCTTTTTAGCATTTGCTCTCTGTTTTTACCCCACAGGACACTACATTCTAGTGTCCTCATTAGCCGGTACTGATGCCGTGCGTCTACAACCCAAATTGGGTAAGTTACAAAACGATGCTCATTTAGCTGCCAATTTTTAAGATGTTGTAATATTTCTTGTCACCACTTTCAGCTCAGATTTTTCGCATGCCATTAGTCACCCACGTTCGGCATGCGGTTGCTGCACTTTGGATATTGATTGAGGCACAGGTTCCTTGTTTTTGCAGAATACTCTTACATGAAAAAATTAAAGTTTATTATTCTGTTTTTATTGCAGGTTATCTTTAGATCTACAGGTATCACTTTTGAGGGTGCTGTATGAGTGGTTATTACCTGACTTTATGTAGTTATTTACCACCACCGAAAAGTGTAGGTAGATCCTATTTTGGTCCTGAGGAATTGCCATCTACTAGGAATTAAGGCAAGAAACATGTTGACCTATGTCAAAAGCGTATAAACTCACAATTTTAGAGTGAAGATACGCGATTTATCTTTCCATTTTTAATTAGGGTGATGGCCACATTTCATTAAAATTGTCTTGAGTGGACCACCACTTCCTATTTTAATTCACACTTACTCACACATCATTATCACCTACACTGTTTTTTAGGGCCCTCACACGCACTACACCCAACGGCATAAGGAATAAAGATCTCCGCCAAGAAGGCCCCATCTCGGGCGCCGATCGGGTATTGCAGCGCCAACCCGATAAGGAGCAGACCCGATGATGAAGCAAGACACCTAGCTGGCTGGGTGTGTGAGGGTCTTTTTCCTAAAGGAGGAGATTCTCCTCCGCAGTTTTGCTCTACACCATCATGTGGAGCCCTTGATTGATCACAACTTCCTGCCTTTAATATTAGGAACTGCATACTTTATTTGTAGAGAAAAGGGACATAAAGAATATAACAGACAGCCACGAGAATCTTTCATCGGTCGTGGATACGGATCAACTTGAAAAAAACATGAAGAATTTAAAATTAGATGGAGCAGCTGGGCCAAACGGCCTACCTAACTCTCTCTTCAACAGAAATCCTCCTTATTGGGCAGAGTATTTTACACCATTATTTAACAAGCTATATCTCACGACCTCCGTCCCGGATTCCTGTAAAGGCAGCATTTTCCAGACCATATTTAAAAGTGGAAACCTGTCCGTACCAACAAGCTATAGACTTATAGCATTAATTGACGTGGAGGCGAAGCTTTATGCAACCAGTTTACTTCAGCATCTCAAAATCTTGCTAGAAGACATTAAACTTTTACCCTGGTTACAAACAGGTTTCAGGGCGGGCATGGAGACTCTAACAAACCTAACAGCCCTGACATTATTAGCAGAAAAGGCCAAAACAAGGAAAACGCTGCTCTTCGCCTGCTTTGTAGACCTCAAGTCTGCCTTTGATCGAGTTCCACGGGAGGGCTTGTGGAAAAAAATGGCCACATGGGGCTTACCAAACAGCCTATTGAAGGCGTTTAAAGAGTTATACACAGGAACCGGGGCCCAGGTCAAAATAGGAGATGGCAAGAATGTAACAAACAAAGTATTTACAAATAAAGGATTAAAACAGGGGTGCATACTTGCTCCATGCCTATTCAACATATGTCTAGCAGACCTGGCACAAGCCGTACAGAAAATCAACTCTCATCCGCCTATATTGGCACAAGAAGAGATATTATATCTACAGTACGCAGACGATATTGTCTTATTAAGCCAAACTTCAATTGGACTTCAGTGAAGCATGGATGCCTTAAAAACTTACATGGACATCCATGGGTAAGAATTAAACTTGAAGAAAACCAAAGTGGTCCGCCTGGTAGATCCCACAAAAAAGAATCATTTGTGGTTCTTGGAAGGGAAAAAAGTCGAGGAAGTCAAGTCTTATAAATATTGAGGATTCAATGTGGAGTATCAAATGAAAGGCAAACAACACATAGAAGCGATGCAGACAAAAGCCCAATCTTTGAACTGAAGTGAATGAAATGAAATGAAGGTTTTGTAAAGTGCATGTTTGCCGTAGCGTCTTAGCGCTAGCTGTCATTAATCTATGCAACGGGAGGTAGAAACGGCTATGGTTTTGGAACAAATAGCCATGTTTTCAATGCTTTCCTGAACAGCAGTAGGTGGGTTTGGTTTCTAAGACTGATGGGTAACGTATTCCATAATTTAGGGGCCAGATGGAGAAAACTTCTGCCACCCCATTTTATGGTCTTTACCCTAGGAACTACGAGTAGGGAGGCCGATGAAGATCTGAGGTTTCGCTGTGGAATATGACGCTTGATATGCTGACTGAGATAGGCAGGCCCAGCCCCATTCAGAGTCTTGTGCAAAATACACATAGATTTGAAGTGGATCCTTGCCTGGACAGGAAGCCAGTGCAGATCTTGAATGCCTTGGCTTATAGGGCTGCATTTTGGAATCTTAAGTAGTAAACGAGCAGCTGCATTCTGTAGAGGCTGCAGCTTGCGTATAGTACTCTTTTTTGCTCCCAGGCAGAGCGCATTCAATAATCAATTTTAGATAGTACCAAGGCAGTGATGACTGTTTTTCTGAGGGCCATGCGAATAAAAGGTAGAATCTTTCGAAGGATTTTTAAAGTGAAAAAGCATGAGGAAGTAATGCTGTTGACCTGGTCAGATAATGATAGATGGTCATCTAACATAATCCCAAGGTTTTTGACCTTTTTTACAGGCCGCGGGCAGGGCCCTGCTGCTTCCGGCCACCAGGTAGAATTCCAAAGGGAAGTATCCCTTCCAAACATAACTACTTCGGTTTTGCCAGTATTTAACTTCAAGCAGTTATCTAGCATCCATCTAATAATATGGCTCATGCAATCATTAAAACTTGTTGCCACTTTCTCCGGTTTAGATGATAAAGAGACGACTATTTGCGTGTCATCAGCGTAGCAAATGGCAGTAAAACCATGGGAGCATATAAGTTTGGCCAACGGGGTGACATACACATTGAACAGGGTTGGGGAAAGTGAAGATCTCTGGGGCACCCCACACGGCAAGGAATAGGGGTGCGATTTGTGTTCTTCCATCACTATGGTTTGTTCTCTATCGGTTAGGTAAGAACGAAGAATATCCAAGGCTTTATCTACAATCCCTATTTTGGCCAGCCGCTGGATAATTATGTGGTGATCAACCATATCAAATGTGGCCGAAAGGTCAAGTAAAATCAGTATGGCTTTCCCCCCCGTCAAGTTGGACACGTATGTCCTCTGTGGCGGCAATCAATGCCGACTCTGTACTATGCCGAGGCCGGAAACCATGTTGCGCTGGGTCAAGTTTATCGTTCGCCTCTATGAAAGACAGCAGTTCTTCATTTAGGGCTTTTTCCAGGATTTTAGATGGGAATGGTAAGCAAGAGATGGGCCGATAATTGCTAACCTCCGTGGGATCAAGGGATGGCTTTTTCAGGATAGGTCTGACCAGGGACTTTTTCCAGATGGCAGGAAAGTGTCCTGAGTCCAGAATGTTATTAAGAAGAAGTATTAAATGGTTCGCAATTATGTTAGGGACAATATGAAGGACCGTAGCAGGACAAGGATCCAGAGGAGATCCCGACTTAGTTGACATTATACGCTTCTCGACTCTGTCAGGTGTTAGGGAGTTAAATTCTTGTAAATAGACCTGCGTAGTCGCCCTATCCTCGTTTGGCCCATCTAACTTAACTCCAGCTTTGCTGTTAGAGAACTCGTCGTAGACTTTAACCACTTTATCATGAAAGAACTCTGCTAGTTTGTCGCAGAACTACCTAGTGGGACTAAACTGTTTTGCTATTACCAAACTTGGCTAAAGTAGAGACTGTTTTGAAAAGTTCTCCAGCTGTATTTTTAGCAGCCATAATTTTCTGGGTAAAGAAACTTGATTTTGCCGAGATTATTGACTCTTTATACTTTGTTAACGCCTCATTGTACTGTTTTTTATAGATTTGAAAGTATTCCTTCCTCCAAACTCGTTCTTTGGCTCTACATTTTTTCTTTAGTTCTTTTAGCTCCGCTGTATACCAAGGGGCTGATGGTAGTCTTTTGCCAATGTGTGTGTGCGTTTCTGGGGCTAGTTTTTTTACTGCCAGGTCGATCCAGCTGTTGAAATTTAGGGCTGCGGAATCAGGGTCAATGTCTGTATGGGGACTATGGGACGGTAAAGCGATTTCCAGGTCCGGAGTATTTATTTGCCTCCAGGGGCGTACTACGCCCCTCCTGTTATTATTCCGAGCTCTGGTGGACAGTCCAATGGGGAATAGTTCGAAAAAGATAGCACTATGATCAGTCCAGGTCATCGGTAATGTGCTGCTAAATTTAATCTGTGGATGTTTAGTAAAGATACCGTCCAAAGTGTGTTTTCCAGTGTGGGTGGGCTCGGTAACAATTTGCTTTAAGTCTAGACTTTTGAACCTGTCGATTAACTTATTAGTGTCACAACTTTCGGTGGACTCTAGATGAAAGTTGAGATACCCCAGTATGGAAAAATTAGAGTATTCCATACAGGACTCCATAACTGATAATATGGATTCAATAAAGGGGTTTCCAGGCCCAGGTGGTCTATAAATTAGTAGCCCAGTAAAAGCAGATGTGTTGTTGCTTTTGAAAGTAAACAGGATAGCTTCTCCCTTCAAAATTCTAAGAACGAAACTATGTTGTCCCTCATTCAGACATCTGTTAACTGTGATGAGTGCTCAGTTAATGCCAACAGTGACCTATGGAATGGAAACGCTGAAAGGACGAGAAGAACCAGCATCTTTGAGACGGCCACCCTGCCAATTGGTGATAAGAGGAGAGATGTCCAAAATGGCAGCGAACTGTACACCGAGCCTAGAGCCTTATATTGATTTGCCTCCAAAAGGTCGGCATCAGAGTGATATATTCATATGCCTATGTATTTAAAGTATCACATTGCCATTGGAGGCGGGCCCTAGGAAGATTGCCTCTCTCAGGCTCAGGAATGGAGGGGAGGGGTAATAAGCAGGACTTGGATCAGTTGACTATTAGCCCGGACATCACCCCATACTCCTCCAGCAGTGCCATCACCACTGGCAGTGTAGTTTCAAGTTCTCATAGGTAGATCAGTGCGTTATTTGCATACAGCGAGATTACATGGTTAAGACCCTGTGCTCTGATGTCCCATTCTTCGCTCACAGATGCAGCCGGCAGGCTAGTGGCTCCAAAGCCAGGGTGAACAGTAAAGGGGACAATGGCAGCTCTGTTTAGTGCCCCTGCCGATGTTGAAAGTGTCAGAGATCTACTGACCAGTCTTGACTCTGATGCTGGGGCGTCCGTATAAGGTTTTAAGCCTCCTTAAATATCCTTGTGCAATCTGCATCGCCTCAAGTGTGGCGAACAGATAGTCCCACCCTAAGGTGTTAAAGGCCTTCTCAACATTGAGCGACATTGCCACTGGAACACTAGCAGCGTCCAGGTCAATCCATAGCAGTCACAGTAGCTGACGAACGTTGAGAAAGCTGCTGCAGGTTGGTATGAAACCATTTTGATCATCATGCCCTAGAGTGCTGAGTAGTGGGACTAGTCTATTCGCCAGGACTTTCCCTAGTATCTTACAATCTAGATTTAGCATTGAGTGGCCTAAAAGATCTCAAGTCCAGGGGGTCTCAGTCCAGCTTCTGGAGGACTACTATAAGGGCCTTTAAAAGCGTGGCAGGCAGGTGTCCAGTGTCATGCACTGCAGTGTAAACCTCCAGGAGCTTGAGCATTAGGATAGTATAATAAGCGGAGTAATACTATATCGGGAGGGCATCGGTGAATGGCATTTTATAAAGAGTAATTTTCAAGATAGCCAGATGCAGTTCGTCGAGTTGGAGGGGGGAGTCAAGGTGAGCCACCTGGACTGCATTGAGTCTAGGGAGGGGGAGCTCCTGAGGGCAATCACGCTATGCAAGACCTGGAGGACCCAGTATCGCTGCATAAAGGAAACTATGAAAGCTCACAAAGGCAGCATTGATGTCATCCTGTGTATTGAGAATTGTGCCATCATTTGCTTCTATTGCACCCAAGGGGGGGAGTGAACGCTCATCACATATAAGGTATGCCAGCATCCTACCCTCGCTGTCTCCTTCCCCATGTGGCCTGGCAAAGAAGTGGCTATAGTCCAGCCTCCCTAGCCTTTGCTCTAGATCTGTGTGTTCCCTACGTAACCGTAGTAGGGAATTAAGCAGATAAGGGGACTGTGGTTGTTCTTTCTCCAAGGCATGCATAACCCTCTCTTTGATAAGCATGTCCCAGCGCAGCATCTGGTGGGCACCCCATCATGGTAGCTATGCAGTGCCCTCGTATCATGGATTTGTGGGCATCCCATTCACTCGCTTGGTCCAGGGGGTCAAGGAGTGAGTCAGTCTATAGTCTCCACATCGGGATTCTGGGATGGTAACGTCCCCACCTCAGTGAGAGCAAGAGCAGACAGTCATCCAAAAGTGTGCATGTTAGATATACAGTGTGGGGGATCCCAGGAATGAGAGGGGCTCTGCACAGGAGCAGGTCTATGTGGGTGTGAAAACTGTGGACCGGGGAGTAAAATGAGTATTCGCGCTCTTCGGGGTGTTGGAGGTGCCATGCTTTGCAAACACTATGGTGGGCCAACCATCGCCTTATGTGATCAGTTCCTCTGTACAGGCCGCCCCTGCGAGTGGGGAGGGTCGAGCAGTCCTTGTCTACGTTCAGGATGCAGTTGAAGTCACCGCCCCAAATGGTGGGATTGTGGGGGTCACACAGCAATGCTAGCGTGAGCCTGTCCATAATTTGTATTTATTTTATTTAGGTATATAATCAATAAAAATCATTACACAAAAGTACATTCCTTAATATACATCATAAAAGGTGCTATATACTTAAATTTTTGGAGCATTTTTGAGTACAGGTCTTGCAATTCCTTGACTCACTTAATTACCATTTTCCGATGTTCTTAATATTGTCCCCTTATTTTAAAGCGCAGGAACTGAATTAACCATTGCCTAATATTGCTTTTAAACGATAAAATCTTACAACTCCATATTAAAATATAATAAGAAACTAGTTGGAGTCATCCTTTAAAATGTGAGATGTTATTATATTGAAATGCGTTTCAGTTGATTTTTCTACCTTCTTGTTGCCCTGGGGTTTTTGGTACACTGCCTTTATTCTTTTTTTCAGAGCCTATTCCAATACTTGGCTTAAGTTGATGGATCTTCAGTTTTATTGGCCCGGGAAGTTTTTGTTCTTCTCTTGTACGTTACATAGCCCCTGAGTTAAAGTGCTGATGCTTTGGGCAAATTTATTGTTTTACTTTAATGCTTTGATTCGTTTCCTATAGTACAGGTGACTTATATTGATTGTTCTATTGCATTCATGTTTAATATTGCAAATTTTACTCCCCGACAAATAAGTGGTATGAACGTGCCGCCCAGCCAAAACGTTACCGCTTGCCTACATGTACGTATTTCTAGCTCTCTAAAGATTCCTTTCAGCATTTGTTTCCTTTCTTTCAGATACCTTGGGCAAACGCAAAAAATATGAGCAACGCAACCATCGCCAAGGAACTGTTCAACGTCATACAGCAGTTTGCAAAACCCCCCAGCGAAGCCACGGACGTCACACCTTCCCAAGAACTCTGCGACAAGCTCAGCTCCTACTTCCATCTGAAGATCAAGGTCCTCTACGACAACTTCAACGAACAGACACCGGACACCACCCCCCCCTCGCTGCCGATAAGCCATCCATCATGACCAGGAATCCCGCCACCATAGAACACATCACCGCGACCATGAAGAAAACCCATTCAGGAGCCCCAACGGACCCCTGCCCACCGCACATATTCCACAGGGCCATCGCTGCCATCGCACCCGAACTAGGACGGAACATCAACGCCTCCTTCAGGTCTGGCATCTTCCCAGACGACTGGAAGCAGGCGGAGATTAAACCACTCCTCAAGAAACCAACGGCCGACCCAACGGACCTGAAAAACTACCGGCCCATCTCTCTCCTCCCCTTCGCGGCCAAACTCACAGAGAGACTCGTAAACGCCCAACTGACCGCCTTCATCGAAGAGAACTCCATCCTGGACGCCTCCCAGTCTGGATTCTGCAGCAACGACACCACTGAGACCGCCCTCCTCGCCGCCACCGACGACATCCGCATGCTACTCGACCAGGGACACACCGCGGCCCTCATCCTTCTGGACCTATCTGCTGCCTTCGACACCGTTTCACATCGCACACTCGCAGCCAGACTTCATGACACGGTGATACAAGGAACCGCCCTCGACTGGATACAATCTTTCCTCTCCGGCCGAACCCAGAGGATCAGACTCCCTCCCTTCCTCTACGAACCCACCAATATCAACTGCGGAGTACCCCAAGGATCATCGCTCAGCCCCACGCTCTTCAACATCTGCATGGCCCCCCTCGCCGCCATCGTCAGACAGCATGGGCTCAGCATTGTATCCTACGCCGACGACACCCAGCTCATCCTCTCACTCACGAAGAAGCCCAAAGACACCAGACTCTGTTTCCAGGAAGGAATGAAGAATGTGGCAGCCTGGATGAAAGACAGCTGTTTGAAGCTCAACTCTGAGAAGACCGAGGTCCTCATCCTCGGACCCTGCACCTCCGCCTGGGACAGCACCTGGTGGCCCGCCGCCCTCAGGAGCCCGCCCACCCCCACAGACCACGCATGAAACCTCAGCATCATCCTCGACTCCTCCCTTTCCATGAACCGCCAGATCAACGCCGTCACCTCCACCAGTTTCAACTGCCTACGCATCCTCCGCAAGATTTTCAAATGGACCCCCCCCCGACTGCAGAAGAACCGTCACCCACGCACTCATAACCAGCAGACTGGACTACGGCAACGCCCTATACGCCGGTATCACCAGAACCCTTCTACACAATCTCCAAACCATCCATAACGCCGCAGCCAGACTCATGCTCGGGACACCACATCACAAACACATGACCCAACACCTACGAGACCTCCACTGGCTCCCCGTCGAGAAGAGGGTCACCTTCAAGCTCCTCACCCACGCCTACAAATCACTCAACAACATCGGACCCAAATACCTCAATGAGAGATTATCCTTCCACACACCGAAGAGGAACCTCCGATCCGCCGACCTCGCCCTGGCAGAGGTCCCCCGCATCCGCAGAAACAGAACAGGCGGGAGAGCCTTCTCCCACATTGCAGCCAAGACCTGGAACGAGCTCCCTGTGAACATGAGACACTCCCTGACCCTGCACACATTCAGGAAGGACCTCAAGATCTGGCTCTTCAACTGATCCGGAGCTGCCCACCCCCCCAGAGCCTTGAGACCCTCACGGGTGAGTAGCGCGCTTTATAAAACCCTGATTGATTGATTGATCTGGAACTCTTACATGTCTCTGCAGGCCAGCAGTATCTGGGCTCCTCGGGCGTGGCTAGCGCTCTGCTGTCGCTCTCTGCGGTATCGCTGGTGGCCCACTCTCGCACTGCTGGCGGGGCCTTGCTGGAATGCTTTGGGAGCGCGCACAGCAGGTGCGGCCTCTGCTTTCTTCCTCTGGCCTCGGGCACTTCATGCAGGACACTTGCCTGTACAGAGGCGGCTTCGGGGCGTGTCCCCCTTCTTTTCTCTGGCACCGACAGCTGACCCCAGGTGCATGTGGTGAGACTCCTCATGTGGGGCCACAGTACTACTCGGGCATGCACGTTGTTCGGCAGATGGGCATCAGCAGAAATATAGCGGTTTCACTCTCACCTCATGGCCTGTCAGGACAGCGGCGGCAGCAGGTGCGAGGTGCCTCGGGCTATACTCCCTCCACGAGGAACTGTACTGCAGCTGCTACCTTACACGTGGGATAAGGCCCACTCATCGCCATTGTTGTGTTGTGGGCCCTGGGCCCACATGCTACTAATAATGGACACGGACACAGTGCAGTAGGGTACTGGAACTGGCCACGAGCACGTGCACCCGGGCCATTTTATTAACAGGCTCACGTCACTCGTGACGCCTGTGGTGGATGGGTGTGGGGTGCATGTGTGCCCACTCCCCCAAGGGATTGGTTAACAAACTCTGTGTCTGCTGAGACTCTAGAACGTGTCCAGCAGGACACCACAGTGCTCCCTCCCTACTCCCCTTAATACTGATATTGCAGATGCCGGCTCTGCAGAACTTTACCCAACATCACAACATGTAAATTACACACAGCAGCTGACCAAGGTCAAGCACTTAAGTTCCAAATGTTTCATATGTATCTTGTGAGTGCAGCTGCTCCCAACATCCGCTGCTGAAGGATGTCAAACAGACAAGAAAGTTCGTAGAAAAGGAAGGCGCACTCTAATCGAGTTCATGCAAAAGTCAAATATAGTGCAAAAAATCTTCTTTTTATTGTTGTAGTCTTTACTGTAAAACAGGCACACAGCCAACGCGTTTCGTTCCCTTGTGCCACGGGGAACTTCATCAGGGCTAGTTCAAAAGTAGAGTGTAATACCCCATAGCAGTCAAATGGGGGTGTGGGAACGCCCACTTAGGTTCTCCAAAATGGTCCGCAAGAAGATAAGTAAATCCAGAAAACACTGTGGCAATAACCAATTTGTCCAAAAGTTGACGGGGAGTATGGCAGCACAAGTATGAAGCAACCACTTCCCTTGGCCCTAAATATAGGTGAAAAGACCTCCAGTGGTGTCTGGCCGACAGTAGATAAATGCCCGCAATAATATCGCACAAACAGCAGTTGCAAAAAGATAAAGATCTCAGGATCTTCTAAGTGGAAACGCCGAGCCGCACAGCATGATAACCGGCACAAAAACACCACTGGAGGTCTTTTCACCTATATTTATGTCCAAGGGAAGTGGTTGCTTCATACTTGTGCTGCCATACTCCCCGTCAACTTTTGGACAAATTGGTTATTGCCACAGTGTTTTCTGGATTTACTTATCTTCTTGCGAACCATTTTGGAGAACCTAAGTGGGCGTTCCCACACCCCCATTTGACTGCTGAGGGGTATTACACTCTACTTTTGAACTAGCCCTGACGAAGTTCCCCGTGGCACAAGGGAACGAAACGCGTTGGCTGTGTGCCTGTTTTACAGTAAAGACTACAACAATAAAAAGAAGATTTTTTGCACTATATTTGACTTTTGCATGAACTCGATTAGAGTGCGCCTTCCTTTTCTACCAACATAACGACATGTCCTGCTGGAAAGAGTTGGGAGTAGCTTGCACTGGGGACTTTTTCGCAGATTGAATGCTTCGCACCTTCCCTGAGATCTGTGTGGTGCTTCACATTCCTGCGGGGCAGTTCTTGACTTACGGGGCCATTAACAGGCAAACAATGGCCTCAAATCCTAGGGCAAGTTTTCATTTCACTCGAATTAACTACCCGTACCAAACTTACGTCACACTCCACCGCTTGTTGCGCACGTTTAGACATCCAATTCTGATTGCCCGCGATGCGGGGTCGCAGACGAGGGGTTCTTCCATAATGTATGAAACTGCCCGGGGATGCGGTGAGTCTGGGAGGAGGTGGCGGAGATTACATCTACCCTTGCTTCCACAGCGGTTTTACCGTCACCGGAGTCCTGCTAACTGGGTATCCGACGCATGGCCAAGTGAGACAAGTTTCTCCATAGGTTCATCGACCTGACATTCGTGTTGTGTAAACCTAAGATCGCAATGGCCTTACAATCGCCGGCTGCTCCAGACAAATCGGTCTGGCTCCATACTATGCTGCACTGGGGGAAGAGGGCCGAGGCCGCAGTGCTATCAGACGCTCGGCAGAGGGGGGATCCGTGCAGGGGCTCACAACATGGGACATATACATGCAAAAGTTTGAGGCAAAAGTGTTAGAGGTGAAGGATGATGCAAGACCGCCATAGGCAGGATACGCATAGTATACTGGCTTTAAGCTGTTTCACATGACACGAAGGAACGCGCACACAGATTACACTAAGAGGGCTCAGTGCAGTGGCGGCTGGTGACATTTCAAAGTGGTGAGGCGTAAAACAATTGTCGTAGTTCACTGCGGCGAGCGACATAGCGAACGAGCCTGAACCACCTACCGGAGGTTCGGGTGTGTTCTCCCCCCGAGCAAATTTTGAAAAAAGAGTAGGCAAATGGTGCATTTTCAAGCAATAATGAGAAGAACAGACGGAATTGGTGATGAAAATAACGGAAACAAAAAATGAGATAAAGAGAAGGGATCAGGGTGAGGCCTGCAAGCGATGGACAGGTAATGTGTCAGGTCAGAGATCTACAAATAGGGACTGAAGAAACAGTGTGATGGACACAGGCAGGCGCAGGGGTGATGGACCGACAGTGTGACCAGGCAGGTAGGTAAGTGATGTACAGATCTCGTGTCATTCATTAGAACAGGAAGAGACAGATGTGTGATGGAGGTACAGTGTTTGTCGGAATAGACAGTGTATCAGGCACGTAGACTGTGGGTTGTAGATAGAGGGACTGACCGAACAGGCATGGGGTAAGTGATGGACAGAACGCGTGTCAAGGTGTCATGATAGGCAGACAGATGCTTTATACAGGGGATGTTGGTGATGGGCAGAGGGGGTCAGGACAAACAGGATGAAGGTGACATGAAGGTTCCAGAGTGTCCAAATAAAGAACATGTAATGGCAATGACAATACAAGTAAGGTCCAGTAATCACAACCTAACTATGCATTAATATTTCAGGTAGGGTGCAGTAATCATAACAAATATGTTACACTGTCACTCTACCTCTTATTTGTGAAGATGTGAAAAGAGCACTAGAGTTGCAAATTTACACTGCTGTCCATAATTTCCACTCCAATCTCTCAGGCTCAATTAAAGATCTATATTAAGTAAACAGAGCACACACACTGCCCCAATAACAAGGACATGGGGGGCTCTAAAGGACCACAAGATCTGGGCATCACAACCTTACAAACACTGCCCCAATAACAAGGGCACAGGGGGCACTGGAGGAACACGGGCCCTAAATAATCACACCTTCACATATACTGTCTCAATAGCAAGGGCACTAAAGTGCCACGAGATCTGGGCATCACAACGTCACAAGCATGGCCCTTATAACAAGGGCACAGCAAGCACTGGAGGAACACGGGCCCTGAGAATCACACCCTCATATGTACTGTCCCAATAACAAGGGCACTAAAGTACCACGAGATCTGGAAATCATAAGCACTGCCCTTATAACAGGAGTAGACCGAGCACTAAAGGATCACGAACTCTGGGCATCACAACTTTGCAAACACTGCCCCAATATCAAGGGCACCGCGGGCACTGGAGAAACACCGTCCCTGAGAATCACACCCTCATATATACTGTCCAATAACAAGGGCACTAAAGTACCACGAAGTCTGGGCATCACAACCTCACAAACACTGTCCAAATAACAAAGGCACAGCGGGCACTGGAGGAAGACAAGCTCTGGGCATCACAACCTTACAAACACTGCCCCAATAACAAGGGCACAGGAGGAACAAGGGCCTGGGCATCGCAGTTTCACAACTGCACACTGCACCAATAACAAGGGCAGAGCGGGCACTGAAGGAACAAAAACCCAGGACATCACAACCTCACAAATACCGCTCCATCCATTAACAAGGGCAGAATGGGCACTGAATATATACTGCCCCTGGGCATTACAACCTTAAAGAGGCGGTGCCTGTATTAAGGATAGAGCGGGCACACGAAAAATAATGACTTGTATATTGCACCTCACACCCCCTGTCCCAATAATAAGGATAGAGCAGGCACGGCAGAAACACGGGACCCACGTCTCACAAACACTGCCCCAGTAACAAGGACGTGACAGGCACACAATGCCAGGAATATCATGGAATCGGGCTCCCCCCCACCCCTTTGTGACTTTACCTCAATCAAAGAACAACCCCAGAGTCTCACCATAATAATAACCGTGTCACGGCCACATAACAACGAGACAACACATTCCCCCAAAGTAAGTCACACAGCATATCAGTGTCAGGAACACAGACCCTGTCCATAGGACCTGTATAGGTTATCCTTCAATAATGGCATTGCGGTACCTTGTAAGGTAGAAGTCTGCAACCGCATATGTTCCCAAAATGAACACCATCTGGTAGCAACCGTGTGAAAGCCCTCGACGTGTGTACGTCACAGGCAAGCGTCTACCGGTAAAGAAGGCCAGTGATGTGGTCAGTAGATGCTCTTTCAACCTGTAGAATTACAGTAGTATCTAGTAGGCGGGCACATGAACCATAATAGCTTAGACTCAGTAAAAATGACGTCTGGCAAACTCTACCAACTTATAAAGGGGAAGACATGCGCACTAACCTGTGTTGTTACTATTACGCAGGACTCTAACCCTCAGAGTGCTGGCAAGTAACGTGAAATTGTATAGCCGTGCTACATATGACAATACCGAGGGGCAAAGGACAGAAATGTCAATTGCCATTCGGAATATGCATCAGAATGATGCGAGTTTAGAGTTCTTTGTAGAAGCCATCACACTGAGATATTTAAACACGTGACAACAGAAATAGCTGATTAGGTGAATTGTGCAAATTCCCTGCTTGACACTAAAACACTATTTCTACCTGCTCTGCGGTTTAGGTGTTTTCGAAGGCACCAGTCGCGGCCGGCATGACGGGCGGGTGGAGGGGGGTGGAAATGGGGTCGTTGCGGGGGGATGGGGGGGAGGCGGGAGGGATTTAATGAAAAAAATATATAAAATAAAACTTACCATCCCGTGCCAGCTTCTGGATGGGTCCCGACTCCCGCCGTCCGGTCCTGACTCCTGCGTTTTCCAATTCCGGCCAGCTGTAGCTCTCCTCGTCATCAGGAAAGGCAGCCTCCCTCCCTCCCCTCCGCCAATCGCAACGCTGCAATGGCAGCGTTGTGATTGGTGAGGCACATCGGAGAGCGACCCAGCCGGGCCATTTTCTCAATGTAGGCTGCTGCATGCAGCCTACATAGAGAAAAAGGGAGAGTGGGCGGTCCTGCTCGAGGGCAGGGGGGGAGTGGCTTGCCCACTGTTGAGCATACTGACTGTTTGGTCGGCCCCAGGGCCAACCAAACAGTCAGTACGCACAACAGTGGGCAAGCCACTCCCCCTGCCCTCGAGCAGGACCGCCCACCCTCAACCAGGCACTTCTGCTTTCAGTAGGTGAGAAGCAGAAACAAAATGGTAGTTATTACCATTTATGTTTCTGCCTTCTCGCACTGTGAGAGAGCAGTGGGGCGGCGCCCAAACGCCCCTATGGAGGAGCCGCCACTGGCTCACTGTATATTATACACTTGCTGAACATGCCACTGTTACCCCTGCTTGAACGGAGTTCATCTACTTCCAAATTGAGAATCTGTTACTGCTTGAACAGGCACAGGGATCCACGCTAACACAGAAGCACTGCGAACAGAATTTACTTTTATACACAATGCCATCAAATCAACTTGAAGCAAAATTATATTTTCTGTGATATGCATTGTATGGGAAGTGGGCCGAGGGAGCCCACATATGGGCATGTTTGTATTACTGTTGAACATAACAATAAAAAGATGTAAAAAAAGAAAGGAATTTTTGACAAATGAGGAGAACTTGAGGTTGAAGCATGACACCTGGATAGGTCTGTGAGGGTTCTTCAATTGTTTTGAATTTCCTGTTCTGACAACACAGTACTGAACTCTTTCTTTTTGAGGCTCCGATTATTGGACATTTTTCAAGGCATCCCTATATTTTTCTTCACACCAGAGGGGCTGTTTTTTGTTAGAAAGAACCACCCTGTAGTAGGGGAATGACTGCGCAATGAACAAAGGAGAAAGAAAAAAGGTGAGCCACAAAGAACATAGATGGAAAATGTTGCTCAGCATAAAAAATCAAAAGGGAGCAACATCAATGGAAAAACATTGAGATGTGAATGGGTGAACCCTGGACATCCTCCTACCCAGCTACTCACCAGACCATAAAGAAGACTCATGCTTCATCATCATTTTAAAATTAACCACCTTCGTTTTCAATATGAAAATCTCAAAACATGCCTGAAGTTAGAAAGTCACAATTATTTTTAATGTTTATATCAGGGAAATATTTGCAGATGAATGACACAACACATTTTCAATTATTTAAAACACTGAGAAAAGGTGGGCATATAATGATCATACCCCAGGTAAATAATTGTTAAGAGCGCTTTGTAGCCAGTACACAAGGATCATGATGGGATTGTTAGACTCATTTGATGGCTATTTTAATTCCTTCCCCTACCCTCCATACATTTCCTAGATATGCCATCTGCTCCTCTCCTTCTCAACCTTAATAAAATCTTCCACACGAGGGCAACTGTGTTAAATGCTATCCTCATAAATGTCAATTTATGCCACCAGGTGACAAATAAGTTACCACCTAAAGCTGTGAGTTGCGACATTCAACCACAGAGACTTGAGATTTTCCATATATGGGAGGTGGGCTTTGACACTCGCCCATCGCATCCCAAAGACATAATAGGCAACTCTGCACTTTAGGGAAAATCGTTTTTGTGTCCTCCCTAGGGGCTCAGATTGAGAGAATCAGAGGTCTGTAAAAGGGGTGTAGAAAGTCACTTTGATAGTGACAAATAAGTGAAAAAGAAACAATTAATTGAAAGAAAACTTCAAGGATTTATATTTGAAATTGCACATTTCAAGATGAAGCTATTTAGAAGTGAAAAATTCAAGAAAATAAAATAGGGTTAGGGACTGTTTAATAAAAGCAATATTATCCACCAGGGCATGGCCTTTCCCGGCACTTACTGACTGGGCACAGGATAGAGTCATTGGTTGTAGATTGTAGTCATGGTTGTATACACCCCTGTTCATAACTAGCCCTGCTTGGCATCTCTAGGGGCTCCAATGCTTAAATATTAGTATATTAATAGCTAGTGTCTCTTTGTTGTACATTGTAGAAAAATGCCACTTTTTGCCAGATGTTTCTGCTGATTTATGCACTCTGCACACCGAGGCACCGGTGTCTAGTGTCCAGTGTATGTGCTCAGACCCCTAAAAACATGTTGAATTAGTATAGACCTAAATGGCATATTTAACTTACCTGGAAGTCCCTAGTATATGGTACAAAATGTACCCAGGGCCTGTAAGTTAAATGTCACTAGTTGACTGCACACATATTGTGCCACCACTAAAGTGACAATGCAAAACATGACAGCAGGCCTGCCACCAGGAATCTGGCTGTGTAGGTTTAAACTGCAAATTGACCTGTTATAACAGCCTATTTTGACAAGCCTTAATCCTACTTTTAGATATTATTAAGTCACCCCTAAATGTACCTTAAATGCCCATAAGGCAGGGTGGATTATATTTAAAAGTAGGAATGTAAACTTAAACATGTTCTTACAGTGACAATGCCCTAAATACTCCTCCCCAGGACAGAGGAGATAGGGGACGGCGTGACCAATGCCTGAACTTGCAGACGCAGTGGTGTGGCCATCGCAGTTGTGGCTGAGCAGGAGAGATGCAGTGCTAGAGCTCTAGTTTTGCTAGAACACCGGGCAATGCAGTGCAGGTGTGGCCCGCAGCTACTGCAGAGGCTGCTGTTCTATGGCTCTGGGCGAAGAGGAAGGGAAGCTTATTGGCATCCTTCAATGGCCCAGCCCAGCCCTGCTAGCATGCCGAATTTTCTGCCGCCCTTCACTTCTGCGCTGGTTCTGCCCCTCCTTGGCCCCCTCCAAGGCCGGGCCCGTGTCTGCCAATGTTCACCGCAGTTTGCTGCTACCCTTCACAGCTCTCTTGGTTGCTTTCGGCCACAACCCAGGCCCTTAGGTTGCGCAAATGTTTTTCATCAGCTGTTTAAGTGGCTTGATGGCTAACGGAGGCTAATTGGAGGCGGTTTGAGGTGGCTTGAGAGAACACTGAGGCATTTTGGCATTTGGTGCTTTGGCCCCATGCAATTGCCACTGCATGGTGTGGTGATTTGTGGGGGAGTAACAGCTGTCTCCCTTGCTGGTGTGTCTTGGCCTCAGTTCTCCCCAGGAGAGAAGTAAGGCGATATTTAGCTGCATCTCATTGGGTTGAGTCTGGCCTCCTGGAAGTGGCCCTGTTACGTCACGGTGCAGTTTGTGGGGCTGGTGTATGCTCCCCCCTTATCTTAGCTTTAGCCCCTGCTTCAGTTCAGCCTTAGCCTTCAGCCTTAGCCCTGCCTCCCCTTACCGCCTTGTCACCACTCCATCAGCCTTAAAGTTCTATTAAGTTGTTATGAATACTTTTTTGAGCCTTAGGATATATTTGACTCTAAGGGACTCCCTGTTACTCTGCAGCCAGTTAGGGCATACTCAGAGGAGTGCTTTGCTTTAAACGTCGTACAAACACAAGTACAAGGCAAGCAATATCATCTTCTGACTGACTGGCAGTCACATGAGTGCATGTGTGATATCTCACAGAGAGACCTTGTTTGTGGGCATTGCTGGGGTGGGACTTCGCCCCCGAGCATACTGACTGTTTGCGCAGGGGGAAGGGCTCGCCGCTTGACAGCGCTATTAAAGCACCATCAGATCCCGCAGCGGCCGGAGGATGCTGGGCTGGGCCACCCGCTTTACATCTACTTACATGCACTGTCTCCTCAAAACTTCTCTTTCTCTGGTGAACCCACTGTGAGATGGGAAAGCACAACACCGTGGTGATCCCCTCAGGGGCTCCGGGTACTACTTTGGATGAGTTCCTAAAAAGGGCAGTTAGAGTCATATCAGAAGAGATTGAGCTCGATGAGCATCACGTTTCTTTGATAAAATGAAAGATCTATGCAGTGATCTCAAGGAATCTCTGCCGAGCAAGCTTGAACCCATCTATGCTTGCCTGGGGTTCATTGAAGCTCAATTAAGCAAATTGAACTCCCTCCCTGCTGCTCCTCAGCTGATTTGGCGCCACTAGATGCCCCTTGTCCTGGAGAAAAGACTAGAGCTACTCAATCCATCGCTTCCAGCTCCTCCAGTATGGCGCCAGGCGGCCTCCATCCTGCAACAAATGTTCTGGTAATCCAACCAAAGGCTGCTATGAGAGACCAAGAGGGAGCTTACCTAATAGCAAAGAAGGGTTGAATGGAAAGTGGCAGGGGTAGAGCTAACAAGGAAGCCACTAATGTTAAGAGGAAAAAGCCAACTTCTTTCCCCCAACTTTCCCCTGAATGTACCCCATACGTTTTGGTGCTGAAGGACGTTCCGACTATGCATGCATCCTCACATGAAGACTATTCTGTCCTGAAGAATAAAACAACTCATTGGCTCAAAAGCAAGGCTAGGCGGCTCTCAAATTTGTCATCTGAAGTTATACTAGTCAGAGATCCCCCTGGATAGGCCTGGGCAGAAAGAAGGTAAATGGAGACTATGTGATCATCAACTTTAGATCTGCAATGTTGGCAAATCCACTCAAACGTTTTCTGTAGTCAATTTCAACCCATTGAATCTATACAGGTGGTACCCTTGGGCTACTTCTACAGGATGACTGTGCTATCAAGGGCAATTGACACAGGGAGTACCTACTGCCACGTCCTCAATAGGCCTATGTTTGAAGAGCAGACTAGCAATGCTTTTAAAATACTGGCCTCCTTGGAAGACCTAGATTAACGCTGTCCCAAATTGGTTTCTGTCTCTGGGGTAGGCAAACTTATGTCTTCAAAACAGGAGGCACCTCAACCTTTGGGCAAAGGGGACTTGCTTATAACCCAGGACTTCCATCTCAACAATGCATCTTACAGAATTCAGCATTCACAGTTTGATGTAGTACCAAACCTAAACTCTGCTGGGAAGGCCCTTAGCCACATTTCATGGAATATCGCGGGAGCCTGCTCAAAAGTCTAAAATCCTGACTATGTCAGCTTTGTCAACTCTTTTGAGATTATATGTTGTCAAGAAACATGGTGGATGGAAGGATTCCACATTGATGGATATCGGGCCATTTTCAGCCAGCAATGCCTTCTAAGGCGGGAAGAGGTATAGGCGGACTTGTCACCTTTTTCCGACAAATTACTGATTTTCAAATTTTGGAAGGTTGGTACTCACCTTATTTCATGGCCACTCTCTTAACTTTTCCTGTTGATACCAATATTTTGCTGATCAACTTTCATTATAATAATTTTAATCAGCCAGTGAGTGATGTAATTGATCAATTGAATACATTTTTAGAGGACTTTCATCAAAAATCAAAACATACTGTTTATATAATTTGGTCGGAGATTTGAACATTGTTATCTGTCCTTTTTCTGACAATCAACTGTGTGTTTTTATAAATTTAAATAATGCCAATGTTATCCATTTCAAGCACGCAGTCCACGGCAAGGCACTAAAAGCGCTGATGCTGAAGCATAACTTACATTTTTCAAGCAATATTTTCTGCCTGGAGAATGCTCGTATTCTGATCTTCCTAGGAAATTATGCTGAGAGCACCATTGATTATATCCTATTTTCAACTGAGCTACTCCCTCTTCTCATAGATTTTGCTGTGACTAGTAATTGGGCGAGTGACCACAACCACTCACCATAAAACTATTTACTAATTGAAGATAAAATGGGATAAGGTAGACCCAATTGCTTTTAACCAAGTTATTGTGAAAGATACTATGTTTTTTTTTTTTATTTGTTTAAATGATGAGGTAGGGCCAGCTAAGATACAATCTGAGTTTAATAACATTTGTTGGTCTATCTCAGGCAACCTAACCTCTAGTACACCCTCCGGTGAGCCACCGCCATGTCAGTGGTTCAATGCAGCTTGCTCTGCTGCCCATAAACAGCTGTTGGCTGCCTTGAAAAGCCACCTACATGTAACATCTGATGTTAAGGAGGCAAGAAGGCTATATAAATTGACTCTAGAGGAAAGAAAAACTGAGATTAGAAATATGGCCGGGGAAGATCTCATAGCGGCATGGAAGTCCAGGGTCAGTTCGAAATTTTGGGAAGTTGTTAATCAGCCTTTTTTTGCTGAGCTAGATACACCCAAAATAGGAAATTTTATTTCAGTGGATGCATGGGTGACCCACTGCACACATTTCTTTTCACTAAAAATTCTGCCTGCTGACACAGTTTGGACTGCAGCCCTAATCTTCAGCACCCCCACAATTTCCCAAGACCTATCAAAGTTCATGAAGTGACCATAGCCATCAAAGAATGCATCTCTGGGAAGGCTCCTGGCAGATGGCATGCCAGCTGATATTTTTAAAACTGATATAAATTTGTAGGCCCCTTTACTAGCAAATGTTTTTAGATCTGCAGTGTTAGGCCCCATTCCGGATTCTTGGAGGACGGCTACCGTTGTCCCTATTTTTAGAAATGGAGACAGATCACAGCAGATGTTCTACAGGCCAATTTCTTCATTAGATTCTAGTGCCAAGTTCCTGGGTCCAGTATTATTGTCTTGCTTGGAAGACCGGGCTGCGGAAAATAACATTCTGACAGAAGCCCCATAGACCTGGTATTGACACTGTCCAACAATACATAAACCTCTACCTCATAGCAGGGAAATACGTGAAGGCCAAAAGGGGTTTGTTACATCTGGCCTTCGTTGATTTATCAAGTGCCTTTGACCTAGTGAACCGCTCCAAGCTATGGGACTTGATGGGCAGGATGGGCATCAAGAAAGAACTTCTCACCCTTTTCAGGTGCTTACATCAGGGCTTCACAGTAAGGGTGGACCACGGCCTCTCAGGTGAATGTCCCCCTCATAATAGCTCCACCTAGGGTGTTAGACAAGGGTGTATCTTGGCTCCTTTCCTTTTCTTGCTTTCTATCAAAGGGATTAACAAACACCTAATGGAAAATGGAAAGGACATGCCACGCATGAAAAAAAAAAACGTACACCCTTTTTGTTGTACGCTGATGATGCGGTGCTCATTGCTTCTAGACTTGTTTTAAACCCACATGAATGACTTGGACCTGCAGCTATGGTTTTCAAAAATGTACATTACGACCTGTGGCGGCCCAAGCATGAAGTCTAAGTGTTTTTTTTATGGGTGATTCTCACTTAACAAAAGTGAAATCTTTTAATTATTTAGGTATTCTTTTTAGTAAATTTTTTAGCTGGACCTCATTACTAACCTCAAAAACAGAGCACTTGAACAGAAACATTGAGTCCATATACAGATTTGCACATAGGTTACAACACAAACCAATCACAGAAATGATGAGTTTATATAAGAGTAAATGTCCTGGTGGACGTATATGGCACCGGGCTGTGGGGCTACTGCAAAGCAGGGATCCTCGAAGGAGCAAAAAATAGTTTTATATGTAGACTATTACCAGTTCCTGGGGACACTGCTACATTCATATGCCATGAGGAACTTGAAATGCCATACCTGGAGGATTTGATCAGGCTTGCACCACTGCTATTGAGGATTACATGTTGGGGACCCCCCAAAGGCTGATTTTTTTAGAACTTGCATTACTAATTGTCTGTCACTTGACAGGGCAGACAAGAATTTTTTGGCTCTCCTATTTGAGGGAAACATTTGAGATTATAGGTCTCTCAGAACTATACAAAAGCCTTTTTAAAATCGGCCTGAATATAAAGAACTGGTTAAATAACACTATTTAGACCATTGGATAAACTCACGTGTAGAGAATGCCCAGGCCAAGGAATTGCAAGTTAAAAATTCAACTGTGTCAACAACAAGGAGCATGAAGCCCTACTTACAATGGATTCTAAATCCTACTCAGCGTTATCATCTTACACTTTTTAGGATATGCACTCTGCACTTTAAATTTGCTCTCCCTTTGAAAGGAATCTGGCAACATGACATTCCTCCATGTTGTTGTGAAAATGTTTCTATGCAAAGTACTACTCACTTTATTTTGTTCTGCTCCTTGTATTTAGGTCTGAGGCTTTCCTTTTTGGTCCCTATTTCGCAAAAGACAAATCTGAGACACTATAAGGATGGGCTTGTGTTTTTGCAGTGTCTAGGATCACTCGAGATTTTTTTCTGCTTTGTCGAATTTTATAACAGTGGCTTCTACTATTAGGAAACAATATGAATCTTAACAACTTGCGATACATATGCACTTAGAACAGCACATGAGCACTTTATCTCCTCTTGATGGAGTCTATGCCTTTGATCAAATGTTAATTCTTTGCTTTTTGGGGGCGGAGCTTGCCTGGCTCCAAGATGGCCGCAAGAGCCTAGAGCTCCGGAGACCCGACCGCATAATCCTCCAGGAATCCTGTGCCAGAAGCCCGCAAATGCCACGGATCAAGCACTGCGCGAAAGGGGAATGACCCACGACTGACTAAACACGGCTCTGTCACGGAATACTACCCGCAGGAACGAGAACGGCACTCTGCCCGGAGCGGACGCTGCGCCCAAAATGGCGGCCGCTAAATAACTGCCTGAGCCGCCGCGGACATTCCCCAGCCCGCGTTTGGTGAGCGGAAAGGGAAATAGCAGTGGGAGCACTGCAGGACTGGCTCCCCAGTGAGAGACCGACGTGTGCAGAACTGCAGAGGGAGAAAGGGGCTTTAAACAATACGAAGGCCCTCCCCTGATCGCAGAGGGACGTGAAGGGTATGAGGGTGCTGAGGTCATCCTAGGCGATCACGTGGGAAGACTAGCAGAGCACTCGAGATGCGCCGCTGCTGGAGCATTGCAAACGGGGTGGTGGGACAGAGCAGGAGCACCACGGAACCGTCCTGAAACTTTACACGAGCAACACCCAGCCCGTAAAGACAGGTGGGCAAAGAACCGCTCTAGTGGCGCACATCAGCTCATCCCAAGCCCCACATTACCGTAAAATAGCAGCACCATTACCCTAAGTCAGAGCAGAAGAAGGTGCCTGCTGAGAGGAATGGGCGAGTGGGTCGGCGCCGAGACCTCTGTGCACGACGGAGTTGCAGGAGGTGGGTGTCTCCTACTTGAGTACGCGCAGGGAGTAACCACGAACAGGGACTGCCAACGATAACAGATATAAGTGCAGGCTAACTCTGCCCATGCAAAATGGGAAAACTGGATAAAGTGCAAACTAAGCTCCCATTTGAGGCTCGTAGAACACCCAGAACGAAAGAGGTTGATATGCAGGGAGCAGAGTCCGACCTGGACCCAGTAGACCAGGCGACAGACCCGGACCTTAAGCAG
The DNA here is from genome assembly GCA_963921515.1 of Calotriton arnoldi. NCBI lineage: Eukaryota > Metazoa > Chordata > Amphibia > Caudata > Salamandridae > Calotriton > Calotriton arnoldi. Next base: position 1,005,477 of record CAWUFW010005086.1, read on the forward strand.
ATACTCTCATCAATGCAACGCAGCCTCACACAGATAGATGGAAAAATCGACGCGCTGACATTTCGAATGGACAGAATGTTGGAGAGACTCGACAAACACACGGAAAGATTAGACGCAGTCGAGAAACGAGTCTCCGACGCTGAAGATATTCTGTCGGCAGATTCCACGGTGCAGAAAAAGATGGATAAGACCTTGCAAGTACTGAGAGCCAAAGCTGAAGATTTGGAGGCTCGTTCCCGACTGAACAACCTGGGGATAACAGGAGTGGCAGAGACAACGCGTATAGAGAACATGGAACTCTTTGTAGAGAAACTTCTGATCACTATTCTCGGTAGAGACACGTTCTCCGATATCTTCATTGTGGAGAGGGCGCACCGCTCGCTAGCCCCAAGACCTGCTCCGGGAGCAGTCCCTCGCCCAATCATCGCTCGCCTTCTCAACTATCGAGATCGAGACGCAGCACTGCGCAAGGCGCGGGAGCTAAAATCTCTGCCATATGAGGGCATGGAGCTATCAATGTTGCTGGACTTCACCCAACAAGTGCAGGAACGCGACGGCTATTTGCTCCGGTGAAAAAGAGATTGCGAGATCTACGGCTGGACTACAGCATGCTGTATCCCACCAAGTTTCACGTCATGGCGGAGGGTAAAGCACATTACTTCATGGAGCTGAAGCAGGTTCTGCCTTTCTGAAGATGCGTGGAGGCACGATCAGCAGATGAAACTCCCCGCGTGGAGACTCCAGCAGATCAGGGAATGATACGGAAGACGGGACGGAATAAGCAAATGCACCACTCTGGATGATCAGAAGCCCTCTCCCCCTCTGAAATGGGAGGGACAATGTCATCAGGTGTTGGGCTGGACTGCGTATCCACAATCCAAAAGGCTGCTCCGCAGTTGGAATGATGCGGGAGGATCACAGACTTCACAGCAATGCGTGTTACGCCAGTAAGGCTGTCTCGGCGGCAGGGTAATCTGGGCTCCTAAGACATATTTCTGGACCCTCTCCCCAGAGGTACACTGAACACTACTATATGTGGCCCATGCCTTCACGATGGAACATATCGTCTTAATAAGAGACAGATTCAGAGAACTTTGAAGGAGGACATGAACATTGGGCAGGGCGAGGAGATTACAGTACACAGGCTTATTGTTGACTATTCATTTGACATAGAGAGCTGTGGGCGGGGCCACATTGTAAGACTGTTGAGCGGTTGGGCCCGAGGCTACAGAGACACGCATAGCAGGCAACATCCGCCCCTATGTGTGCACCACAACAAGGGATTACAAAATGGGGGATGTTAAGGGACTGGTTATGGGGGGGTTCATCTGGGTGGGCGGGGGAGGGAATATTATCCGCATTGCCAAGTTGGGGGCAATTAGCATGGGAGGGGGCGCACTGGGGAATGTTTACGTTTGTTGTTGTTTTAAAAAAAAGCAAAAATGGGACAGGTTATATAAACAGCATGGCACTTTTACCACACAAAGGGGCCTTCAACACACATGAGCGAACAGGGTAAACAGGATAGCACAGAGACACAACATCTTAGACTGCTCACCTGAAATGTGCGAGGGCTTAACGATCATAGGAAACTAAGGAAAGTTGTAGCTATCTCAAACGCCACAAGATAGACGTCGCTATACTACAAGAAACCCATCTCCCGCAGGGGTCTGAGATGCTAACTAAGCAGAGGATGCAAGGGCACTACTACCCAGCAGGATTCACATCACATGCTAGGGGGGTCCTCATTTGGGCAGATACTCAAGCGGGGGTACACTTGACAGTCATACAAGCGGATACAGGTGGCAGATTTGTAATAGCTAAGTGCCAGAAAGACGACCTGGTAGCAGATCTGGTGGGAGTGTACGGGCCCAACAACGACGATCCACAGTTTTACCACAACCTTAATGCCAGACTAATGCAGAGGGGGACACACCTCAGATATGGGGGGGGACTTCAATTGCACGCTCAACCCATGCTTGGACCAATCGGGGGCCACCCAGACATAGATCAGCTGCCGCTAAAGCAATATTAGACATCGCTGCCACCTCAGGACTGGTAGACATATGGTGGTACCATCACCCACGCGAAGGAGGATTTACTCATTATTCATCTGCCCATGACCTATATACTCGTATAGATTATTGGTTCATATCCAACAGCTTTGTTTCTCGTGTGGGAAGGTGTAGCCCACTCCCCCGCACTCTATCAGACCACTCCCCAGTCCACATGGAGATGAGGCTCTCGCCTCGCCGGATGACCCCGTTCACCTGGCGATTTCCCCCCTATTCGTTGATGGATCAAGCATTCCGAGCAGAGATGGCTCAGGCGATCGAAGAATTCTTTGCGCGAAACATAGGCTCTGTCTCCACATTCGCCACGGTGTGGGAAACATTCAAGGTGTACATAAGGGGGGAGGCGATTTCCAAACACGCGGGAGTCCTGAGGTCCATAAGAGGCAGGCTTTCGCATTTAGAAAAGGAATTGGCTGATTTGGAAACGCGACACAAGAGCACAGGGGATATAAAGGCATGGGAAGAGATAAAAACAAAATTGGCCGAATACGATGACACAGCTAACGATGAAATTAAACACCTCAGCAAATACTCTACCGCCAGAACATACGGGGAGGGGGAACGCCCGGGCGCCACGTTGGCAACACTACTCAGACCCAGCAAAGAACAAGCAGCACTCACAAGCATAGCAGACGAGAGAGGGAACCTGGTCACAGACACTGAACAAATCGCTGCCAGATATTACCCAGAATTGTATCATATGCATATTACTCCCGACGAGGCTGCCACATCTGACTACCTGGAGCACATTGAGATGACCTGGCTCGCTGTCGACCACAGGGCGCAACTTATGGCACCTCTGAGCCCCTCTGAGGTTAGGGCAGCGTTGGCTAGCATGCAATTGGGGAAGGCACCAGGAACAGACGGGCTAACTGTCGCTTTTTACAAGGCATACCAAGACCTCCTCATCCCTCACCTGATCACTTTGTACGAGGAAATGGCAGAAAATGGCATCATGCCTCCCACGATCCGTGAGGCTCTATTGACAGCACTACCCAAGCCAGGCAAGGATACAGGAAACTGTGCTTCATGTAGACCTTTGTCCCTCCTAAACGTGGACACCAAGATATATGCCAAGATCCTGGCTAACAGGCTGGCTCTGTTGCTACCAGGACTGGTGGGCGGGGAGCAGGCGGGATTTGTTCCGGGCAGAACACTGACACATAACGTAAGAACACTCTTTGACACTATTAAATACATAGATCCGAAGGTAAAAGCTGCAGCAGTGTTCCTGGATGCTGAGAAAGCATTCGACTCGGTAGAGTGGGCATTTTTGATGGCCGTCCTTTGCAGAGTGGGGGTGGGGGAGATATTCCTGAAATTAATAGTGGTCCTATACAATGAACCCACAGCCAGGGTACGGGTGGGGAACATAGTGACTGCCCGAATCGAAATCTCCAGGGGAACCAGACAGGGGTGCCCACTGTCACCACTTTTATATGCCATAGTCGCTGAGCCTCTGGCCTGTGCCTGAAGAGAATACCATCGACACAGGGGCATACGTTTCCTGAACTACAACCTAATCATATCAACATACGCGGACGATACTTTACTATGTGTATGAGATCCCGACATAAATTTATCACCGGTACTGAGGGAGGTGGTTCGGTTTGGAGGGTTATCGGGACTCTGTGTTAACTGGAATAAGTCGCTGATGTTCCCACTTACCCCTGTCACGACACAAGTAGAGGCGGAGTTCCCTCTTCTGTGGACGACCGACCCGACAAGATACCTGGCCATACAGGTACACACTGATCCCACGCAAATATTTAGGGAGAATTACGGAAGAGCGATTCAGAAGTTAGCGGAAGATGTGGACAGATGGATTAAATTGCCCGTATCTATGTCAGGGTGTGTGGCTATCATGAAGATGGTGGTCCTACCTAGATTCCTATTCCTATTCCTTAATATCCCAATGTCATTACCCCGCTCTTTTTTCAACACTCAGCAATCCCATTTGCTACGGCTGGCCTGGGCTGGGAAACAACCTCGAGTCCGATGGAATACCTTAGTTTTACCATATGATATGGGGGGGCTTAACGCTCCGGATTTGGAGCTCTATTACAGAGCGGCACAGGGCATACCGGCGCTACATTGGCTATCGGATTCACAGGACTTACCACATGTACATATTGAAAGAGGTGTGGTTGCCCCTACCGCACTACCAAGACTATTATTTAGCGCCCTGGCGAGACAGCACGGAAAGTTGGACTCACTCAACTCCACAATATACTCCTGGAAGCAGATACAGGATTGCTATGCCGGTCCTCTGCTATACTCACCACACATGAAGTTCACATGGTGCCATTGGTACGGCTCAGCCGAGAGGGGGGCATAGTGAAGGCAATGCGCTCCCTGGGGGTAGAAAAAATGGAAGACCTGTTCGCACACGTAGTGCTGAAGGTGTGGGATCAATTTCCGGAGGACTCCACTGCCTCTGTGTCTTTAACTAAATACCAGTACACTAGAGTGAGGCACTCCTAACGAGAACTATTGGGGAATGAGATGCTGGAACCTCCAGACATATCAGCACTAACTGTCCTGCTACAGGCAGACTCCACAACTAAGCTAGTTACAAAAATATACACCCATGCCTAGGAAACACGCAGACCAAAAATGATAAAGCAAGATTGGAATGGCAGAGAGGCTTAGATAAGGCACTAGACGATGGGTGTTGAAAATACTGTTGTGCAGCATCACGTAGGGTGTCACTGAATGGCAGGCATAGGTTAATCCATTTTAAGTACATTAATACATTGTATTATACCCCGGAAAGAATGTTTAGATATGGTTTACGGGATACTAAAGAATGTGATAGATGCTGCGCAGAAACTGCGGAATTTTTGCATGTGTCATGGCTCTGCACGGAGGTTGCCGGGTTCTGGGAAGGGGTGTTCCAGGAACTGGGTAACATTACAGGTACCGTATTAGAACCGAATCCCATGCTAGCACTGCTGGGGTATGATAAGGAGATAGCTGCACAAGAAAGGAGGCTGGTGGTGATTGGTCTACTTTTAGCCAAGCGCAGAGTGGCTATGCGTTGGGCAAGAGGCCCCGCCCCTACAATAAAGGAATGGTATACAGACATGGTATATTGTAACACACATACAGACGTTTATAGTGAACTGTTGCCGCCTCACAGCTGCCCCAAAAACTACTGGAACCCTCTTCAAAAGTATTTAGTTGGTAAAGAAATGGGCGAGACCGAAGGTGAGCAAATAACATCAGGATAGTGTCTCAGGTAACGTATGCGCCGTGAAATCGCGCAGAGCTAGTGGGCTATACATGCAAGGTGGGGGAAGCTTCCCTAAAGATACCTGGAGTAAACTCGGAACAACGATTAAGAGGGAAAGGGAAGTGCCATGCCCGGTATTGCGAGGTTGAGCACGTCTTCTGAGTGGCAAACGCTAAGGATAGTACCCTGCAAGATATTGATATGCGTTATAACATAGCCCTGCAAATGTTTCTTTGTTTTTCATTTACATGTTTACTGTATACTACTGTAGTACCATGCTGTAAAATTTTTGTTTTACTTGGTATACTTGTCCCGATCATTAAATAAAATTTAAAAAAAATAAAAAAATATTTGCTTTTTTTTGCTTATTATGGAAACAATACAAATTTTAACAACTTGTGACATTTATGCACTATGATCTGCATATGAGCTCTTTATCTCCTATCAATAGAGTCTATGCCTTTGCTGAAATGCTAATTCTTTGTATTTTCTTGCTGATGCTATGCTTTTATGGCTCTGGCCAAATAAAGATATTTTGAAGATGATGATGAATTCCATAAAAGCTATATTTGCTGTAGCATGGTCAGCTGTTCCATAGGATAGCATGGGGATATTTTATTAGTTAATAAAGTTACCACTGCCTAAGAACCAGATAAAGAGTTAATTCTTGGACTTTTTAAAATATTTATTATAAATCCAATTTGTTGGTAAAGTCAAATTTGTAATAAATATTTTACAAAATGTACTTTTAAAAAGTTACCTTTAGCCTTGCCAAAGGTTCTGGAAACTCATTTGCTTGAGCTGTCATCCAGGAGCTAAATGGCTCCTTGATTAGGTGTAAATTGGCTTCCAGAGTTGAAACAAAGGCCTTGAGTGTGGGGAGAAATTGACCGTCCCTGACGGGATGAAATGGGGTTGTGCCCATGCCCTTGCATGTCTTCAAATAAGGATGCCTACCCTTCCACAAGCAGATGTAGCTCACACAAGGCCTGCTACCTCTATTGTCTTTCTGGCCAGCACAGTACCAATCCCAGTGGGAGAGGAGCTGCTCCGAGAACCAGTTTTGAGGGACCACATGAGACAGCTTGCTCATTTTCTTGGCCACATCTTTACAGTGGGCACTGGAGATCTGCACAAGGGATGAACGGTCCTGCCATGTTGGATTTAGGTAGAGAGTGTCGCTGTGAGATTGTCTGCAGTACAGCACACAGGACCTGCTGCTAAATTGGGTAAAGTTACCCCTGGGAACTTTTTCCCCATTGGTCAGGAGTAATCCCAACCCAGGCATAAATGCAGCATCTCTGGGTATCTTCTTCAGACTGCTGCTGTCCTGTGGAAGACAGGATTGCATCTGCTGTTGTGACCTGCAAGGGGAAACCTAAGGGCTGGACCTGCTCTCACTTATACCCAGGACAAAGAAGTGCACTTTAAGCTCAGTTGGCTGACTTCCTGTTAAGCTACAGGGACCCAGAAGCTGCCAGAAGACCTCTTTTCCTGGAAGAGGCCAAGTGATCAGTTTCAAATGGAACTGCTCTGTGTCTGGCTGGTGGCTTCTGCTGGAGTAGGTCCTGACCCAAAGTGCTGATCCTGAGATCCTGAAACCTTTGGCTGGTGTTATATTGCACTCCCCCTGTCCAAACTGCAAAAGCTAGGACTTAGAAACGTTTTGAAAATTTTCTTCCGGGGAAACTGAAAGAAGCTGAGGTTGCATTTGAAACCATAGCCATAAATTCGAATTAGCGGCAGCTATCTTTGAATGCAACTTGTTAAAATAAAATAAAACTTGTTTACAGATGCCCTGCTAAGAATGCGTGTGCATGCATACATGTGGGAGCCCATCTTCAAATGATGGGAAAACCATTTTAGAATAGCTGCCCACTGATAGTGTGGCAGGAGGTAAAAGTTTAAAAAAAGAGGCAGTTGGCGATGCAAGAGGATGCTGGGGGGGAAGAAGGAGAGAAAAGTGGGAGATGGGAAGAGAGGAACAGGGATAGAAAGGGAGAGAAAATAGCCATTCAGGCAAGGTTTGACATTAGCAGTTGAAAGCTATATCATCTATTTGATCAAATGAACATACCCAAGAATAGGGAGGAAAGTCATCAAAACAAGAGCAGTAAAGTGAGATAGACAGCAAACCCATCAAATAATGAGCAAGGGCCTGTCCCAAAGTCCACTCTAAGTATATGTAATGTGCTGGAAACAATAGATGTCATCAATACACAACTAAAGGTGTATATAGCTGAGCCCTAATCATGCTGGTCTGGACTGTGGCATTTCAAGTGGTTATATTCAGTGCTAATAATGAGCTCTAAATCAAATAGGCAAGGACCTAGCAGATTCTTCCACACTCTTTGGCAAGCTTAAAGCTTGGGTCATCAGTTTAAGGACTGTGCGGGAGAGAAAAACACATCTAGGTCTAGCATTAGATATTTGATGTATAAGAGACACAATTTGCTATAGATGGGAGCAGGACATTTATGAATAAACCAGTGTACATTGGGCTTTGATTGCAACCATATCGGTTATTGACTATGAGCAATACCGTAAGAATGAGGCAATGTGATCAAACTTCTTAAGTTTTGATAGTAGCCTTTCAACATTTGTATGTGTTGTAAATTGATGATCAATCTTAGTGGAGCACATCTATATAAGCTAATATCAGAAATCAAAATACTTACCACACTCATTTGATGTAAAACAGAAAAGTAGGCTTGGATTCTGTTAATGCAACTTAATCTGAAATAAACTTTGGCTATAGTCTGCTTTAACCTCTCCCAGAAACTAACCTGCATCAATTAGGAAACTGACAACTGCATCTGGGCTGGAGTACAATTCCTGGGGTTTATTCCACCGGTAAGCATTCAAGAGTGTAGATTCATGTAACTAAGATCCCTGTCTTACTGAATTGGACTCTAAATAAAAAGGAATGTGATACGTACTCCCTTCTCAACATTGTAATACTTTAAAGGTGGTTGGAAATGTTCAATTAGAATACATTTTAACATGACCCAGTGAGTTTGACAGGTCTGCACACTAAACAAGCATTGGCAATGCCAATCGGTCTCGCCATTAGGATCTTATATGTATTTAGCTATGCAGCACATTAGCGTGGGTGCTGACTCACTTTCGCACTAGAAGTCAGGGTAAGTGAGTATCAATAAGGAAGGCGCTTTTTGACTTTACTCACACGAAAGTCTTTGCTTGGTTTGGTGAAAGTCTGTTAGTAGGTTTTGAGAAATTAGTGTTATACAACATTCAGGAGGGCTCAATTACAGTGATATCTTGACCAACAGGTTGTGGGCAGTTCGCTGACAGAAATTAAGGAAAAAAATAAACTAGTCTAACTGGATCTGGGAGCTCTTCCCTCCCTTCTTCATTGTCCGGATAATAGACCCATATGACTGTTCATGTACCCAAATGCACAAACTAGCTGGCTGATACCAAAAGATTTCTTTTGCACGCGCCATTACACGACTTTGGGCATGATCCCTGCATTCTGGAAAACAAAATAAAAGGGCTCATAAGGGCGTAAAGTCAGCAGACCCTAACCTGTTTTTTTTTATACGCCGTGGCCGACCCTCGCCGATCTCTCCCGCTGCCCCCTTCTTCACGATGACAGCTGTTAGGAGCATCCCACGCTGAGTTTCACACGGGACACAGGAAGAAGAAAGTGGCTCCCTTGAACCCGGAACTGCTACCCGTGTAAATAGCAAAGACGGACACTTGAGCACTGTAAACTTTAATCTGGTAAAAAAGTGTGGCCATTTTGAAATAATTGTAATTCAGACACGGTAAAAGGCTTAGAAAAATAAGATCACTTAACAGAGGCTTACAAAGAAACAAAAATAAACGCAAAGATGCAGAAAATTATGCGATCCTTCAATTACAGATAGCACGCAAGGTAGCGAAGGCCATGTATTGAGATGTTATGTATATATATTATTTCTGGAGAGTGACCAGCTTTTTGGTGCTGGAAACCAGGGTTCGAGCCTCGGGGTCGCGTCCACATCCTGTGATGGGCAAATCACATAATCTCCCCGTGCCTGAATGTGCCCTTGTGTAATGTAACCGGAGCTCATGTAAAGCGATCCAATACCTTCAGGTAGAGTTCGCGCTATAGAAATCTGCATAAAAAAAATAAAACACCGAGCCAGCCTGTCTGAAGCGCTCCTCCCGAGCAGCCCTGCCTGCCGAGCACATAATCTCCCCGTGCCTGAATGTGCCCTTGTGTAACGTAACCGGAGCTCATGTAAAGCGCTCCAATACCTTCAGGTAGAGTTTGCGCTATAGAAATCTGCATTAAAAAAAAGCACCGTGCCAGCCTGCCTCAAGCGCTCCTCCCGAGCAGCCCTGCCTGCCGATCACATAATCTCCCCATGCCTGAATGTGCCCTGGTGTAACGTAACAGGAGCTCATGTAAAGCGCTCCAATACCTTCAGGTAGAGTTCGCGCTATAGAAATCTGCGTTAAAAAAAAACACAGTGCCAACCTGCCTCAAGCGCTCCTCCCAAGCAGCCCTGCCTGCCGATCACATAATCTCCCCGTGCCTGAATGTGCCCTTGTGTAACGTAACCGGAGCTCATGTAAAGCGCTCCAATATCTTCAGGTAGAGTTCGCACTACAGAAATCTGCAAAAAACAAAAAACACTGTGCCAGCCTGCCTCAAGCGCTCCTCCCGAGGAGCCCTGCCTGCCGATCACATAATCTCCCCGTGCCTGAATGTGCCCTTGTGTAACGTAACCGGAGCTCATGTAAAGCGCTCCAATACCTTCAGGTAGAGTTCGCGCTATAGAAATCTGCATTTAAAAAAAGCCACCGGGCCAGCCTGCCTCAAGCGCTCCTCCCGAGCAGCCCTGCCTGCCGATCACATAATCTCCCGTGCCTGAATGTGCCCTTGTGTAACATAACCGGAGCTCATGTAAAGCGCTCCAATACCTTCAGATAGAGTTCGCGCCACAGAAATCTGCATTAAAAAAAAACACTGTGCCAGCCTGCCTGAAGCGCTCCTCCCGCGCAGCCCTGCCTGCCGATCACATAATCTCCCCGTGCCTGAATGTGCCCTTGTGTAACGTAACCGGAGCTCATGTAAAGCGCTCCAATACCTTCAGGTAGAGTTTGCGCCACAGAAATCTGCATAAAAAAAACACTGTGCCAGCCTGCCTCAAGCGCTATTCCCGAGCAGCCCTGCCTGCCGATCACATAATCTCCCCGTGCCTGAATGTGCCCTTGTGTAACGTAACCGGAGCTCATGTAAAGCGCTCCAATACCTTCAGGTAGAGTTCGCACTATAGAAATCTGCATAAAAAAAAATAAAACACCGTGCCAGCCTGCCTCAAGCGCTCCTCCCGAGCAGCCCTGCCTGCCGATCACATAATCTCCCCGTGCCTGAATGTGCCCCTGTGTAACATAACCGGAGCTCATGTAAAGCACTCCAATACCTTCAGGTAGAGTTCGCGCTATAGAAATCTGCATAAAAAAAAAAACCACAGTGTCAGCCTGCCTCAAGCGCTCCTCCCGAGCAGCCCTGCCTGCCGATCACATAATCTCCCCATTCCTGAATGTGCCCTTGTGTAACGTAACCGGAGCTCATGTAAAGCGCTCCAATACCTTCAGGTAGAGTTCGCGCTATAGAAATCTGCATTAAAAAAAAAACACCGTGCCAACCTGCCTCAAGCGCTCCTCCCGAGCAGCCCTGCCTGCCGATCACATAATCTCCCCGTGCCTGAATGTGCCCTTGTGTAACGTAACCGGAGCTCATGTAAAGCGCTCCAATACCTTCAGGTAGAGTTTAAACCACAGAAATCTGCATAAAAAAACACTGTGCCAGCCTGCCTCAAGCGCTATTCCCGAGCAGCCCTGCCTGCCGATCACATAATCTCCCCGTGCCTGAATGTGCCCTTGTGTAACGTAACCGGAGCTCATGTAAAGCGCTCCAATACCTTCAGGTAGAGTTCGCACTATAGAAATCTGCATTAAAAAAAATAAAACACCATGCCAGCCTGCCTCAAGCGCTCCTCCCGAGCAGCCCTGCCTGCCGATCACATAATCTCCCCGTGCCTGAATGTGCCCCTGTGTAACATAACCGGAGCTCATGTAAAGCACTCCAATACCTTCAGGTAGAGTTCGCGCTATAGAAATCTGCATTAAAAAAAACCACAGTGTCAGCCTGCCTCAAGCGCTCCTCCCGAGCAGCCCTGCCTGCCGATCACATAATCTCCCCATTCCTGAATGTGCCCTTGTGTAACGTAACCGGAGCTCATGTAAAGCGCTCCAATACCTTCAGGTAGAGTTCGCGCTATAGAAATCTGCATTAAAAAAAAACACCGTGCCAACCTGCCTCAAGCGCTCCTCCCGAGCAGCCCTGCCTGCCGATCACATAATCTCCCGTGCCTGAATGTGCCCTTGTGTAACGTAACCGGAGCTACATGTAAAAGCGCTCCAATACCTTCAGGTAGAGTTCGCGCTATAGAAATCTGCATTAAAAAAATAAAACACTGTGCCAGTCTGCCTCAAGCGCTCCTCCCGAGCAGCCCTGCCTGCCACGTCACCTGACCTCAGAGAGGGGCGCTGGCTGCGTGTCTGCTGCTGAGGACGAGGATCACGCGCCGACAACCACCCTATGGGTGGGGGGGAATCGGCACTCATAAACATCAGTGCAGCTGAAAAAATATGTGTGTCTGTACACGATCGCCAGAAGTTTGCACTCGATCAACATCACACGCTTGGCTTAAACAAGTCACATTAAATAAAAACTCAACACACGCACCTCCTACTTCCCCAGCTCCTTCTTACACAATGTACTGCCTTCGCCCATTGCACCCCTCCTCCACAGTCCTTCATTCACCTACTCATCCTACTAAGAAATATACACGTAACACCACTGCCTCTACCACCCGCTGCCATTTCACATGGAGCCCCGAGTTTTACCCCCCTTCCCCTCTGCACCTCTGCAAACACTGATGCAGCATGTTCGGAGCCAAACCTCTGACTGCAACTTCCACCTCTGCTGTCCGGGCTCGGACCCATGCCAGGTCCAGCGCCTCGCCATGCATGGAGGAAAGCTCCTCTGCCCAGGACCACTCAATGTGCTCCGGTGAGCACAGTCCTTCACAAGTACACTGCACCTCCAGCCGGTAGCGGGCAGGCTAACAATAACCAGCACACACTTTTTTTCTAACTTTAAGACCGAGCGCGGTGTCCTTTATGCGGGCGCTGTGCTCAGTGTTAAAGTTAAAAAAAAACAAAAAAAACAGAGCGCGGTGTCCCTGAAGTGGCCGCCGCGAAAACACAAATAAATAAGCAAGAGACAGAGGCAGACTTTTGGCGCGCATGCGTACGATGTATAGCATCGCGCGCATGCAAGAGTCTAGGTCAGGCAAAATAGAGTGCGAATGCAGCCAGCCAATCAGAGGGGCAAAAAGCATTACAAATGCAATAGGACTCGTATTTATGCGAGTCCTATTCCATTGTAAATAAAACTGCAGTCGTCGAAGAAGGCAGGAACAGGAGTGGGTGGGGGGTTTGTGGTGGGCAGAGAAGTGACGGACTGCGGGAGGGAACGGGGGAAGGCAGGGGAACAAAACAGTTTTAAAAGTAAAGGGGCCGATAGCTATGGAAGGAGAAAAATGACGACATGGCCGTCAGGAGGCGGGATTAAGTTGAGGAAAACAAATCAGATTGCAGCATTTAGGAATTCGGCCAATCAAAAAGATAGGCGGAAAGTGGGCGGAGCTTCCCCACTATACTGTATACACCATCTCTCGACGAGACCTAAAAAGGGGAGATACAGGCTCTTCATATGAACACCATTAATATTTCTACCACACTAAGACCTTCATTACGGGCCTGATTCACAAAGGTAAACTTACATTTTTTGATAAATTAAAGTTTTTAGTATGCACAAACTACATGTTAATAGTACTTTTATGACTACAGAGATCCCACAGTCGGAGTGGAGAACTCCACTCATAAAAAGATAGGACAGGCATATCTTTTTATGTGCAGTGATCTCCACCCTGACTGCAGAATCTCTGCTGTCATACACTTACTATTCACTTGTAGTTTGTGAGAACCAACAAAAAAAAACTTACACAAAAGTGTAAGTTTACCTTTGTGAATAAGGCCAAATGAGTTGGGTGTAGAGCAATAAGCGCCTGTTTTTGAGGTTTAATTCCACTCAGTTTATGACAAGTGGTTAGTATTGGGCAAAGTGCTGTGTAAAATCCACAACTGATACTTTCGGGTGTGGTATTTACATCCCAAACTGCAGTGTAAAAAGCCCACCCGGAATTATTGTGTATGTGCGTTGCATTTCCTATTTATAATCCAGATCCGAAACTTACGGCTCTGTAATTATGTTTGTCATAAGTTGTGATTTAAGTGTGAAAGCAGCGCTAATAACACATAAAAGTTACATGTCCTTAGATCAGGAGGTACCATTTATAAAAAGGGAAAATATTGAGAAATTATTTTTATTTTTTAATAAAGTACTACATTGTGATTGTTAAATTGAATAAATAATTATTGTTTAAAACATTGAAACAGTAACATTTATTTAAATAACAATTCGTAGCACATGGTCATCTAGCACATGTGTGAGCAACTAACAACAACCCAATTTGCAGTATTTAAAAGCCTGAACTGCACTTCCACAACTAATTCTTTTCCTGACACCATGGAGAAAGAAACATTCACATTTACCTCATTTTGGATACAAACCCTATAATCTACATATTGTATATTAGATGCTACATTTGGTAGGTGGTAATTTTGTTCTTGAAATTGTACAGTATGTGTAGACCTTCTGTTTGGGCGAATTGGTGAGATTTGCTGTGATGCATGAGGTGGTGATGATGTTGATGGTGGAGGAGATGATGTTGTACTACTAGGTCATCAAAAATGACCAGATGTGATGTAGGTGTTATTGAACTTTCCATTTGTTCAGAAGTTAGTGTATCTTGTCCGTCTGCATGCTGAAGGAGACTAATACATATCCCACTTTTTTACCCTGTATTATATTTTTGGAAGATTCTCTAATTGCAGACACCAAGCGTATTATAGTACACCTATTTGCTCTGGCAGATTCCATTTGATAAGTGTTTACACACTGTGTTGCTCTAATGTCACACCTTTTGTGTATTTGATGCCTGAGAGCAGTGTCATGTCCTTGAGGCTAGTCATGTCAAGTATACCCCTATTACATACATTTGTCCCATTCACATGACAATAACGATTCTAAACAGATGACCTTTTGCCTAGTAGCTTGCTCCTGTCTCTTCGACACCAAGCTCTTGGTATTCTATCATAATCCCTGTACCTGACGTACATAAACATGTCCCCAGGCACGGCAGAATTATTCTGTATAAGGGTCACCACTTTTTTCAACTTTGGCCAACAGCCAGCTGTGCATGCTCGCATTTGTTTAGAAAAACATTGGTGATTGTTTTCAAAACATTTATGATTGTTTTCAAAACATCCATGATTGTTTTAAAAACATATCTATTCTAGAAAAAACCCTGGAGTGACCACTTCAGTATAAAAGACCCTCACTCCCCCTGACGAATTAGAGGAGAATTCCTTCCAAGCTGAGACGGGGTCCTGCATGGTGAATCTTCGACACGCAGTGGTCTGACATCCCTTGCGGGGTGTCAACCTCCAAGCAGAGACGGGGTCCTTCATTCTCAACCATCAGGTGAGGGGGTTGGTTCATCCCTGGGGGTTTCTTGGCTACCTATACACTTAGCCATATGCACATACACCTACACAGCCAGGCTAGGCTAGGTACATTTAGGCAAAAAACTTAGGGCCCGCATTTAAGGAATATGCAAGTGCTACTGTTTTTATCTGAACTGCTTATGTTCATCTTATTAGCACTATGGTAGAAATGTATATACTATTTACTATATTGGTACTAGCAATCTCTTTTGTATGCTTCTGTCTCCTGATTGTCACAGCACACATGTTTTACACAAGGTTGTCGCTGGATCAATAAATTCTTATTGAAACGTCCTAATTACCATCCTGTGTATTTTCTGAGAGTAAGCAAGCACGAGTGTCTGAGCGAAAAGTACTGTACTGTTTTCAACGATCCCTGAGGAATCAGGGTTGTCATGTTCAGTGGTTGCCAGAAACGACCTACACCACTGTAGAATACAGTGGGGTGGTAGTGGCACTGTAGAGCTAGCTGGTCTAATGGGTGACATATCCTGTGGGGGTGTCCAGAAGCAGTTGGGACACCAAGCCCTCAGTCTAGGTCATCCAAAACGCGCAGGTCCTGGGGGACTTCTAGGAACTACATGACATGGCGCCCAACGTTGGCTTGGCTCTTATATTAACAGTAAAAATATGAGTAGTTCAGTCGTGCTTTCTCAGAAAGCCCTACTCACACCTTCTCAGAGATGTCTGAAGTGGGAGGGACATCTGCCTCAGCTGAGCAGATATACTCTGTCTAATGGCTGAAGGTGTAAGGCTTGTAAGGATAAACAGTTCCCCACATTGTGCAAAACCCTACCTCTTAACTTACTATTCTCTTTTAAAATGACTGACCCCGCGAGTAGCTCGGGGGAAGAAGAATTGGCTAATGCTCTTAACATTACAGAAAACCACAGACATGCAGTAACTATGAAACTGTTAGAAGATGGTGTACCATTAACAGGTGGCTGTGTTACCTTCGTGATTGAGGCACACAAGGTTTTCGGATCAGAGGTATTCTATTCTTGGGTTCAGTTCCCACCTGTAGATCCGGTGACTAAATTGTTCCACACATACATTGTAGTTGAACTAACAGATGAGTGCATTCCATATGAAAACATTGAAGTCCTGTTAACGTACCAGCAACACAGAAACTGGTTTAAAGGCACCCTCCCACATACAACATCTGTTGTGAGACTCGGTCTGCTCAGCATAGAAGGAGCGACCTGGCTTGTCCTAGTGACATACACTCCACATCCAGAGATAGACATACTACCAGTGGATGAAGTCCGTGCAATATACAAAGACATAGTCAGGCTATACAGACACATTGTGCAGTTTGTCATGCGAACATTGACAGACTAACCTGCAAGAAATGCTCCAGCTGGTCTAAATCAGACCACACCTACAATTAACCCACATACACTGAAATCAGTAATAGGGACAATTCCTTCCTTCCAAACAGGAGCAAATTCCGTTCTGGATAGCGCAAAAAATTGCACAGCTGGAAGCAGTATTTCACCATACGGGTCCGCAGGAAAAACATAGAATGCTAACCATTTGCTTGCCAATGGGGATGGTTCCCTCGATTGAGGATTGTACCACTTGGGGAACAATCTTTGTGGCCGTTTACATCAGAGTACACGGTACCCCTTCCTTAGCATTCGTTCCAGATGTATTGAAACAAATACAGAACGAGTACGGGGCAGGACCTGCCCTGGACTTGGGGATGAAACTGATGGGTAATTTTGCCCAAGTCTCTGCAATAATGCTGAGCAACATAAAGGGGGAGGCAGCAGCAGTGGCCATACACAGACGCCTAAGGGAAACAGCTCCTATCAATAGGGAGCGAGAACTACCAAAAATTATTGAAGAACCCTATGCTGCATTAGGTAGAGATAATTTGGGAACCAAAGCCGGGAAGCCACAAATGGCGGGAAGTCCCGACAAGGACAACTCGAAGCAAGCACCTGCTTCTTCTAAAAAGAAATGGGAGAACAAAAATTCTAAAAATAATAACTCAGAAAAGAATTCACGATCAAGGGGTGGGTCTCCCCAACGGGCGTCCTCTGAAACAAGGTACAACCTTAGGAATCGTGATAACATTAGGAAACCTGACATGGGACACTGATGCACGTTCCTTTCATTCCTTTCAGGTTCCATCAAAAAACTCTGAGAGAGGGACGAGCGATCAGAACAAAAGCAAGAAGATCGACCAAAGGCAAAAAGGGAAACACATCGCAATTCATATTATATTATCAAACAGGAAGAGCAACCTAAAACAAAACCTCAATTCAAAAAGCAGAAAGTAGCTGGCTTAAAAATTAGACATGCCCAGGTTACTGAGGACTCAGCTTCTCGGGGAATGGGCTCTGACGGTGCTAGGCACAGCGCAGCAGAAGTAACAATAGCTCGCCAGAACCTGAAGGATTTTCTGGTGACAGCAGTATTGAATGAACATATCACGGTGGAAACACCCGATATCAGAGTCAGTTTGCTGCATAGACTGTATGAAAATACACATTTCATACTTTTGGGAGAACTTAACATATGGATATGGCATACTGTTATCAGAAAGAGATTGGCCGCCTGAGTTTGTGATGGATTGCCCAAAAGGGGAAAGTGTAATTTTGCCTGCTTTCTCCGACCTCATTCCAGAATCTTTAAAACATACATACATGCAGGAGTGGGCGCTAGTGCTAGCTTCGGCATTATACCACAACCATTTAGTGTGGGACGTGGAGTCTACTCACCACGAAATCCCATTAAAATCTACTCCAAATCCTCAGAGACAGTACCCAATTAAGAATGATGCAAAAAGACAGGTCAAAGAACTCTTAGACCAATTTGAATACCAAGGAGTAATTGAGACTTGCACCTCCCCTATGAATAATCCTTTGTTTCCAGTAATGAAACCTGACAATTCATATCGTCTAGTTTTCAATTACCGACATTTAAACACATGCACACGAACATTTGCAGTTCAAAATGCACACAGTGCTGCGTTAATGAATAACATTGTGTGGAAAAAATACAAAACGACATTAGATATCTCAAATGGACTCTTCTGCCAGAATAAGCTCCAGAAAGTAGATATTTGACAGCATTTTCTGCACTTGGCACTCAGCGAAAATTTTGTTGTTTGCCTCAAGGGTATAAGAACAGCCCCAGGCTATTCTCGGCAAGAGTGTCAGAATTATTACAAACATGTGACGAGGAGGCTGTGTCCTATGTAGATGACATCTATCTGATGAACGATGAATTACTTGAACACTTGTGCAGGGTGAACGCCAATTTGGGCTACAAATTTAATTTCAAGAAATCAAAAAATGCCCATCTCAATGTCTTTTTTTTGGGATATGAGCTCTCAAGTGAAGGCAAGAGCCTCGCAGCCAACTTTTTAGAAAAGTGCACGCTGCTCCAACCTCCAAAGAATCTAAAGGGTTTGCAATCCATCTTAGAATTTCTAACTTTTTGCAGAACATAAATTCTAGATTACACAGAAAAAGTAAAACCTTTCTACGACTTAATCAGACCTGATTTCACACCACATCAGTGGAAACAGCAACACACAGATACTCTCCATTCAGTTCAGGCTGACATGATAGCATCAAAACATTTACAAACATGTGTAAATACCATTAACTTGGTGATCCGGGTCATCCCCGGTTTATCAGGATATACTTACATCACTTTCAATGAAGGTGAGACAGTCCCAATTGCATACAAATCACATTTGTACACAAATGCTGAAATTCAATTTGCAGCAACAGAAAACAACTGACGGCAGTACAGACTGCTGTAGTGAGAGAAAGAGCACTAGGGGAAACGCATAATCGTTGTAACCCAGGTACTAACTTTAGAAGCTGTTACCAAAGCGAGCATTCCAAATGCGAAAGCATTGCATCCGTGATGGATACAATGGACTAATTCTCTCACTGCAACAGTTGTAGATTACAGATAAGATTCTACATTTAAAACACAAGCGTTCCTGCAGTACCAACAAGAATACCCTCTCCCAAATGAAATCTTGCCTCTAGAAAAATATGAATACATCATTTACACTGATGGATCTGCTCAGCCTGCAGTAGGAAGTAAACAGCAATATAGCGCAGCATGTGCTATAGTAAAGGGACGTATGCGTGACGGTAAGTTCCATCCCAGCAATATGACTACGCAGTCTCTATGAGATTGTACAGCACAGTTGGCAGAGCTGAAAGCCCTGATACTGGCACTACAATACATGGATCGGGAATTCCCCACACTGAGAGTGTGCGATTCGTTCTACTGTGTGCAGTCTTACAATGAATATCTTCATTACTGGGGTCAGAATGGGTTTAGAGATTCCAAGGGTTGCACAATTAAACATAAATTGTTATGGGAACAAGTGGCAAAGCTGAAAGCATGCCTGTCACAGGCTCAAGTTATTCACACATTGAGTCATCAGTGTGTTGGCAAACACGTTAAAGGGAATTCGCTGGCTGATGAAGCCGCCAAGGCGACAGTGCGAACTGCTGTAGTTGCTGCAATGACTTGTTCTAGCACGAAGATAGATGGAGACATACTGATAGCTGGCAATGCCTCAAAGAACGGCTCTGTCATTCCGAAAGGGTTTCCACTCAAATATTCCTATAAATTAGATTCGCAAAACACACTGTATGCTCAAATTCCAGGAGTGGGGGATAGAGTTATACCAAACATGGTTTGCAGATTAGGTTTAATGCTAGCTGCACACTAGGGTCTGGGCTTAGCACACACAGGAGTCACTGCTACAGTTTTGTTACTGAAACGGTAATTCTGGTGGCCAAGTTTGTCTGAACAAACAAAGGCTTATGTGTTAAAGTGCGACATCTGTCAGCAGATGAAAGGTTCCACCGTAGCATGGCCACCACAAACACCATTATTCATTTCAGACAGACCTCTCACATGTGTCTATTTGGATCACTGTGGCCCCTTAAATTTAGACGGGGCTTACAACTTGCAAATACATCTTAGTGGCAGTAGATTCATGTTCTAGATTTCTATGGGTTTGGCCTCAGCGCTCGGCTGATGCTCAAACTGTTGTAAAGGATTTGCGAGTCTTTATTGGGACATACGCAATTGGCACGTTACATTCCGACCGTGGCCCTGCGTTTAGCTCTCGGGCTTACAAGGAAGCCATGGAAAGTATGGGCATGGCCTTACGGTACTCCTCCCCCTACCATCCAGCGGGAAATTCGGTGGTAGAGAGGAAAAACCGGGACCTAAAGCAGTCCTTAACAGCAAGGGTATTAGATGCGGTCGGTAGTTGGGTCAATCACCTATATGGGGTCCAGAGGGCACTGAACAATATGCCAAGAACATCCTTGGGAGGACGTACCCCCTATGAGATCCTCTTTGGGACAAGAATGTGGGTACCTGACCTCGATTGTATCAGCACAGTGGCAAATGTAAAACCATTTGAATTGAATGATCGTTTGGCTGTTTTACAGGAACTCAATGAATTCCGGGCATTACAAAGCAATGTCCAAGTAAAACGCACAGCCACTGGGGTAGTGAAACCAGTTCTGGCAAGACCTGTCTGGGTCCCAAAGGTTGGGGACCTGGTCAGAGAAAAGATCGTGGACAAGAAGAAGCTTGGGCCATCCTACAGAACACCTGTACCTGTCTTGGTGGTTCAAGGAACAAAAACAGTACTTCTTCCGTCCCTTGCTGACTGAAAAGAAAAAAGATTTGTCTCCATTAATCTGATCAAACCACACTATGTGGCCGATTCTCAACAGCAGGCCATGTGGAGTTCTGACTAGCCGCCGATCTCCTCTTGCTACTATACAGGAAGTTCAGATGGAAAGACTAATAACGTTCCAAGACTCCTCTGCACAAAATGCCGAAGTAGCCAATAATGGCGTACGAAGTACACCTGTTGAAATTGAACAACATCCAAATGAAACTAAAATGCAAATTGCAATTCGGCCCAAAAACGAACTTTACATCAACGTGCCTTCATAAGAAGCACCCGCCAATTCTATAAACACTGCTCAGCTCCCAAGGATAGATCGAACTATGTCTGGCTACTTCATCAACTTCGATGAATTTTCTTCAGATCCAAGTGAACCTGAGCAAACGCCACCCATTTCCAAGAAAGAACAATTTTGTCAATTCTATCTCTGGCTGAAAAATACTTACTTTGTGCCCCCTTGGCTGCATCTTTGGCTTGCATTAGGGATCCTGTTCCTGTTAATTTGGATTGGCATAGTAACTGTCTTTTTCCTACTACTGAATGGACATTACCTCCCACAACGCTCTGCAGTACAACCTGTGAACTTGTTCTTGAAACCACATACATCATCACACCGAGAACAAAGAGACTTGTCCCTAGTGAACATTACAGAAGTTCCTGTACCAGATGGTATAGTTTGGGACAGGGTTTCATATGATGTATTTGGTCCCACCGAACATTTAAAAATTCCACACGTGTTTAAAATTTCAATGAATGATTTTATTACCCCGAGTACACTCTCTGATGATTGAGACATTGAGACTGTAAATACTATGCTCTTAGATTTAAAACAAACTGCTGCATTTTCTTACAGGGAAATGTACGAAGATACACCTGACCTCGACAGTATGTATTGTTACCAGCACTATGGTCATCACTTTTTGCACAGAGCTAGTGTTCCATGCACTGTAAATACTTACCACCAATGGGAACATTGCCCGACATCACCGAAAGGTAGTCCTGCCAGATTTGCACAGAAATTTGCAGACTTTTCAGGGTTCAATACATCAGACCCAATGTCATACTACTATAAGCTAGTACAGACAAATGCAACTGCAAAGAAAATGATGCTGACAAACACCAAGCTCATATATTCAGCACCTTTTATCTCCCAACTGTCTATACAAGGTTTCGACTATTGGAGGGACACAATAGACACAAAATCCATCTGGGGGACGAAAGATTGGCAGGTTCAGGGAACAGAGGCTTTATTTAGAGCTTGCCTCATACCATTACAGATAATATTCCTGAACAGAACAGTGCAACAAACTACCTGCTATGGGTTTGCAAACATTAAAGACCTGAAAACACCACGCATCCCCTTACCTACACCTATTGAAGGTTTACTGAATAACATACTAATAAGTGAGGAGGTACTGGGTACAATGGGCCCGATTCACAAAAGTAATCTGACACAAAATCCTGACTTTACGACTTTCGGTATTCACAAAGGGCATTTAGGAGTAGTAAAGTTAGTATTTTGTCTCAGTTAAACTTAAGTTTTGGTCTTAAGTTTAACTTAAGTAAAACTTATCCTTAACTGAGACAAAATCCTAACTTCACTACTCCTAAATGCCCTTTGTGAATACCGAAAGCCGTAAGTTAGGATTTTGTCTCAGATTACTTTTGTGAATCGGGCCCCATGATACTGAATGGTACATACAATTCTTCAGCTCCCAATTGGAAGGGGTGGTTGGTTTGGCCTATCAATACAAATAGGTGTCAATAAAGATACAAGGGTACCACCAAAGGGTTTAGTATCCATAGGCCTGACCCACGCTATGATGACCATGGGGTAGTGACTTCTTATAGCGTGTGGAAGTTGTGCCTAGAATGGCTATAAACCTCAACACTACAACAGGTGAAACAACACTTGTCCCTTCTAGCCGACAACATGGATCTTAGGGATTTCTTGTTAGGTCCCAAGAAACCACGTAAGCAATGCTTCTTATATGCCATCTACAATGAACTGTTGAAAATCTCCCAACAGGATTCTGCTGAGAGATTACGTGAAATTGATAGGATTAACCTGGAAAAGGCCCTGGCTGTGGTAGACAATGGTATGACCACACTTTGTTCACATATTTATTTACTGGGCAACATTGTGCCCTCAGCAATTAACATAATGGAACAAGATTTGTCTATTCTACAACATGGGCAATCTCAATTGCGCTCTATTATGCTTTTAAGCTGGATGCTGCAATCATTGCGTTCAGGCCACGTGCCATGGTGATACATTAACAGCACATGTTTGTTATCGATTTACAATCTGACTGACCGACAGTTGACTGTGGCACACAGAGATGCAAAGTACACCATGCTGCTCATTGAAAAATTAGAGAAGTTACCTTTCACAGGAGCTGAGTCACCGTCTACTGAATGGCTCATTCATGGCTATATCACACTGCCAATCACTACATTTCAGTTCCAATACTGCCTTAGATATATCCAAGCAGGCAGGTATGAAGCGTTAGGTAACGGGTACATACAGGAAACCTGGGAGCTACCATATAGATATAGGTGCAGAAATAAGGAAAGGTTTTAAGTGGGTCTTTAGTGTGCAAAGAAGTGTCGCTTCATGGAACGTGTAATGCATCAAAAGCAAATTTATCTTGCTACTTGAAAGGCTCCCCAGCTGCCGTGATTGATACAGTTTTTGAATTGCTTTCGAATGGAAGTTATTTACTTCTGAATGATCAAGGCTGGTGTGGAATGCACCAAGCACTGCATATCTAGTCACAGTAAACTTCAGGGCTGTTTGCTGTAAGCAAGTATTGTTTACCCCAGCTCGCACAGTTAGGGAGGCACAACTTTGACCTTCATTGAATGTTTCCAGTATACAGTTTGATTAGCTGAGCAGACTGAAAGCCATGTTGTTTCAACAAAACATGGCCTTAACTTCAGCCCGAGAGACTTTTGATCTCCAGGTTGCAAGGTCTTCAGCAGAGATACAGGCCCTGGTCAGTAAGAACTTCCTGATCCATTTCGGAGATATGGTTCATCGTATCTTTAACATGTCTGATACGAGTGGGATTGTACACTTATTTAAGCAACTTGGATCAGGTCTCTTAAACACCTTTCAGATCATCTTCGGAGTAATTCCAGCCTTCATGCACTCCGTACTTGGAAGCGTTTTTGGAGGGCTTCCTTTGGTCCTGCTTTCGGTAGCGGGCATCCTGATTTTAATTCTCTTGCTTCGCAATGGACGTCGCAATCCCTCAAGAAATGGAGAGAACACTGCTGAAACTACGTTGTTGTGAGCGTATGGTGTTCTACCTGACTACGCCTTGGCTTCGAGAGCTGAGTGAGCATTGGTTCCTGTCTTTCAGACTGGTCTGGCTAATCTGTGTCCTGCCTGTGTTCAATTGCCTCTTCTGCGGACTTGGCTGCATGTTGGACCTGTGTCTAACACTTCCATCGGTTGCGCCGCCGGACATAGAAGTGCTACTGGCGCCTTTGCAGGCCCACATGTGCAGTTGTCCCCAGCGTATTCCCATGTTGATAACGGCATTCTTGGAGCCTCCATGGGAGGCTTTCACTCCTGTTGGAAGGGAAATCGGCTCTGCTCCAGAGATACAGGCATCGGTATGAGGCGTGCAGGAATCTAACTCTTCTCCGGCAGCTGCTGTGGGAACCAGAGATGAACATCTTTGCTCACTTGACATGATACTGGAAGTTCTGGAGGGACTGCCTCCTGCGGATACGATGTTCAGCTATGTTGAGTCTTCAGCACAGGATTCATAAACAATCTGGCCTCTCCTGTGCTGGGAACAGTTTGGCAACTTTTTAAAACATTTACTAAATTGAAGATCGAAACAGACTTTGTTTTATTTTTCTTCTCTGCTCTAACTGAGCTTCATGGCTTTCAAGGTGCTCAGTGTAATACTAACAACATATACAAGTATAAAGGACCTTTTGAACGCTTTTTTAGGGAAAAGTGACTTTTCTTTGACGGACATTTTTTCAGGCTTTTGAAAAGTGCTTTTAGTAATTTTTTGTTGTTAATAATTTTTATGCTTCTTAATGGCCTTAAGCTTTGTCCCTATCTAAGCTGACCTTGTTCACCTTTTGATGAGGAGTGGGTGTCATGTCCTTTAGGCTAGTCCTGTCATGTATACCCATTTACATACATTTGTCCCATCCACACGAAATAACGATTCTAAACAGGTGACCTTTTACCTAGTAGCTTGCTCCTGTCTCTTCGACACCAGGCTCTCGGTATTCTATCATAATCCCTGTACCTGACATACATAAACATGTCCCCAGGCACGGCAGAATTATTCTGTATAAGGGTCACTACTTTTTTCATTCTTGGCCAACAGCCAGCTGTGCATGATCACATTTGTTCAGAAAAACATTGGTGATTGTTTTCAAAACATTTAGGATTGTTTTTAAAACATCCATGATTGTTTTAAAAACATATCGATTCTAGAAAAAACCCTGGAGTAACCACTTTAGTATAAAAGACCCTCACTCCCACTGACAAATTAGAGAATTCCTTCCAAGCTGAGTCGGGGTCCTGGATGCTGAATCTTCGACACGAAGCGGCCTGACATCCCTTGAGGGGTGTCATCCTCCAAGCAGAGATGGGGACCTCATTCTCAACCATCAGGTGAGGTGGCTGGTTCATCCCTGGGGGTTTCTTGGCTACATATACACATAGCTATAGTGCATCCACCTACACATCCAGGCTAGGCTAGCTACATTTAGGCAAATTACTTAGGGCGCACATTTTAGGAATATGCAAGTGCTACTGTTTTTATCTGAACTGCTTATGTTCATCTTATTTGCACTATGGTACAAATGTATCTACTATTTACTATATTGGTACTAGCAATCTCTTTTGTATGCTTCTGTCTCCTGATTGTCGCAGCACAAATGTTTTACACATGGTTGTCGCTGGACTAATAAATTCTTATTGAAGCGTCCTAATCGCCATTCACTGTATTTTCTGAGAGGAAGCAAGCACGAGTGCCTGAGGAATCATGGTTGTCATGTTCAGTGGTTGCCAGAAATTACCTACACCACTTTAGAATACACGGGAGTGGTAGTGGCATTAGAGCTAGCTGGTCTAACGGGTGACATATTCTGTGGGGGTGTCCGGAAGCGGTTGGGACACCAAGCCCTCAGTTTAGGTCATCCGAAATGCACAGGTCCTGGGGGACTCATAGGAACTACATGACAGCAGAGCCTGCCTCTCTTTGCTGCACCTCAACAAAGTCGCTTAATGAGTCTCCTATTTCTGGTAATGCACCTAGTGATGCAGTATTGTTGAATTTTCCTTTAAAGTACAATGTTCTGCCTTTAATGATTCTAGTCTGGTTACAATACTTTCTATTTCCTGAGTTATGTTAGGTGTTGCTTGGCTAGAGGGTCATCTTGATTTTGATGTTCCAAACTTTCACTTTCTGTATCATGAAGGCATCATTCAGATTCAGCTGAGGGTTCTATACAGTTATTTTATTTGGTTCTTTGTGTTAAATTGGAATGTATATTTTTTACTTATGTCATATACATTCAGTTATTCAATAATAAGGCTTTCATTATTTTGAAGTAGCCTGCACTTGAAATCCTTTCATTTTCATAAAACTTTATAAACAGTTTCCCTAGAAAAAAGTAAACAAAACGCCTTAATAAACATAGCAAATAATATATTGTTTCTTTTTGTTATTTGAAAAGAAAATGTGCATAGTACCAAACATCGTTTTCATTCCTAAATCTATAGGGATGCAGGCAAGCATATATTAAATGTATCCCTGGTGAAGTTGATTATTAGGCCTGGTTTAGTTACAGTAGTTGCAACTAAACACAGTTGTACAAAAATATATAACACTTTAACCAAAAACAACATTATTTTATGCTATGAAACATCCTATTAATAAACAAGATTTCATTAAAGGAAACAAGAAAACATTACACTTACCAGTGTCTGTTTCTGCAACAGCTTCAACTCCGCTTTCGCAATCCCTCAAAGGTAGCAAGATTACTGATTGTTTGTACCTTCTCCTACCATGGTTCAAGATACAACTCTGGAGGTGCACCGTCTTCTGTAGTCAAATATTCTCTCAGATGTTTGGATACTATTTCACAAACTCTGCTTTAAAGTCACTAACCTTTTCTTGCACTCATCTACTGATCTAGGAATGGAGGAGATGAAATTTACCTTTGCAGTTATGGCTTGCCAGAGGTTAGCTTGCACTTTGCCAGTAGTTTTACTATTAAATGCCTCTTGAGTGTGTTTTTCTCTACATCCTCAGATAACAATTCAAGCTACCTCTCAGAAAATTTTGGTCTTTTCCATCTTCTAGAAGCCATACCATTTTAATTTAAAACAATCTCTGATGGATAGTCACAAATAGAGCATGGATGGCAGTGGATTCTCTTCAGGATCCTTCATTGGCTGAAATGTATCAAAAATGGCTTCCTGCCCTCCAACTCTATAGCAATAGGCTTGTAAGCAAGGGCAAACTGAACCACGCGACAGAAGGTTGCCATAAGGAATTACTTCCTTCTCATTCAGGATGATGTATTTACTGTTTGTAGCTGTTTACCTGCATATGCTGAATAAAATTAACATGGTAAGACCAGGCCCAGTACTAAAGGGAATGATGATTATAAATAAGAAATAGGGAAACAATATTTTAACATATCTGCTGATTCCATAACATATTAATAACCATCAAAAACCGAGGCGATTAGTGGACACGTATTTTACGGTACCACACTAGACGGAAAAACTTCTAAGTCCAATTTATACATCCAGAAATGATGACCTGTATCATTCATTTCAGACCCGTACTGAGTACCTTTAAAACTAAACTCGAAATGGAGTCTAAGTGGTGCAAACCTCATATTTGTAAATCTGAATTTTATATTTGGTGTATAAGAACTGGATTTCTCTGACTAACCATTTTCAACTTTAAAAAAAAAAAATTGGCTTTTTCTGTTTGAAATAATTGCAGGGATATGCTAGGTATGGACAGGTCTCAGCATTTGGGCATTCATAACTCTCACACAATGTCCAGGAAATGTTCAATTAATTCAATAGGAGTTCCTGTAACCAAGGCAGTTCAGTCTGGACTGTTCCCATGAGGCATACGGTCAAGACTGATTTGCATATGGCTGGGGCTGAAATGGGGTGGCGAAGTGAGCTAAAGAACGATGATGGATTCCACCCAGATCTGTGACTGGGGATGAGTGTCTGAAAAGTTTCAGCGCTCCATCCATCATTTCCTTGTGTTTTCTTTGTTCACCCTAAGTTGGCAGGGTATGCCCAGACGTGGGTCCCTTACTCACTTTGCCACTGGATTCAAGCTAGCCTGGCGGATGAGGGGTGTTACCCCAAAACCGGTCTCAGGATGCTTGTTTCCGGTCCAGAGAAGACCTGGCTTGGCAGGTCGGTCTGGACTGTTCCCATGAGCCACAGGGTCAAGACTGATTTGCATATGGCTGGTTCTGAACTGGGGTGGTGAAGTGAGCTAAAGAACGATGACGGATTCCACTCAGATCTGTGACTGGGGATGAGTGTCTGAAAAGGTTCAGCGCTCCATCCATCATCTCCTTATGTTTGATTTGTTCGCCCTAAGATGGCAGGGTATGCCCAGACGTGGGTCCCTTGCTCACTTTGACACTGGGTTCAAGCTAGCCTGGCTGATGAGGGGTGTTACCCCAAAACCGGTCCCAGGATGCTTGTTTCCGGTCCAGGGAAAACCTGGCTTGGCTGTTTGGTCTGGATTGTTCCCATGAGGTACAGGGTGAAGACTGATTGCATTTGGCTGGGTCTGAACTGGGGTGGCGAAGTGAGCTAAAGAACAATGATGGATTCAACCCAGATCTGTGACTGGGGGTGAGTGTCTGAAAAGTTTCAGTTCTCCGTCCATCATCTCCTTGTGTTTGCCTTGTCTGCCCTAAGTTGGCAGGGTGTGCCCAGACGTGGGTCCCTTGCTCACTTTGCCACTGGATTCAAGATAGCCTGGCTGATGAGGGGTGTTACCCTGAAACCGGTCCCAGGATGCTTGTTTCTGGTCCAGGGATGACCTGGCTTGGCAGTTCGGTCTGGACTTCTCCCATGAGGCACAGGATCAAGACTGATTTGCATATGGCTGGGTCTGAACTGGGGTGGCGAAGTTAGCTAAAGAACGATGATGGATACAACTCAGATCTGAGGGTGAGTGTCTGAAAAGGTTCAGCGCTCCTTTCATCATCTCCTTGTGTTTTATTTGTTTGCCCTAAGTTGGCAGGGTATGCCCAGACGTGGGTCCCTTGCTCACTTTGCCACTGGATTCAAGCTAGCCTGGCTGATGAGGAGTGTTACACCGAAACCGGCCCCAGACTGCTTGTTTCCGGTCCAGAGAAGACGTGGCTTGGCAGTTAGGTCTGGACTGTTCCCATGATGCACAGGGTAAAGACTGATTTGCATATGGCTAGGTCTGATATGGCGTGGTGAAGTGAGCTAAAGAACGATGATGGATTCAACCCAGATCTGTGACTGGGGTGAGTGTCTGAAAAGTTTCAGCGCTCCGTTCATCATCTCCGTGTGTTTGCTTTGTTCGTCCTAAATTGGCAGGGTAGGCCCAGACGTGGGTCCCTTGCTCACTTTGCCATTGGATTCAAGCTAGCCTGGCTGATGAGGGGTGTTACCCCGAAAAAGGTCCCAGGATGCTTGATTCCGGTCCAGGGATGACGTGGCTTGGCAGTTCGGTCTGGACTGTTCCCATGAGGCACAGGATCAAGACTGATTTGCATATGGCTGGGTCTGAACTGGGGTGCCGAAGTTAGCTAAAGAATGATGATGGATTCAACCCGGATCTGTGACTGGGGGTGAGTGTCTGAAAAGTTTCAGCGCTCTGTCCATCCTCTCCTTATGTTTGCTTTGTTCGCCCTAAGTTGGCAGGGTATGCCCAGACGTGGGTCCCTTGCACACTTTGCTAATGGATTCAAGCTAGCCTGGCTGCTATGGGGTGTTACCACAAAACCGGTCCCAGGATGCTTGTTTCTGGTCCAGGGAAGACCTGGCTTGGCTGTTCGGTCTGGACTGTTCCCATGAGGCACAGGGTCAAGACTGATTTGCATATGGCTGGGTCTGAACTGGGGTGGCGAAGTGAGCTAAAGAACGATGATGGATTCAATCCAGATCTGTGAATTCAGGTGAGTGTCTGAAAAGGTTCAGCGCTCCTTCCATCATCTCCTTGTGTTTGCTTTGTTCGCCCTAAGTTGGCAGGTTAGGGCCAGACGTGGGTCCCTTGCTCACCTTGCCACTGGCTTCAAGCTAGCCTGGCTGCTGAGGGGTGTTAACCCGAAACCGGTCCCAGGATGCTTGTTTCCAGTCCAGGGATAACCTGGCTTGGCAGTTCGGTCTGGACTGTTCCCATGAGGCACAGAATCAAGACTGATTTGCATATGACTGAGTCTGAACTGGGGTGGCGAAGTTAGCTAAAGAACGATGATGGATTTAACCCAGATCTGTGACTTGGGGTGAGTGTCTGAAAAGTTTAAGCGCTCAGTCCATCATCGCCTTGTGTTTGCTTTGTTTGCCCTAAATAGGCAGGGTATGCCTAGACGTGTGTCCCTTGCTCACTTTGCCACTGGATTCAAGCTAGCCTGGCTGATGGTGGGTGTTACCCCGAAACAGGTCCCAGTATACTTGTTTCTGGTCCAGGGATGACCTGGCTTGGCAGTTCGGACTAGACTGCTCTCATGAGGCACAGGATCAAGACTGATACACATATGGCTGGATCTGAACTGGGGTGGTGAAGTTAGCTAAAGAACTATGATGGATTCAACCCAGATCTGTGACTGGGGGTGAGTGTCTGAAAAGGTTCAGTGCTCCTTCCATCATCTCCTTGTGTTTGCTTTGTTCACCCTAAGTTGGCAGGGTATGCCCAGACGTGGGTCCCTTGCTCACTTTGCCACTGGATTCATGCTAGCCTGGCTGATGAGGGTTGTTACCCCGAAACCGGTCCCAGAATGCTTGTTTCCGGTTCAGGGAAGACCTAGCTTGGCAGTTTGGACTGGACTGTTCCCATGAGGCGCATGGTCAAGACTGATTTGCATATGGCTAGGTCTGAAATGGCGTGGCGAAGTGAGCTAAAGAACGATGATGGATTCAACCCAGATCTGTGACTGGGAGTGAGTGTCTGAAAAGTTTCAGCGCTCCGTCCATCATCTCCTTGTGTTTACTTTGTTCGCCCTAAGTTGACAGGGTAGGCCCATGACTTGGGTCCCTTGCTCACTTTGCCACTGAATTCAAGCTAGCCTGGCTGATGAGGGGTGTTACCCTGAAAAAGGTCCCAGGATGCTTGATTCCGGTCCAGGGATGACCTGGCTTGGCAGTTCGGTCTGGACTGTTCCCATGAGGCACAGGATCAAGACTGATTTGCATATGGCTGGGTCTGAACTGGGGTGGCGAAGTTAGCTAAAGAACGATGATGGATTCAACCCGGATCTGTGACTGGGGGTGAGTGTCTGAAAAGTTTCAGCGCTCTGTCCATCATCTCCTTATGTTTGCTTTGTTTGCCCTAAGTTGGCAGGGTATGCCCAGACGTAGGTCCCTTGCTCACTTTGCTACTGGATTCAAGCTAGCCTGGCTGCTGAGGGGTGTTACCACAAAACCGGTCCCAGGATGCTTGTTTCTGGTTCAGGGAAGACCTGGCTTGGCTGTTCGGTCTGGACTGTTCCCATGAGGCACAGGGTCAAGACTGATTTGCATATGGCTGGGTCTGAACTGGGGTGGCGAAGTGAGCTAAAGAACGATGATGGATTCAATCCAGATCTGTGACTGCGGGTGAGTGTCTGAAAAGTTTCAGCGCTCTGTCCATCATCTCCTTGTGTTTACTTTGTTTGCCCTAAGTTGGCAGGGTAGGCCCATGACGTGGGTCCCTTGCTCACTTTGCCACTGGAATCAAGCTAGCCTGGCTGATGCGCGGTGTTACCCCGAAAAAGGTCCCAGGATGCTCAATTCCGGTCCAGGGATGACCTGGCTTGGCAGTTCGGTCTGGACTGTTCCCATGAGGCACAGGATCAAGACTGATTTGCATATGGCTGGGTCTGAACTGGGGTGGCGAAGTTAGCTAAAGAACGATGATGGATTCAACCCGGATCTGTGACTGGGGGTGAGTGTCTGAAAAGTTTCAGCGCTCTGTCCATCATCTCCTTATGTTTGCTTTGTTCACCCTAAGTTGGCAGGGTATGCCCAGACGTGGGTCCCTTGCTCACTTTGCTACTGGATTCAAGCTAGCCTGGCTGCTGAGGGGTGTTACCACAAAACCGGTCCCAGGATGCTTGTTTCTGGTCCAGGGAAGACCTGGCTTGGCTGTTCGGTCTGGACTGTTCCCATGAGGCACAGGGTAAAGACTGATTTGCATATGGCTGGGTCTGAACTGGGGTGGCGAAGTGAGCTAAAGAACGATGATGGATTCAATCCAGATCTGTGACTGCGGGTGAGTGTCTGAAAAGGTTCAGCGCTCCTTCCATCATCTCCTTGTGTTTGCTTTGTTCACCCTAAGTTGGCAGGGTAGGGCCAGACGTGGGTCCCTTGCTCACCTTGCCACTGGCTTCAAGCTAGCCTGTTCTGCTGAGGGGTGTTAACCCGAAACCGGTCCCAGAATGCTTGTTTCCGGTCCAGGGATAACCTGGCTTGGCAGTTCGGTCTGGACTGTTCCCATGAGGCACAGGATCAAGACTGATTTGCATATGACTGAGTCTGAACTGGGGTGGCGAAGTTAGCTAAAGAACGATGATGGATTTAACCCAGATCTGTGACTTGGGGTGAGAGTCTGAAAAGTTTAAGCGCTCAGTCCATCATCGCCTTGTGTTTGCTTTGTTTGCCCTAAGTAGGCAGGGTATGCCCAGACGTATGTCCCTTGCTCACTTTGCCACTGGATTCAAGCTAGCCTGGCTGATGGTGGGTGTTACCCTGAAACAGGTCCCAGTATGCTTGTTTCTGGTCCAGGGATGACCTGGCTTGGCAGTTCGGACTAGACTGCTCTCATGAGGCATAGGATCAAGACTGATACACATATGGCTGGATCTGAACTGGGGTGGCGAAGTTAGCTAAAGAACAATGATGGATTCAACCCAGATCTATGACTAGGGTGAGTGTCTGAAAGGTTTCAGCGCTCTGTCCATCATCTCCTTGTGTTTGCTTTGTTCGCCCTAAGTTGGCAGGGTACGCCCAGACGTGGGTCCCTTGCTCACTTTGCCACTGGATTCAAGCTAGCCTGGCTGATGAGGGTGTTACCCGAAGCCGGTCCCAGGATGCTTGTTTCCGGTCAAGGGATGACCTGACTTGGCAGTTCGGTCTGGACTGTTCCCATGAGGCACAGGATCAAGACTGATTTGCATATGGCTGGTTCTGAACTGGGGTGGCAAAGTTAGCTAAAGAACAATGATGAATTCAACCCAGATCTGTGACTAGGGGTGAGTGTCTGAAAAGTTTCAGCGCTCCTTCCATCATCTCCTTGTGTTTGCTTTGTTCACCCTAAGTTGGCAGGGCATGCCAAGACGTGGGTCCCTTCCTCACTTTGCCACTGGATTCAAGCTAGCCTGGCTGATGAGGGGTGTTATCCTGAAACAGGTCCCAGGATGCTTGTTTCCGGTCCAGGGAAGACCTATCTTGGCAGTTCGGACTGCACTGTTCCCATGAGACGCAGGGTCAAGACTGGTTTGCATATGGCTGGGTCTGAAATGGGGTGGCGAAGTGAGCTAAAGAACGATGATGGATTTAATGCAGATCTGGTATTGGGGGTGAGTGTCTGAAAAGTTTCAGCACTCCGTCCATCATCTCCGTGTGTTTGCTTTGTTCGCCCTAAGTTGGCAGGGTATGCCCAGACGTGGGTCCCTTGCTCACTTTGCCACTGGATTCAAGCTAGCCTGGTTGATGAGGGGTATCACCTGAAAATCGGTCCCAGAATGCTTGTTTCCAGTCTAGGGAAGACCTGGCTTGGCAGTTCGGTCTGGACTGTTCCCATTTGGCACAGGGTCAAGACCGATTTGCATATGGCTGGGCCTGAAATGGGGTGGCGAAGTGAGCTAAAGAACGATGATGGATTCAACCCATATCTATGACTAGGGTGAGTGTCTGAAAGGTTTCAGCGCTTTGTCCATCATCTCCTTGTGTTTGCTTTGTTCACCCCAAGTTGGCAGGGTATGGCCAGACTTGGGCCCCTTCCTCACTTTGCCACTGGATTCGAGCTAGCCTGGCTGATGAGGGGTGTTACCCCAAAACCAGTCCCAGGATTCTTGTTTCCAGTCCAGGGGAGCCCGGTCTTGGCAGTTCGGTCTGGACTGTTCCCATGAGGCACAGGGTCACGACTGATTTTCATTTGACTGGGTCAGAAATGGGGTGGCGAAGTGAGCTAAAGAACGATGATGGATTCAACCCAGATCTGTGACTTAGGGTGAGTATCTGAAAAGTTTCAGCGCTCCGTCCATCATCTTCTTTTGTTTGCTTTGTTCACCCTAAGTTGGCAGGGTGTGCCCAGATGTGGGTCCCGTGCTCACTTTGCCGCTGGATTCAAGCTAGCCTGGCTGATGAGGGGTGTTACCCCAAAACCGGACCAAGGATGCTTGTTTCTGGTCCAGGGAAGACCTGGCTTGGCAGTTCGGTCTGGACTGTTCCCATGAGGCACAGGGTCAAAACTGATTTGCATATGGTTGGGTCTGAACTGGGGTGGTGAAGTGAGCTAAAGAACAATGATGGATTCAACCCAGATCTGTGACTGGGGGTGAGTGTCTGAAAAGTTTCAGTCCTCCGTCCATCATCTCCTTGTGTTTGCTTTGTTCACCCTAAGTTGGCAGGGTATGCCCTGACATGGTTCCCTTGCTCACTTTGCCACTGGATTCAAGCTAACCTGGCTGGTGAGGGGTGTTACCCTGAAACCGGTACAGGATTCTTGTTTCCGGTCCAGGGAAGTCCTGACTTTCCAGTTTGGTCTGGACTGTTCCCATGAGGCACAGGGTCACGACTGATTTTCATTTGACTAGGTCAGAAATGGGGTGGAGAAGTGAGCTAAAGAACGATGATGGATTCAACCCAGATCTGTGACTTAGGGTGAGTATCTGAAAAGTTTCAGCGCTCCGTCCATCATCTTCTTTTGTTTGCTTTGTTCACCCTAAGTTGGCAGGGTGTGCCCAGATGTGGGTCCCGTGCTCACTTTGCCGCTGGATTCAAGCTAGCCTGGCTGATGAGGGGTGTTACCCCAAAACCGGTCCCAGGATGCTTGTTTCCAGTCCCGGGAAGACCTGGCTTGGCTGTTTGGTCTGGATTGTTCCTATGAGGCACTGGGTGAAGGCTGATTTGCATATGGCTGGGTCTGAACTGGGGTGGCGAAGTGAGCTAAAGAACGATGATGGATTCAACCCAGATCTGTGAATTGGGGTGAGTGTCTGAAAATTTTTGGCCTTTCGGCCATCATCTCCTTGTGTTTGCTTTGTTCGCCATAAGTTGGCAGGGTATGCCCAGACGTGTGTCCCTGCTCACTTTGCAACTGGATTCAAGCTAGCCTGGCTGATGAGGGGTGTTATCCCGAAACCGGTCCCAGGATGCTTGTTTCCGGTCCAGGGAAGACCTGGCTTGGCAGTTCGGAATGGACTGTTCCCATGAGGTGCAGGGTCAAGGCTGATTTTCATATGGCTGGGTCTGAAATGGGGTGGCGAAGTGTGCTAAAGAATGATGATGGATTCAATTCAGGTCTGTGAATGGGGGTGAGTGTCTGAAAAGTTTCAGCGCTCTGTCCATCATCTCCTTATGTTTGCTTTGTTTGCCCTAAGTTGGCAGGGTATGCCCAGACGTGGGTCCCTTGCTCACTTTGCCACTGAATTCAAGCTAGCCTGGCTGATGAGGGGTGTTACCCCGAAAAAGATCCCAGGATGCTTGATTCCGGTCCAGGGATGACCTGGCTTGGCAGTTCGGTCTGGACTGTTCCCATGAGGCACAGGATCAAGACTGATTTGCATATGGCTGGGTCTGAACTGGGGTGGCGAAGTTAGCTAAAGAACGATGATGGATTCAACCCAGATCTGTGACTGGGGGTGAGTGTCTGAAAAGTTTCAGCGCTCTGTCCATCATCTCCTTATGTTTGCTTTGTTTGCCCTAAGTTGGCAGGGTATGCCCAGACGTGGGTCCCTTGCTCACTTTGCTACTGGATTCAAGCTAGCCTGGCTGCTGAGGGGTGTTACCACAAAACCGGTCCCAGGATGCTTGTTTCTGGTTCAGGGAAGACCTGGCTTGGCTGTTCGATCTGGACAGTTCCCATGAGGCACAGGGTCAAGACTGATTTGCCTATGGCTGGGTCTGAACTGGGGTGGCGAAGTGAGCTAAAGAACGATGTTGGATTTAACCCAGATCTGTGACTTGGGGTGAGAGTCTGAAAAGTTTAAGCGCTCAGTCCATCATCGCCTTGTGTTTGCTTTGTTTGCCCTAAGTAGGCAGGGTATGCCCAGACGTGTGTCCCTTGCTCACTTTGCCACTGGATTCAAGCTAGCCTGGCTGATGGTGGGTGTTACCCTGAAACAGGTCCCAGTATGCTTGTTTCTGGTCTAGGGATGACCTGGCTTGGCAGTTCGGACTAGACTGCTCTCATGAGGCATAGGATCAAGACTGATACACATATGGCTGGATCTGAACTGGGGTGGCGAAGTTAGCTAAAGAACAATGATGGATTCAACCCAGATCTATGACTAGGGTGAGTGTCTGAAAGGTTTCAGCGCTCTGTCCATCATCTCCTTGTGTTTGCTTTGTTCGCCCTAAGTTGGCAGGGAACGCCCAGACGTGGGTCCCTTGCTCACTTTGCCACTGGATTCAAGCTAGCCTGGCTGATGAGGGGTGTTACCCCGAAACCGGTCCCAGGATGCTTGTTTCCGGTCAAGGGATGACCTGACTTGGCAGTTCGGTCTGGACTGTTCCCATGAGGCACAGGATCAAGACTGATTTGCATATGGCTGGTTCTGAACTGGGGTGGCAAAGTTAGCTAAAGAACAATGATGAATTCAACCCAGATCTGTGACTAGGGGTGAGTGTCTGAAAAGTTTCAGCGCTCCTTCCATCATCTCCTTGTGTTTGCTTTGTTCACCCTAAGTTGGCAGGGCATGCCAAGACGTGGGTCCCTTGCTCACTTTGCCACTGGATTCAAGCTAGCCTGGCTGATGAGGGGTGTTATCCTGAAACAGGTCCCAGGATGCTTGTTTCCGGTCCAGGGAAGACCTATCTTGGCAGTTCGGACTGCACTGTTCCCATGAGACGCAGGGTCAAGACTGGTTTGCATATGGCTGGGTCTGAAATGGGGTGGCGAAGTGAGCTAAAGAACGATGATGGATTTAACGCAGATCTGGTATTGGGGGTGAGTGTCTGAAAAGTTTCAGCACTCCGTCCATCATCTCCGTGTGTTTGCTTTGTTCGCCCTAAGTTGGCAGGGTATGCACAGACGTGGGTCCCTTGCTCACTTTGCCACTGGATTCAAGCTAGCCTGGTTGATGAGGGGTATCACCTGAAAATCGGTCCCAGAATGCTTGTTTCCGGTCTAGGGAAGACCTGGCTTGGCAGTTCGGTCTGGACTGTTCCCATTTGGCACAGGGTCAAGACCGATTTGCATATGGCGGGGCCTGAAATGGGGTGGCGAAGTGAGCTAAAGAACGATGATGGATTCAACCCAGATCTATGACTAGGGTGAGTGTCTGAAAGGTTTCAGCGCTTTGTCCATCATCTCCTTGTGTTTGCTTTGTTCACCCCAAGTTGGCAGGGTATGGCCAGACTTGGGCCCCTTCCTCACTTTGCCACTGGATTCGAGCTAGCCTGGCTGATGAGGGGTGTTACCCCAAAACCGGTCCCAGGATTCTTGTTTCCAGTCCAGGGGAGCCCAGGCTTGGCAGTTCGGTCTGGACTGTTCCCATGAGGCACAGGGTCACGACTGATTTTCATTTGACTGGGTCAGAAATGGGGTGGCGAAGTGAGCTAAAGAACGATGATGGATTCAACCCAGATCTGTGACTTAGGGTGAGTATCTGAAAAGTTTCAGCGCTCCGTCCATCATCTTCTTTTGTTTGCTTTGTTCACCCTAAGTTGGCAGGGTGTGCCCAGATGTGGGTCCCGTGCTCACTTTGCCGCTGGATTCAAGCTAGCCTGGCTGATGAGGGGTGTTACCCCAAAACCGGACTAAGGATGCTTGTTTCTGGTCCAGGGAAGACCTGGCTTGGCAGTTCGGTCTGGACTGTTCCCATGAGGCACAGGGTCAAAACTGATTTGCATATGGTTGGGTCTGAACTGGGGTGGTGAAGTGAGCTAAAGAACAATGATGGATTCAACCCAGATCTGTGACTGGGGGTGAGTGTCTGAAAAGTTTCAGTGCTCCGTCCATCATCTCCTTGTGTTTGCTTTGTTCGCCCTAAGTTGGCAGGGTATGCCCTGACATGGTTCCCTTGCTCACTTTGCCACTGGATTCAAGCTAACCTGGCTGGTGAGGGGTGTTACCCTGAAACCGGTACAGGATTCTTGTTTCCGGTCCAGGGAAGTCCTGACTTTCCAGTTTGGTCTGGACTGTTCCCATGAGGCACAGGGTCACGACTGATTTTCATTTGACTGGGTCAGAAATGGGGTGGCGAAGTGAGCTAAAGAACGATGATGGATTCAACCCAGATCTGTGACTTAGGGTGAGTATCTGAAAAGTTTCAGCGCTCCGTCCATCATCTTCTTTTGTTTGCTTTGTTCACCCTAAGTTGGCAGGGTGTGCCCAGATGTGGGTCCCGTGCTCACTTTGCCGCTGGATTCAAGCTAGCCTGGCTGATGAGGGGTTTTACCCCAAAACCGGTCCCAGGATGCTTGTTTCCAGTCCCGGGAAGATCTGGCTTGGCTGTTTGGTCTGGATTGTTCCCATGAGGCACAGGGTGAAGGCTGATTTGCATATGGCTGGGTCTGAACTGGGGTGGCGAAGTGAGCTAAAGAACGATGATGGATTCAACCCAGATCTGTGAATTGGGGTGAGTGTCTGAAAATTTTTGGCCCTTCGGCCATCATCTCCTTGTGTTTGCTTTGTTCGCCATAAGTTGGCAGGGTATGCCTAGACATGGGTCCCTTGCTCACTTTGCCGCTGGATTCAAGCTAGCCTGGCTGATGAGGGGTGTTATCCCGAAACCGGTCCCAGGATGCTTGTTTCCGGTCCAGGGAAGACCTGGCTTGGCAGTTCGGAATGGACTGTTCCCATGAGGTGCAGGGTCAAGGCTGATTTTCATATGGCTGGGTCTGAAATGGGGTGGCGAAGTGTGCTAAAGAATGATGATGGATTCAATCCAGATCTGTGAATGGGGGTAAGTGTCTGAAATATTTCAGCGCTCCGTCCATCATCTTGTGTGTGCTTTGTTCGCCATAAGTTGGCAGGGTATGCCTAGACATGGGTCCCTTGCTCACTTTGCCACTGGATTCAAGCTAACCTGGCTGATGAGGGGTGTTACCCGAAACGGGTCCCAGAATACTTGTTTCAGGTCCAGGGAAGACCTGGCTTGGCAGTTCGGACTGGACTGTTCCCATGAAGTGCAGGTTCAAGACTGATTTGCATATGGCTGGGTCTGAAATTGGGTGGTGAAGTGAGCTAAAGAAAGATGATGGATTCAATCCAGATCTGTGACTGGGGGTGAGGGTCTGAAAAATTTCAGCACTCCATCCATCATCTTGTGTTTGCTTTGTTCGCCATAAGTTGGCAGGGTTTGCCGAGACATGGGTCCCTTGCTCACTTTGCCACTGGATTCAAGCTAACCTGGCTGATGAGGGGTGTTACCCCAAAACGGGTCCCAGAATGCTTGTTTCCGGTCCAGGGAAGACCTGGCTTGGCAGTTCGGACTGGATTGTTCCCATGAGGTGCAGGGTCAAGACTGATTTGCATATGGCTGGGCCTGAAAGGGGGTGGTGAAGTGTGCTAAAGAATGATGATGGATTCAATCCAGATCTGTGAATGGGGGTGAGTGTCTGAAAAATTTCAGCGCTCAGTCCATCATCTTGTGTTTGCTTTGTTCGCCCCAAGTTGGCAGGGTATGCCCAGACGTCGGTCCCTTGCTCACTTTGCCTCTGGATTCAAGCTAACCTGGCTGATGAGGGGTGTTACCCCAAAACAGGTCCCAGGATTCTTGTTTAGGGTCCAGGGAAGCCCTGGCTTGGCAGTTCGGTCTGGACTGTTCCCATGAGGCACAGGGTCACAACTGATTTTCATTTGGCTGGGTCGGGAATGGGGTGTCGAAGTGAGCTAAAGAACGAGGATGGATTGAACTCAGATCTGTGACTGGAGGTGAGTGTCTGAAAAGTTTCAGCGCTCCGTCCATCATCTCCTTGTGTTTGCTTTGTTCGTCGTAAGTTGGCAGGTTATGCCCAGACGTGAGTCCCTTGCTCACTTTGCCACTGGATTCAAGCTAGCATGGCTGATGAGGGGTGTTACCCTAAAACCGGTCCCAGGATGCTTATTTCCGGTCCAGGAAAGACCTAGCTTGGCAGTTCGGTCTAGACTGTTCCCATGAGGCACAGGGTCATGACTAATTTTCATTTGGCTGGGTCGGGAATGGGGTGGCGAAGTGAGCTAAAGAACGATGATGGATTGAACCCAGATCTGTGACTGGAGGTGAGTGTCTGAAAAGTTTCAGCGCTCCGTCCATCATCTCCTTGTGTTTGCTTTGTTCGTCGTAACTTGGCAGGGTATATCCAGACATGAGTCCCTTGCTCACTTTGCCACTGGATTCAAGCTAGCATGGCTGATAAGGGGTGTTACCCTAAAACCGGTCCCAGGATGCTTATTTCCGGTCCAGGGAAGACCTGGCTTGGCAGTTCGGTCTGGACTGTTCCCATGAGGAACAGGATCAAGACTGATTTGCATATGGCTGGGTCTGAACTGGAGTGGCGAAGTGAGCTAAAGAATGATGATGGATTCAACCCAGATCTGTGTCTGGGGGTGAGTGTCTGAAATGTTTCAGCGCCCCTGCCATCATCTCCTTGTGTTTGCTTTGTTCGCCCTAAGTTGGCAGGGCATGCCCACACTTGGGTCCCCATGCTCACTTTGCCACTGGATTCAAGCTAGCCTGGCTGATGAGGGGTGTTACCCCAAAACGGGTCCCAGAATGCTTGTTTCTGGTCCACGGAAGACCTGGCTTGGCAGTTCAGACTGGACTGTTCCCATGAGGTGCAGGGTCAAGACTGATTTGCATATGGCTGGGTCTGAAATGGGGTGGCGAAGTCTGCTAAAGAATGATGATGGATTCAATCCAGATCTGTGAATGGGGGGAGTGTCTGAAAAATTTCAGCGCTCCGTCCATTATCTTGTGTTTGCTTTGTTTGCCCCAAGTTGGCAGGGTATGCCCAGACGTCGGTCCCTTGCTCACTTTGCCTCTGGATTCAAGCTAACCTGGCTGATGAGGGATGTTACCCCGAAACCGGTCCCAGGACTCTTGTTTAGGGTCCAGGGAAGCCCTGGCTTGGCAGTTCAGTCTTGACTGTTCCCATGAGGCACAGGGTCACGACTGATTTTCATGTGGCTGGGTCGGGAATGGGGTGGCGACAGGAGCTAAAGAACGATGATGGATTGAACCCAGATCTGTGTCTGGGGGTGAGTGTCTGAAATGTTTCAGCGCCCCTTCCATCATCTCCTTGTGTTTGCTTTGTTCGCCCTAAGTTGGCAGGGCATGCGCACACGTGGGTCCCCTTGCTCACTATGCCACTGGATTCAAGCTAGCCTGGCTGATGAGGGGTGTTACCCCAAAACCTGTCCCATGATGCTTTTTTACGGTCCAGGGAAGACCTTGTTTGTCAATATCGAACTGGACTGTTCCCATGAGGCGCAGGGTCAAGACTGATTTGCATATGGCTGAGTCTGAACTGGGGAGGTGAAGTGAGCTAAAGAACAATGATGGATTCAACCCAGATCTGTGACTGGGGGTGAGTGTCTGAAAAGTTTCAGCGCTCCGTCCATCATCTCCTTGTATTTGCTTTGTTCACCCTCAGTTGGCAGGGTATGCCCAGACGTCGGTCCCTTGCTCACTTTGCCTCTGGATTTAAGCTAACCTGGCTGATGAGGGGTGTCACCCGGAAACCAGTCCCAGGATTCTTGTTTAGGGTCCAGGGAAGCCCTGGATTGGCAGTTCGGTCTGGACTGTTCCCATGAGGCACAGGGTTACGTATGATTTTCATTTGGCCGGGTCGGGAATGGGGTGGCGAAGTGAGCTAAAGAACGATGATGGATTGAACTCAGATCTGTGACTGGAGGTGAGTTTCTGAAAAGCGTCAGCGCTCCGTCCATCATCTCCTTGTGTTTGCATTGTTCGTCATAAGTTGGCAGGGTATGCCCAGACGTGAGTCCCTTGCTCACTTTGCCACTGGATTCAAGCTAGCATGGCTGATGAGGGGTGTTACCCCAAAAACCGGTCCTAGGATGCTTATTTCCGGTCCAGGGAAGACCTTGCTTGGCAGTTCGGTCTGGACTATTCAGATGAGGCACAGGGTCAAAAGTCATTTGCATATGGCTGGGTCTGGAGTGGCGAAGTGAGCTAAAGAATGATGATGGATTCAACCCAGATCTGTGACTGGGGGTGAGTGTCTGAAAAGTTTCAGCGCTCCGTCCATCATCTCCTTGTGTTTGCCCTAAGTTGGCAGGGTATGCCCAGACGTGGTGTCCTTGCTCACTTTGTCACTGGATTCAAGCTAGCCTGGCTGATGAGGGGTGTTACCCCAAAACCGGTCCCAGGATGCTTGTTTCCGG
Source organism: Calotriton arnoldi (assembly GCA_963921515.1). NCBI lineage: Eukaryota > Metazoa > Chordata > Amphibia > Caudata > Salamandridae > Calotriton > Calotriton arnoldi. The sequence goes on from CAWUFW010005086.1 coordinate 1,047,957, forward strand.
TCCAGGGAAGACCTGGCTTGGCAGTTCAGACTGGACTGTTCCCATGAGGTGCAGGGGCAAGACTGATTTCCATATGGCTAAGTCTGAAATGGGGTGGCGAAGTGAGCTAAAGAATGATGATGGGTTCAACCCAGATCTGTGACTAGGGGTGAGTGTCTGAAAAGTTTCCGCGCTCCGTCCATCATCTTGTGTTTGCTTTGTTCACCCTCAGTTGGCAGGGTATGCCCAGACGTGGGTCCCTTGCTCACTTTGCCAGTGGATTCAAGCTAGCCTGGCTGATGAGGGGTGTTACCCCGAAACTGGTCCCAGGATGCTTGTTTCTGGTCCAGGGAAGACCTGGCTTGGCAGTTCAGACTGGACTGTTCCCATGAGGCGTAGGGTGAAGAGTCATTTGCATATGGCTGGGTCTGAAATGGGGTGGTGAAGTGAGCTAAAGAACGATAATGTATTCAACCCAGGTCTCTGACTGGGGGTGAGTGTCTGAAAAGTTTCAGCGCCCCGTCCATCATCTCCTTGTGTTTGTTTTGTTCGCTCTATGTTGGCAGGGTATGTCTAGACGTGGGTCCCTTGCTCACTTTGCCACTGGATTCAAGCAAGCCTGGCTGATGAGTGGTGTTACCCCGAAACCGGTTCCAGGATGCTTGATTCCAGTCCAGGGAAGACCTGGCTTGGCAGTTCGGTCTGGACTGTTCCCATGAGGCACCTTGTCAAGACTGATTTGCATATGGCTGCGTCTGAACTGGGGTTGCTAAGTGAGCTAAAAGACGATGATGGATTCAACCCAGATCTGTGACTGGGGGTGAGTGTCTGAAATGTTTCAGCGCTCCGTCCATCATCTCCTTGTGTTTGCTTTGTAACCAATAGGAGGGCATAGACTTTCACTAGAGATTATTATGTACTTTTTAAAGCTAGCAAATCAATTTGAGTCTGAAGCACCTTGCAAAGATTTGCAACTAAATAAGTAGCATGAGCAGTTCAATCAGAAAGCAAGCACACATTCCTTATGTATGCTTTGAAGCACCACGTACAGGGGAATAGCCACACACATAAAGGGGAATACCAGCCCTTTAGAGATTATCTAATAGGGGGTCTTGGAGAATGTCTTTCTTAGGCTAAATGCAATGCTAGCTTCTGAAACACTTTTATGATTTTGATGAAAGGAAAAGAGAGACATAGAGGTACAGGTTTTACCTGGCAAAAAATGTTTCTTGAGTCTGAAGGAAAAAGGAAATGCTGACAGATCTCTTGATTTGTGAACAGGAGACTGTCACAAGTGGGTTCATGTGGTGGTAGACGTAATATTGAGGGCAAATGGACTACAGGGCAGCTGGAGGAAAAAGTGTACTGTCCCTCCAATAAAGATGGCAGTCTTACATGTGTTATCTAGTGCCTTACAGATGTTGGGTGAAGAGTATACAGCAATGTAATTTTTTGAGAGTGTAAAGAAAACGTTTGAGTTGTTGCTTTACCTTTAAGAAAATATATCTACAACTTCACTATTGCTACCTGTCAATCTTGAAGAATCTTTCATTGCTGGGAAAGGAGGCTATTTCACTGATGTGAAAGACAGGTGATCAACTCTTCAAGAGAGTAAAGTATGGTTGTCCCCTTTAATGTATAATGAACCAGAGTAAACATGTCAGGCACTGACACAGCGAAGAGTTTTTTGGGTGTGATTGGGCAAACTGCAAATTTGAACCTGGGGATATCTGGTAATCACAAACCTGATCATCCACAAATGGAATCCCAAGCCCAAAACCTGCCTTTAAAGCTTTCAAGCAAAGCATCAGAGGACACAGTTCATGGAAATATCACAAAAACTCAATCAACTGTCAGCAATTAAAGATCCATGACACACCAACAAACATACCACTCAGAATATATCACTAAAGAGCATATCCATCTATCTAAACACACCACATGTGGAATTTTCACTCAAACTGCAGCTTTTTTGTGTTTGGGTGCCACAGTTGCTCAATGAGTAGATGTGCAGATTCTTACTACTAATAATATACGTAGAATAAGGTATGGTATGGTTCCAAAATTCACAACCACAATATGGTGTTATGTTAATATTGTGTCCAAAAAATGTACAAAAATATCACTAATTGGAGTTACTATTGAAATTCCACACCCATGAGGATGATATTATTGTGAACTATATTTAGGACACAATGTAAAGGCCTATCTTTTAATGTTTGGAGTCTCCACACTCATGTGAAAGTATTATTAATTCATTTGTTTGTGAATACCGAAAAGTAGCCAATATTTTTGCTAAGGACATTCTGATATACAATAAAGAAGCTTTCTTTTGCTAGAAAATAATTATTAATTTAGGTGTGCTTCAGTTAGCATAACTATTTTTTTTCTGTTACAAGTTTCAAGGTTAGTTAGCCATTGAAGCTCTGCTGTAGTTGAACAAGCTATTGTATTCTTGTGTTTCATAATGTATGATTTTAAATCCTTGATTAAATATGTATGTCATTAACTTACAAAATGCCTAGGCTTTCCTGTTTTCAGTTTCTAATTGTGGTAAATTCTGGTGGGGTTTTTTCAGTGTTTTCAAGTGATTTCAATACCTTCAAAAAACAGTGGTTATCAGTGGTTACATATTTTCGCGCCATTAAAAACAACAGAAACTGTTTTTCCGGTGCTTATGGAACTTTTTGCTTTTATTATTGCTTGCTTTCTACACTCATAGTGCATGGTATATTGACAGTGTACGTACAGTGTAAATGAGGTCCAAATACATTTTTACAACTCAAACTTATCACAGTACACCATACAATACTTCTTCAGTGAGTCTTTGGTCATGCACACTCGCTCTTTCCTTCCCATGTAAACTTTTATCTGTGAAAAGGCCCTCTCAACATTGGCACTTGAGACAGGCAACGCCAAAATAGCCAATATACAATTTGCTAACTCTGGCCACTGACCACTGACCACTGACATAGCTTTCCATGCCAATACTGGTGCACCTGAAGATTGTGATTCTCTGAGACAGGTTCTGCAACATATGCGTTGAACTGGGCGCATATACCCTCAGAGGTATTGTGTGCAAATCAATAAATGGTTCTGGCCTGTAATCAGTAAGGCTGGACCAATCTATAATCAATACAACAACACAGCTGCCAATACTGATGATTCTTCACTACTTCACTCTTACCAATCACACGTGACACTCATCGTGATGGAATCTGAGCTTGCTCACACTTTGTAAAATGTTTTTAATTATGAAATGTATTGTAGTGTTTCATGTGTAATTGAATCATTTTGTGTTATATGTTTGTATTGTTTTTTGTGGTCTTAAGAACGTTTCAAATGTTCATGAAAATAACAACATCAACTGCTTTTCTGAAATAATGCTCTAAAAAGTTAAAAAAATACAAAAAGGAAAATAAAACATTTATACGTTTTTCAATCACGATGAGTGTCACGTGTGATTGGTAAGAGTGAAGTAGTGAAGAATCATCAGTATTGGCAGCTGTGTTGTTGCTCAGAGGTATTGAAGCGGTCTAAAATGAGGCAGCACTTTTGAAACTCCGGAGAAAATTTACCTTTACGGAAGGGATCTATAAATTGTGCAGAGTACCACAGTGAGGCTTCATTGACTTCAAATGCCATGGTTGGTGAAGGGCTATTTCTCATACATTGTAAAATAAAAGTTGCTGAATTGCTCCTCAACATTTCTTTGCTTACCAAGTGGTAAGCACTCTAACATGGAATATGTTGCAGTGCCAAAGTCACTAAAAGTTTCGCCCAGCCCACTCTCAAGGAGATGTTTCACATCTACACCAATTATGCTGATCACTTGGTAGACAAGGGTGTTTTCAGACTCAAGTTTTGTTATTATGTCCACTACAGCAGTCATGCTTTCCTGTAAAAATCTAAGAGTGTACTTTTTTTCAAATCACTATCAATATGTGATCAAAGATCCTCACATTTCTTGCCTTTGGCATCATCACTTAGTAAAGGTTCTGTAAACGGTTGCCACATGGATAATATAGCATTCTTGGCCTTTAGGACTGAGAACCACCAGCTAAGTGACACAGTTGGGATGACTCTTTCTTTGATGCCACACAAAGAACAAAATGAGAAATATTTGCGTTTTAGTTACCGTGCATAACAAAACAGTGCACCAGAATGGACTAAAAAGTCAATAGCATTCTTCATTAACTCTGAAGATTGTAAAGATGCTTTCAGCATACTATCTAACAAGTGGCAAGGATCTCTTACAGGGAAGCACTTCAGCTCAGGTATCGATTTTGACAGGTCATCACACAACTTTTTCATATACATAGCAGAATCACTGCAAATACAAACAAAATCACTCCAATCTTTGTGAACTTGGTAAGAAGTTTTTGCAGCAGCATTCCAAGTGACCCTGCGTTCCATGTTTTCCAAAGGTCTGGTGTCATGTTTCCACCAGTATCCCTGATGCTTTGTGACTGCACTCTTTTCACATATACCTGTCACTATACCTTGCATTGAATGTTTAAAGCCTGGGGTGTTTGTCAATTCACCTACTAGCAATACTGACTCACTAGAAAAGGGGGCTGATGTATCAAGGGTTTTTACCCATTCTCTGTGGGTAAATGTGATGGTACATATTGGGAAAGATTCTTATGAAACCTACATTTTTCCTATCAATGAAAGACTCAAACGTAGCCAAAAAAATTTAATATGATTTTGATGTTTCCTGATTCTCTCTAGTTTATAAAATAAATAAACAATACCTAAAACATGCTTCTAACCCCTGTATCTTTAGACCAAAGACCACAAAACTGAAAAAGGAAGAAGAAACAGTATTTTAGTGACATCCCTAAACAACAAAACTCAAGCAGAATGATGTTAGCCCAGTCTTTCTTATTGCTACCTTATATACCAAAGTTACATTGTATTGGCCCCTTCAGGAAGAAATAAAAATGACACTTTCACTCTCCTTTTCCTGTCTTTGAATGGCATTTAGTTTGTGTTTGTGCAGGGTGTTTTTCAGTGTTTATATGTTTACACTGGTGAGGGCTATTTCCCTTCCGGTGGGGTTTTATCAGTTATCATAGGTTTAAACCTAAAACCGGACAGCCTAAAAATGCCTTAGGAAGTAGGAATTACTATGGGTGATATACCAACTAATCGATTGATTGGTTGTCATTAATTAAATATTTCTAATCCAACCCTACTACATAATGTCATGATATGAAAAGTGTCTGGCTTCTGTCCCTAAAATATATTGAAAGACGTGTTATTTTGAAGGAGAGACATTGATCTTTTTTTTTTTTAGAGACAGAATTTATGGCAGTGTATTTGAAGATCTATTTAGATACCTATAAACATGTTAATCTTTTAAATTAATTAACTAACTACTTTTTGTTTTCTGTAATGATAGTATTTTTTAACACAGTCACAAGATTGGTAACTTTAGAATTTTGTTGTGAGCAGATTTTAATTATAGACTTGGACTAAGTCTATTAGAAACTCCAATAGACCCATTCCTTAATAATCAGACTCTTAATTTCCGAATTAGAGTGACAACAGTTTTGGTGGTCTGTACAGGGAATGGACTAATTAATTAAGCTAATTAAAATTACTTAGGCTAATCATTAAAAATATATTTGCTTGTCAAGTGGTTGGAGAATCCTGGAGATCTTTGGTATATTGCCAGAGTGCGTTTGATTTGATTTGGTGGGTAATAATAGGGTCTTGTGTGATGTGTTTTGGGACATGTGCTATGTTTTGATGATTGCGTTCATGTTTTGGGTAGTGTCATACGCGGTATGTGGTATATTATGGCCTGTAAATGATGGTGCATTATTAAATGTTGTTAATGTTTTATTCATTTTGACATATATTTTATGGGAAGACTTTAGGATTTTGGAGAACTCCAGTTAGAAAAAAGTGTCAGTGGAAGATTTAAAGATGGCGTGCCAAGTTTAATAAGAGTTGAAGTTTATAGTCCTTAATAGTCTAGTTGTGAGGGACTACTAATTAGGAGTGGAATAGTGGTGATTTATTCTGTGCACAATGGTAAATTATACTGATTCCAGGTTAAGCCATTGCTGGTCAAAGTCTTGCCCTGTGTGTGCGTGTAATGGTGTAGTGCCTTGAAGCACTGCATCCTTTTTGTGGTGAGTTTTACTTATGTCCCATGTCCCAGTGCAAATACATAATTCAATATTTATTAAAGATTTGGATCTCCATGAGGTCCACATAAAATATACATATGATTATTGCATAATGAATATAATAAAATATAAGCTCAATTCATTTCTCAGTCCATTGAAAAATATCGAAACCCTTCATGTCCAGTCTTAGATTTTCCTTACATAACATAAATGGATATTGTCAATTACCCCAATGGGCGAGATGCAAATAAAGGTTATCGGTATTAAGACAAATAAGCAGCTACAATGCCCTAAATAAAACCTCTACCAAAACAAAATGGCACAAGTCTAGATGCATTCTAAACAATAATAACTTCAAGATAGATTCAATTTTGAATAGTGTACATCACATCAGCTGCTTGTTAAAAACAAGGAGGTGTTCTAAAACAACCAGCATATTTGAATAAACAGTACATTTTCCTTAAACAACAAAGCCTGAAAGTTAAATATATTCTAATTTTGTGCAAACACGCTTTAAATAGAAGCAACTACATGTGCAAATTTCAAAACAGTATACAGCTATGTATAATAACAGCTTCTTAAGAAAAATCAGGTTTTAAATAGCAGCAAGAGAGTGGGAGTACAATAAATCCCAGTTGTGCAAAGAACAGTTGAATAGCAGCCATAGCATGTGCAAAATACAATCTAAAAAAGAAATGAGTACTAAGACTCTTTTGACCTTAAAGACACAGAGGCCCTGCGATTAATAGCATAATTGGATGGAGAGCCATGTATCTAAAAGTAGAACCTATTAAAAAGATAAAATACAGGTTAAAATATATTCATAAACTCCTTAAAAAAGTTGAATAATTTTATACAAACCTCTTCATTCTTCGGACAAAAGAGAAATTCACGGGCTGATGGTAAATTTCTGATACGGTTTTGTAAAAACATTGGACGAAGCCAACGACAACGACACAAAATCAATGCTGGGCAGACAAACAAGACATGATCTAGGTTATGAATGCCCGAAACACATAAGTTACAGATTTTTCCATTTTCCATGCAGTGAGATCAGTTTGCTGTTAGGTAATTTAGAGGTAAAAGGTTCATGCAACATAGGGTAAGCCATCGTCTTTGTGCATTGTGGCTCAATGGTTAGAGCGGCAGACCCTGATGCAGAGATCTGGCCCGGGACCAGGGTTCAATTCCCGCCTCGGCGGGTCTTGGGCTCAATTTCCTCGGACCTGATAATTCTCGCCTCGGTGCCTATTCTAATCATGGGTCCCACTCTGCAACTCTGGGCAATAGCTTGCTTAATCTCCACAACGGCCCCAACAGCGCTGGGATGCCTGGCTTCACCCTGGGGGTGCCCAGGAGTGGACATTTCACAGGGAAAAGCCAGGAAGGGTTCCACAGCGGTATGCGTACAGCGCCTGGACACCCCTTTGGGGGTATGGGTGCGCTTTACAAGTACAAATTTAATTTTAATTTAATTTTAATTTAATCGTCAAATATCATGTTCTAGGTTCCAAGATAGGTATTTCTGAGGAATTCTCGGTGTATTCGACCTGGCTATTATCTTTAGCCTTTCTTTTGAATTGCAAAATTTTATATCTCTATTATAGCTAATCTTACAACTTGTAGTTTTAAAAAAGGATTTAAATTCTATAGGTGGGAGGGTGATCACTGACTCTTCCTGTGTACAGAAAACTTTTAGTGCCAGAGAGAAGTCACAAGAAAGAGAAAATTTACCTACAATACCTCCAAAACTTTCTTGACACATGAAACCTCTTAGTGTGCATGACTCACTATTTTTTAACTGATATCCCCAATGCAGAATCCTGGTTAAACCTTGAATAAAGGAGCTTGTCAAGCCAAATTCCAATCTGATAGCAGCTATTGGGACTAGAGTGTTAAAATTACATAATTTGCGTAAGATCTGACCTTCAGTCTTATCTAAAAAACTCCAGTCCTTTACTGGAATTGATTCAATAGCATAAAGTAAGGCCTGAGGAATTTTTGCTTTAAAAACAGTACGCAGATGTAAAAAATGTCTTCGACCCATTGCACTATAAAAATACGCATGCCATTTGCATGAGATGCCGCTTTACAAGAACTGTGTTTGATATGGGGTTTATTCTTCGTATTGCCCACTATTAATTTCCCTAAATAGAGGAAGGAATCTACCACCTCCAACTTTTCATGACCAATTTTCCACTTAAAATTACATAATTTTCTGCTTCTGTTACATTTCATAATTAAAACTTTACTTTTCGAAACATTGATCTTCAAGAAGTGTGCCATCGTGTATTTCTGTAATGACATCAGCTTTTTATTCAGCCCTTTAGGGGTTAGATCCATCCCTGCTATGTCATCTGCATACAGGAGGCATGCAAAAGGACAGCTGCCTATCTTTGGTGCATCTCCCTCTAAATGAGAAAAGCATTCAGGAAGATCTGCTATATACAAGGAAAAGAGCAGCGGAGCTAATAGACAGCCTTGTTTCAGACCATTTTCTGTAGGTATTACAGATGATAAGCCTTGATTTCCTCCCATTAATACCTGGCACCATGTTTGAGAGTGTAGGGCGATAATTAAAGATGACAGAGGAGAAGGCACTCCCCATTTTGTATAATTATCTCCACAATAGTGTCCGGTCTACCTTATCAAAGGCCGTTGAAAAATCTATAAAGGCCGTATATACATTTGACCTACGAAAAATCGTGTATTTCTCCTTAATTAATTTCAACATGGAGATGTTATCCATGGTGGAGTGATTTTTCCTAAAACCTACTTGTTCTATAGGGAGGGCATTCTTTTCCACCACCCATTCAGTGAGGTGATCAAGAATACTATGAGCAAATATTTTTCCCACCGCATCTAATAGAGCTATTTGCCAGTAGTTACCCGGATGATGTCTATGGCCCTTTTTATACAGAGGGATTAGAATACTTCCAGACCAGGATGGAGGCGTCTTCCCCTGCGAGTAGCAGAAATCAAACAGTGCTGTTAGATAAGTATCCCACAACAGAGGTTCCTTTCTAATTACTGTCATGGGAATTTCATCAGGACCCATTGCTCCTGAGGCTCTAATTTTTTTAAATAAAGCCTACCACTTCACTCGTTGATGGTGCATAGCTGAATTCAGTAATTTTAAACGAATAGGGTACAGCAGAGGCAGAGCCAGTAGGATTAGGATTCACAGAGTAAAGTTCTACCAGATGGGATTTCCATTTCTCTTCATTAATAGGAATGGGGAGGGATTTTACTTTTGTGCCGCAACAATCAGCGATTATTTCCCAATACCTTTTAGAGTTTTTTTTTTTTTGAGGCCGCCTCTTTTAGCTGTACCCATTTGCGATCTTCCTTTATTTGCTTTAAGGAACATTTTTTCCTCTGTCTTTTCCTCTTTAGTAGATTTATTAATTTACTACGTTTGAGAGAAAAATTCAAGAACTGAGCCCTAATAATTTATTTATATCCTATTTAAAGAGAGTATTGGGTTAGAATGCGGTCTCCGTTTAGCTGGAACGTGCGAGGATATACATGATGTAGCCAAAGTACTTATATTACGACAAAAGGCTTCAAATAAATTGGATTGAGGAGAATAACACTCGGCCATTATTATGTGCTGCTGATCTTCTATCAAACTGTTAAATTCTCCTTTAATTTAGAGGTAGCTAGATTATTCCAATGGATTCTACCATTTGTTGCATTAAAGCCTGTGCTATCTTTAAAATTCCAGGAGCCTACCTTAGCACAAGTAGACTCAAATTTAGAGCAGATCAACATATGATCGCTAAAATCATTTTCCAAAACCTCCATACTTATGAGCTTACAAAAGAAATCTGCAGAAACAATTACATAATCTATAATAGTTCTCCCAGTAGGCGCCTTATGGGTATGATTTGCTGGAATATCATTTTCTAGCCTCCCATTGGCAATTATAAAATCCAAACTTCTCAAACCTTCAAGTAATATAGCTCCTCTTTTATCAGTCCTGCTATTGTTCGGGAACTGAGGAGGGGGGATGCTTAAAGCTTCGTTTTTTGGGGTGTTAGCGAATAACCTTATGCTATTGGAAGAAACTTTAGAATTCAAATCTCCAACCAGCATTATAAACCTGCAATCTTCACTTTCCAAAGTAGTGGAGATAAAAACAAATAGATCTTTTAATAGATAAGAGTAAGATGCATCGGGAGGTAAATATGCATTTACGATCAGCAGAGAATCTGAATGATCTTGATTGTCCTTAAAATCTAGCTTAATCGCCTGAATTAAGTTAGAGGCATGAAAGATTACTTTAAATGTCCATCTAAGACTTGTTCTTAGCAATATAGCAATACCTCCTTTAGCATGTCCTCTATTTACAGGGAGCGCAGGACGGCTCAGCACTATATAGTCTTCAGTGGACCAGTTCTTTGTGATACAAGTCTCTTGTAGACAAATAATGTCAGCACTCTGCTCTTTCAAAAATAAGAGTTTATTTTTATTGGTGCTTAAGCTGGCTGCATTCCAAGAAATCAATGTAAGTCACTTGCTAGGAAGAGTTCCCATATTTTAAGCCTGAGGATCTATTTGTGTTAAGGGCCCCTGTTACCCAACTCCATTTCTTATCTTCCTCATCTGAAGACAGAATATAGTGGTTCTTTTTTTCAGTGAGAAGCGAAACTCTCCTTCCATCTTTACCAAGGGAAACCTGCAGTATAGTCTCTCTCTCCAGGTGAGGCGGATCCCTCGTGGGGATATCTGGAAGAGTATTAAACTGCCGATTATGAATCGCTTTTTTTGAGGCTAGTTCCTCTTCAGGTACCAGAACATCAATGCCACAGCATCATAATTTATCACTGTTTGACATTATCAGATGAGAGATAACTTTAGATGCAAATGTTACTCTTGCTCCCCTAGGATTATTATATTTTTGAACCTGAACCAGGGCGAGGTCATTACTCTGGATCATTTGGAGGTCAGGGATTTTGTCAAAGCAACTCAATAGAAACGACCTGTTCATATACAGCTCATGATCAAAAATAAAAGAAAAATCTAAAGTATAAGGTACAGAAAGTGAGTAATTAGCGTGACAAGTTACCTCATGATCATTTTCAGTAGAATTATAAATAACATTACTACCTAAGGAGGAAGCAAATAGCATGGCATTGGGATTCAAGTTACTCAGTACTATAAAAGGAACGCTTGGATCTAATACGGTTACATCTTGGGAGGATTGAATTGGGGCACGAGGATTTAGTAAAGGTGAGCGAGGTTCCAATAAATTAATTTCTGCTTGTCCATCTTCCTTCTTTATAGTGTTCGGATCAGAGTTCAATAATAAATTTAAAATTAAATTAGGGTCGAGGCGTAGCCGTTTTGCCCTCTTTTAATTTACCCTTTCGACATTTTTCCCTTTTTTCCTTCTTCTTCTTCTTGCCAACAATGTTACTTTTGTTCTTAATATCTTTTTCTTTAGAAAGTGAGCAACCAGCTTTTAATTTCCCCACTATGGGATGCTCAGGATTTTTTACACCTGTTTTTAGAAAAATGGGAAAAACTTTTCGTATTGAATTTGATATTTCCTTCTTGGCTTGCTGGTAGGACGAAGATACAGTTACTGGAATGGAGTCCTCATACTCGAAAAGCTGCTGTAGGGAAGAAGGCTGTAATTCGTCGAATATATCTACAATTTCTTTATCTTTCAATTTATTTTTATTTTTCTACTAAAAGAGGGCTTACCAGCCTGAGCACTAAAGTCTCGCCCTTTAGCGTAAAAGAGAGAGCATGTTTGAGTAGGTTTGATTTGATTGGAATTATCCTCCAAAAATGGAGGAGAAGGGGTCCTCTTACTGGGATTGGGCTCACGAGAAGAAAGTAGGTCGGCTTTGCCAGGTGAGGGTCTTCGTTCAGAGACTATGAACTTAGTCAAGGCCAAAAGTGAATTCAGGATATAATCAGAATTACATACTGATTTCTCCATTAAGGTTAAGATAGAACACAAAACTCTTTCCAGACAAAGTAAGGATTCAGACATCAACATTTTTATCTCTGGATTATTGTTTAAGGGATGAAAGCTTGAGGACAAATCAGGAGTAGCAGACCCCCTTGAATTTAATGTAGTTGTTCCACTGGGTGTGCTACTAAACAACTGCATCTTAATGGGGAGATCCTGAGAAAAAGCCAGTGAATTTGGGGAAGGCGAAATGTCAGAATTAAGAATCCTGGACAACTCCAAAATAGGTGCCTGAGAGAACTTTGGAGTCGGATTTATATTAATTTTAAGGTCTGTGAGTATTATGTCTTCCATTATAGGGTCTCCCTCTTTTAGGTCTGGACGAAGTCCCACTTCACGCTGGGTAGCTCCGTTAGCAAGGGAGTCGATGGTGAGCTTTGCCAGCAAAGAGTCTTCCGTCCTAGATTCAGAACAAGGCACATCCCTAGGCCGGGACTCTCCAATTTTAGGAGATAGGATAGTAGGTTTTACTAGAGATGATTTTCCAGGATCATCTCCAGCATGTCTCTTTTTTAGGGAAGAAGGTGGAGTTGGTGTTAAAACCTTTCACAGTGTTTATTTGTACTGAGTTATTCCTTAGAGGATTAGATTTCGTTTTTTTGCGCGCTCATATATATCAATCTTCTAGAGCGCAATTTCTTTGCAGTCATATCTCAGTCTTAAAAAAAAAAAATCACCTGGATTTGCCTGGTGTCGCCTAATGTTGCTTGGGATCGCCAAGAATGGTCGTTAATGGGTTGTTGCTGGGCACCGCTGTACATATGGTGAAGATGGAGAGGCAGCGCGAGCAAGGCCTCTATGGAGAGGTCAGCAGGCTATGCTACTAGCCTGAACTAGCTGGTCAGGCCTATGCAACACGCTTGGGCACCTCTCTGCAGTCTGGTGAAAGCCCCGCGCAGGCGCTTGCGTAATCCTCAGAGGGGATGGAGCAAACAAGTGGGGTGTACAATGATACAATGGTGGTCTGGAAAGGTCTGTAAATGTAGGGGCGATTTAAAGAGTGTTGCACCCGCAAGCTCACCCTCTGACTCACTGTACCTCCACCATGTCTCTCTCGTCCTTGCTTCTTCAGCTCCTTTTCAGCCCCTCAGCACCCTCCGTGCTTGTACTTTCCGTTGGTTGGCAGAAGCTGTAGGCAGAAGCTATAAGATCGGACCTCGATCCTAGTCGGGCCGTCTCCGCAGGCTGCCGGGTCACACACTTAGCGGCCACCCGCTAATGGTGGCAGCGCTTGTTAAAGCCTCTGCTCCAGCTGCACTGCTGACCCACCTCCACGGGGTCTCTCGAGGGTCCGTAACTCATAGGGGCCGAATCAGTGGTCTCTCTGATGGTCTCTGTGATGGAGGAGCCCAGGTGGGGCTCGCTCCTCCGCTCCTCTGCGCTGTCTCCGCCCACTCAAGTCACAACGTCTCTCACATCTCTCACGAGCACTATCTTGCTCGCACCTGTAGTTACAAAACAAAGCTCCAAACGGCGACGGTGCTCAATGTTCTTTGTTGGTGCTAGGGCTCACAAACACGGCCTTGCTCACTCTGCACCTGTAGTACAAAACAAAGCCCCAAACGGCGTTGGTGCTCAGTGTTCTTTGCCGGTTCAAGGGCTCTTCGCTCCGGTCGCCGCAGCCGCGGCTGCCGCCGCAAGAGACTGCGGGTAGCTCTGAAAGGCCGTGAGCGACGGTAACACACCGCGCCTGGTACTTGAATGAGCAGCATCAGCAGAGGGAGCGTCCAACACGGTCCTCAGGGGAGTTGCAGAGTAGTTACGGCTCCGGATATGGTGAGGCGAAGCCCGCATTGCCCTCAACGCCACTTCCCAACCACCTCCACTCGCAACACCTCTGCCCCGCTCGCTCGTTCGCTCGCTGACAAGAATGCACGTGACTAACTCTCACATACATAAGTTTATTTAATATAGTTTTATTGAATTTCTTTGTCTGAGATATTGTTTGAAATTGTGTGGTAACAGGTTGTGCATGTATATTGTGAAGTTTGATTGAATCTATAATGGGTACAATTTTGCTAGAATGTCAGAATTCATTGTCAGAGGAGCATGTTCCACCTCTGGTTAGATGTGCTGCACATGAATTGCTTTGAATCGTTGTATGCGTACTGCAAATGAGCAAAAGCTCACATTTCATTAAAAAGGTGCATTTGAAGAGAAGAAATGTGATTATTTAGGACATGTTTTGATTGAGATGAAGCAAAAACTGCAGTTTGAAGCACTGAACGAGTGAGAATATATAGCTAATGAGAAAGCACAGAAGAAAATGATGGATGGGCAGATTGATACGACTGCTCATAATTGGATGGATGCAAGATTGTGTTTGTAGAAAGAGGCGTTGCATGAGGAAGTGTTAAAAACTGTGGGTTAATTTCCTATAATTGTCTAGTGAGCCACATAAAACCAACTCAAAGAAGAATAAGAATAAAAAATGAAAGAAAGAGTGCTTCTGAGGAAGAAGATGAATGTATGGATTATTTATTTGTTGTTACTAGACCACCTCCCGATAATGAGGTTCACATACAGATTCAAGAACCTGAGTTAAGTGAATTAAGAGAAAGGAAAGAATATTTCAGAGGCTGGTGAATTGTCAAAAAGTGAAAGAAGGATTGGGAAAAATAGCTCTTCAATACATAGAGTAGATTTAGAATAATTTTTAAGTTCAGATATTTATCATTGAAAATGTTTAAAAAATTGCTTTGATGAATTTGTGTTTTTGAATTTGGAAGCAAGTTTGTCTTCCAAAAGATAAACTTGAAATGGCTGAAGAAATGTGCGTGAGTCTGGCTAAAGTTGAAAATCTTATAAAATGAAAATGATATAATCTGACATACAAAAATAAAGTATTCCATAATCAGATTCAGAAAATTCAAAGAAACTATAGATTTAATTAGAGAATGGGAGAATGTGAAAAGGTTCAAACATCATGTGACTGAAAAGCAACAGAAGTGCAAAATGAAGAAAACCATGAGTGGTATTGAATGTGAAGTTGTTGTAAGAGACTTCCTATTGAAATAAGGTCCTGAAGGAGCTAATGTGCATGTCTCATGGAGCAGACAGGATATTTGGACTTTTAGAAAGGTTTTCCAAAACTTAAAGAGAAAAATTAAAAATAGTACATTGAAGTGGATAGCATTGTGACTATTTTAAAAGTGCTTTGGGAAGAGTTGGATGCATTATTTTCAAATATACTAAGGATTTGTGGAATGAATGAAAAACTATAATAAAGTGGCCAGAGGAAGAACCACACAAGCCCTAGTTGCAAATCTTCAGCAATCACCATGCAAAAATATGCTCAAGTAATTGAACATTTGAAATATACTCAAGTAAACAGATTAATCGATCAAAAAGTGTGAGATTGACATGAAATGCAGATGAGTCAGTTCATGCATAGTATGAGAGATTACTCCCCTTCCGCTTCAAAGAACAGGTGCAGACACTCTCGGAAACCTCATGCAAGAAAGAAAATCTTTATTCTCAGACTGCTGTAATGTGTTTCGGCCGTGCTAACCGCCTTGCTCACACATACAGACGTAATTTTTTATTCCCTTATAAGGGTCAAATGATTGCAACAATCATAGACATGTAAAACATATGGTTTTGTATTAGATACACAGAGTAAAGTGCACAATGCTTAAATGCATTGAACAGAAGGCAACGTAATACCTCACTCTTTACAATTATTTTTCTTAATGTTTAATATTTGTATACCGGGGCTCCTACTCACTACCTATAATATACTTCTATAATCATGATCATACCGAAACTGGAAATCAAACAAGAGGGGGAACATCTTCACTGATGCCTAAATTCCTTTGTCCCATAAAGTGCACAGAGCACAAATGTCACCAGTGATTGCAAAAAGAAAATGAATGCCACATACTATTTATTATCTCGTAATCTTGTATTGAATTACCTACATCACATTTGTATAATCAAAAATATTTCAAACTCATTCTATCTACTCATCACATCATAGAAAATGCAGAAAATAATTATACTCATATTACTTACTTGTCATACATGCACTGTTTTACTTTTTCTGTATCTCACCCAAGTGGGAAAACCTTAGGTATTAGTCTTCTGTGTTGCCTAGTGTACCCCCATATAAACCGAAATCTGTCACTTCCTACAAAAAAATCCAGTTTTCATCCCAATTTGACATCTGAAGGTATCTGAACACTTAAACATTTACACAGATCCTCTTCAGGATTGAGCTCCCCTAGGATCTTACGAGCAAGCTATAAAATGTATTTAGATTCCAGTTGCCTCAATGTTTTTCTCTATTTTCACAAGCTTTTTTTCTGGGTACACAGATGATCACAAAGTATTGTAACATCTTAGCATTGCCTGCATGTACTTCCTCAAAGTGATGGGCCGTCAGGTATGCTTTGTCCTTGTTTTTGTTAGCCCTTACATGCTGTAGAATATGTTTATGAACCTGGTGTATAATGCGTCAAACATAAGTGAGGGCGCACAGGCATGTTAAAATATGCACAGCAAAATCTGTTCTGCAGTTGTATGCACCTAGTATTTTAATTGGTTTGCTTCAAAATGGAGAGGAGAACTCAGTTTTAATAATATCATACTTGGAAGCCTTGAATTTATAGCATTTGATAAACCCACAGCTCTTCTCTAACCAGTGAGATTTACTGCTCATCTCAGGACTGGACTTCACTAACTCATCCTTCACAGATTTTACTCATTTATATATAATAGCCAATTTCCTGGGTACCAATTTCCCAAATAATGGATAATGTATGATTAAATGTCAGTGTTTACATATTATTACCCTTATTTCAATCCAATCTGTGCAATATTCAGTTATGAACCTGATGCCTGAGATTATGTCTCTTTTCTTATTTTGTCTATCAAATAGCATATCTTCAATTTCCTTCTGATTAGTCCTTTGTCTGGCAGCCTAAACTATTTCTAATGAGTATCCTCTCTGTAAAAATATATCAGCCAATTCTGTTTGTGCCAGGTTTTGCTCCTCAATGTCACTAACATTTCTTCTCAAATGTAAGTTTTCCCCTTAGGGTATATTTCTATTAAGGCTTTCTGGTTGAAAGCTATTTGTGTGTTGAACTATATTCCCTGCTGTTGGCTTCCTAAAAACCTTAGAGTATAGTTTCTTGCCCTTGATATAGATCGTCAATTCCACATTTTTTTTACTTCTGCCTCAGTTATCATGCTTGTGAATCTTAGATTCAGGCCATTGTCATTCATCAGCCTCATCACAATGCTCTGGTCACTCTCTTGGACCCCCTCCAAATGCTAAAAATTTAATCTACGTAGTGTACCCACAGCATTACATATTGTGACCCTTCCTCATTAAATTTGCTTTGGAGCACCTGCTCCTCCCAGCAGCCAATATGCAGAGAAGCATAGCTGGGGATGAAGCAGGTGCCCATCACCATACCAGTCAGAGGTTGAAACACTTCCTTGTTAAACAAAAAGTAATTATCATATCATATTAAACAGCATCTGTGTATACTTAACTCAAGGTAACAGTCTTGTGTTATGAAAGTACTTGACAGCTCTCAAACCATTACATGACATATACTTGTATAAAGAAATGTTACATCTAATGTCATTAGTATAAAATCATCTTCCCATGTTATATCATAAATGTGTTTCAGAAAATAACTGGCGTCCTTAAATATGACTGAAACATTTTTACCTAATCCTGTAGGAAATAATCTACAGAGCTTAATGTATTTTCAAAAGTCACATCAATAGCCGAAATTATACAATGTCCTGGAGGTCTGTTAGGGTCTGTGTGTATCTTTGGAGTAATATAGAATGCAGGAATTCTAGGGTGATCTTTCCTCAGATACAGAGACTCTTCCTGATTTAAAACCCCTATGTTCCGCACTGACTCCTTATGAAATGTAATCTTCATTTTGCTCACTCTTTGACTAGTTGTGCTTGCATAGCATGTTACATAATTTTGCTGTCTGTATATCTCCTCCATATACATTCTAAGGGGCCACAGCTCTTTATTTACTCCATTATCTGACCCTCTTATAACAACATAATTTCTATTTTTTAGTTTGTATGCCAAATCTTTGTATCTCTTCTGAGTTTGTTTCAGGCTTTTCCTTTTATGTCCTATTTAAGAATATAATTCCCTAATGCCCCCTGTTACTATCTCAGAATCACTGGCAGAAATTGAAGGTGGTTTGTTGAAATATCACCATGCACATTCAATTGCACTTCTTCAATTTACCCTTTCTATGTCACAACATCTGCTGTACGCAAAATCTAATTTTCTAGTTCCATGTCCAATAATTTTAATTGCTCATCATCCCTTTTTATTCTTATCCAATCTTTCTTTTTTGTTGTTGTTGAACAGTGGTATTTCTGTAGTTTTAGTTTCCTTATAAATTGGTTGACATCAACTCTAGTCTGTGCATAGTTTAGCAATTTCACCAGAAAGAAAGGCAGTCTCAATGCAAATATTTGTTCCTCAGCTTTTGTTAAAATAACATCTGATAGGTTCATTATTACATTGTAACTCCCTACTGTTTCCTGTGTCCCCATTTCTGTTTGGCAGATGTTGGCATTGCCTTTTTTCCGGGCTTTTCTTCCGTGTCGTTCCTCCTCTTTTTGTTTTTTTTGTACCTCTCTCCTGAATCTCAGATTTCAAAGTCTATCCAACCATAAAAAATGTAATTTATCAATCACCGATGGTACAAAAATTGTTGATGATTTATCCCTTTCTAATGTTCCTTCCTCTTGATCTCTTTCCGGTATTTGCAGTTCCTATAATTTCCTGCTGTTTTCTGACAATCACTGTCTCCTAATATTATCAAATCCTCTTGCAAACATAAACATTTGCTGCTTATTGTAATCAATTTTGTCTCACCTAACTTTTAGGGCTTTATAGTTTCTTCCTGTTTCACCAACCTTGCTTCAATTTCTGAGATACAATTATTGATATGCTCTTGATTTGATTCCTTCTTAAGCTCCACCAGTAACTGTATCTCACTCAAGGTTCCCACTTGGGTGAGATACAGAAAAAGTATAAAAGCACTTTAACTGTATGACTAGTACGTAATAGGACTATATTTGTATTTATTTTCTGCATGTACTATGATGCGATGCGTATATATCAATAAGTTTCAATTCTTTTTGATTATACAAATGTGCAATAGGTAAGTCAAAACTAGATTGCGAGATAGTAAATAGTATATAATATATGGCATTAATTTGCTTTTGCAATCAATGGTGAAATTTATGCATTGTGCATTTTATGGGGCTAATTAATGTAGGCCTCAGTGAAGCTGTCTTCCCTTTTGTTAGATTTACAGTTTCAGTATGATTGTGATTATAGAAGTATATTTTAATTGAAGGGAATTAGGCACCCCGGTATACAAATATTCAACATTAAGAAAAACTGTTGTAAAGAGTGAGGCATTAAGTTGTCTTCTGTTAAGTGGATTTAAGCATTGTGCACTTTATTTGGTCTATGTAGTGTGAAAACATATAAGAAGTTTTCCATGCCTATGACTGTTGCAATCGCGTGAATACTTATATGGGAAGAGAAAAATGATGACCCTATGTGTAAGCAAGGCCTTTAGTGTGGCCAAAACACACTGTGACAGTCGCCAAATGGATGAAAAACAGCTGCCTACAACTAAACACCAACAAAATAGAAGTACTCATCATGGGCCCAAACCCCGATGCCTGGAGCGACATCTGGTGGCCCCCGCCCTCGGAAACCCGCCAACCCCCACGGACCACGCACGCAACCTGGGAATCATCCTGGACTCCGAGCTCAAAATGGACCGCCAGATCAACTCTGTCTCGTCTTCCTGCTTCCACACCCTCCGCCTCCTTCGTAAGTCCTTCAAATGGATCCCCTCGAACACCGAAAGACCGTCACTCACGCCCTGGTCACCAGCAGACTCGACTACGGCAATGCACTCTACGCCGGAATAAACAAAAACCTCACCCGCAAGCTACAGAACATCCAGAACGCCGCCGCAAGACTGGTCCTCAACCTGCCAAAACACTGTCACATCTCCCAGCACCTGCGCACACTCCACTGGCTCCCTGTCGAGGCGAGAATCACCTTCAAGATGCTCACCCACGCACACAAGGCCCTCCACGGCACCGGACCAGCATACCTGAACAGCCGACTCAAATTCCACGCACCCCAAAGGACCCTACGATCAGCCCAGCTCTCCTACGCCGTGGTCCCCCGCACCAGAAAGACCAGATCGGGAGGCCGCTCCTTCTCCTTCCTCGCAGCCAAAGCATGGAACGCCCTTCCGCTCCACCTCAGACAGACAACATCGCTCCCCATCTTCGCAAGAAACCTCAAAACCTGGCTCTTCGACAGACCCCCTCCTTGATGGATGGAACCTGCACCCCCCCACCCCTAGCGCCTTGAGACCCTTACGGGTGAGTAGTCGCGCTTTAACAAACCCCTGATTGATTGATTGATTGGCAGTCTGCCAATAAAGATTTTCTTTTGTGAATGAAGCTTCTGAGAGTGTCAGCGCCTGTTCTTTGAAGCAAGAAGGGAGTGAGTTATATGGAACTTTGTCACTACCCCCTCTATTAAGTGCACAGCAGACCCACAGCTACACACAGAAGGACGATTATGAGAGATTAATGCAAATTTACAGGCAACATAGAGTATTGGACAGTTCATCAAAGGAAAGAGTGTTAGCATTTGTTTCATCTTTTGTGTTGAGCTTGTCTTGGAGCTGAGTTCCCAGATTGATCAGACTATGATGTGTTGGCTGGTCAAGTCGTTGGACAAAATACCTGCTTTTGAGAAATATTATGGTAATTATTGTGAGTTGAAAAATAAGTAAACTAAAGAAAAGTTGATGATGGCGCAGGCTCAATTATTTCAGAAAGGTGGTCAAGGAGTTTTTCAGCTCCTAGTGTGCAATTTCCAGGTCCTCCAGGAGGTCGAGGAAAAGTTTTTTGTGGTAGAGGTAGTGCTTTTAATATGAATGCTAATAATGGTCAGATGAAATCTGGAGTTTTTCACATTTGGGGTAAAGAAGGCCATTGGAGAAGAAATTATAGATTTAATGTAACACAATTTGCAAACTGAACACAAATGGTGCTTCAAATGAATACCCTGCAGAATACCATACAGCTTTATATGACTGCAATGGCACAGAATGGGATGACACATTCAATGGTCCTAGTCCTACCTGCACACAAATAGTCCCTCACATGAATACCCTGCAGAATACCATCCAGCATAATGTTCCTCCAATGGCACAGAATGAGATGAAACATTCAATGGTCCCAGCCCTACCTTCAGCTCGACAAAATATGCATAATAGAAGGCAGTTCAATGAAATTATGCCTACTGCTCCAGTTTTACAACCTTAAATGCAGAATAATGTAATGGAATTTCCACACCATTTTTAATTTCATCAAACTCTAGCTCAACCACAAATGAAACAATTAGTAATTAGTGATGCTGTTCTACAATTTGTAGTTACACTCTGCATTCCTTATTCACTGAAGGTGCTCGCTGCAGTCCTAGAGGTAGACTAGAATGGCCGAAATGTAGAAAGGGAAGTCAATGGCCATCCGGTATCATTTTTGGTTGCTACAGGTGCTACGTATTCCATAGTTACACCAGTGGAAGTCTCAAAGTAATAGGCATTTCAAATAAACAGGTGACTAATAAGTTGTCAGCAAACGTTCCTGTAAAAATAGGCTCAGCTATAAATAAGAATGAATTTATCATTAGTGAAACAAAGCCAGTAAATCTATTAGATCGTGACCTGTTATGTAAGTTAAATTGTGTAATTTATTGTACACCCTATTGTGTTTTCATTCATACAAATGATCCTGATGTTGATTTGAAAACAAAATCGACAGAATCAAAGTTGTTATGTCCCCAGAATCTCCTGATTTAAGATATACATTGAAGAGAGAAGTTCTGGATTTTACAGGAACAGAGATTGGGGTGATTAAAAGTGCAAAACTAGTGAGAATTGCAGTTAAACAAGATGCATCATGTCCATGCATTCCCCAACATAAACTTAATTGAAAAGCTGAGGAAGGGATTACACTCATGATTGAAAATATGGTACAGCAAGGAATTTTAAAAGAGGTTCTGGGAAGTCCATTTAACTCACTGTAATCGGCCTGTGCAAACTGAATGGGAAATAAAGATCAAGATTTGAGCAAGATAACTGAGATAGAAGTTCCATGTTGTCCTGTGGTACAGAATCAAGCAGTAATTTTGCTTCACATTCTAGTAGATGCAGAATGGTTTACAGTGATTTATTTGTGCTCAGCTTTTTATTCAATTCCCGTACATGAAGATATTCACTGTCTTCTTGTGTTTACATTTCAAAATAGAGTCGTGGTCTGGGCTAGGATGTGTAACAAAAGGAGGGACTTAGAGCACATCAAGGTCCAGCAGATGAGCTCCAAATAATCTAATAAATGTATGTGGGGTATGCAGTTCCTAAAGAAGAATGAGTGTCTATGTGGGTCAACGACTATTCTGTAGGGTACACAGTGGGCGTGACCCTGCACGAATCAAATGCCCTCACACACCTGGATAGGTGTGTTTGGGCATTTGCTGCAATGCCTGATGGGCACCCTCAATGGGGGCTCTTTGCCAGAGATCTTCTTGTCCACCGTTTGGTGAAGTACCTGTGTGGGGGCTTAAGGAGTAGATTCATGTTGAGGTGTGAAGGTGTGAGGTTAAAAATAGGGAAAGAGGTACTTCTCAGGAAAAACTTTAATGAACAAGTTCTCTTACCTATATTAAAAATGTATGGTGCTATCTATTAGAATTTAGTTAGCTTAGATAGCTATAGGTCAACATGCTTCTAGCTTCCGTGTAGTCAGAACAGTGATCTAGTAGCTATTCATCAGGAACAATATCAACCTAATCTACTTAGTGATTGGAGTTTTAATGCATGGGTTCATTGTTTTCAACCAATCAAACATACCTTGGTTTCGGTATCACATGCTTATTATTTTACACCAAATGCATGCTTATTTGTTTGCATCAATTGCATGCTTTGTGCCAAAGTATGTTACCTGTACATATGAAAAACAGCACAAGACATGCGCATTATGAGGAAGACAGGGTGAAGCACCTCAAATTATGTTACGATGTAAGGTGATCTCATGTGTCCCTACCTGGTCTGATCTAGTCTAACCTATGAATGAAGTATCTATATCTCATGCCACGGAATGTCATCGTTCAACCCAATAGAGTTGGAGGAAAGGCGGAAGATCCATTGTAGTTCTTTTCTGAACAATACTTGCTTATTCATATTAGAATGTGTTTCTAGTATGATCCACCGTAGGTCATCTGGTCTGTGACCTCCTATCAGGAAGTGCATGCTAATTTTTGTGTTGGACTTTTTGCAGCGGATAGTGCTCCTATGTTCGTTAATTCTCAGTTTAATGGGACGTGTGGCCATTCCTACATACTAGGATCCCACAAGGGTATACAGAAAGTTCTTTAATTTCCTACCAAGTACTCAAAAACATTTCTAGAATCATTAAAACGGACCTGTGACTCAGTGTTACTATAATGCATTGATGGTTTAATGATTGCAGCACAACCGAAATAGGGCTGTAAGTTGGACACCATTGCATTATTGAATCAATTAACTGCAAATGGGCATAATGCTTTCATTACTAAGAAACAGTATTATCAGAAAGAAGTTATTTATTTGGGACATCAAATTCGGAAGGGAGTGAGGAAAGTGCCTAAAGAGAGTATCTCTGTGATTTTGAAAATGAATCCACCAACAACACAGAGAGAAGTGAGGATGTTTCTAAAAATGGATGGCTACTGCTGCCAGTGGAGTCCAACCCTTTCCGTGATTGCAGAGCCTCTAGAGAGACTGACGCATAAAGATACCCCAGATCTGTTGCCATGGGATGGAGAATGTATGAAAACCTTTCTGTAGATAAGACACACTGTAAACAGCATTTGCTTAGGGCAATTCCTGAATATAATAAAGATTTGTATCTATTTTGTGATAAAAAAGAAGGATGCTCACTTTTCGTTCTTTCACAACATGGTGGCAATGCGGGGGGACCAATTTCATATTTTTCTACCACATTAGATCTAGTTGCTGAATCTCTGCCTGGAAGTATGAAAAATATAGCAACAACTGCCATAGCTGTTACACAAGGTGAAGCAATAGTAATGGGTTACACCTTGTGGTGTTAGTGCCTCTTTCAGTAGAGACACTGTCAACTCAATTCAGAACACAATATTTAACCAATAGCCGATTGACTAAGTATGAGCAAATTATCCATATTGCCATTAAAGGGTGTGAGATTTTGAACCCAGCTACTGTTTTAACAATGCCAAAAGTTGAACAAAATGATGAAATAAATTAATTTGAGCATGATTGCATTGATGCAACAGAACTGAGCACTAAACAAAGTCCAGATATTCAAGATGTACCACTCGAGTTGGCTGATTTAATTTTATTTGTGGATGGCTAAAGTTTTAGAGATGTCTATAGACGTTTACTAGCAGAATATATAGTTTGCATATTATTTTAAAAAATATATATTTTTATTTTTATTTTTCCTTCAATACAGGCACAGCATACATTTTCAAGCAGTTGATTCAAGAGCACCATAACATAATCATCCACAGGTATGGACACGTGCAACATCGATACATAGCCTAGTGATGCATACTTCTCAAATACCCAGTCTCTCAATCCCACCCCTTTACTGTCCTGCACTACCTTGCTGCTCAAGTTGGGTAGCTTCCTGTGAACCCTCCTCCGGAATTCCGTAGTATTGTATCCATGGGTTCCAGATTTTCTTAAACTTCTTTGGACATCCTCGGGCTATGTATGTGTTTTTTTCCCTGACTTGTATAAGTCCATTCCCTTTTTCCACTCACACAGTGTGGGCCGCTGCGCCATCCCCCACTTGCGTGCCAGATCTCGCTTGGTGACCACCACAATGTTTTCCACCTTTCTATGTCAGCATTAAATTCTACGATGACTCTATACAAATTTTGGTTCAGAGCTTCAGGTCTATTTACGGAGATATATATATACCTAAGTATTTTATCCCGTCTTTTTCTACTTTGAGCTGTCGCATGGTCTCCTGCGGTTCGAAGCCCTGGATTGCTGGGTATAGGCAGGACTTCTCCCAGTTAATTTTATATCGTGCGTGCTCCCCATACCGTTAAAAAGCGTCCAAGATGCTTGGGAGACTGACCCTGGGATTTGTAACATAGAGGAGGATATCATCCGCATAGAGGGATATGCGTTCATCTGTGATCCCATTCTCGTCTCCTCAAAAACCAGACATCTCCCGGTGTGCCCGAACTATGCACGTAAGAGGCTCTAGCACAAGGGCAAAGAGGAGTGGGGATAGGGGACACCCTTGTCTTGTACCACACCCTATTGTAAACTCTCTAGAGGTTGCTCCATTCAGTCTTTTGATATATGCAGACACTAGAACTCTCTTCTCTTTGTTCCCCAACCCATTCACATTCCAGGACAGGACTGAGTATGTTTCGTTATTGTGCACTGCCATACCGCATCTGCCAGTGTCGGGTAACATTGTTTAAGGTGCTTCTTGTGTCCCCTTGACTCCTACTGTGCTGTCTTGAAAGGATGCCACCTGTTTTAAACCCTACCCTCCCTACCCCCCCACTCTCCCCCACCGCCCACGCAGCTACCCCTATGGGTCAACATGACCAACTGTGTCATGGATGGATTGGAGAGGTCTGTCGCCCGCCCCCCTTGAATCCCTGGGTGTATTCCTATTCTGCTATCTCCCTGATTACTTAGTATATAGTTACTCAACCGGGAGACGACTGAGGAGCCGTGTTCACGTCTCTGAGTCTATGTCAGGAGCCTCCACTTGGAGACACAATGCCGAGAAAGGAACAACACAAAAGAGTCAAACAAAAATATAAACTAATAGAAAGAGAGAAAGAAACAAATGCACACAAACAGGGGTGAGGAGAAAAACTCCTCGCCAGCTTACTGTCCCTTCGGCCCTCGGACGGCCCGATGTTGGTCATCATTCTTCATTCTCACTTTGTCGGATCTGCGGTGCTGGTTCCTGCGACATTTTGTCTGAGTTGGGTTCCTCGAGGAGGGTAATGTCCTGTAGCAATGGATGATCGCTGTCCAGATCTGATGAGATTTCTTGTTCTGTATGCTGCGGGGTGTATCGCTGTGTTGTCCCTGTTTTATGAGTCCTCCTTCTTGCCTTGTCTCTCGGGCGAGTGTCTTCAGAGTCTGAAGCTTGGAATACTGTATTGGTGGTTTTCCTACTTCGGTATGGTGTTGCCCTGGTGGAGTCTCCTGAGCGGCCTGTATTAAGCTTCAGTTTTAGCCTCTGTGGTCTAAGTATATAGTCTGTTGGGGGGCCTCTCCTGGAGGATGCCGCTTGATCCAGTGTTGCTCTTCTAGGAGGGCGTTCTTCTATCCATTGCCATGCTTCCTCTGGAGTTTGGAAGAAGAATGTTTTGGACTGATATATTACTTTTAATTTGGCTGGAAAGAGTAGCATATTGTATCTGAAGGTTTCAAAGCTCTTCTTTCACCGAATCAAATGTCTTTTGCTGTTTTTGCACCTCTCTCGAATAGTCTGGGAACACCATTATTTTGGTATTCTCGATTCAGATCTCTCTGGTTTGCCTCATTTCTCTGAGTTTGAGGTACTGATAATTTTAAAAACGTGCAATCAAAGGCCTTGGCGGTGCTCTGGTTGGGAGTTTTTGCCCAGGTATTCTGTGGGCCCTCTCGACCACAAAACAGGAGGAGAATTGCGCGTTTGGGAGGGAGTCCGTTAGCCATTTGCACAGAAAAGCACATGCAGCCGAGTCTTCTATTGCTTCTGGGAAGCCGATGAAGCATAGGTTATTTCTACGGGCATGATTTTCTGCATCATCAACCCACCAGGCCACCTCCTTCATAGCTGTGCTCAAGGCTGTGACCTCCTTCCTGAGAGCGTGAGAAGTGTCTTCCACTTCTGATATTCGCTGCTCGGCCTGCGTGACTTTTTCGGAAATGTTGCAGAGATCTTGGCGCAGTAGATTGACATCAATTCGAATCCCATCGATTTTACCTTCTAGCGCTTCTCTGGAGGATTGAATTGCTTGGAGCAGTATATTGTTATCTGATATGTCTGTCGCAGCCTCAGCTTGCGTCACAGGGGCATTCAAAACCTTAGCAAACTTATCCATTTTTCCATGCCTTTGCGGTTTGGGGTCTTCATCTTTTGCCATCTGTTGCTGCTTTTCAACACTGTTTTTGGAGGAGGGAGTCTAGGCTGCTGCACTGTTGTCCTGGCGTTGGGTTTGCAGGGTTCTTTTCCGTGCAGTTCCTGGGTTTATCCGAGGTGTTTCCTCATCCGTGGCCCTCGCCAGATTCCACTCCCCTCGAGGCATGTGATCAGGTCCTGTCCCGGGGCAGCGCAGATGCCCCAGAGCGCCGGCACTCGGCCCCACCTAGCTTTGTTTTGAGATTATAGTTTCTAGCCGAGGGCTGTGGGTTTGTCAGATATTGTTTCGTGGCCCTGGTCCTTGGAGTTGCTCTGCAAGTTCCCATCAGGAGGCCTATGTTTTCCGCCTGATCCCCTCGCTCTGGTCCTCAGTGCTGGCCTTGTCGCAGGATTCTCTTCATATCCCCATGGCTGTGGACTCCCGGGGACCCCACATTGCGCCCCTTGGTCCTCCTCCTCACCACCCACTTGCAGGATAATAGGAGGGGGGGAGAGGATACCCCTGGCATCAGGTTTACCTCGCCTATGGCCCACCTGTTCCTTCTGTGCACTGTAGGTTTGCGCGCTGCCAGTGTTGTCTCCTGTGCAGGGAAAAAGAGGAAGACCTTTTATGGTCTCAGCCATGCTTCTTTCTCCAGGCTTGGGTCAGCCAACAGTCCGGGAGCCCGGGCCCCGTGCGTAGTCTGTCCCCGGCGGGGCCAGGATCTACGGTGGCTTCCTATTCATCGCTCATGCCCCGCGGGGCTCCTGGGCCCACTCGCCTCCATTGGTGGTCCCAGCCGCCAGGGGGGAGACACGTGTTCAGTGGATCCTCCGCCCAAGCTCTTCTCACCTTGTTCGCCCGCTTCTTCACGTTTCCCTCTCCAGGCCTGTGGTAATTTCCCTGGGTCAACCCGAACCAGCAGCCTCCCTGCTCACTGGTGGAAGTTTAGTATTTTATTACCACACACTGGGGATCATTATGGTGTGGCTGCGCCAGGGCTCTGGCTGCCTAATCGGGTCGCCTTTTGGTGGACGGCCTCTCCTCAGCCAGTTATCCGCCCACAGCGCTACGGGCTCCAGGTGTAGGCCAAGGCTCTTCCCAATCGTCTGACGGCGTGAGTAGAGAGGCCGGGGGGCACCTCCTCAGCCCCGGACACCTCGCCAAAGGGCCCAGCAGGTCCCAATTGGTTCAATGGTCTCCGCTCTCACCTCAGCCTCACGCGTTGCCGGTATCTGGTCTATCGGCCCACTGCCAACGCCACAGGCACTCCGGTGTCTCTGTGTGCCACGGAGGGGCAAGGGGGGGTCCCCGATTGTCTCTCCCCCAGTCTTGTTGCTTCTTCAGTTTCTGGTAGGCCCACGGCCTCTCGATATTTTGCCTTTTAATTCAACCGCCCAAGGCTGCGACACACTGCCATTTTGCCTCCAGCAGTGTCACTCTTTCTTGGCTCCGCTCTCCCGCGTTTGCCGGCCAACACGGCTTTCAGTTGGATGATTCTGCACGGCATCAGTGCCCCCATCTCAGTCAGTGGCTGCTGGGGTCAGGATTACTTGTGGAATGAAGGATGTCGGCAGGATTATAAGTGGGTCATCGGAGCGCCGGTCCGACACGTCTAGTCCGCCATGCTGCTGGCCACGCCCCCCTAGTTTGCATATTATTATACATTGTGAATCCATCATACTTGTGTAATGTAACTTCATTACAATTAGCTGGATTGATTGCCAATGCCAGAGCTTCCTGCATAGCCAATGAAATGAGCATTATGATCCATACTGATAGTCAGTATTGTTTTGGAGTGGTGCACGATTTTGATCAATTGTGGTCACAGCAAGGTTTCATAACTTTTGCTGGGACTCCAATTAGCAATGAAGCACTCATTATTGATTGGTTGCATGCATTGAAATTATCAAAGAAAATAGCAATTGGCAAATTTGATGCCCAAAAAACTGGAAAATACATGATTACATAGTGCAATAACTTTCCCAATCAGGTTGCCAACTATTGTGCACTCATGTTAGCAACATTGAAAGAACAAATAAATGAGGATTCAGAAACAATTGTTGGAAATCTAAATAGTTGTTTCTCAATGTCAATTGAAACAATAGATGTAGGGTGAAAAGGCATACGATCAAAAGAAAAAGTGGAAACAGCAGGACATAAGCAAGATCAATTATTAATTATAGAGATGTATTGATAGGAGGTATGTCTTGCCGAATACATTGCTACTGCAGATGGTGAAATTAATACATGGACATGATGTCTTGATGAATCTTTTCAAAAAGCATTGGTTTAATCCTCATTTTCTAAATATTGCAAATATTTTAAATAGAAAAGTAACTTCACATATCAAAAATAGTTATAAAAGGAACATAATCAAGTATAACTGTTTGGGCATTATTCCTTATTCATTAATCATATCTAAACAGCAATTCCAATAAAATGGCAGTGCCTTTTCAGTCACAACTATACTTTTTTCTAGTACGTCAATCATATCTAAATACTGATCACATCTCCAATTCTAATACAGTGACTGTGCATAATGATGTGAACCTGCACTTATTCATAATTCATCAGTTATATCAAAACAGAAATCATATTGCCAATTCCATAAAAGTGACAGTACATATTTCTATTTTGCTATACTTCCAAAGCATTCATTGTTCTGAGTTAATCACCAAGGTAGTAGCATAGCCAGGGTATCTCACTCAATTCTGATATATCAAGCTCATTCATTTTTGGGGGAATATGCAGATATGCTATTTATCTGAACACAGTTCCTTAATTCATACTGACTGACTCTCCGCATTTTAATGGGCCAATCGCCTTCACATATAAAGAAAAGTGGCAAAGATGCACGGATGCATAGTATAACAAAAATACATATGTTAAGGAACCAGCGTGAAGATGAGTCCTGATGGTAAAACAAAAGATCTTTTCGCAAGACTGCAGTGGGTTTTGTAGAGATGCCAGCCTATATTGGGTTGAAGTACATCTTAGCGATTATTTGCTTATTTTCATGGACGGAGGCATATCCAGCAAGGGGATGTGATGCACTGACAGTTATCGAATTGCTATTGGGGGAGTTGATCCTAAGGTTTGGATTGCCAACTTCACTTGAAATAGACAAGTATATACATTTTAAGAATGAAATCATGACGAACATGGGCACTACTTTGAACATTGACAGAAGTTCTATTGTAGTTTTCTTCCTAACTCATCAGGGGTTGTAGAACATATGAATGGCATTATGAAAGGAAAACTGGCAAAAGTATGTGTCTCAACTTCTTTGAAATGGTCAGGTGCTCTTCCATTTTGTTGTTTAGAATGAGATGTACTCCAAATAGGAATACTGGGTTGAGTGTTCATGAGGTGGTCACTATAAAGTTATGAGAACTACTCATCTGCTCAGCTCAGCTGCTCTCGTAAATATTACTGATGATTTGGACTTAGGTTACTGCAAAGGCGTAGCTGATACAGTACTCTATTTCTCACCAGGTTAAACTTGTTACACTTTCTGCAAGTACTGAGATTAATCATGATCTTGAACCAGGTCTTGTGAAGAAGCATGTAAGAAGTTGGTGCCTTCAGTAACATTGGAGTGGACCACATCAGGTGATGCTGTGACAACCACAGTTGTGAAGTGTGGAGGTTTGCCATATTGGACCCATGCATCATACACGAAAAGAGTGTGCACTTCAGATGAAGAAACAGTGACATAAACTTTTGACTCACAAACATAGGTTCAAGTTTGCTGCGTGGATCCAGAGTGAGGAGAACAAAAAGTTCAAGAACAAGAAGAAGGAAATCAAACTCTGAAAACACAAAGGGCAAATCAAAGTGCGCCATTTGCAAATTGTGCGAACCAGGAGGCAGATCAAGCAAATGAAACTGTAGATGAAAGCTTGATTCACGATGATTTTCCTGGGAATGTGAGAGAAAGGAGTAGAGTGCTGCAAAATGGGTAGAAAATAAGTGGTGAGTAATCAACTGAAACAGAGGAAGGGCGTGCAGACAAAGAGAATGATCAAAGCATTAATGAATTATCATTTGAGAAGCCAACTATAGATGTTGCAGCAACAAGAACAACATAAGTAACAGTGTGAAACAAGAAATACACCAATCTTAAATGAGCATATCTAAAACAAAATGTGCAAGAAGAAAGAGATATTTATTTGAAAAATTTAAAAATGTATGCTTGAAGAGCACTGAAATGACAATTAAACTATGAAATGATCAATGCTAAATGGGTTTTCTGATAAAAAGTGAACTGTTGCTCTAAATTGTGAAGGACTATGATATTTCTTAGTATTTTTGCTTTTAATAGGTCTGGATTATTTTTCTACTTCTGATTACTTGGCTGACTTTTGACTTACTTTCTTACTTTTAATTACTTCAATCAATGTGTAGTTCATTAGTTAATTAAAACCATAAACACCGATCATAGAAAAGAAAAAAGAAATACAACATAATTAATCAAACAATCCCCAAGACTCCCTACGTACTTATTCCATTAATCCATAATACCCATTAAAAACATAACTTAATGAGGGTAAAATGATCAATTTCACATTTACTTCCTTCTTATTTAAAAATAAAGAACAAGGTGCCATACCAAAGCCACATAATACTAAGGGGTCAGTAAATCAGCTAAAGAGGCAATCCCCTTGCAACATGTATCTTTCAAGGAAATTAACCATCATACCACATTGTAAGTGACGAAATATCAGACTAAAGGGGTCAGGATAGAGGGTGGCAATAACCCAACTAAAAAGGCAGTCATCTAGCAGCCTGGCCCCTGGGGATACGATATATGGATAATAACCAGTTTAGGGAGAGCACAACGTTGATAATATATGGACTTAGGTGTCACTGTATAGCTCCCACCCTGGGAGCCTATATGGCGGCAGCTGCAATCTCCTTATTGAAGATGAATGAATGAAATGCAACTTGTAAAGCGCAAGGCTACTCTAAGGAGTGTCCCAGCGCTGTACTTATCAGCCACCTTACCGAATACAGTTGGACAATCTACTCTTGTTTAAAAAGCAAAGTTTTTAGCTTTTTCTTGAACAGTGAGATAGCATCCACTGAGCTTAACTCAAGACGGACTGAGTTCCATGCTGATGGCCCAAGATAGGAGAAGACCCAACCTCCAGTTCTAATGTGGCGAATCTTAGGGATCTAAGATAGCAGGTTTCTAGAGGGGACGAAAGAGCTGATTCTTGTCCTAAGGAAGCCTGCAACTGTATGACGAAGTGCTTTGTGGACAAAAATAGTGTTTTAAAGATGATTCTGTTCTTTTTGGGAGCCAGTGAAGGGCACATAGGTGTGAGGACACGTGAGTTCTTTGAGGTAGGCTAAGGAGAAAGCAGGCTGCTGTGTTCTTGGCCACCTTTAGTCTGTTGAGCAGGTAGTAAGGAAATCCCAAAATATAGGGCATTTCCATAGTTCAGCCTAGAGGTGATAAGCACCTGGACGACCAACTTCCTTGCAGAAAATGAAATTGAATGCAGAAACCTTTTTAGAATACATAGTAACCAACCACAGACTTAATTTGTGGTTGGAAGGATAGGCAGTTGTCGAATTTGACACCCAAGTTCTTAACTGTTCCCTCCTGAGGGTCTTCTGACCAAAAGGTTTGCCATGTTTCAGGGGAATTATGACTGAAAAATAGTATTTCTATTTTGTCTGCATTACATTTTAGTTGAAGGGTGTTCATCAAGTGCAATACAGCTGTAAGGCAGGTTTTGATGGACTCTCCCGCAATCTCTTCTCCACTCCCACCGGAGAACAGCAGCTGAGTGTCATCAGCATACAAGAGCACTTTTGCCACTAAGGCGTCCGCCACCTGGGCTAGAGGGATAAGGTACACATTAAATAGTGTGGGGCTCAAAGCAGAGCCCCGAGACACCCCACTGTCAACTTACAGGATCTTGAAGAAAAAGGAGGGACCTATATTTCCTGTCCTCTGTCCCCCAAAATGGAGGCTAGCCAGTTCAAGGCTTGTCCACCTATCCAGATAGTTTGGAGACGCGTTAGAAGTGTTGAGTGAGGAACTGTATCGAAGGCCGCTGACAGGTCTAACATTATCAGCACGGCCTTTGTCCAGCATCCAAAGTGACTCTGATATATTCGGCGACTTCCATTAGCGCCGTCTTCATACTGAAGTGATGTCTAAAGCAGGACTGGTTAGGATGGGGCAGATCATTGATTTAAAGATACTGGAGGAGCTGCTGATTTGCAAACTTTTCCAGCACCTTAGACAGGGCTGGCAATAAGGATATTGGCCTATAGTTGGACTGCTCACTAGGGTCCACCAAGGGTTTTGTTTAACAGGGACTGGATTTTAGCCTGCTTCCAGAAAAAGGGGACTGTTGCTGTGGACAGCGAAACATTTAGCAGCCTGTTGGCCAATGGGTTGATGGTGGCTGCCCCCAATGCTAACAGGTTGGGAGGGCAGGGATCTGATGTAGATCCTGATTTAAGGCCGCATATAGATGCCAGTGACCCCTCCAAGGGGCAGGCTGGAAGCTAGAAAGTGTAGCCTTAGTTGTAATGGCTAAATTAGAGCATACTACGTCCATCAGACTGTCTTCCAACTGAGTGCCAGAGGAAAGGCTAGCTTGGATAGTTGAAATCTTATAAAAATAAGAAGCCAGATGATCACACCATTCCACTGAGGGTTGATGGGCTCTGGCATAGGCCTCCGGGGACATAAAGTTTTTTACAACTCTGTAAAATTCCCTTGATTTGTTGCCTGCTTCCTCTATCCCATCCTCAAAGTGTACTTTCTTATCTGTTTTGACTTCTGCATAATATTTTTTAAGAGCTGCCTATTATATGACCTTGTCATTAGCATTGTCATTTTTCTGCCATTGTCTCTCCAAGATTTTACAGTGTTTCTTCTCATTCCTGAGACTGTCTGTGAACCAGGGGCCAGATGACGTATTTCTGCAGGATGTACAAGAAGAGACTGGCGTAAGCTTATTGGATATATTATGGAGAGAGGGGGCACTCTCTTCCAGAGGGCGAGTAAATTCCAGTGGCTGAACTCTATGAAATGCTCTTAAGACACATGGAGCTCTGACTGTTGGGGGTTGCGTTTTTGCTAAGACAGGCTAGCCAACTTGATCATGTAATGATCCATCCAAACTTGCTGAATAGGTTCATCGATTTGCAGTGTGATGTTGGAGAAAATTTGGTCCAATACATGACCTGCTTGATGTGTAGGGATGAGCATGTGTCGGGTAAGCTCTAAAGATGACTTGGTTTCTGATAGTGCAACCATCTCACTCTCTTCTACTTTATCCATCTGTAAATTGAAATCCCCCAGTATTATAAAATGTGCATATCCTAGGGCCCAATGATCAAGGGCATTGCCGAACGATTTATTGAAAGGTCCTGCAGGGCCTGGGGGTGTGTAAATTAAAACCCTGGCCATCGATTGATGAGAAGTTAGGGTGAGTTGGAAGCCCAGCGCCTCTGCTCTTTCAAGGTCATCAATGTGGATTGACAGGCAGGTGTAGTCTTCCTTGTACACCGTAGCTACCCCGCCTCTCTTACGCTTAGGCGGTCCTTCTTGTGTATTTCATAGCCTTTAGGAATGTCTGTGGCAATTGTGGGGTTGGATGACTCAGATAGCCATGTTTCTGTCATAAACAAAATGTCCAAATTTTCTTTACTCAGGAAGGCGAAAATGGTGCCAGTATGTTTCTGCAGTGAACGGACATTAATCAAGGCTGCAGAGAACTGCATATTAATTTCCTAACATCAGGGGTAGAGCTAGTGACATTATCCCATTGTGGAGGTTTTACTTGCAAATTAAATTGAGGACAGGAGTAGTCATTCTTTAGTGATAGTGGTGGGCATTATAGAGTACATTTTTGTGCAAGTGGCTAAGCTAAACAATAAGTTTATATTTTAGCAAATGGGCGAAATACCTCCTGGGAGGCCACACGCAGAGTGGGTGGCTCTACTGGCGGGCTCTGGCTGCTTGCAGGACAGATGTAGATAGGCTTGCATTTGGCACTGCATCTCCCGTTCTATGCATGTGGCCTACAAGAGCTAGAGCAAGCACTGCCGAAAAATAGCGCCTCAAGTG
The DNA here is from genome assembly GCA_963921515.1 of Calotriton arnoldi. NCBI lineage: Eukaryota > Metazoa > Chordata > Amphibia > Caudata > Salamandridae > Calotriton > Calotriton arnoldi. Next base: position 1,083,377 of record CAWUFW010005086.1, read on the forward strand.
TAGAAAAATGTCTGATTTTTGATCAATTATAGTTTTTAGATGCTCCCAACCTCCTGCGTCTATATGAACACAGCCCTTCAAATGTGCAAGAATCACAAGTGCAACAAATTCAATTACAACACAGAGTTTTTAAAAGTAAGTTTAAAATCACAAAAAACAATCCTCTGCAAACTAGCAAGTGACCTTAAAGCTACTTCTGCTGCGTCCGCGCAGCATCTCCCATTATATGCATGTTGACTAGAAGCGCTAGAGCGCGCACCTTAAAAAAATGCTACCTCTAACTGTCCCAAAGTGGGAAAAATGGCCGACTTTTGATCAAAGATAGTTTTTAGCTGTGTGCCGGAGGTCCATTTATTGTGTGAATGGAAAGATGGGATGGATATGTATATGACGGCGGAGAGAGTGACTTATAAGAGCAGAGGCTATCCCCGAAATTTTAGGAAGATATGGGGCCCCTGGTTGAGGTACTATGATCTGAGGAAGGTGGTGACGGGGATGTCTGGTTACTCGATGACTCCTGAGTTGAGAGGCTTGTGGGGAAATCCCTTGTCTATTCGACAGCGTGTGTTCTGTGATGGGGCCACTTTGTTGGATGGTGGTGCTGGTGGGTTTATCTTCCCCTGCCTCCTCCCCCTCCCCTCCCTTGCTGCCTTGTGCTTTGTCTCCCCTCTCTTTACTATGTCACTGATTTGTTGATATGGACTTAATATGATGGATCCATGTTCAAATGCACACTTTGACAATGTTGTAAATGCTCCAGGTTGTTCCCTTTTTGTTTTATAGTTACTTATGAAACTGAATAAAGATATATATATTTTTTAAAAGATCGTTTTTAGCTGCTCCCAACCTCCAGCGTCTATATGAACACAGCCATTCAAATGTGCAAGAATCGCAAGCGCATTAAATCCAATTGCAACACAGATTTTTGAAAAGTAAGTTTAAAAACACATAAAACAACCCTGTGCAAACTAGCAAGTGACCTTAAAGATGTCTAAACATTGCACAGTTCGGATGTTCAGCATATGGATCCGTGGGTTTGGTGACTCAATAAGAGCCTGCCAGCCACTTTGAACTCCCAGGGCCAGTAGTTATTTATGCAGGAGTGACCTCCGATAAGTCAACATGCACAGGCAGATGCAAAGTATGTGAGTCATGGTTTCCTCTGCAAGATTGCAGAGCCGTCATGTTTATTCTTCCAAGTTCCAACCACTTTGGAATATAGTTCAAGGCCACGAGTGACCCTAATTGCAGAGCCATTAACTTTTTTTTGATTTGTATGGAATAGCAGGTCCCCAGATGTGGTTGCTCAAGCATGTCTGTGTAAGAGTTTAGTACCAGACACCAAGGGGCCCGATTTGTAAGGTCCTTTTGTCCTCCAACCGGCTTATCCTCTGAATACATTTATTCACTGCTTTTTTAAACAGCAGCTTGGCTTGTTGGCAAAGGTCATAGCACCCGAGACCCACATTTTCAATGGATTCATCCAGGTATCTCTTAAAACATGTCTTTCCTTTCTGCATATTTCTTTCCACCCAGACATAATAATCCAAAGTGTTGTTTAAGGCAGTCTGAATCTTATGGCAGAATTTGAGGAAAGCCCCCTTCCTGACCAGGGTTTGTTTTGCCAAGGTGAACTCAAGTCTTATTTGTGCTGGAGAAGCTGATCTAGGCAGATGAAATACACATTTGTACATCCTTGTCAGAAGGTTCTACAGGAGTTTTGCATCCCGCCTGAGCATCAATTCGCTACTGTAGAAAAATGCAGGTAAGAGTTTTTATTTAACCACAGCTAAGAGTGGTCTCTGAGTGAGGCCCAAAGTCTTTTGGAAAGGGCTAAAATGCAAAGATTAGGGCTGAGGCCTTTCCCATGATACTTTCCTTATGCGGGGCAAAGGAGGCCCGTGAGTGCATCTAGTGTGAATTCCAAGTACATGTAGGTGGATACTTCTTCTATGGAAAGTCCATTAAGTAACCACTTGCCCTGTTGGGTGATAGAATTCTGAAACAAGGTCACCTTGGTCTTGTTGAGGTTTATTTAAAAGAAATTGCCCACTGTGTACTCTGTGAGCTTGTTGACCATTCTTTGAAAACCCACTCTGTATTCCTCATCAACAATAGGTCATCCGCGTAGAGGATGTTTAACATAGATCAACCTCCCAAGCTGGGCGCATGGGAGGCCACTTTGTCAAGGTCAGCTCAAAGACCGGAGATGTACAAATTGAACTGGAGCGGTGCAAGAACACACCCTTGTTTCAACCCCATTGATGTTGGTACTTCCCTTAACAGGTGCCTGCCATCCCCTACTTTGATCTTTGTCCATGTCTCAGTGAATAACATTCGCATGGCCTTCAATAGCTTGTGTGGGATGCGCCAGCTATCCAGTTTAGCCCACAGCTTTTTCACACTGCACACAGTCAAACCTCATGTTGAAGTCCACGAAACACATGTACAACGGCAAGCCATAGTCGCATGATCTTTCCATTAATATCCCAACTGCCATTCAATTTGTAAGGGTGCCTTGATTCTTCTTTTGGGTTGAGGGAATTCTATTCTTCCAGAGCTGACTGCCTAATCAAAAAGGTCGTTCAGCAATAGAGATGAAAACTATCTTAGTTCCGCATCAAGCAGGGCAATGAGAAGATAGCTGTTTGGAGAGAATGCTTTGCCACCTTTGAAGATGGGATGAATTATAGAATCTCTCCAGTGGCAGGGTCCCTGCTTGTAGGATATTGTTAAACATTGTTGTCAGGTACTTTGGCCAAACTGGTGTGCTGCATTGTAGCAGGGCTACAGATGCTGTTAGTGCCCGATGCGCAGTTGGGGCGTGACCCCTCTATCACTCTGATGATTGCGTCAGTCAAGTATTGTAGCACATCATGCTTGTGGGGGATTCACTCCTATGGAGATTTCTGGTGTCATGTCTTCTAAGGTTACCCTACTTATTGGGTCCCCTGAAAAGTGGGCTTTACAATAGTCCACACAGGTAGCCTCGCTAATGTTGGAGTTATTGGCAGCTCGCTGGCCTTTTTCTAAGTTGTTAATAATCCTTCAGAACCTTCTTGGATCACTGCTCTTGGCGACACATAGGAGCCTTGTGCAGGAATTCTCATCTCAGCTTCTTTTTAGTGCCCATACCTCTCTTTTGAGCCCATACCTCTCTTTGGAGTCTTCTTCAATCCTCCCTCAGCATTATGATTAGCATAGGGTTTTGTGCCTTATTTGATGCATAGTTCTGTTGATCCTAGACTTCATATGTGTTGATTCTAGACTTTGTATGTGTTTTTGGTAATTTAGTCATGCTGTTTCCAAAAATGTTCATGCTTTTCTGCGAGTGTTTCGACAGCTACTTTGCCAATATTTGTTCCGTGAAGGATACCTTTGCTGTTACTGGGTCTGGCACATGCTTAAAGGTAGCTTCCAGAACTTCTAGGGATGTGTCAACTATTTTTTCGAGGTTGTCCGAATTCCATCTCAGATGTGTCAGGTTTTCTGTGTGTGCTTGCTCTTGCGGGCACTAGTCTGTCGAGTTTGGCCATTATCCATATGTTTTGGGGCTGATTGTCGCTTTCGGTATTGTTGTCAGTCCTAAAATCCCTAATGTTATTATCCATACTAGTGCTCACAATAGTGTAATCTAAGTATGAGACTATATTAGCTGAGGCCCTTTTCCAGGCTGGTGGAATGTCGACCTGGAATCTCCCTTTCAGGGTTATCAACCTTGCATGCCCACAAATTCTTAACATTCTCTGGCAGATCTTATCCACCCACACCTTGTCGGAATGTATTTGCTCTAATATTGCCTCATAAAGTGGCCTTCTCATGTCATCAAGGACCACATCTGGTGGCTGGAAAAGGTTGAGATTAAAATGTCCTGGTGATTATTATGTTGGATGCCTCATTAACGCTTTTTAAGTCTGTTAAATAGTGTGACATAATTTCCACCACAGCTTCCTTGCCTCTGGGATTGATGTAAATATTTATCAGTATTAGAGGGGACTTCACTTGAAGGGACCAACCTTCCAGGAGTAGTGCCAATATCCACGGTTATTGCAAATCCAGCATTTTTACTTTGACCAATGTGTTTTAACTAATGTATACTGATAGGCAACCTTTGGTCCTTCCAAATTTACTTGTTTTATAGGCGGACTTCCAATATTTCACAAAGACAATTAAAGGAATGCTTGCCAGGGCTGATTTCTCCTGTAGAGCTATTATATCAAAGTTCTTCCAATATTGTATCAGCTCCACATCCTCTAACTTTGCTGCTAGACCTCCCACATTCCAGGAGCATACTCTAATGTTACCACAATCAGGCACTGAGTTTGTGAGCTCCACTGGGCATCAATCCGGACTTTGCATCGTTGAAAGGACTAGAGGGAGCCAGCTCCAATTTTGAATAATCATAATAACATGCTGAAGTGGCCAGGGTGCACATCATCCTTAAAGGGTACAAAATATTTCAGATTTGCCTTAATTTAGCTATCAGCCTTCATGGGGGGGGGGGTCATGTATTCCCTGCACCCATTCCAGTGCTGCACAATCCCCATTAAGGGTGCTATGGTGGATGTTTGCTCCCTTCTTTACAGAGACTATCTTGTGCGACAACGGGTATGAACTTATGCCCAGGCTGGTTGCCATTGTAGCGTTTTCCAAGTTGCCAAGTTGTCCTGTCTTGCAGCTAACGTTTGTGACTCAGCGGCTAGGTCAGCTTTGATTTTAATGGTTAGGCCTCTTCTCATTTGACTGCTCATTTTGCCTCAGCAGTATGGGGGTAGGGCTGTTCCTGAAATAATGTCACTTTGATGCCCCAACTTCTCAGCTTTGACATCGGGTATGAACTTATGCCCAGGCTGGTTGCCATTGTAGCGTTTTCCTCAGCAAACTGCATCAATCTCACAGGTTCTGCATTTGCCGTGCCTTAGCTCGTGGTCTGTAGCTCCTGGGGGCTTAAAACACGACTGCTTGACTGTATTGCGGGCTGTTTTTAATAGCCTCTGACCATTTAAAACACATCTGCTGTTTCCAATGGGTTGAGGGCATAGAAAAAGTCTGATATCTTTCTGGTGCTTTTTTCTAGCATGCTGGCCCACAACTTTTGCTGCCCCTGTAGCTGTCCCATATCACATGGCCCATACTCTGGTTCAGACTCCAAATCTTTTGTAGAAGCTGGGCTAGGTGGCATTGGAGAGCTCTTAATGGAGCTCTTTGCATTGTTGCGCCTCACATTTCTGTTTGGGGGTACTACCTCCGATCGGGCTTCCCGCTCCCTTTTCCTTGCACCTGCATATCCCTGATCCTTCTGGATCTCATCTGCCATGACAGGGCTCCCACAACTCTGCGGTTTTTTAAATAGTACTAACTTGTACTAGCTTGTGCTTCTCACCTCTCCCCTTCTTGCATCTTGGTCGAGAATGAATTCACTGGGAGATGTAAGATATAAGCAGTATGCTTTTCACCACTTACTTCTTCACTTTGCTCTTCACTTAACTTGATTCCCCCTAGACCTGGCCCCCAAGCAGTGTTGGCCCTGCCTGCAGTAAGTCCCAACTGCACCACTCCGTTTCTCTGGGCCTGGGATACCCATAAACCTCGTGTTCTCAAGGGCTTTTCGGGTGGGATGGCATGGAGAGATGTGGAAGGCTCTAGATTGCCAGACGTGGGGCACCAGACGTGGGTCAGGAGCTGGTTCAAACAGTGGGAGCACGAGTAGTGGGAGCTCGCAAGGGGATGGTGGTCGGGGAAGTGACTTCAATACTCCAAGCTCCTCCGGCTCATCTGGCTCTCCAGCATACGCGGGGATGCTCACCGGTGACGGTGGCTGATGGCGGTGTAACCTCCAGGGAGGGATGGGGTCACAAGCTACACTGATGTCTAGCTCGACTGCCTCCACAGCACTGCAATCCTCTTCTAGTGCAGACTCCCTACCGGAGCCCAGCATTGCTTGGGAGCTATACTACAGACCTCGCCTCCTGCCTCCTACCTCCTTCCCCCTCCTTGCCTTGAATCGTTTCTTGATGTGGGGCCGTAAATGTGGTCTTCTGCTACTTGCTTTGGCCTCTGCCCCTGTCCCCGAAAGGCAATGCGGCAAAGTAGCCCCCTGCGCCCCTAGCCCAAAGTTGGGCCGAAGCACCAATGCAGTCGCTGCAGCCTACTACACTATGCCACCTCCACTTCGTTGTCACGTCCGCTTCCTCGCTTATCCAGATGCACCAAAAATCTTTTGATTACTTTGATTTCTTTTGGATTACTTTTTGTTCTTTTTCCGTTTTGCTTTAAAATCAAATACATTTTGGAAAAAAACATTTTAAAGAACTGGAGGGGATACCTTCAAAAAAAGAAAGACTTTGGCTTTCCAAATCATTTTCATAATTTTTATTTCTATTGCACTAATTAGTGTGTTGGTGTATACCCTTACTGAATATCTCTCAATCCTAAATAATAGCTCAATGTTCTATAATGATATTGATACTAAAAATCATAAATTAGATCATAAAGACAGTTAAAGTGAAGAGCTTACGAGAAAATGCTTATAAAGATTTACTAAACAATTAAAAAAAAGATAATGAATTTGTCTGACTGTTGCGCTGTACCCTTTTGACTACTTTTTCTGGAGATGTTACTTATGTAAAGTTACCTCTAAGTTTCAGTCTTTTATATTCTCTCTATTATGCCATTATAAATCACCACATTTATATAGAAGAATATAGCATAGATTATAATTTGCCTAAAGATAGACTTATTGGTATTAAAAGACGTGAAATGTCTGAACTCTTTAGGAGTCTTGTAAAATGGTATGGTAACACTAACACTACTTTAAAGAATATGTGTAAGTTGAATGAAGTTGAGCATGATTTTATTAGAGGATATAACAGGAAAAGAAAATAGGCAGAAAACACACAGCCATCAGGTACATTTTAAATTCTTTGGAGCAGCAAATGATGATACTTGATTCAGGGGAGTCAATGGTGAGTTGAAGATTAGTTGGAAGAGTCATGGGATGGGATACTGGAAACGTGGATTGCCAGAAACAGGAGATGAAGTCAAAGAGAATGTGATGAAAAATACTTGGGTTACAGGAATGGAATTAATGCCGGTGGCCTAGGTTTATAGCCATTGGCAGCTCCTAGCACACAGGTGAATTAAAATGTACCACATTAGCAAAAATCTGAAAGAAATGGCCATTCTGCAATGCTGTGGCTAAGGAATTTCCATCACCACATCTGTGGGTTTGAATTGAGATGGCCAAGGGCAGTATGAGAATAAACAAGTGATGTGTACAATGTTTGAAATAATCTCAGCCACTGGTATTACTCTAGGCTGCATTCCAGTACTTGTGTTTTGTTCACTGTGTGAAATGAGATGACTTAGGCCGTGCTCCAACTTGCACAGTCCAGCATTAGATGCAATGTTCCTTATAAATGTGAACACAAGCAACCCTTCTTATGTGTTAGCTTTGTTGGGCCTTGTCAGTGAGATGCACAGTGACCACTGGTATGCAACTCAGCCTTGGTCATGTTCCAAATATAACAGTCCAACCCAAACTACCATACCAAGTCTTCTCTAAATGGGAACACCAGCAGCCTAAGAATGTTTTTGGCCTTGTTGGGCCTCATCACAGAGGTCCAGATTGTCACTTCAGGTGTCTCACTGAGAAAAATAAAAGAAAGATGGGTGAAATGCTTGAATTAAACTCAGACTTGTATTTACTCTAGAAGCCATATTGCTTTTGTACTGTGCCACTTCAGACAGGGACTAACCATTTAAAGTCTGACTTGCTCCACTAGAAACAGCCCTGCCTGAATGGCCAACCCACACCCCCTCACAATAGGAGCCCCAGTTCAATGTTGGCCTTCTTGGGACCTAACTGTAAGGTGCAATTTGATTTGTATGACACAATGAACTCAGGACAGACTGCTAGGCACATCCTTTTCAATTAGGGTATCTCACAGAGGAAACAAAACAGTGATGGATGGAATTCTTGAATTAACATCACACATTGGTAGTTACTGTTAGCTGCATTCCAGTCCATACATGTTTCTCTATGTACCACTCTACTGGAACCAAGCACAAGCAAATCAAGCTTGGCCCTGCTCTGAGTCTAAATCAGACCCTACGCAAGGAGGAGGGCAAGGAGGAGTGCTGATTCAGAGCTTCTATGAAATATGTAAATATGTAAATTATTCTGGAACTTGTACTTGTTGTTATGTTCATATTGTACATGGTGTACCTCTGATGTGTAATAGGTTTTGGTTTTACATAGTAAATATTTTCAGTAGCACCTCTTTGTTATGCTGTGCAAGGTGATATATATAATATTACTGAGCCAGGAATGTTCCCTTCATGGTATACTGTTCTGTCCCCTGCCCTGTGTGCCCAAACTGTTATCCTTCTGTTTCTTTTATTTTGGCCCCCTGCGCGCATTAATCCAATGTCTTCGTAAATGGCTATGCCGACCTTTGTTGTAGGTGCTCCAAACTGATGGGTGATGCTGTGAAAAGTGTCACTCAAGACAGAGGCTGCGTTTGCAAGACAGCCTGAGAATGACACATCAAAAGAAAGGGAACCTACCCATACCAGTTCTCCAAAGGCAGACAGAGAAACCACATATCCTGTCTGCTAACGCTAAAGAAAATTAGGAGTTGCTGACCCACTTGTTGCTCCAGTTCCATGTTGTCCTCAACCTTGCATGGGTTGCTTCCCAGAGCACCTAGAAGACTGCTGGACAACCAGAGCTGGTGTCTGCCTGACAGCAAGCTTTCCAGATGTGAGGGGACATCACATGGATTCCGATCTTGAGGAGGAATTGCTGATTTGTCCTGGGAAATAAGGAGTCTTGCCTGAGCTAAAGGGAAGGAGTGCACTTGCCCTGCATGAGAAGCTGACCATTTAAAGCAGTTGACTTTGGTGCAGTGGTCTGTCCACTAGAGACTTACAAACTTTATAATTGGTGTTATCTGGATCATCGCTCTGTCTTTGCAACTGACGCAGGTGCCACTGAACTTTCAAAGTATGCCTAGTGGCCCTCTCATGTTGTCCACATCATCACTGCCAAGCCACTTGTGTCAAGTGTACCTAATTGCTAATCAAAACAATGGTTCACTGCCTGTGAACAAAGTCATATGGAGTTAATAGTCACTGATGCAATTCCACAACCTGAGACGCTGGACCTTCCAAAATATAATACACAAACCTTTAAGTACCAAACATATCAAAATTTATTTATTCATTTTGTTTTTACAGTTTAGATAAAAACATAATAAAAATTACATCCTGATAGTCCAAGCACATCCTACATCACACTCACACATACGTTCAACCAGACAGAGGCATACCCACACATACTCATGCGTCCTACAAAATTAGGCTTCAACATTTGACAGAAAATACATAAATATGCACAAACAAATCCATACCCCCACACAAAATGTGAATAAATGTATAGCGTTGTGATGTCATACAATGGATACAATAGGTAGGTTCCAATAGTTAGATGAACACATGAAGAAATTACATGAGAAAATTAATCAGTTAGTAGTATAATTCATGTTTTAAATCACTGTTCCTTCTCCGGGGGGGGGCATCACATTGCCAAGAAGAGCTCCAGCGCCGACGCGCGTTTCGGTGATTGACCCCAATGTGGGTCTCACCTTCTTCAGGGCAAACTAATAGTGTACAGAAATAGAGATGGACGTGCCTGGACCAGATGACCGCAAGATAGGCAACAGAGAATCAGGTACAACACAGAATCTCAATGTGCTCTGGGCCCAAACCAACTGAAATGACACAGCCGAGTTCCAAAGTAGAAAAAGGATAATCTCAGCGTCCTAAACGATAAGACCAGGGCTAGCTGCCAGAGGATTCCGAATGGGTTCCAAGGATACAATGGGTCCTCTTAAGGGTCACTCACTCCGCTCGAGTGTAGAGCCCAAAAAAATAGGAGATAGAAGGTCCAGAGGTGGATGTAAATACTTGATCCGCCTCGCAGGTAGGACGCGGCAGCAGTTTAGTGGCCGTACAACAGGAATGGCTGACAACGGGGATCGAACGGGATACCGGCAGATTCCCAGACAACTGTGTACCTGATTGGCCGGCATATTTAAAGTCGGGATAGAAACTTGCTTTGTGGTACCCGCTGCATGCAGGTGACCAACAGACAGAGTGACCTCAGCACCCTTGTTATGTTATATGCATTTGTAAAGTACAACGGTTACCCTGGGGTGTCCTAGCGCTAAGCTTAAACAATCGAATCACAGGAAGACAGGCAGTCCCTAATTACTAAAGAGACATGTTTTCAATGCTCTTCTGAATGACATCAGCCCTGGAGAGGCTCTAATATGGAATGGGAGATCATTCCAGGCCCTAGATGTACAGGTAACAGAGCTTCTACCTCCCCAATTGACTTTTTTAGAGGGAGGTACTGTCATCGTCTTTGCTCCTGATGAACGGAGCGCTCTCTTTGGGACGTACCAGCTAAAACAATGTCTCAGGTGCTCTGGTCCTAATCCCTGAAGGGCTTTGAAGGCAGTACAAAGGGATTTAAACCTCACCCATTGCCTTACTGGCAGCCAGTGAAGATTTCTGATTTCTTTTGATACTGAGGTGAATTTAGGGATACCAGTAAGCAACCTGGCTGCAGCATTTTGGGGCAACAGCAATTTTGGGGCAACTGCAATTTATTCATGTGTTGCTATTGGATGTTCAGATATAGGGCATTGCAATAATCCAATTTGGGTAAGATAAGGGAGGTTACCCCTATACGTTGGCTATCCTGGGGCAGGAGAGGCATTATTTTCTAAGAGACTGGAAGGTAGCTGAGGTAACTGCATTTATCTGATCTTCAAAAGTGAGCTTGTTATCTACAATTACTCCCACATTTTTTGGTTTCCTCACTGGCTTAGGGAGAGTGTCACCACCCGGGTGCCCAGAGGTTGGCATTATTACCAAAAATGATAACCTCCGTTTTGCTTGAATTTAGTTTCAAACAATTCTGCATCATCCACCTATTGACTGAGCTCATGCAATCATGGAACATCTTGCCCCTCTCTGATTCCTGGCCTGGCAGCAGAGATACCACAATTTGCGTGTCATCTGCATATGAGGTTAAAGAAAAAACGAAAGACCTAATCAGAGGGGCCAGAGTGGAAACATAAACATTAAAAAGGGTGGGGCTAAGTGATGACCCCTGTGGCACACAGCAGGGGAGAGAAAAAGTTTTGGAGGAGAATTTATCCAAGGCCACTGTTTGGATTCTATCTGTCAAAAAGGAGTGCAATAGCCTCTCAGCCTTGCCCTGAATACCGCAAGCCGACAAACGGTCCATCAAAAGATCATGATGGACTGTATCGAAGGATGCAGAGAGATCCAGCATAATTAATGCTGCATTCCCTCCAATGTCCAGTGCCTCCCTGATTTCTTCAGTGGATTTAATCAGGGCTGCTTCAGTACTATGGCCTCCCCTAAAGCCATATTGAGTTGAATCTAATATATGATGTTCTTGTAAAAAGCCACTAAGCTGAGCATTCATGGCTTTTTCTACAAGTTTTGCTGGCAGCGAAAGCCTGGAAATTGGCCGAAAGTTATTAGAATCCTTGGAGTCCAAATTCTGTTTTTTCAGCAATGGAAGGATCTATGCTTTCTTCCAGGCTTTGGGGGACTCCCCCGAGTTAAACATGGCGTTAAATGGGATTTAAGGGTGCCTGCAATAGGTTCAGGTGCTAATTTGATCACCGACGCCGGACAATGATCACAGGGAGAACCTGATCTTATGGAAGAAAGTAGAACCACTGTAAGTTTGTTGGAGAGCTGAGCAAAGGATGTCATAACAGCTGGTGGGTCCATATTTCAGTTACCCCCAATAGATAGAATATCCATATCGCCGGCAGAGGCAAGGCTAAAAGATGAAAAGATTTGCTCTACCTTCTGTAAAAAGAACGCTGCAATGTCCTCACATAGCGCTTGGCTGCTAGACCCTTGACCAGTTACATGCGACCCGACCACCAATAAAGTAAAGACCGAAATTCTGCCTTACTGCCATTGTACTCCCTGTGAGTATTATACCAGGCACTACTCCCAAGAGGGCCTGGGTAGAGTAATACTTCAAACAGTGAGGCCATCACCTGAAATCACCCAATGCTCAATTTAGTAACTGCAGCCTTGGAGCTAAAGAACTCATTGCTCACTTGGATCACTGCCAACATGCCTCAGCATAGTGCTTAGTATTGTGCTATCGCTGCTATCGCTGCAAGAGCCCTGCACCTGAAGCTAAAGAATGCCAACCATCTCCACCTGAAAAGGCCCCAGAACGTCTGACAAAGACTCACCGGAGTGATAGAACTGGGAACCTGGGAGGAGCGCACGGCTGCCGACAAGATGCCCGCCTGACTCGGGAGTTCCTCTCATCGATGGACGAACGGAGCAATTTGGAGCTGTTTCTCTTCCCCGGTCTGCATCAGAAACGGATGTCCTGAGCGTCAGAAGGCAGGATGAACCTGCATGCCTGCTGACATGGCATTTTGGTGATTTTTTAAGACCTTTTTACAGGTCCTCTTTGTTTTCTTCAGCGCGGCAGCCATTTTGGTTGCATTGGAACCTCTGACGTAATCTTTTTAATCTTCCTGCCTTCATACTTATTGACAGTGGAGATATATTATCTCTTTTTCACTGTCCTTATGAATCTCCTAGGATGTTGTGCAAACCTGTGACTTTCCTACTACGTTATACTTAACCTGTGTGAGGCGTATTATTTGAGATTGGAAGCTGTAATCTGTTCGCATCCAACCAGTTTTTACTTGCTATCTCTGGAACGCACCTCCTCCTATGCTTTATGGGCAGATTGCAGAAATTTAAGCCGTCCTCTTTACATGCTTCCTCCTCCTCACAGAAATTACCCTCATTTTTAAAATCCGCCAGCTGTGCTTTGAGGGGTACTCTACCTACAATCAGCATGTCATCCTTCTCCTCTTCATAAACAAAAAGTGCTTCGATAGTGCCTTCATCTGCCCACAAGAGAGTTAAGCAGGACCCCCCATCTCCTGAGAAGCCCTCTTCTCCTATTTCTCTTGACAAGGTTCTTGAAGAAATTCAAGCACTTCGTCCCTTTGTGGAGGAACCCAATAGACGCATCCAAAGTCTAGACGGCAACTGGTCTCAAATGGAATCCAGAGTAATGGTTTTAGAACAACGTGTCAGTGATGTGCAGGGTGAAACTTTGAAAATTGCAATACTAGAGAAGGAGGTGGCGGTATTAAAGGCTCACTCTGAAGACTTGGAAAACAGGAATAGAAGGAATAACCTCTGCCTTTATGGTCTTCAAGAGGGTTTGGAGGGAGCTGACCCTGTATCCTTTTTCACTTGTTTTTTGCCTCAGCTAGTGAACCTGCCTCCCTCAACACACTTGAATATTCAGCGAGCTCATAGTCTAGGTCCTCGCCCTATCTCATCCTCCCCGTCTTCTAAACCTAGAGGTGTCATTATTTTTTTTCTGGAGTTTACTGATCTACTGGAAGTTCTCAACGCTGCAAAGGCTAAGAAACAACTTCTTTGGCAAGGTTGTAAAATCTTTATCTCACAGGATGTTTCAAGAGCCACAGCTGCCAGGCGAAAGGAGTTCCTAGATCTTCGTCCACAACTATGTTCTTTGGGAGCTCACTTTGGTTTGTTTCCTCCTTGCCTCTTTAAAGTAACTTTTCAAAATAAAACTTCCTCCTTCACTGCTCCTGCAGAACTACGACAATTCCTTCATTTACATTCGCCTAGCTCTATGGAGACTTCAGCTTCTTCATGACTGATTTGTTGTGTTGAAGAATTCTGTTCCTGCATAGTTTCCTAGTTTTTGGTTGCAGTTTCTCTTATGTATTAATAGGTTCACTCTTTATGTTTCTTTATGAACTTAATGTTCTTTACAATGATTGACTAACCCTCATCTTCTTTTCAAGTTCCTCGTTGTTCATTACCCTAGTCATTTACCTTGTTAGGCTTCATTTGTCTGTCGACTCGTCTCCCTTGCTATGCCGTCTTGCCCGGTGCTGTCGTTGACTCTTCCCCAATTGTTCATCTTCATCAGGTATGTGTTCGCAGTCATGATTGTTGACATGTACTGTCTCTATTTCTCTGATTTTCTACCTCATTTTTCTCTCCTATACACTTGTTTTTCTCCCTTTTCTTCCTTATACCTCCTCTGATATGATGTTTATTGTACTTTTTTGTCCTACAAGGCGGTTACTGTTTATATATATTTGTATTTGTTGCTTTATTCAGAGTTGTTTCTTGGAACGTTAAAGGAGTAATTAACCCTATAAAGCGGCAGATAATTTTATCTCATTTAGCTAAATATTCCCCTGACCTCGTTCTTCTTCAAGAAACTCACCTTTCTGAACCAGAGGCCTTGAAGGGTAAACGAGGTTGGGTGGGTTCTGTTTTTGTTTCTCCCTCTTCAAATAAGAAAAATGGTGTTATTCTTCTTTTCACAAGAAATTTAATTTGGTAATTGTTTCTCAAGACGTCGATCCTGAAGGCAGATTGCTTTTTGTAAAATAAATCATTAATGATGTTCCGTTCTCTATTTGTAATATCTTTGGCCCAATATTTCCAAAAGATATACTCAATATGCTGATTATTTTTTTATCTTAGGTGGTGATTGTAATCAAATAATGGACCCCTTCATTGATCGCCAATCTCCAGTTAAATTTATTCCCCACAAAATGCATAAACAATTCCTTTCCTTCATTCCTAACACCTTCTGGTGGACTCCTGGAGGATCTGCAATCCCTCTAATAGAGAATTTTTTTCTTTTCCCCTCCACATGGCTCTCTCTCTAGACTCAATCATATCTTTGTTTCTAAATCACTTTCCCAAAATCATATTGCCTCTTCTATCAAATCAATTGTAATCTCTGACCATGTCCACGTCATAACTGACGTCGATCTTCTCCCGGTGCACTCCAAATTCAATAGATGGAGATTTAATAATTCTCTCTTGCTCAATCCTGACTTTACCTTTTCCTTTTTGACTGTCTCTGAGGAATTCTTTGACATTCACGCAGACCCTTCTATTTCTCCACAATTACTTTGGGACACTTTCAAAGCCTCTGCTTGAGGTCATATCATTGACTTCGTTTCTCGGAGAAAGAGATCTCTTCTCAAACATCATCAATCCCTCTTACTTGATATCAAACGATTCGAACATCAATATTATTCTTCTTCTTCTCCCACTATTAAAAGAACTTGTTCATGCAAAAAAAAAGTTGAACGAAATTTCCACAGACACTGCTTCTACAATTTTACTTTGAAGTAGCGCCCGCTATTAAGGTGGCCGTAATAAAATGGGTAAGCTCCTAGCTAATTATTTGAAAATCCGTAAACAGTCTCATAATTTAGATTCTGTAAAAAACAATAAAGGTCTTCCTGTTTTTCAGGACTCTGAAATTCTGGCAGAATTTGTTAAGTATTATCAATCTCTCTACACCCCTGTATCTCCTCCCCCACCCTCTTTGATAGAGAATTATTTACAACATTCTAAGACTTCCCCTGATACTCATAGTGATATTTCATCCTTGGAGGCTGATATTTCTATTTCTGAGATTCTTCAGGCTCTTCAATCTCTTAAGAAAAATAAATCCCTTGGCCCAGACGGTTTCACGGTTGAATTCTTTCTCCATTTTTCTAATCTTCTTCTCCCCAAGCTGTTACATCTTTATCGATTTTTCTCAGCTTCTGGTTCTACTGGGGGCTCCTTCCAAGAAGCTACTATTTGTCTCATTCATAAAGATGGGAAGGACCCAACTCTCAGCAAAAACTTTAGGCCTTTCTCTTTAATCAATGTCGATTATAAAATGTTTGCCAAATTGCTTGCTTTGCATCTTGATTCCTTCCTCCCTCTAATGATTGGGAAGGAGCAGTCAGGATTCATTAAGGGAAGAATCACCTCGGATAATTCTAGATTATTCTTTAATGTTTTAAATAAGGCCTCTTCCCTTCCATACCCCTTAGCAGCCATCTCCATTTATGCTGAGAAAGCATTTGATAGATTGGATTGGAACTTCATGCTGAAATCCCTAGCTTGGCATGGGTTAGGTCCTCACTTCATTTCGTATGTTTCCTTACTCTATCAATCTCCCATGGCTTCTGTCTTAGTTAATGGGAACATTTCTAACTATTTTTCGATGGGTCGTGGGGTCGGTCAGGTATGCCCATTGTCCCCTTTATTACTTATATTGGCCTTGGAACCTTTCCTATCACGTATCAGAAATAATACTGACATTTGTGGATTTCAGTATGGAACTGATCATCTAAAATTTTCTGCTTATGCTGACGATATTCTTCTTTTCATTTCCTCACCTGAGTAATCCGTTCCTGCTCTTCTTCAGGAAATTGCTACTTTTTCCTCGGTCTCGGGATACAGGATTAATTCTGACAAAACCGAAATTATGCCACTTAATAAGTTTACTTTTAGTCATTCTTTCAGTGCCACAGGGTTTCATTGGAATACTTCCAAAATTAAATATTTGGGCATCTGGTTTACTTCTTCCATTAATGGTTCAGTATCAGCTAATGTTAATGTTTGTCTAGATAAAGTTGACAAATTTTCCTCTTCCTGGAATCCCCTATTCCTCTCCCGATGGGGTCGTTTGGATTCTACAAAAATGATGGTATCACCCATAATTTTATTCACACTTCAGTGATCCCAGTTAATATGCCTGCTTCGTTCTTCAAAAAATTGGATTCTAAACTTTCTAGTTTCCTTTGGAATAACAAAAAAGCCAGGATTTCCCTAGCCTCTCTTAAGAGGGCTAAACAAGTAGGTGGAGTTAATTTTCCCGACTTCCGGTTATACCATAGAGCTTTCTGTCTCCGCCAAGAGTCTAGATGGATTTCTTTGACGCAATCCCAGTTTACCCCTTATGGTTCAACATTGAATGCTCTCTTCTTTCTCCTTTTCTGCCTCGTGAAGTTATAGCCTTCTCAGCTAAGACCTTCATAACCTCCTCTTCCCTTTTCAAACATACTTGCAATATTCTAAAACCAATTTACCAGTCACATCCTACAACTCGCGATTCATTTCGTCATTCCCCTCTCTGGTACAACAATCTTATCCTTGTTAACAACAAACTGATCTTTTGGAAATCTTGGAGACAAAGAGGTATTAATTGGGTCAAATATCTATTCGCTAATAACAATTCCCTATCCTTTTCACAATTTCAACTCTTTTTCAAATGTCCCTACTCCTTTTTACCTAAATTTCTTCTTCTTATAAATACACTTCTCAATGTCCTTTATTCTTTACCTGACACTCTCCCTTCCTCCTTTTCTCAATCATCTCTTGGTTCAGTTCTCACCTCTGTTCCTAATGCTTCTTCTGTTTATAAACTTCTCCGCTTTCTATCATATGCCAGATCCAAATCAAAGCTAGAATTGCAATGGGAATGGATTTGGGATGTACCTGGTCCCTCCTGTTCTGGAATAAACTTTGGGACAAACTTTTTAAAACTTCAAGAACTGCCTCAACTTCCCAATCTTTGTTTTTCCTCTATCATTGACTATACTTCACTCCGTCTATGCTAGCAAGATTCTCCATGGGTTGCGCTCCCAAATGTTGGTCCTGTGATCACCAATTTATCGACCTTATGCATATGTTGTTCCATTGTCCTCCTATAGCTTCATTCTGGGAAAAGTTTGGTCTCAATTATCTCTATTATTTCATTTAAATTGTCCACTTTCCCCCTTGACTCTCTTTTTGGGTAGTCTTTCTGATGATATCCACTCACCACGCAGTAATTTATGCTTGTTAGACCTTATGCTAGCTCTTGCCTTTCAACAGATTGCTACTAATTGGAAATGTGCTTCAAATATTTCTTATGCAGCCTGGTGGAATAATGTTTGTCATTATCACAGATTCGATACTGCCTTCTCCTCTATGTATTTTCCTACTGCTAATAGAGTTTTATATTGGTTACCTTTGACATCTTATCTAGATGAGGTTACCTATCAATCCCCCAGCTGTACTTTATCTGAAAACTATATACCACCTTGATTTTCTTTTTCTCTGCCATGATCTCTAAATTTTGTAACTCCTTGTTCCGATTACATTACATAATAGTATTATCTCCCTTTTTCTGATAATTTTTTAACTGCTGTTAACTTGGTCTTTTTGTTATATATTTCCCTTTTTCCCCTTCCTCCCTGTCCTCAGTATAGCGCCAAAATTGTTAAACAGCTTCAATTCTTAATGCTTTTATGATTCTTAGTATACTGTTTACCTACATTTTGTAATTGTTTTTGGTCATGTCATAATTCTGCCTAATAAAGCTGCTTTAACTTAAAGAACTGGGAACCTGCGAAGCCCACCAGTGACAACCAAATGCCAGACCCCAAAAGAGGGCCAATGCCAACCACACATCTACAGAGGGACTGCTGTGTGCCATGCACACTAGTTACACCCACCACAAGTGAACCTACACCATATGTGTAGGCCCAAAGTGACGACATCAAAAGAAATGTGTGAGAGACTCTCTGGGCCCATAGACCAACAGAGATACTTTGTGTTATATGAAGTGGGGGGAGCGCCACACCTAAGTCTAGAGACTAAACCTCAAGAACCCTAAAATCCTAGGGACAGAAGGAACAGGTGATAGAATGCTAAATTCAGACCCTACTTGAACCACATGGTATTCGCACCCGCAGATCAGGTATCTAACGTAACTGTAGTGTGTAGTATTGTTCTCTTGGAATAATAAAAAGAAACACTGGGCTGGACAATCATCTTACTGAGTTGCTGGATGTACTGTTAGCCTGAGTATTCCCGCACTAACTTTTCTGAGAAGCCTGTGACTGCTCACTTCTTGAGAATAAAGTGCTGAAAGGGTTGTACTTGGCCCAATTACCAAGGCGTAGTAGGACGGATGCCGGGAGAGTAGGGGCAAATAACCTCAGCCCCACAGCAGTGGTCCTGTAGACTCTACCTCTCCTTTGGCCTCTTGAACAGGGCCTGGCAAGAATACATTTATTTGGACTTTTGTACTGTCTGTGTACATTTCTGCAAAATTAAGTGCTCATTGTATATTTTGTGTCTGGATTCCGAATGAGGGTAACTGTTTTTAATGCACCCCTGTAATACACATATGACAGAGACAATTTACATTTTCTATCATGTGAATTCAAAGTGTAACTGCATAAACAATATTCTGGGTTACAGCAAAGTATGTGATTAAAAGTAATTTTTTGCATCATCTATATTTTGAATCAGATTTCGTAAACAGCAAATTTATGGAAATTGCAATAATTGCACATAAAACTGTTGGGAAATGCTGCAAGCCACATTTACAAATTATTTGATTTTTGGTCTGGCACAACTATAGGGCTGAATACACCGCTGTGAGGAAGTGACTTATTAGTAGAGTCAGTTGGTAGTCCACCACAAATAATAAGGTCACTATATTGTCAAGTTCATAGAAAGTTTCAGTAATTTAAGTCTGAGCTCAATCCCTCGTAACTATGGCATTGAGCAGGCAGGCTTAAATTAAATAAATTGTGTAAAGCATTTAGAAATACAAAAAAACTGTCAAAGAGTTAAAACACAACACACTAAATAAATATCTCACTCCAATTTATAAAAATAGAGAATACTTTAATGAGCAAAATGACACCAAAGCAACAAAAATGCAATAAGGGGAACAGCAGAATTGAATATTAGAAGATTTAAGTAAAAATAGCAGCAAAAGGCACAAAACTCCAATGCAGGTCAACTAGTTGTAGTAGACATGGATCTAGACATGATTTCAGTCTGACCACAATGACATGAGGATCATAGACATCAACACGGTTCAACCACAGTCAGAGAGTTTACTTTGGGATTTAGTCTCAAAAATGGAAGTTAAAATCCTTTAGTGGGGCAAGGCAGCAGTCTGTATTGGAGGAGGGATCAATGACACCACGGGACGTTTTACACTAAGTGCCCCGGGGGTGCAACGGTCGTTTGTGCCCGCTTTGTGCGCCCCCTTGGCACTATGGTATTACAGAAGGGGCAGCAGATGATTGTGGAGCCCCTTCTGTAATACTGAAAGCTCTGGCGCACATACAGCGCCACCGCTTTCTCAAGAGGGCAATCCCTCATTTGCCTGGGGATGTGCCCCATGCAAATAAGGGAATCCCTTTGCCAATGCACCCACGCCGTATTATAGACACGGGTGCCGAGGCAAAGAAGCTCTCAGGAGGTGCACTGACAGTGCGCTACCTAAAAGGTGGCACACTGTTAGTGCGCCCTCTTATAGCAGCCTTCTGGAGGGGGAAAGGGGGTCCTATGGACCCCCAGCTATCCCCTTGTAGGTGGGTGCAGTCACTCACTGCACCCGCCTGCAAGGGGATCTCTAATCCCCTTTAAAAGTGCTGGCGGGTTGTAGCCTGCACAGTGAAACATGGAGCAGCTACTTCAAAACAGCTCCCTATTTCACTTGAGTTTGTCGCTGCCCTAGGGGCAGCGCATTCTATGTAATAGTGCGCACTTTTTCTGTTTGCAGCCAGCGTACCTCTTTTAAGGTGCGCCATGGCTCAAACAGGGAAAGTGCCCCTTATAGATAATCGAGCCCCAGATAGGCATAAGACCAGGTCCTGATGAAACCGTTGGATTTAGCAGGAAAAGCTCCAAGTTTGAAAATTCAAATTTTTCACCCAGGGAAGTTCTCCTGCCTGGTGTTCCTGATATATTCACAAAATAATTTTCATATAGGAAGAACAAACAATCTCCTAACTCAATGACAATATCTTGAATGAGAAATTGTCCGAAAATGTTAGGAGGGCATGTACTTAATTTTCTACCTTTAAATATTTGTGGCGTTTAACAATTTTCACAGAAAAAAATACATAGGGATTTGATGAAGAATAATACCACAAATCATGACAATTCATGGCAAACTTATAACCTGAAAGAGAGTATGCCATGGGGGGAAGATACTTTGCATTAAACATAACTGCATCTTTGAGGTGGATTCAAGTTGTATAACAGAGGAACTGAGGTGTCAGTGTTAACATTGTCCTTTAGATCCAAGGGGAGCGATGTATTCTTCCATTCTTTACCACAAACAGTATTGGCCACACAATATGATATGTGGGAAATAATCAATCAATCAGCATTTGTAGAGTGCAGCAATGTCAGACTTGGGGGTATCTGGGGCTGGGGTGTGAGGTCTCCGTTGAAAAGCAAGGTCTTGAGGAAACGGCAGGAAGAGGGAGGAAATGAGCAGAAAAAGGCAAAATAAAGGGCAGAAAAGCAAGCGAGCAGGAAATGCAAAACAGAGGGCAGAAAATGAGCAGAAAAGGCAAAACAGAGCAGAAGAGGGCAAAACAGAGGGCAGAAAAACGAGCAGAAAGGCCAAACAGAGGACAGAAAAATGAACAGAGGGCAAAACAGAAGACAGATAAACTAGCAGAAAAGACAAAACAGAGGGAAGAAAAAATGAGCAGAAAAAGCAAAACAGAGGGCAGAAAAATGAGCCGAAAAGGCAAAACAGAGAGCAGAAAATTGAGCAGAAACAGGCAAAACAAAGGGCAGAAAAACAAGCAGAAAATGTAAAACAGAGGGCAGGAAAACAAGCAGAAAAATCAAAATAGAGCAAGAAATGAGTAGAGGAGGCACAAACAAAGGACAGCAGGTAGACAGGCAGCAGAGGGTAGCGGGCTGTGGGCAAGCTGGACAGGAGGACTGTCACAGGAGGAGCTGGCACAAGGACCTTCTCAATGAGGTTGCACTGCGGCCTCCATTAAGTAGGTCCTGGGGGCAGGGCGGGGTGCTGGGTGGTGGGAGGAGGGAAAGGACGGAAGAGGGAAACAGCGGGAAGAAGCAAGGAGAAAAAGGCAAAACCGAGGACAGAAAAATTAACAGAACAGGCAAAAACAGAGGGCAGAAAAGGAGCAGAAAAGGCAAAAACAGAAGGCAGAAAAAGGAACAGAAAAGGCAAAACAGAGAAGGAGACGTCAAAACAGAGGGCAGATAAACAAGCAGAAAAGGCAAAGCAGAGAGCAGAAAAAGAGCAGAAAGGCTAAACAGAGGGCAGAAAAATGAGCAGGAAAGGTAAAACAGAGGGCAGAAAACCGTGCAGAAAATGCAACACTGAGGGAAGAAAAACGTGCAAGAAAGGCAAAACAGAGGGCAGAAAAACGAGCTGAAAAAAGCAAAACAGTAGAAGGTGTATAAGAGGAATTGGATGTTCAATATATAAAGCAGACGTTCCTCTGAAACTGAAATAAAAATACAACAAGATACAAGTGACCAATGTTATGCTGACTCACCGCTCTCCCTTTCCGAAGTATCACCCTCTCTGACTTCATACATATACATCTTTGGAATAACCTCAATACAACTGAAAAGTAATTAAGCATTTGTTATGTATGGCTCTCACTGAGAGCCGCAAGCATGACTTTATGAAGTACTTTCAGTGGCCAAGGTTTGACAGAGTTGATCCAGCCATTTTCCTGTTTCTAGCAACATGTGAGTAGAGTAGCAAAGTATGCAATCTGCCTCCATGATTGTGCCATGAATTTGTACATGAAGCTCATTTGCAAATATGAATGTATTTCAGAATCTAGAAAAGCAAAAATATTCTAGTGTGGGTCCAGATACCCCAGCCTGGGATAAAGTTGTAATGCTAGGAGGTAGGATCCTGATTTATTTATTACTCCTATTTTGAAACAGATCAGTCTGTTATTGATTGTAAATTGGCCTCTCTTCATACTATTGCCCCAATAGGTGGAGTGCCAGACAGCAATTCTTATCCTGAGGAGACCCTTGCACATTGGCTACAGGGTCGAAATGTCTACAGTTTTATATGGGATTGTCTATTAGACAATTATATTGCAAACAAGAATCTTTGATTTGAAACTATAAACTCAAATAGACATCCCGCTTGTGTATATGCATCATTGTAAAGATTGCACAGTATCACACTCTTGAGCACAGCGCAAATCGGCATTTCTTTGATTTATTGTATGTGTTGAACTACACCTGTTGTTGGAGAATAAATGTTGATTGGAGATAAGTATAAAGAGTTAGAGTGATATTGATCATGAACTAAAGAGTCCCATGGAACCATTTTTGTTTTTTCTACATTGGATACCCTGGTTCCGGGTATGAGTAGAAGGGTTTGGTCCTGTGTTTTCAATATACATATATTTCAAAATCTGTCATTTGATGATAATCCACTGTTGTGTATGTAACTGGCTGGTTTAGGATGCACAAACAAGGTCATTGTCTTCAGACATAATTCATGTTCAGGGAATTTCATTAAGTCTTGTGGCAAGATGATTCATATGTATGAGAGAATGTTGGTGACCAAAAATGCTAGATTCTTTGTGTGTAGTAAGATATCTTAAGTGCACCATAACAAAAAAGAAATGGTATATATGACGGCTTCTTCCCTCATGCCGTTAGATGGCAAATAATGGACAGAATGTGTGGGTGTGTGTGTGTGTGTCTGGATATATTCAATTTCAAAGATTTAAGGTAAATATATCCCCTAAAAGCTCAAAGTGCCGCTCACGGTTATCTGGTTGTGTCAGAGCAGGTGAAAGTCAGAAGTTCAGGCCGACTGTGATGAATTGCCAGCTGGATACAGGGACCAGGTTAGTCCTACTGAAAAAGTTACCTTCTCAAAGTCCACTGTGAAGAGTACAGTTAGTGGTGGAGGAGACTGTGAGAAGCAGGGAGAGGGTCACAGATGGTCGTCTCTGCAGCTTGAAGAGCAGGCTTGGCATCATGGATGGTCATCGTTGTAGCGCAAAGATCCTGTCGTGTTTGGCCGACAGTATTTGCTGGAGCTTTGGGTTAGCAGTCACCACTGGCTGCTGATGCTGTTGTGCGAAGTGCAGATCACGCGTTGCCGGTCGTTGCTGTACCACGAAGTTCATCAAAGCTTTGTGTTGGCAATCAATGCAGGCAGCAAGATCTTGGTGCAAAGTAAGCCTGGGCGTAAAACACTGCTCCATTCGCGGAGTTTGCAGAATTCGTCAACTCCGCGTTCTGTGGAGAACGCGGAGGTACCGTTACACTCCACATTCGGCAACGGAGCAGAGTTTGTTTTTGGTCCGCGGGCTCGAAATGCAATTTTGCAGGCATAGGAGCGACTTGCTGGGCCCTCTGGATCGCCTACGAGATTTTCAGGGCCGTTCGCGGGTGCCACGAGATGTGCTAGCCGGACGCATGCTCCCGCGAGATTTTGAGTTTGCCAACACATCATTCGGGCGCCCCATTGACTTCCAGTGAAACGTTTCTGCTGTACGCAATCCCTAACGTGCAGGATCTACCGCGGCTGCAATCTGGGGAAAATTCTCTCCTTGAGCAGCATCAAAATCTTCCTCGAATTGACATTTGGTGGTGTTTTTTTGTGCTAGGAGTCTTTTTACTTTTTTTTCAACTGTAAGGAAGTGCCCCAGAGTCTCCAACTTCCTGTTCCTGTCCAGCAGGCTTCTCCCAGTGCTTTATCCATCTCTGGTCACTTTTCATTTGGAATTGGAGGTGGAAGGATCACTCTTTGTGTCTGCTGCATATCCCATTGGATTTAAGGACTTTGAATTTGAGATTTCACAAGTTGAAAAACTGGTGTTATTTGTTTGATTGTGGCCATGCACCTGGATTTTTTTGTACTTTTAATCAATTTTTAAAATGTATTGTGGTGGGTGGCCTTTTGTTTCAGTAGGGGCCTGGTGATTGCTTTGCATTTCATTTTTCTTCTTTTGTAAAAGAAAAATGTTTCACAGTTAACTACATTTTCTACAAGTTTTTAAATACATTTGAAATTTTGATGGAATATGTGGCCTAGTAGTCTGCCAATTGGCCATCCAGTCAGCAGGCCCAGTGCTAGTCATGGGTGTATGAAACAACAGTTTCTGTGGTGTTTACAGCATTTAGGCCATGGATGGATTTGGATTGAAATACAAAATGTGTTTTTTCGTGGTATTTCATGTTTTATTTCATGTAAACAGTGTATAGGAGTCAGGACTGGGTGGGGTAATGCCTTTGACGCATGTATCTTGTTGTAAAAAAAATTTTTAGCCCAATAATTTTAGTTTTTGGCATTGCTGAATTAATGATGTTTTCTCTGTTTTACCATGCCTCCTTTGTCTGGCCAGTGTGTGTGTTTGTTTGTTTGTTTACCTTAGGCCAACATTTGCCTTTGTTCCAGATGCCATGTGGCCACTGGCCAGGGGCCATTTTGTATAGTCAGTGCACTGTCCGGGCCTAGGCCTGCATGTGCTGTTTGATTGTTTTACAAGCCTCCTGCCTCTTGTTGTGAGCATGTGGCCGGCGGCCATTTTGCGTAGGCAGCCAGTATGCTTTTGCCATAGGCCTGCATGCTTTCATTGTTCTAGGCCTCCAGCTTCTTGTTGTGACCATGTGGCTGGTGGCCATTTTGTGTAGGCAGACAGTGTGCCTTTGCCATAGGCCTGAATGAGTCCTTTGTTCTAGGCCTCCAGCTTCTTGTTGAGAGTGACCATGTGGTTGGCGGCCATTTTGTGTAGGCAGCTAGTGTGCTTTTGCCATAGGCCTGCATGAGTTCTTTGTTCTAGGCCTCTAGCTTCTTGTTGTGACCATGTGGCTGGAGGCCATTTTGTGGATCCAGCCAGTGTGCTTTCCCTATAGGCCTGCATGTCATCTCCCTGTTCCCAACGAATGCCTTCCAGTGTGACACTGGTTGGCAGCCTTTTTGTGCATTCAAACAAATTCATCCATTTTTGGCATAGGCTGCATCGATGGTGAGCAATGAGATAGCAGTTTAATAATAACTTATTATTATATATTTGAGGATACCTTCACTTATGTTTAATTATTGACATTTTTCCATTTTTTTAAAGTAATTGGTAAATTATTTCTTCAATTTACATTTTTTTTGTATAATTTAAAAACAAATGTCTTTGTTTATACCATTTCCCGCTACATCTTGCTTCAATAAAATCAACCCCATTTCTGCTGTAGATGCACAACAACATTCATTGTCTAGAGATTATTCCTTCCATTGTCATTTGTCAGGTGCACTTCCCTCAGAGTCAGTGCCACATCACATGTCGTGAGTGATGTGACGTCACATGCCACACATAAAGCAAACAGTTTCATCTGTATGTTGTTGTTGTTGTTTTTGCTCTCTCATTCTTTCTAAGTGGTCAATCACCATGAAAGTAATTATATTTTGGTGTGGTTTTCCGTTTTACGAATGAGTAGATATATTTACACTGTATTGTTAATTAAGAGAGTAACATCAGTGACCACACACTAAATGATATTTTTTTGTTTGTGCTATTAATTGAACAGCAACAATGACACGTTTCACTTATGCCCTTCTTGCTTCTTTTCTTTTAGGTACATTACAAGAAGACAACAACAAGAGACAACAACACATGGGGGTGTGGCCTGGAGGCCAAAGATGGCGGACGCGCGAGCCCGCATCTCCGCGCCAGCCAAACAATTATCCTGACTACCGGAGCCGGCCCCAGGCCCAGAGGACCTGGTGGTGGGGGTCCTGTGTGCCTGGGGGGGCCCTGGGGGAGTTTGTGGAGCGCTCCGCGACATAGTGGAGGCCCCCGGCGAGGTGTCAGCAAAAGTGAATCCGCGAGCTGTGCACTTGTGGAGCGAAGGCCTGGCTGGGGAGACCCGAGAACGGGAAGCCTCATGTGAAAACGGGGCCAGAGGGAGCGATGAGAGAAGCCTGGGGGCGCCCTCCCTCACATGATGCAAGAAACGGGCTGTTGGAGGCCCGATCGGAGCACCGGAGGGCTGGGCCGCTGCCTTGAAGACATCGGGGTGTGGCCATGGCCTGACCGGTGCTGTGAACCCCTGGTGGAAGACGGGGAACAAAGACACCAACGCGGGAGAGACCCGAGGGTGCGGAAGCCTCGAGGAGACCAAGATTATTGATGTGAGGAATTGTCCCACTGCAGGGCCGGCGCTGCCCTGTGAATCGACTTGGTGGTTGTTTCGGGGCCTATCTCAGGGTCCGGTGGAAGAGAAAGAAGGGCGGAGCAGGCCCCAAAGTGAGCAGAAGCCCATACCGGGCGAAGCTGGCTGTGAGACGGTGGGCATTTAGGGATATCTGGCTATGGTGGCAGCAAATCTGGAACTTGGTTGAAGATAGTGAAAAACGGCTGCAGATTAGAGTACACTGCCCGGTAGCCTGAACCTGGCGCTAGCAGAGGGCAATGGACCCGGGGATTGTGAACTATAGGCACTGAGAGGCAGCATTGACATTAAGCATAAGGCAAGCCCCCTTTTGCAGCCCGGTTGAGTCGTGGTGATCGGATTGACCCCATCTTTTGCAGTATATCTCCTGTATAGGCTGTTTAGCCCAGACCAAAGGCCTGAGATACTGACATGACAATAGACCACAAAGCTAGGAGATATCTGGTGAACTACTAAGGGCGAGTTGAGGCTGGATAAATCGCTGATTACACTGGTGTTCTAGTGTCACACAGTGGGTGGATTACTGCGCAGAAGTAATATAGTGCCACGATAGACGCAGTAACACATCTACTGCATGCAAGATGGGTAAACCCAGGGCGAGGCAGACGGGGACTGCATCGGAGCAGGAAGAGCAGACCCAGGACCATACGGTGAAGGACACGGGTAATACCCTCCCAGAAGATCCAGTCCAACAACAGCTAACCAAGATTCTAGGCGCAATAGCGGACACCAAAGCCACGCTGCATCAAGATATCAGCACGGTGTCAGTGGGTGTAGGCCTTCTCAGAGCAGAACATGCGAAGCTAACAGAAAGAGTGAAGCAGAATGAATCCTATATGGCTGAACTGGGGGCGCAACAACAGGCAATGTCGGTACAGAGGGGGAATCTAACTAATAGGGTTCGCTTATTGGAGAAGAGAGCAGAAGCAGAGACATGGTCACCTTTCTGGAACACTGACTCCAAACTGTGGTAGTACCGGAGGGTCTGTCAACATTTTACACCTTAGAAAGAGTGCATCGAGTCCCCGCTAGACCGCCAGCACCGGGGCAGCCACTGCACCCAGTAGTGGCTCGGCTACTTCATTATGAAGATAGAGACACCCTACTGCAAAAGGCCTGGACTGACGGACCATATATGGTGGACAACAGCAGAGTTTCAATCTTCCCAGATTATACGTTGGAGGTACAAAAACGGCAACGGCACACCTGCTTCTTGGAAGTCAAAAAAGCTCTACGTGAAGATTGCCTCTAATACTCCCTGATATTTCCGGCTAGACTGCGTATACTCCAGATGGGGAGGTTCACTTCAGTGATGATCCTAAAATGGTATGGGATTGGCTTGAAGCCTACAGAACGGAGAGACCGCAGGCAACACGGAGAACTGAGATGCAGCCCCGAGACCGCGAGCCCAGGAAACGACTCCGGAGCCGACTGGGGCGTAGTGCCCCAAAGAAACCGAGCTCCTCACAAACCAAGAGAGAAAGGGCTGAGGCACTACAGGTGGTGGCTGCACTCATGCAAGACAATAAATCCCCATCAGAGGCCGGATCCCGCTCGCTAAGGGGGACAGAGGTTCGGGATCAGACTCCTCTCAAACTGACAGTCTGGTTCTTCCGGTGGTAACCCCGAATACGTCAGATGAGATTGCTTGAATTGGAGGTGTGCCGCTGGACCCTGGGGGCTCCTGTGGGGGGCCGCCTGCTGGGGGGATGGGCTCCGGCTGGGAACGGCCAACCTGGGCTGGTGCTTTATGCACAGGGCTCTTACTCCTGGATAGTCCTTACATTTGCCACTCCCTCCTACGATCCCTCTCTTGGTGGGTTTGGACCTTATCTAACTGACAATGTTTTGTGGATGGTTTGGGCAGCTGGCCATTGCCAGACTGTCCTGGGATCGGGGAGTTGTTCAACATGGGGGTCTTTTGTGTGTTTTTTGTTATTCAATATGCGGCAGTGAGGGGAGTCTGTGATTGGAGGGTCAACAACATGGGAGGGCCACGAGGGTTGGTTTGAAGGATATAGACCGTTAACATGGCACCACCACAAGAGGTTGTAAGGTTTATGACCGGGAATATTAGGGGGATGGGGTCTATGTTAAAAGGCCATAATGTGTATAACCTACTTAAAACGAAGAGGTGTACACATAGCTTTCCTTCAGGAGACCCACCTAATTTGAAATGAAGTTCCTAAACTGCGTAGGAGGTAGAGAGGGAAGCTGTTTGCGACCACCTTCTCGGCATATGCTCGTGGAGTATTGATTTGGATAAGGCCAGGGTTCCCCTTTGATCTTATACATTCACTGATAGACAGCGAAGGTAGATATGTATTTATTGTAGGAAGACTGGCGGGTCGGGAGGTGATGCTGGGCAGCGTATATGCACCTAATTATGATCAAAGTGCTTTCTTTGCTACTCTCTCAGCCTGAATGGCTGAATGTATGGGGGTATGCTGTGATTGGGGGAGATTTTAATTGTGTCGCAGATGTTACAATCGATAGATCCCACCCCCCTCTCCCCGGTGCGCAGACTCACCGGATAGCAGCGGACTTCCGGGGTTGGATAAACCACTGGGGGATGGAGGATTCTGGAGAGTGCAACACATGGCAGACCGAGAATACTCTTATTTCTCTCCTATACACCAGATCCATACCAGACTAGATTCCTTTTTATGCACACCGTCCTTTAGCGGCTCAGTCACACACCGAATACTTAGGATGGACCCTTTCAGATCACAGCCCACTCCTGATGAACCACCAGCCTCTGGGGAAACGTCCACTGATTCCTTTCTGGAGGCTGAATCTCCTGATGCTGGAAGATGCCCCCTTTAGGGAGTCCCTGGGCATACTGGTTGATTCTTTTCCACTAATGCCCACACAGCCTCTTCTGCGCTGCGCATGTGGAATGTGAGGCATTGTGTGTGGCTCAATTCCCCAGTTGTCATGATGAAGCTACAACTTCCAGAATGCACTCTGCCCTGTACAGTCAATGCGCTACAGTGAGCCTTTTGCTTCATGATGACTGCTGCATAGACACAGAATAGGTGAATGGAGGCATGGGACACACAATGGTACAGCTCTGTCTTCACTCACATCATACTTCCAGACACATATTTCATATAATGCACATACCAGGTCTCTGCTGCTCATGCTCCTCCAGCTGAGCATGGAGGGTCAGATGAGCTGCACGCAGGACCCTCCTGTACAGTGGCGAGAGGCGAGGACGATGCACGTGGTGCTGGGAAGACTGGCCCAGTAGCTCCTCAGCCTTGTTCTGGCTAGGCCTGGGCATTGAACTCCGCTCCGTTCGCGGAGTTTGCGGAGTTTTCTGCACTCCGCACTCCGCGGAGCTCGCGGAGTGCAAGAAAACCCAGCTTTGCGTAGTGCAGCAGAGTTCTTTCTGCGCTCGCGAACGGTAAGTTCGTGAGCGCAAGCTGCCGCTCGGGTAGAATTTCTACCCGAGCAGCAGAAAGACTAGCACGACCAGCAGTTCGCACTACACTCTGCCACTTGCGGGACTTCGCTGAGTTTTTTTGTAACTTCGCGAAGTTCCGCGTAGCAAAACTCCGCGAACTACGCCCAGGCTTAGTGCCGGGCCCAGCGTTTTAGGTCCTCCTAGCGCTTGCGGCATGCTCTCGCGTTTCTGGTGTGAACGCCCATTGTACTGCAGCGCTCACCAATGTCGGCCCATAGTCTGGCCCGCGCTACATTACTCAGCTGGTCCTCTGGCCCCCCAAATAGCTGAGGATATTTTAGTATCACCCCCTCAGCTAAGATGTCTAATTCCCTTTCACTGAAAGGGGGTGCTTTCTCTTCATAACCCTCAGCCATTTTGGGGGAAATAAGGTCGAAAAGAGCAGCAGGATGGCAGAGGATCTGATCTGTGAGAGAGGATGACTCAGAATGAACACAAAATCGCTGCCAACAACTTTCTGTGATGTATTTCCTGTCTCCCACTTCCTGTATGTCATTTCCTGTATGAAATAATGGGTTCCGGTTCAATTTCCGAGATTCCGGCCCGGAGGTGGAGATTCCGGCCCGGAGGTGAAGATTCCGGCCCGGAGGTGGAGATTCCGGCCCCAAGGTGGAGATTCCGGACCGGTGGTGGAGATTCCGCTCCGGGTGCGGAAACTCCCCTCCGAGTGCGGAAATTCCGGCCCGAGTGCGGACGTAAAGTTAGTAGTCGTAAATCCATTCTGTGAATACCAAAAGTAGTAAGTGCATTCTGTGAATACCAAAAGTAGTAAGTTTAGGATTTTGTCTCAGATTAGTTCTGTGAGTCGGGCCCTAGATGACTAGCTACAGGACAAGTTTAGATGACCGATGACTCTGCAGGAGGTCTGTGCGGCCATTGCAGATATGGCAACTGGCAAAACACCGGGACCGGATGGTCTACCTGCAGAGTTTTATACGAGATATGTTGATAAGATTGCACCGCACTTAGTGATCATGTATCAGCGCATTGGTGATCCCCCTCCCTAAGACCACGGGGAAGGGAGCTCGGGTGAAGGAATATAGGCCACTGTCTATGCTTAATTTGGATTTTAAGATCCTCAGCAAAATACTGGCGCTCCGACTGTTACCACATATGCAGGCCCTTATACACCCTGATCAGAATGGTTTTATCTCTTCCTGCTGCACCTCCTACAACCTCCGTAGGCTTTATTTCGTCCTTTACCATGCTGAGGTGAGAACCATGCAGCAATCGGCAGTGTTGTCGGTTGATCTTGAAAAGGCTTTTTATATGGTTAGCTGGAACTACCTGTTTGAAGTGATGTTACACATGGGCCTAGGTGAGGGGTGGGTGAAGTGGGTACAACTTCTTTACGCTTCTCCTATGGCAAGGGTTCAGACTGGCAGAAATGTATCCCCTCAGTACCAAATCACGCGCGTAACACGTCAGGGATGCCCCCTCTCGCCCCTGCTATTTGCTTTGGCAATTGAGCCACTCACAGAATTGATTCGAAAGGGGGGTGAAGGGATGGGACTCCGGTTTGATGGACGGATGCATACCATCTCTCTATATGCCGATGATCTACTGATTTATTTGAATGAGGCTGTGTCGGGTACCGTCTCGGCCCTTAAGCTCCTATAGAGCTTTGAACAAATATCGGGTCTGCGAGTTAACAAGAAAAAGACGTATTTATTCCCAATAATTGGACCACTGCCTAGGCCTGAAACTCTACCCGCGGACATTAACTGGACCCCACACACATTTAAATACCTGGGCATCTAAATATTTCACTCTATGACATGACATGATGACATGAAGGAAGGGAACTTGGACAGAGCGCTTTGGTCCCTACGGGCCTGCGTCCAAATTTGGAGTACATTACAGCTACCTATCATGGCTAGAATTTCCTTAACCAAGATGGTTATGTTGCCTCGCCTCTTATATTTTTTTGTCAATATCCCGATATTGATGCCCTCTGGGTGGTTCAGACCTTTGAATTCCATTCTAAGAGATCTGATTTGGGGTGATGGACAACGAAGGGTCTCACTGAAAACACTGCAGCGCCCTATGACTGAGGGAGGGTTGGGAGTACCGGATTTCAAATTGTATATGCTGGCTGCCCAGCTGCAATGGTTGGCGCAATGGCTGGAGGGGGTGAACTTAGAGGGAAACTACTTGATGGAACCCGGTGCACATATTAATTTATTGGTGGCTAAACTGCTGGAGCCGACAACTCCTGTCCCATACCATTCAGTGCTAAAGAGTACGGCCCTACAAGCATGGAAGCGCTGCCTGGCCAGACTGAATGTAACTCCAAGGTATACTCCCATGTTACCTCTAATAGGCCTCCCTCATGGAGTCTCTGTGACAGCTTTTACGACTGAGCAGTTATCGTCTTGGACAGGGGCGGAATTGGAGACAGCAGGTGACCTGTACCAAGAAAAAACCCTAGTTCCGTTTGCAGAACTGATGGAGAGCTGTGGTCTCCCACCAGGCCAGTTTTTGATATATGAGGCCTTGACCCACGCCTTCGGCCAGCTGTGGGGAAAGGACAGGGAGGAGCCAGGGTCACACCCTGTGTTGCACTCTTTGTTCACCCTGGGGACCACGTCACACCAAGTGAAATGGCACTATGTCTCTCTGCGATCCGTGACCCTCACTCCAATGGGAGAATTACCAGAGGAAATGGGAGAGAGTAGGGGGCAGAGGATTTACAGATGCGGAGTGGGGTAAGAATCTTCGATCCCCTAAGAAGATCTCTCGGAATACTCGCCTCAAATATACACAGTTTAACTTCATACACATGACTTATATGACACCACATTGTCTTAATGTCACGTATGGAGGGGAGCTGCTGAAGTGTCCGAGGTGTGCTCACATTGATGCAGACTTTGTGCACATGACATGGGGCTGTACCCACCTTCGGACATACTGGGGAGAGATACTAGCAAAGATCAAGGATGCACTATGGAGAGAGTTTGCTTCTACAGTTGAAGTTTGCTTGTTGGGGCTCTTTCCGCGACCGCATGCCTGGAAAGTTGGGAATAGACTAATAGACTTAGCCTTGGGCTTAGCCAAGAGGAATATAGCAATAACATGGAATCCACTATCAGACCACAGGTTGCTTGTTGGAATCAAGATGTTATCAGATGGGCTGGCGCAGAAGGCAGAGCGCTAAGTTGGGAAGAGTTGAAGGGAATACGGCAGCGTCCTATAGCAGACCAATGGAAAAAAGCCTTGAGGTCATGGGAAAACCAGACGCAAACAAGCAGTGAGGATGAGGGAAGAGGGAGTACCTTGGAGTGATTAGTACACCTCAGCACACTACACAAGTCATTAGGAAGGCTTACATGGCAAGGTGGTCACTGCTAGATAATAATACATTATAAGGAAAGGGAAGTCCCGAGACTTATATAAGGCCTGGAATTGGTAAGGTGGACCCTCCCTACACACTTGAAGCATCTATTATCAGATACCCCAAGTGGATACCCCTTCTACGGGTGTTCTCACAACCCCCCCACCGCATGTGTTATGTTTCTTTCTTTTTCCTTATTATTCTGTTATTTTTATTGATAATTTGGTTTGTAAAATAGATTCCTCATTCATATAAGACATGAATACACCCTGATATAGAGCAAATGACAGATCCATACAGGAGGATTGGAGAACATAAGATTCATCCCGACATGTGAGAAACCGTGAACTGTTGAACTGTTTATAAGGTGTGTTTATAAAATTGTGGCAGGTTCTGACAAATATAAGTCAATAATAAGATTGAAGAAAAAGGATGAATCCTATATGCTATTGCCCAATGTTACAATGAAGAGATATGTAACTTGCAAAATCTGCTTTATATGTATACAGTAAAGTGTTTAAATGCAAAATGTCAATAAAGATATGTTTAAAAAAAAAAGAGACAACAACACATCACTCACAGTACTGCCAGAAAGAAGGCCTGTGCATGTTGTGACATGTGAGTGACCCACACATTAGATATCTCTTCAATTTGTGAAGATAAGTGCCACTGCTAACTACCAGCTTCAAGATGGCCCCAAAGAAAGGTGCCACTGCTAAGCCTAAAACTGCTACCAAGAAAGCAGCCAGTTAGAAGAAGAAGGAGCTTACCACCACCACCACTGGTATGTCGCCCCAGATGTATTTTTGGAAAACAAAAAACTGAGTCTGCTGCACTGGCCTCTGGGGAGCAAGCTGGAAGCAGCACCCCCAAATCAGTGGACCCACCCCAATCTAGGCCCAAGCCCATGTCTGTCACAGAGACTGACAGTCTAATCACAGCAACGCCGACGAGCAGTGATGTTGACATTGACTTATCTCTATTGCAAAGTAGTACCCAATCATTGCAGGAATCTCAGAGAAGTGGACAACAAGAACAACAGCCACAACTGCCAATAGTAGTTCCTCCCGAGGTTCAAGAGATTGAGCTACATGCTGAGGAAGTAGAGCAATCTGCTCCAGAAGATCCATTGTCTTCCAGATCCACAGCTAGAAAAAGGAGGGCTAGAGGTGCATCATCTTCTTCTTTAAGCCCCACCTTCTGATGATCTAGACACCACTTGGATCCCGCCTCAGTCTAAGAGTGAGACACACCACAAGACAACTCAGATGAGGCTAGGGAAAAGGAAGGTTCCAGAAAGCCTTAGAGTTATGGAGGACGATGTAGAAGAGGAGGATGACATTGAGCCAGTCATCATGGATGTTAGCCCAGCCCCAGTGGAGACCGACATTACCCCATCCCAACTTCCATGGGGGGATGTGGCAGTGGCAGTACAGATCCAGCCACTGCCAGCTGCCATATTTGAAAAGTCCCAGCAGCGACCTACATCCACAACCACCTCAGTAGAAGTAGGTACTGCAGAGCCAGAGAGTCAAATGTCAAAACGCCCAACTAACGCCAGTTCATACGACATTGGCAGTGGCCCCAGTCTCAGAAAGTTGAGCTCCCCAGTTTGGGATTTAGAAGGAGGCAAGCATTGCCAAATGCTCCCTTTGCGGAGCAAGTGTTAGTCAGGGTAAGCTTGATACAAACTTGGGTGCTGGGGGCCAAACAACCCATTTGAGAAAGCACCATACGAAACGTTGGGAGGCACACCTTAGCGTCCAAAAAACTGCAAGTGTTGTTGGAGAAGGGGGTGAAAGCCGGCTGAGCAGGGAATCCAAATCCAATCCGATCACAGTGGAAGGAGAAGAAGAGGAAGACATCTTCACTATCCAAAGCAGCCCTCTCCCCAGCAGTGCAGTAGTATCGCCCACATCAGCAACATCGCAATGGCACAAGACTAAAGTCAAGACACCAAGGCAGCAGAGGACAGTGACTGCCCCGCTGAAAAGCACATTGAGCCTACCACCGCCTGCTCTCAAGAAGTCACCTGCATCAGTGGCATCAGGAAAGAAAAAAATTCAGGCTGCAATTCCTGCCATGTTTAGGTCAGAGGGGCAGTATGAATGCAACCACCCAACGGCAGATTTGTACAACGCCAGCTGGCTTAAAATGTTAGCGCTGGACATCCTTCCTTTCTGCTTTTGTTGAAGGGGTGGGTTTTCTTGAAATTGTGGCAGCCATCTGTCATCCTATTTTGCCAGAGTTGCTGTTCCAGCGCTACATCATGATGTGCTTGAATTGCTTGGACAATCTTTGCAGCAGAATGCTGCCACACTGTCCAGCTGACAACAGACATGTGGACCAGTTGCCAAGCGGCTGATTACATGTGCATCATTGCACACTGGATCTCTATTGTGGGAGCTAGAGAAAAAATATCTGCAGGTGTTGACACTGCTGACATTTTTAATGCTGCTCGGAAGCATGCCACAGTAGCGATGTTCGCAATGGAGAAATCCCATACAGCTGCAAACATTTTGTAAGACTTTAAAAACAAGGTCTTTGAATGGCTGCGACCAAGAGGGCTTAAGGTTGGATTTGTTGCCACGGACAATGGCAGTAAAATAGTTAAGGCACTGACCGATGGTTGTCATTTCAGGGTCCTGTGTTTGGCGCACTGCATTAAGATAATTGTGCAGGACTTTCTAAAAAAAGAAGACCAAGTAAGCAACTTACTGTCCACCTGCAGAAGAATCTGCACTCATTTCAGCCATTCATTTAAAGCCCGGAAACAGCTGAGGGTCATTCAGAGTGATAATAGAATGCCTGTTAAAGCACTCATACAGGAGGTGCCAACATGTTGGAACTCCACTAGTCACATGCTTAAACGCCTGTTTGAGCAGTAAAGACCTATTAATGAATATGTCATGCAAAGAGGAGATGCAACTGTAAAAGGCACGATCATTGAGAAGGACCAATGGGGCCTTGTCAAATGCCTGACAGAGAGGTGTTCACACGGGAAGTCAGCAAAGAGGACAGTACCATGGGCTGAAGCTATCCCATTGTTGCACATGCTACAGGAACAGCTAAAGGAGGTGTCTTCAATGTACAAAGGGGTGGAGGATAAAAAAGATGTGTATGACTTGGTAGAGAGCTTAATCCTTTGCTTGTCTGCTAATTCAAGGGTGCAAAGAGACATTGTGTCCTCCAAACATTGCATCTGTGCCACAATTCTTGATCCACGGTAGAAACCATTACTGTCCATTTTCATTCCTTTTTCAGACGGGGATATTAGAAAATTCAAAACATGGATAGTTGAGCAAGGCAGTGAGCTAGAAAAAGAATGGCAGGGAATTAGAGGCCCACTGGTCCAGAGCACAAGTCCTGTGGAGCAGCCTTCAAGTTCACAGCCTGACGGCACATCAAGAACACCATCAACAACACCAAGACCAGGAGCATCAGTCCCCAAATCTGCAACTGAATGTTTTCTACTGGCAGGGCTTAAGTCCAGTGCAGAAGCGAAGGCAAAAGAGGTTGAGCAAACTGGAGTACCAGCAATGAACATTGAGCGAATGGTCCAGGCCTATCTGGATAACACAACAGAGGTCTACCTAATCAAAACCCATTGGTGTATTGGTATGGGAAGAGGCGCCAATGGCCAGTGCTCAGCAGTCTGGCAATAAAATATCTGGCTTGCCCTGTAACAAATGTGTCTCCACTGAGTGAGTTTTCAGTGCTGCTGGTGCCATTGTCATAGTGAGAAGGACCAGTCTCTCGCCCCAAAACGTGAAGAGATCAACCATGATCAAAATGAATCAGCACTTTATCCCACTGGATTACACCATATGTGAAGTACCACAGGAGGAAGATGACGGAGACTTAAGGTCATGGAAGTAGTGTGTTAGATGACCTACTTCTGTGAGAACCACCAGAGTTTGAAGACAAGTTCTACTTCCCTGACTACTAGGCTTTCTTTCTTTGACACCCCACAAAAAAATATATAACTATGGAACATTATTTACTTTATTATTTGTGTGTATCTGGTTGACCAATTCATCCCCACCGTCTTACTCTTAGACACATTTTATTGTCGGATTGGGTTGAAGAAGTCCCGACTCACCCTCCAAAGCCATTTTCCTCAAGCAAGACATTGGGCAGTGAGTAAACAAATGTGTGCCTGCCTCCAACCCTGGCCCGTGACTATCTATCCATTCCTTTCCTACCCTAGAGGGACCGACCCACATGTGACATTATGAATCGATTTACACTGGCAGTTCTCTGCATCGCAAACAAATGGAAGATCTGCATTCTGAAATGTATCACCAATCAATCATGGTGAGCACACCGGAAGAACGGGTAAATGCTGGCATGCATTGCATGCTGAGTGATTGTGGTTTGTTGTGATATGAACTTGTTGTGATGATATGTCATCATCATGTGTTTTGAGATTGAGAAGACATGATTCATGTGGTGGCAGGCAGTGTGAGTGTGTTTTTTTTTACGCCTAATGTGTTAGTGGTGAGGATTCAGATTTTAGATTCACAATGTTGGTGGCCCAAGTACTGACGGCTGATCAATTATTTGCCCCTGAAGTTATTTTTTTCCTTCCCCTTTGAGAGATAGGATAGCAAGATTCCTTCACCAGGTCCACTCCACACAGTCCACACTGCTTTGTTTTTTATTTTTTATGCTTTATACTCTTCAAAGACTCAGACCCGACCAGTCCCTTAGATAATGCAATGTTTGTAAACACAAAATCTAGTCTACACAGAAATTGGCTCAATCTTTCCCTTCTTGTTGTTCACTAACAAAATTATACTACCACAGGCCATTCTATTGCATTTTTGAGCCGGGATGCGGGACACTGTTGGTATGGAGTTGGACACCACACTTGGACTCAGACTCAGGAGGATCAGTAATGATGGAGTGACTCAGGGCGTTGGCGAGAGCGTGACTACTTCGAGGTCTGCCACCTGAAGAAGATGGACATTTTCAAAATCATTGAAGCCAACCGATTTGATGATTGTTGATGACTTTGAAGTGGCCTAAAGGTAAACAACACACCAGACCTACACAAGTCTGTGTAGTGGTGGTCGTGAGTGGTGTGACTGACAGCGGTGCGTTGATTTTTTACTTGATTGGGACAATGCTATGTTGCTGAGGGTGAGTGTGCTGCTCTGTGCTGTCTGGTTCAAATTTGAAGCAAAGTGGTGGTTGGGTGGGGGCCTGTTGTTGAAGGTAACTGGAGACAGACATTTAGTCATGAATGATAAATAATCACTTTATGCATGCGCTGCAGTTAGGCTACATATTTCGTTATATATTATGTGATGATGAAATGATGATCAAGACAGTTTAACAAGCCCAAAACCGATAGTTACATTACATGCAGCCATTTTTTGTGGGAATTTCGCTGGTTGTTGTAAAATTGGCCTCACCAATTTGTTCACACACCAGGCATAAAATGAATTAATGCAAAAGCTAAAGGACGATTCTTTTCTCCTCTTGCGCTTCCTCTGAGTCTTCACGGTGCACCCCTAGTCCTCCTTAGTTTAACTTCTTTCCATCTCCTAGTCCTTGATTCTTCAATATCATTTTTGTTTTCCAAGCTACAGGCCCTCTTATCCGGCGCCAAACTGGAAAACCAACGCTTATCTTACCGGACCACATCTGCCAGGCACCCAAGATTGACGGGCCGTACAAGAGGAATCGATACAGTCCCAATTTGGCAATACAGTATAATTTTTTCTTTTGGTTATCATTTGAACTGCGTGTGTTTCTGTTGTTTACTTGAATCCTACAGAAAGTTTATTTTCTAATATATTCGATATCTTTCAAAGCTCGGTAAGACAGATCATAAATAGTAATGTAAGTTTAGCTTGGTCTCTCTGTGGGCAGATGGACAATTCGGTTTGTTTAGCTGTACTTATTCGTTCCTTCATTTCCTTTTCCTCCAATAACAGATTTATGATGGTCGGTTGCCATTGCCAAGATGAATATTGTCCTTGTGTAGTGTTTGTCTTTGTCTAACCTTTCCCCAAATCCCCCTTCCCATCAATTCATTAAACCCCTAACCCTCTTCCCCCAGGCTGTGTGATTTATTGAAGTGTGACTTAACAATTTACACCATTAATTGATCATTACACTTGGTGGGGCGGATGTGGTGAAAGCAACACCAACTCAGTGCAGGGTGAGGAGGATTCTATTCTTTAGCTCATATAGCCCACTCTGGCAATATATTATATTCGCCACCCCGCACAGTGTATGATATTTTTCTTTTCAGAGTTACATCTCATTGCCAGCATCATCATTCAGGCACTGTATTAATTTGCATCTAAGGTTAAGCTTGTCCACTTCGTACAGTTCGTAGTAGTTCAACATTGTTTGGATTAATTAAATTTTTCATTGCATATATTTCTTTTGTCTCTCTTCTTGTGTGTGAGTCTGTTCTAGTAGTCTAGACTCTGGTGACTGTCATTTTTTTTCGAAGCTTGCATAATGGCATTAACCTAATTTTTATTTTTATTTGGTAACTTCCCTGCGATAAATAGTCTCCTTATCCTACAGTTCGAGTTCGCCTAGGAGGGAGTGGGACCTCGCTTCAGTTCTGATGACTTTGCCTTCAATGTTAAAATGCTAGCAATGCATGCTGCCACTACTACCACCACCATGGCACCTTGGGAAACAATGGACCTCTCGCTTCATCTAATCAGGTAAGAGAAGTGAACTGTGGTTGATTGATTCATTGTTGAACGGCAATCATTCTATTCAATGGAAATTCACCCCCCACCCTCTCTGAGTCCTTAGGGGTTAATAATTCTATATAGTAGCAGAGAAGACAGCAGAGACTAGGAGGAGAGAGTAGTAGGACAAGGGAGGGTACTGCATAACTATTTTGTTGTTTACATTATTAGCAGATTTTTAAAACTGGCTGCGGCACAGGCAGCAGTGCGAAGTAAAACAATAGCCCCATATGTTTTTTAAAAATCATTCATAATGGTGTTGTTGTGGCCTGGCTGGTGCCCGGGGCATCTGCAGCAGCTTCTGCCTCCTCATCCTCCAAGGCCACTAGCTGCCGGTACTTGGCCCTGATGGCCTCTAGTTTCTGCTGCCAGGTCTGGGCTGCAATATCCTGCCTGCCAGGTGGTTTTGGATCATCAGGAGTAGCTACATACTGTTGGAGGGATTCTGCACAAACACAGAACTATGCATAGGATTTTGGGACCTTAGTGCATAGGGACTGAGTCATCATACCACCTTAGTACCCATGAGCCCAGGACTTACTAGCTATAGTGTCTCACTTGCTCTCCTACTCACTCACAGAGAAACAAGTGATTAGACACCCCTGAACACAACACTCCCGACTCTCTCAGAAATTGCGGTTGCAAGACACACCCTTTCGCTCACACTCTTGTACTTGTCCACAATAAGATCTGACAGAGACACAAACAAGTTTAAAATATTTATTTTAATTAACGTGCTCTAATATGCAGTATACGTGCCACAATAAGCAGGAAAATGCATAACACATATACGGTCAGCATAGCAAGTAGTCTGTAAATCATGAAAGGAGCTGTTATTATGAAAAGACTGTCTAGCCTAATCTCCATCCCCTTGTATAGAAGCAGAATGATTATAAATGAGAAGATCTCTGGGTGTTATCTGCAGACCCGGTACCTCAGTCTATAGATGGTAGATCTACATCATAGGTGCTGTTTTGCTCTTCTCCCTGGAAAGGTCCCTCTCCAAGTGTGTGCTACCTATTCGTGTATTCCAATAAGACCAAAGTACGTATTCCCAAACAACAGCTGCCTCTGTATGTTTTGTTTAGGTGCTAGGGCCTGACCAGAACAGAATAACAAGATCGACCTTGCTCACAATGTTCAGACTAAATCCCAGGAACCTGCAGAGTGTGAACACAGCGATAGGGGCCTGATTAGGATGGCGTGCGGACGTGGACCACCCAACATAGTGTCGGGGGTCCCACAGGCCTAATTACAATGCGACCGCCACCGTGGCGGTCGCATTGTACAGGTTTCCATTGTGGTGTGTGCTGCTGGCTGCAGCACCCACCACAATGGAAAAAAGGGATGTCTAACACATCCCTGTTTTACGTGACAGGCACCATGCGGTGCCGATCACTTGATACAGGGATCTGTTGGGGGGCACAATAGGTGCCCCCCACACACCTAAAGAAAAGGGCCCAAGGTGAAGGGGGCCCCCAATGTCCATCCCTGCCAGTCTTTCCATGGCAGGTGAACCGTCATGGAAAGGCTGGTGGGGAGGGACCATCCTAATCCCTACGGCGGTTCCTGGTAGGCACCGCCACCATTGTGGGGATTGGGAGGCCCTCCGCAGCACAGGCAGTCTCAAGGAGCCCATCGGATGCGTGGCAATCGGGCTTTCCGCCCGCCTCCCGCCTGCACACCGCCCGCCATCAAAATCTGGCGGGCGGAAAAGCTGCTTAGGATGGGGGGAGACCGCCACCGACATGTCGGTGGCGGTCTCCCCGCCATCCTAATCAGCCTCTAGGGTCTCATTTGAAAACGGCAAAAGAGACATTTGTAAAATAAACTCATGTAGTAACGTGCGCAAAGCAGCGGACAGTCTGCAGCATGCTCATGCTAACTTACAGAAGACGACAATGTCCCCATGGGCCATGTGACACCCTCCCCTTGGTCAGGTCGGTAGCTCTGGACTAAAAGAGAAATCAGAGGTAAGCAGAGGCAAAGCGTCTCAGTGAAAGGTCAAATAGCAATTCAAATCCAAAGTAGATTCACGGTGGGCTAAAAATGAAGCCGAATGTAGAGAAAAAAAAATGTTGTACTCAATACGATATCCATTAACAGCGTATCTTGTGGGCCAAAAACTTCGCGGGATAAGTGGAATGCCATAAGCTCCAACAACCTGTCAGAGCCTTCAATATTAAAAAGGTACACCATCCAATTAAGCAATTCCAACGAGCAGACATGCTCCTCATATCCAGAGGCAGTCAGGAGCATTTCAGGGCAACCTGCGTTGACTTCGATGAAACTCTGATCCAAGAGGTGCTGTGCATGAGCACAGGTACTCGAGCCTGCCAATGGTCCAAGTGCAGCATCTTACACAAGGCGCCTACCCACGGAACACACCTGGTCATGGGCCATCAAGGGACCCATCAACAGTTCACAATCCAGGACAGCGTGTGACGTAGTGGACAGACAGAAATCCAGGGCCCATTGAAAAGGGCACCAGAGGCAGTAGAACATAAGTTGCGCACGGGTGAAGTAAGCGTTGCGGAAGGTCAACCAATAGTCGATGTTAAGAGCTTCTAATGGCATGAAACCAAAAAGCTGCTGTATCCGATCACGGTACAGCTGCAACTGGTCCTGGCTTGGCAGTACCACAGGCCTAGCAGCCATTACGGAGCAGCAGTGGAAGTACCAAACCGCCGCAAACCAAGTGGAGCAGCAGGGGAAACCAAACTCCATATATAGTCTGAAATGAGGTGGCAAGGCCGGGTCCCAGAACCTTAAAAAAGTGGGCCAGGCCCGCTGTATCAGACGCATTAAATATTTGGTGAATTAATTATCCAAAATGTAGGGAGAGATTTGTGTTTAGCAGTGACTGAATCTCACTTGATGTTCTCGCCAACTGCAATTCGAAGGTCTCACGAGCTGATGTGAGAGCCACGTCTTGTTGAAACAATAGAGCTTTGAGTCTGCTTAGCTTATTGAAATCTGTTTTCAAAGTAGGAATGGAGGGCCACAGCAAACTATGTACAATCCCGTGGGCGGGTGAAAATAGGACGTGGCTGCAACATGTAACATGTTGTGAAACTGTTACTCTATACGGGATGTTACCAAAGAGGGGGAACATAGGGCCTTTATCTAGGTCCAGCATACAGGCCCGTAACTGAGTTTAAACCAAAATGGTATGCAGTTCCTATTGAGAGTTGCAGGTCGTTGTATTTGTTTGAAAGTACACAAAAAGTGTTCAATCAAAGAGCAGAAGG
This sequence comes from Calotriton arnoldi, assembly GCA_963921515.1. Taxonomy (NCBI): domain Eukaryota; kingdom Metazoa; phylum Chordata; class Amphibia; order Caudata; family Salamandridae; genus Calotriton; species Calotriton arnoldi. The sequence continues at coordinate 1,127,090 of CAWUFW010005086.1, forward strand.
ATAATTTCCTCCTTTCGGAAAAAGACCCTCACACACCCAGCCAGCTAGGTGTCTTGCTTCATCATCGGGTCTGCTCCTTATCGGGTCGGCAGTGCAATACCCGATCGGCACCCGAGATGGGGCCTTCTTGGCGGAGATCTTTTTCCTTTACGCCGTTGGGTGTAGTGCATGTGAGGGCCCTATATCAGTGTAGGTGTAGTGTGAAGGGATGTGAAGTAAAACAGGAAATAGTGGTCCACTCAAGACAATTTTAATGAAAATGTGGCCACTAACCTGGTTAAAAGAGGGAAGTGCGCAAGCCCGCTCTAAGGTTGCGGGATTATGCGCTAGTGGTTCGGGTCAACATGTTTCTTGCCTGTTATCAATTTGATAGCAATTCCTCAGGACCTAAGTGAGATCTACCTACACTTTTTGGTGGTGGTCCGAGCTACGTGTCAAAGAAGTCGTGACCACCCATACAGCACCCTAAAAAGTGGTACCTGTAGATCTACAACATAGCCCTATTTGGGTCACTAAGCATGGCATCGTGTACCGGCAGGTGTAGACACTAAAGGTGTAGTGTCAGCGAGAATTCCAGTGGATAGACGGTCGTCCTACCCCTCACTCTGCCGGCCCTTCACACTACACCTACACTGATATAGGGCCCTCACATGCACTACACCCAACGGCGTAAAGGAAAAAAGATCTCCGCCAAGAAGGCCCCATCTCGGGTGCCGATCAGGTATTGCACTGCCGACCCGATAAGGAGCAGACCCGATGATGAAGCAAGACACCTAGCTGGCTGGGTGTGTGAGGGTCTTTTTCCGAAAGGAGGAAATTATCCTCCTGCTCTTTGATTGAACACTTTTTTGTGTACTTTCAAACAAATACAACGACCTGCAACTCTCAATAGGAACTGCATACCATTTTGGTTTAAACTCTATACGGGATGCCTGCCCGTAAGCCGCAGCAGTTTTGATTATTTAGAATAAGATAACTGCCGTTAAAAAGCAGAATCAGTGTGGGAATAATAGCTGGGACTGGGGTACCCTTTAAAAAACAAGCCAAATTAGGAGCCGAATCGTTGCAAGCGCCATGAAGTTTAACTTGCTTACAGACAAGGGAGTGTCCTACTGTAGAATCACAATCCTCCCCTGTCAGGAAAACTTCCTTGTCCGCGCGCTGACAACAGAAAGCGAATGGTAATGACCACAATTCATGAATATAATTGCTCTAAAGCGGTTCATATCTACCTACAGGATAGTGTTTCATGCACGCTGTAAACTGGAAAAGTGAGATTGGCAATGAAATAACCCCATGTATTAACCACACCGGTGAATCAGTTTCTGCTACAGAAAATCGCAACTATTCCAGTTTCTGAATGTGTAACATAGTGTACATTGCGTCCTTCATTGACATGAGTTTTTGTTTATCTGTCAATTTAAATGGTAAAAACAGAGCGGAAGCATTCAGGTAATCCCATTGTACTCTCCCATTTTTAAGTGTTTCCAAGGTCCAACTGAATTTCATAACAGAACGCAGCTGATTCTGACCATGATACAAAGTAGACACTTCATTTTGAACAATGTCAATAACAGACAATACAATATTATAGTGTTTATGCTGTTATCAACCACGGCAAGTACTTTTTCTAAATTATCCTAAGCAATTTGACGTAAGCTTACTGCTGCCTCCATTTGCGACAGTTTCCAAAACTCATTATATGCTGGATAAAGAAAACGTTTAGTGCGAGGGGATTTTGGACCTAAAAGAAAATCAGTAGATCAATGTTACCTGATAAAAGGGAAAGATGTTTTTTGACGGATGACAGCGTGGAATGTTCCAACCACTGTTGACACAATTTGCCAACAGAATACGTGGTAACTGAATGTGAATAGGGGTAACGAGGGTCGGGTCTACTTGAGAGTGGGTGAATGTATGACATTGTTCTGCATTCTGTCCATCAATTGTTGTTTTTGCATTTGTCACCCTGAGTGGGACGGGTATGCCCAGACATGGGTCCCGTTCTCTCCATGCCACTGGAGTCAAGCTATCCTGGCTGAAGAGGGGTGAAACCCCAAAACCGGTCCTAGGATGCTTGTTTCCAGTCCAGGGAGGACCTGGCCTGGCAGTTCGGGCTGGACTGTTCCCATTGGGCACAGGGTCAAGACTGATTTGCATATGGCTGGGTTCAAACTGGAATGGCATGGTGAGCAAAAAAACGATGGATTTATGCCCAGATCTCTGTACTGGGGTGAATGTATGACATTGTTCTGCATTCTGTCCATCAATTGTTGTTTTTGCATGAACCCTTTCAAGGCATTTATAAAACGTAAATGACAAGCATTTGTGTTCGTTGGCCACAGTAACCAACCAGAAGGGTCAATACTAGACAAATTAAGAGTACTGTTTTGAAACATAACAGTCAAGTCCTCAAACGTGTAGTTTGTATGTGTACACCATGTGTCATAGTCAGCCAAAGACGGAATGGAGGGAGTATTCAAATTTTTAGCAGTGGCTAAACCGAAACAGGTAGTCTGCTGAACCATCTGATTTAAAAATATTAGCTGAAATGGTATTAAACATGCACGATGCAAGGACTCAATACCCTGCACCTGCCAACATTTTGCTCCCCAAATAGAATTTAAATCTACTGTGTCCTTCCAATAATTACAACCTTTCAGGGACAAATCGGTTATGAAGGAAGAGGAATAAACCAATTTAGTGTGGGTAAGCATGTATTTGTTGCGGGTGGGCTTATTTAATTTATAATATTAGGACACAGAGTCTGATAGATTGTAACCAGACAAATATGCAAACTTTCTTTTCTGTGTTATTGAACTTCCCTTAAATGGCATTGGGCTATGCTCCCACTGCTTGTAATTGAATTGTGGACTCTGTGTACTGGTTTTGTGAAACAAATGATGGCCATAATGTTGGATGCAAAATAAATCTGCATAATTTGCAGAATTTAAATACAGATCTTCAGTATCAAATACAGTATAATATTGCAAATCAGAAAACAATGAGTAAACAGCGTTGACATCTCAGTCATCGGAGTGTATTCCAGGTAAAACAACATCACCCAAAGAAACTCGGAATACGTATGTAATTTGCAAGGTCTCCGTAGGACCATATACATTAAATGGCACTTTATCCCAAATGATGCCATCAGCGATTGGGAAAACTGAAATGTTAACTAGAGCTTGATCTCTTTTCATTTTGTGGGATGAAGTATGAGGGGGCCAGAACTCCATCAACCAAGTCCACAGCAGAGCATTCAGGTAAGTAGTGGCCATTAATCAAAAGGAAAAAGACAATCACGAAGCCAATCCACATGAAGAGGAACACCATTGACAACCCCATTCAGACATATGTCCATGGCGGGACCAGGTAAGGTCTCTTTAACCAGGAGATGAAAACACAAATCCGTGTAGGAGGCACCGCTACAGACGAAGACAACAAAGATGTATCTGAAGAAAAGTTATCTCTGTCCATATAATAATCACTGGAACCGAGCTGAAACAACGGGGGCTGTTCTTCATTGGAAGGTGAATTAATTGTATTGTCAGAAACATCAACCATAACTTCAACTGGTGGGGAAGCATACTCGTTGTCCACAGTTGTAGATGTAGAAGGCAAAACAGGCATTAAATCAATTGAAGGCTCCATTTCCCCTTCCTGTAGCTGGGGAGAATTCGGGGAAACAGAATTCATCTGAAGTTAAACATCTCGACGCGGAATTCTTGCAGGCATACTATTGAATATTGGCCATATGGTGTAACTTGAAATGTTCAATGGAAATGAATTGATTATCCTTGCGACCAGGTAGTGGAGGTAAGATCACAGTACTAGTGCCTTTCAAACCAAGGACTGGGACCAGTGCACGTCACGATAGACCAAATTCTTTCTTGTTTTCCACCTTCTCTCGGACCAGATCACCAACTTTAGGAAGCCAGCCAGAAACTGGAATCAGGACTGCAGCATCCGTAGGTGAGGGCAAATGAGTTTTTGCAAGAGCGTCACGATTCTTTTGTAGATCCTGTGACATGGCACAATGGTTATCTACGTCAAACATTGCGGCATCCACCACAACTTCTAGACCATCAAGGTCTGGCACAAACATTTTAATGCCAAAGAGCATTTCGTACGGGGTCCGCCCTCCCAGAGATCTTCTAGGGAGATTATTAAGTGCACGTTGTACTCCATATAGATAAGTCAACCAGCCCCAACTAGTTCCTAATACCCTCGCTGTTAAAGATTGGTTCAAGTCAGGGTTCACCCGCTCCACAGCAGAATTAGACTCAGGCTGATATGGAGACGAGAATTGCACCTGCACCTCCATAGACTTCATCGCATCCCAGTAAGCCTTAGAGGCAAAAGCCAGACCTTGGTCTGGATGGAAGGTGACACAGGCAAATGTTTCTTCAAAGACACGCAAATCTTTTATAACAGTTCGAGTGTCAGCACTATGTTGCGGCCAAACCCAAAGGAACCTAGTGCACGAATCCACTGCAACCAAAATATATTTGAATGCATTATCTGATGTCAAAGGACTGCAGTAATCAAGATAAATACAACCAAACGGCTGATTTGAGATGAAAAGTTGACTATTTGGTGGACGTAAGACAGTAGAAGGTTTAATCTGTTGACAAATGTCACAGGAAAGAACATATTTGCCATTTGCTGGTATAAGCCACGCCACCAGAAACGTTGCTACAAAAGTGAAATTGTCGCTGACTCTTCCGCATGTGCAGAAGCCATGCCTTCATGGGCAGCTACAATCAAAGAAAGTCTGCAGTCCTCGTTGGGAATCAAACAATCACCAACCGATGGAATAGTTACAAATGGAATTTGATCAGGTGTTAAGTGATAGGTGTAACGAGAAGAGATTCCATGGGGAAGCTGTGTTCCCTCCTTTGTTGCGGCAATAGCCGCCAAAATGTCCTCATCAACTTTAGTCATAGACCTAGTAACAGCACCTACTGAGCTGTTATGTTCCATATAGGTACCCCAATATAGGCTCAGGTAGTCACCTAACCTTTAACCTATATTCTCCCCTACCATTACACTACAAAATGGTTCTTGGGAGTGACCTTTTGCCTAGTTACGGTAATGCATACAGGACGTGGGGTTTTCCCTGAAAACTAGCCTCATCCATTATGGATGAGGATTCTTGGAAACTCAGCAGGACTACCATCTCCTGCATAAGAACTACGTACAAGGGTCATTTCTTCCTTCATCCTAAGTCTGACATGACACAGCAACCCCTGAGGGTACCACTTTGGGTATATAAACACCATATCTTGTTGAGGTAGTCAGAGGAGAAAAAGACTTCCATACCGACACACTGACGCGAGATGCTGAGATTCCTGCACACAGACACTCCAGCTCGCAGTGGTCTGACATCCCTTGCAGGGTGTCCATCTCGAGACCAAGACGGGGTCCCACAGTCTCACACTTCAGGTAATGGGGTTGACTGTATCGTAGAGGAATTATTGGTTTTACACTCACATACATGCTAGATACACTTTGGAACGTCTAGTTAGGGTTGCATCGTAGGAGTACGCATTCTACTGGCATGTTTTTCATATACTTGCCTGTATTCATTGTTTTAGCACGATGGTAGAAATCTACCACCCTTTCACTCTGTTAGTACTTATACTCATTTATATCTGTTACTGTCTAATGGTTGTTTCAGCACACCTATTTTACACTAGAATGACGCTGGTTCAATAAATGCTTATTGAAAAACGTCCCCACCGTTTATTCTGTGTATCTCTCGGAGACGAAGTGAGCACGAGTGGCTGAGTGAAAAGTAATATACTGTTTCCACGATCCTGAGGGATCAGGGTTGTCATGTTCGATAGTTGCAAGAACTATTCTCTCCATGGTAAGAGGGGTTTCTAGTGGCACTGTGAGCTAGCTGGTATACAGGCTAACATTCCCGGTGGGGGAGTCTAGATTCAGTCTGGACACCAATCCTACAGTGAATGTTGTCTAAACTCGCAGGTCCTATATAGGTTTATAGGAACTACACGACATGGCGCCCCAATGTTGGTTTGGTACTTATTTAACGGTGAAATCTGAGTAGTTCAGTCGTGCTATTCTCAGAGACCCCTACTCACATTTCCCCAGAGACGTCTGGAGTGGGAAGGGAACTGTCCGCCACAGCTGAGTAGGCATATCCTGTTTATTGGCTGTAGGTTTATCAAGCTTGAAAGACAAACAGTTCCTATTGTGCATAAAACCTTATCTCAGTTTCCTTGAAACTCTTCCTTGAGAACCTTTGTCAACAATGGCTGATGAGGACGCCTCTGTGCGAGCACAACGTGCTGTAGTAAGGGAGGAAGAAAAGGAAAATGAAATCAACATTTCAGAAAATGTTAGAACTGCCCTTACTCAAAAGCTAACAGACTACGGAGTCACAGTTAGGGGTGGGACAGTAACCTTCGTGATTGAGGCTCACGAGTCATATAGAAAAGAGGTATTCTATTCATGGGTTAAATTCCCACAAGCAGATGCACAATCAAATACATTTCATTCTTACACTGAAGATGAAACACCAGATGAATACTGTCCATATGAGGACATTGAAATTCCGCTCACCTACCAGGAGCACATAAACCGGTTTAAATGCGCCCTCCCCCACACAAAAGACAAAGTAAGACTAAGTCCACTTGGAAGAGAGGGAGCCACTTGGCCTGTCCTAGAAGCTTACACACCACATCCAGACATTGACTCAATGCCAGTAGCAGACTTACGTCCACTTCATAAAGAAATAATAAAACTTTACAGAAACCTGACACAGTTTGTGATGAGAACACTCACACTTCAGCCAACAAGGGCTACACAAACAGGACAAATTCAGGGATCTACAACTAAAATTAAACCACAAACGCTACATGCAGTGATGGGTAAAATGCCCACTAAACTTGAGCAAATGCCATTCTGGATAGCTCAAAAAATAACACAGATAGAGGCAGTATTTCCACACGCAAGCCCTCAAGAAAACACAGAATGCTAACAATCTGCTTGCCAATGGGGATAGCTCCCCAAATAAAGGATTGTACCTCTTGGGGTACAGTTTTCTCTGCCATATATACCAGAACTCATGGTATCCCTTCATTAGCAGTAATACCAGACGTATTAAGACAAATACAAACTGAGTATGGAGCAGAACCTGCTCTGAACTTAGGGATGAAATTATTAGGTAATTTTGCCCAGGTATCAGCTATAATATTAGCAAATATACAAGGGGAAGCAGCAGCAGTGGCAATATGCCAACGCCTGAGGGATTTCACTCCTCTACAACAGGAACGTGAATTACCTAAAATTATTGAAGACACCTATGCTGAATTAGGTAGAGATAGTTTGGGAGCTACAGCAACAAAACCTCAACTCATGGGTAGTCCTGAAAAGGATAATACCAAGCAAGCACCTGATTCTTCCAAGAAGAAATGGGATAATAACAATAAAAAACAAAAGACTAGATCTCAGTCCAGGGGTAGGTCTCCTCAACAGGAGCCCTCCGAAAGGAGGTACAACTTTAGGAATAGAGATAACATTAAAAAACCTGACAGGTATCAGGATACTAATACACGTTCCTCTCGTTACTTTCAGGGTTCACCAAGAAACTACGAGAGGGAAGGACGGTCAGAACACAGACAAGAAGAGCCTACAAAGTCCAGAGACACACAAAGCACATCAGATTATACTTCCAAGAAAGAAGTGAAGCCAAAATCAAAACCTCAATTTAAAAAGAAGAAAGTAGCAGGTCTTAAAGTTAGACATGCCCAGAATTCTGAGGACTCAACTTCTGAATGAGGAATGGGCTCTGACAATGCTAGACAGCGCAGCAGAAGTAGCCATATCTTGCCAGAACCTGATGGAATTTCTGGTGACAGCGGAGTTGAATGAGCATATCACGGAGGAAACACCTGATACAAGGGTAAGTGTCCCAAATCGGTTACATGAGATGACACTCCAAATGGAGGGGGACAAACCCAGAAAAATTAAAGGACCTTGCTTTTGGCTATGATATCCTTTTAGCTGAAAAATATTGGCCACCTGAAATTGTTATGGATTGCCCAAAGAGAAAAACTGTAATTTTACTGTCCTTTTCTGAACTCGTTCCAATTTACTTAAAACATACATACGCGCAGGAGTGGGCGGTAGCTCTTGCTCCAGCACTATTCAGCAACCATGTTGGGTGGAATGCTGAGTCACAACACCATGTAATCCCAGCAAAAGCTACTCCATCTCCACAGAGACAGTACCCAATAAAACAAGAAGCGAAAAAACAGGTCAGGGAGATCTTAGATCAATTTGAATACCAGGGTATAATTGAAACTTGCACCTCTCCAATGAATAATTCATACCGTCTAGTTTTAGACTACAGACATCTGAACACATGCACAAAAACATTTGTAGTACAGAATGCACACAGTGCCGCATTAGTGAACAACATTGTGCAGAAAAAATACAAAACAACACTAGATATCTCAAATGGATTTTTCTGCCAAAATATAGCGCCTGAAAGCAGGTATTTAACCGCATTTTCCATGCTAGGCTCTCAGCGTCAATTTTGTCGACTCTCCCAAGGTTATAAGAATAGCCCTGAGTTGTTCTCTGCTAGGGTTACAGAGTTACTTCAGAATTTGGATGAAGAGGAATTGTCCTATGTAGATGATATTTATCTGACGGATGATGATTTAAAGGATCACTTGGCCAGGGTGAGCAACATAATTTTGGGGTTCACCTCTGAGGGCTACAAATTCAACTTTAAAAAATCAAAAATAGCCCACCTGTCAGGTTCCGCCTTCCAGAATCCTCTGGGTTGTGCTGATGCTCAAAAGGGGTCCACCTCTCGATTGCCCCAAGTCCGTAATATATTTACACACGGACTAGTGGAATAATCAAGCGAGGGAAGGAAAGGGTAGGAACAGCTGGGAGGGAGATCTATGGATGACACAGGAAAAACATTGTTAATACCCAATTTGGTGTAACAGTATAGTGAAACGGGTGAGCGTTCTGTGAAGTATATTTGGTGAATCTATAATGCACTCTACCTGTAAAGGAAATTAAAGAGGTGTTTCTACCAGAAGAGAGAAGAGGGTGATTGCTGTCTTCCAACTTGACACACTACACAGAGGAGAAAACATGTATCAGTTTTAAACTTACACCACACATGTCTCTGTTATAGGAATAACATATATTTACACCACCTACCCTGGTCATGTGTGGAATAGCCCCAAAAGCAATATAGGAACTCCTTGACGCCCTCTTATCTCTCTCTCTCCTAGGAAATGATATATAAGAACAGACCATGTATGAATAAAACCAAAAAAGAGGTGCACATTACTTCTGGCACTTTGAAAACATAAGACGCTCCACTGGAGGAGTATAATAATCACATGGCCATCTTGATTTGAGCATTGGTGAACTAGTATAGGTAAGACAAGGTTCATAGATCCATAGGTATAAAGAAGTCAACTGGAAGTCAATGTATTACCAAAGAAAGAATCGCCAAAAGAAAAGGATCCACTCCCTGCATGAGAACCCAGGAGTCTCTGGTCTCACCAACAGGGAATGTGAATTAAAGTATCTGAACGCTGTTAAATGCACAAGCGCCTCTCTGCGAGGATACGCTGACTGTGCGGTATTGCCAACATAGAAGCAAAGAGCTCGTCTTCCAACGGGCCAACCAATCCTGAAAGGAGCAAGTCAAATATTGCCCGTTAGGCTTCTCTGCATGAAAACAGCCGAAAACGCAGTTTTCCCCAACAGAGAAGCGTGGGCCAAGAAAGCGCTGAGAAAGCCTATTCTCGAGCGCGCAAGTACCAAGAGACAAAAGGCAAAGAACAAGAACGAGGTGCGGGGGGCACCCTTACCGCCTTGGAGATAGGAGAAGAAACACTGCTTCCACGGAGAAGATCCAAGAATAATCGGCAGCATTTGGAGTGTCTGACGTCCCTATATCCGGGTTGAATTAGCGTCCGAGTCACGTGGGGCGCGCTCACGCTATGGACGTTGGGAAGTGTAGTTTATGTCTGGACTTCCTGGTTCCTACTTCGTTATCGGGCAGTCAGTGTTTTACCGGCCTACGGATCCTGACAACCTCAATGTCCTATTTTTGGGATACGAGTTATCAAGTGAAGGAAAAATCCTGGTAGCTAACCTTTTAGAAAAGTGTGCGCTGCTCCAACATCCTAAATCACTGAAACATTTACAATCCATATTGGGATTTTTACATTTTGGCAGAACATACATTTTAGATTATGCAGAAAAATTAAAACCTTTCTACGACTTAATAAGACCTGATTTCTCAGTTAGGCATTGGACACAGGAACACACAGATATCCTTTGTTCCCTACAAGCTGACATGATAGCTTCAAAACACTTGCAGACACACGTAAATGTCTGCAACTTGGTGATCCATGTTAAAGCGGGTCAATCTGGGTCCCCTACCTAACCTTCAATGAAGGAGAACCAGTATCCATAGCATATAAATCACAGCTGTACACAAACGCTGAAATGCGATTTGCTTCTACAGAGAAAATACTGACAGCAGTACAGACTGCTATAGTACGAGAAAGAGCACTGGCTCAGGGGAAACGAATAATTGTCGTAACTCAAGTACCAGCCTTAGAGGCTGCTACAAAGGCTAACGTTCCTAATTCTAAAGCCTTACATCCAAGATGGATACAATGGGCTAATTCTCTCACTGCAACAGATGTAGAATACAGATATGACCCAAGTCTAAAAACACAAGCATTTCTGAAAAATGAACAAGAATATCCTCTCCCAAATGAAATAATGCCTCTAGATCAGTATGAATACATTATTTACACAGACGGATCTGCACAGTCGGCCATAGGAAGTAAACAGCAATACAGCTCTGCTTGTGCGATTGTAAAAGGTTGTATGCAGGATGGTAAGTTCCATCCCAGAGATACGAAGACACAGTCTCTAGGAGACTGTACGGCTCAGCTGGCAGAACTATAAGCCCTATTACTGGCACTAATAAATACGGATCAGGAATTCCCCACACTGATTGTGTGCGATTCTTTTTATTGTGTCCAGTCATACAATGAATATCTTCACTACTGGGGTCAAAATGGGTTTAAAGACTCAAAAGGTGGCACAATTAAGCATAAAATGCTGTGGGAACCAGTAGCTGTGTTGAAAAACAAGCTACCAAGAGCTCACGTGATACACACGCTGAGTCATCAACGTGACGGCATTCACGTTGAAGGGAATTCATTGGTTGATGAAGCCGCAAAAGGGGCAGTACGAACTGCTGCCGTAGCTGCAATTAGGCCTGGGCGGTAAATTCCATTCCGCTCGCGGAATTCGCGGAATTTGGGTAATTTCACGTTTCGCGGAGAACGCGGAACTACCAAAAATTCCGCGATCCGCGGCTTCGCAGAATTTTTTGTTTGTTCGCGCTTTCAAAATGCGTGTTCGCGAGATATTTCTCCCCGAGCACGCAAACAGCATTCGCGAACAGGAAAAAAGCATCGCGAACGGGCGGAACAAGCAATTCGGCGTGTTCGTGGAACTTTTGCGTGCTCGCGGAGATTTTTTACTGTTTCGCGGAGCTTTGCGTAGCGCGACTACGCAAATTCCGCCCACCCCTAGCTGCAATCACTTGTTCAAAAACAAGAATAGACGGACAGATAATGGTAGCTGTCATTGCTTCACGCAAGAACAGCCCAGCCTTACCGAAAAGTTTTCCACTCAAGAACTCCTACAAGTTAGATGCAAACAACATTCCGTATGCTCAGATTCCAGGAGTAGGGGATAGAGTAATACCAAACATGGATCGCAGATTGGGTCTAGGTTCTGCACACGCGGGGATTACTGTGACGGTTTCTCTACTGAAACAACGCCATTGGTGGCCTGGTTTAACTAAACAGACGAAGAATTTTGTCCTAAATTGCGACAGCAGTGGATTCATGCTCTAGATTCCTATGGGTATGGCCTCAGTGCTCGCTGATGCTTGAACTGTTATAAAAGATTTGCGAGTCTTTATAGGGACATACGAAGTTGGCAAATTACATTCTGACCGTGACCCCGCGGTTAGCTCTAGGGCTTACAAGGAAGCCATGAAAGGTTTGGGTGTAGCATTGCGGCACTCCTCTCCGTACCATCCCAAGGGAAATTCGGTCGTGGAGAGGAAAAACCGAGACTTAAAGCAAGAAGTTCTCTAGGGGTGTCACTCCTTACGAGGCCCTATTTGGGACGAGAATGTGGGTACCTAATCTCGATTATGAAAGCACAGTGGCGGATGAAAAACCATTTGATATCAATAAACGTTTGGCTGTTTTACAGGTTCTGAATGAATCCCGGGCACTACTAAGCAACATGCAAGTAAAACGCACCGCCACTCGGGAAGTCAAATCAGGCACGGCAAGACCTGTCTGGATCCCAAATGTCGGGGATCTGGTCAGAGAAAAGATCAAGGACAAGAAAGAATTTGGGCCATCATACAGAAAGCCTGCCCCTGTCCTGGCCATCAAAGGAAAAAGTACAGTACTTCTTCCGCCTCTTGCCGGCAAAAAAGATACGAGATTCATCTCCATTGATATGATCAAGCCACACTATGTGGCCGATACTGAATAGTAGGCCTCGTGGGCTCCTGGGTAGCCGACGCTTTCCTCTTGCTACCATACAGGAAGTTCAGACAGAAAGACTCATAACATTTGAAGAGTCACCAATACAAAATGATGGAATTTCCAAAAATGAAATGGAACTCGTTCCTCTGGAAACAGAACTTCAACACACAAATGAAAGACAAATATCAATTCAACCTAACACCGATGTCTACATCAATACGCCTCAACAAGAGACACCTGCCAGTTCAACAAAACCTGCTGAGATTCCAAAGATAGATCGAACTGCATCTGGCTACTTCATCGATTTTGATACCTTCTCTCTTGATCCCAGTGAACCTGAGACAACGCCAGGCCCAGTTTCCTGTAAGCAACAAATTTGTGAATCTACACTTTTCTGAAAAAGACTTACTTAGTTTTACCTTGGCTCCAGCTCTGGATCATAACTGGAATATTGTTTTTTCTGTTCTGGATTGGCCTACTGACTGTCTTTTGCTTACTCGTAAATGGAAAATATCTCCCAGAATGCTCTGCAGTATCAAATGTGAACTTAGTTCTGAAACCTCATACATCATCTCATCGTGAACAAAACCTGTTTTCCGTGAACATTACAGCTGTTCCAATTCCTGATGGTATAGTTTGGGATAAAGTTGATTATGATGTATTTGGCCCCACTGAACTTTTCAAAATACCATATTTATTTAAAATTTCTCAAAATGATATTACCTCCAGTACATTTCTGATGATTCGGATTTTGAACCTGTAAACAATATGTTGTCTGATCTAGAAAAATCCGCTGCATTTTCAAGCAATGAAATGTTTGAGGACACATCTGATTTTGATAATATGTACTGTTACCATCATTATGGTCATTACTTTTTACACAAATCCAGTATCCCACGAAATGTTTTCACATACCACCAACGGGAGCAATGCTCAACACCACCAAAGTGGTTCGAAGACATTTGCACAGAAATGTTTGTATTTTTCAGGGTTTAACACTTCTGATCCGACCTCATATCACTATAAGGTTGCATCTGCTACTGCACACAAAAATATGCTAACTAACACCAAACAGATTTATTCTGCACCCTTTATTTCCCAACTGTCTGAACAGGGTTTCATCTTATGGAAAGACACTATAGACATGAAATCAGTCTGGGGTTCAAAGGAATGACAAGTCCAGGGAACAGAAGCACTATTTAGAGTGTGCCTCATTCCACAGCAGATAATATTTCTGAATGACACTGTGCAACAGACTTCCTGTCTTGGACCAGTCAAGAACAAGGATTTGAACACAACTTGGATTCCCACACCTTCGCACATCAATTTTACATCACATGGAGGGGATACAATAGATGACATCATGCAGTACAATACATCAGACCCCAATTGGAAGGAATGGTTAGTTTGGTCCACAGACACAAACAGATGTCAATCAAGATTCAGGGGTACAACCAAAGGGTTTAGTATCAATAGGCCAGACCAACGCTATGTACAAAGAGAACATCCGGGGGTAGTGACATCATACAGTGTTGGGAAGTTGTGCCTCGATTGGCTAAAAACCTCGACACTGTCCCAGGTGAAACAGCACTTATCCTTACTCTCAGATGAGGTGGATCTAAGGGATTTTTTATTAGGTCCCTGAAAGCCACGTCATAAATGTTTCTATTATGCTGTCTATAATTAAATCTGGAAAATCTCTCAACAAGAAGCTGCGGAGAGACTTCGTGAAATAGATAAAATTAACCTAGAAAAGGCGTCAGCTGTAGCTGACAATGGTATGACTACATTAACATCCAGGATTTATTCACTGGGCAACATTGTATCTTCTGCTATAGATATACTAGAACAGGACTTTTCCATACTACAACACGGACAATCTCAACTACGTTCTATTATGTTATTAAGCTGGACACTACAATCATTGCACGCTGGTTATGTGCCTTGGCGATTTATCAACAGTACGTCCCTATTTTCTGCATACAATCTAACTGAGAAGCAGATAACGATGGCACAAAGGGGAGCAAAATATACAATGCTGCGTATTGGAAAACTGGACAAATTACCTATTACTCATGTAGAGTCACCGTCCACAGAATGGTTAATCCATGGCCATATAACATTACCGGTCACAACTTTCCAGTTTCAGTATTGCCTAAAACAACAACAGGCGGGCAGATATGAAGCGATGGGTAGGGGATTCATCAAGGAATCTTGGAAATTACCATACAGATTTCAATGTAAAAATGGGGACATGGAAGTGTTTCTCATGGTACCGACTGCGAGAACTCTTTAGGTGGATCTCTCATATGCCAGGATATCATGCTTCATGGGGCCTATAATGGTTCAGTTGCTAACTTATCCTGTCACTTGAAAGGGTCCCCGGCTGCCGTGATTATTCCGGTGTTCAAGCTACTTTCGAATAGGAGTTACTTGATGCTGAATGATCAAGGTTGTTGTAGGATGCTCCCAGGCATCGCATATCTTGTCACTGTAATCTCCAGGATTACTTGCTTTATGCAACTGTTGTTTCCACCGACCCATACAGTCAGGGAGGTGCCGTTATGGCCTTCGTTGAATGTTTCCTTTATACGGTTTGATACTCTGAGCCGAATGAAAGCCATGCTTTTACAGCAAACCGCGCCCTTATCCTCCGCCCGAGAAACTTATGATCTCCAGGTTGCAAGGTCTTCGGCTGAGATACAGGCACTTGTACGGACAAACTGCCCTTTCCATTTCACAGAAATGGTACAACGTATCTTTAACATGTCTGATACGACGGGTATAGTCCACCTATGTAAGACCATAGGTTATGGACTGTTAAGAACCTTTAAGACAATCCTCAGAGGTATTCCCAACTTCATACACTCCGTATTCGGAAGCGTTTTTGGAGGGCTTCCTCTGATCCTGTTTCTAATAGCAGGTATCCTGATTGTCATTTTTCTGCTACGCAATGGATGTCCCAGTCACCAAGAACATGGAAAAAACACTCTTGGAGCACCAATACCGTGATCGCATGGTACTCCATCTGGGCACACCTCATCTTCGCGAACTAAGTGAATCTTCGTTCTTATCATTTAGACCAGTCTGGATCAACTGTATTCTGCCTGTCCTTCGATGCCTGTTCTGCGGACAAGAATGCGTGTTGGACCTCTGTCTAACACTTCCATCAGTTGCACCACAGTACGTTGATGCTTTACTGGACCCGATAACAGCCCATGTTCTGCAATGTCCTCAGCTTATTCCAATGTTGATGTCTGCATTCTTAGAGCCACCACAGGATGCTTCAGCTCCTGTCCGAACAGACATTGGCTCCTCAACAAATACTCAGGCCTTGGATGGTACACAGGCTTCCCCAGCATCGGCTGTGGAGAATCCGGAGTAACATCTGTGCTCGATTGACCTGATATGCGAAGTGTTGCAGAGAACGTCGTCTACGATTGCAGGCAACAGTGGTGTTGCGTCTCCCAGCCAGGACACATAAACATTTGGCTCATCGTGTGCTGGGAAAATTCGGCTTTTTCAAAAACAACCAAATTTGGAATTTTAAACAAGACACTTTTTCTAAACTGCATGGCTTTCAGTCACTCATTGTTCAGACTATATATGTGAACATATTTAGTACAGACTTCTATCGCATGCAATATTTTTCTTTTTTAGCATTTAAAAAAATGTTTACCTTTTTTTAGGTACTATTTTTAATGGACTTATTTATAGTTTGTGTACAACATTTAGCCGTACGTTAGAATTTTTTGTATGTCATCCAGTCGGATGAGGAGTGGGTGTTATGTTCCATATAGGTACCCCAATATATGCTCAGGTAGTCACCTAACCTTTCACCTATATTCTCCCCTACCATTACACTACATTACGGTTCTTGGGACTAACCATTTGCCTAGTTACGGTAATGCATACAGGACGTGGGGTTTTCCCTGAAAACTAGCCTCATCCATTATGCATGAGGATTCTTGGAAACTCAGCAGGACTACTGTCTCCTGAATAATAACTATGTACAAGGGCCATTCCTTCTGTCATCCTAAGTCGGACATGGCACAGCAAAGTAGAACCCCTGAGGGTACCACTTAGGGAATATAAACACCATATCTTGCTGAGGTAGTCAGAGAAGAAAAGGACTTCCATGCTGACACACTGACGCGAGACGCTGAGGTTCCTGTACGCAGACACTTCAGCTCGCAGTGGTCTTATATCCCTTGGGGGGTGTCCATCTCGAGACCAAGACGGGGTCCCACAGTCTCACACTTCAGGTAATGGGGTTGAATTTATCCTAGAGGGATTCTTGGCTTTACACTCACATACATGCTAGGGTACACTTAGGTACGTCTAGTTAGGGTCGCATCGTAGAAGTACGCATTCTACTGTCATGTATTTCATATACTTGCCTGAATTCATTGTTGTAGCATTCTGTTAGAAATCTACCATCCTTTTACTTTGTTAGTACTTAAAATCATTTATATCTGTTACTGTCTAATTGTTGTTTCAGCACACCTATTTTACACTAGAATGACGCTGGTTCAATAAATGCTTATTGAAAAACGTCCCCACCGTTTATTCTGTGTATCTCTCTGAGACGAAGTGAGCACGAGTGACTGAGCGAAGAGTAAAATAGTGTTTCCACGATCCTGAGGGATCAGGGTTGTCATGTTCGATAGTTGCTAAGAACTATTCTTTCCTTGGTAAGAGGGGTTTCTAGTGGCACTGTGAGCCAGCTGGTATACAGGCTAACATACCTGGTGGGGGTGTCTAGAATCAGTCTGGACACCAATCCTACAGTGCATGTTGTCTAAACGCGCAGGTCCTATAAAGGTTTATAGGAACTACACAACAGAGCATGTGGCTACTGCGGGTTTGTCGGCCTCATCAACCAATGAATTGCCAACAGCGTGTGCTCCCACATGCTGATGGCCCAATGTATGGATAACATGTGTGAGTGGCAAATGTTCCTTAAGAGCGGCCACTCGGACACAAAGCGTTTTATGCTTTATTGCACTACCTTTTGAATCACAAAAATCATTTTGTTGCCAAAAGAACAAGTTGTCATTAAAGGATTGTACACAGTAAAAGGAATCGGACACTACAAATGTAGGCACTTCAGGATCAGTGAACTCAAGAGCCAAAACCAAAGGATGTAACTCAGCCAATTGTGCCGTGGAATCCCCAAGGGACTGTGTGTGAACCAAGGAGGATTTAAAATCACCGTCCACTATCGTGCCTGCCACAATTGATCAGGCCGCGGAATAAGCATGTTTAGAACATCTCTGCAGGAGCATACAAATGCGATTTATAAGCTATGGGAACCGTGTCTCCTTCATTGAAAGTCACATCGGTGAATCCTAACGCTCCTAGTACAATCCTTATGACCAAATTTGTGGTATTGTCTCTAGTTAACAAGAATTGAGTCGCGAGCAGATTTGACTGCAAAGACCTAAGTACTGCGGTATGTTCCGGAAGCCAACTGGAAGAAGAAAAAGAAAGTTGAATCATTGCATATAGTGGTTTGACACACTGGGCATAATCAGGAATGTACGTCCTGCCGAAATTAAAAAAAAACAGCAAAGATTGAAATTTTTGGAGGGTAGATGGAGGTTGTAATTGAGCACATTTCTCCAAAGAGTGGGGGGGCCAACCCCTACCTTCGTTATTGAGCTCATAACCAAGAAAAAGGACAGCCAAAAAGGCAATGTGCGACTTCGCAAAATTGAATTTGTAACCTAACGTCGCAAAATGTGTAATTATGCGATCCACCTGCATAAGATGCGGATTCATTTCATCATCCGCCAAGTAGATGTCATCGACTAACGAAAAGGCATCCGGGTCAATATCATGTAAGATTGACACAATGCGTGTCGCGAACACTCCTGGGCTATTCTTATATCCATTGGAAATCTCGTATATCGTCTTTGATTGCCGAGAGCGCTGAATGCAGTCAAGTCATGGCTTTCAGGAGCCAAGGTATAACTGAAAAATCCATTGGAAATATCCAATGTAGTTTTATATTTCTTTCGAACAATGTTTTTTACTAGCTCAGAGATATGTATGTTCTGCACCGCAATGGTACCAACATGACTGTTCAAGTGTCTGTAGTCTAAAACTATACGATATCAACCATCCGGTTTCAATATCGGAAAAAGAGGATTATTTATTGACAAAACATGGGGTTCAATCACACCCTGATATTCCAATTGAGTCAGAATGTCACCAACGGACACTTTAGCATCACGTTTAATTGGATATTGTGGTTGGGGCTGTGGCGTAGACAGCAAAGGAATAACATGCACTGGTGAATCCTCATCCCAACCTGCCTAACTAAGATATAATGCAGAGGCTAAGTCTAGGGCCCACTCTGACACATAAGCAGTTTTAGTCTCTTCTGGAACATACTGCGAAAAACTTGGTAGAATTACCTCCTCCCCCCTAGTGGAGGTGAGGACAAAGAGGGGCGGCCAATCAACCTCCGCCAATAAAATATCATAAGAAGAGGTTAGATTGTCCCAAAAGACTGCCTTGACAGTCTTTTGGGAGCAACACAAGTGTCAGCTGTCTCAATGGTAATAAAAGTGTCAGTTGCTTTCGTCTCCAGACGCTGGTGGAGTGTCTGTCTCACAATGGTAATCTCCGCCGTGCTATCGAGAAGGGTTACTGCCCAACTCCTGTCGAGGAGGAGGGTTCTCACCGTCTGAGGCATATTTTGCAGACAAAGCAGCAACTTTTTTCTTCTGAAATGGGGCTCGATATTGAGGTGGTTCCTCTTGCTTGTCTTTCACATCAAACTGTCGCTGGGGCTCTCGCCTTGTCTACGTAGACTCGCCTTGTCTGCAATCCTGTCACCCTCCTCTGCCGAATTGTTGATCCGACGATTCCTGAAAGAAACGAGGAGAATGAGGATCAGGAAGCTGGAACCTCTCGGATGTCTTAATTTTAGAGCGGTCACGTAAATCTTATCTACTTTCAGAAGCGTCAGGTGGAGGTGAACCAGCACGAGAACTAGGCTTCTGTTGTTGTTGCCGCACATTCTTATTCCATATTTTCTTTGGAAAGACTGGACGTCCCTCCTTTTCAGGAGGGGGTTTACCTTGTGTCTGTACAAATGGTCGGACCCCCAAACTATTGCGACCTAAGGACGTATGCAAATCTGCAATAATAATCGGCAACTGTCAGTCCAGATCAGAGTCCGCCACTGCCGCCAGGCATTGGCGCACCTGTAAGCAAACTGCTTCACCCTTAATATTGGCCAAGATCATATCGGAGACAATAGGGAACATGCCTACTAACTTCATCCCCAAATCCAGGGCTGGACCAGCCCCGTGTTCATCCTGTACGAATTTTAGAACGCACGGCAGAACGCTCATGGAGGGGATGCCAAAGCACAGTGTATACACTGAAGCAAACACCGTCCCCCAGGTGTTGCAGTCCGCTAGAGGAGGATTAAGACCACTCAGTAAACTCATTGTAAGGATTCTGTGTTTCTCAACAGGAGATGTATGTGGAAAAACAGCCTCAAGCTGCTCAATTTTTTGTGCAATCCAAAATGGTAAGTCCTCACAATTTTGGGGACATTTTTCCATCACTGAGTTAATCATGACGGGACTAATCACAAGTGCTTTACCCTGACCTGGTGTCGGAGGAGCAGCTCCAGCCGGAGCTGCCTGAAGTGCACGAGACATAAACTGTATGACTCGTCTATGAAGATGAACTAATTGTGTATATAGCAGACGTAGCTCCACAATAGTAACATTGAGATAATAGGGATGTGGTGTAAAACGAGCCAAAACAGACCAAGTAGCCCCATCAATAGACAAGGGTCCCCTTCGAAGAAAAGAGACCGGGTGAGGAAGGGTGCCATTAAACCAAATAGTGTGCTCCCAGAACGTCAACGGAACTTCAATCATTGCATAAGGACGATACGCTGCAGGAGGCGCAGCAGCTGTGTAAGCATGAAAAAAATTATCATTAGCGTTAACTGCGGGAAATGTAACCCAAGAATAAACCACCTCAAAGCGGTATGCTGGATCCACTTCAACCACGAAAATAAAGGTAGCCCCCCCACTGGGGATCCCGTGCTGAGTCAGATAATTTGTAACCGCTGCCCGCTATGTGCCAGAATAGCGACCAGTTGTGCCATATAAAAGCGAAAAAAGACAATACAATGGTAGCGCAAAATGAGGTCTATAAACCTTTTAAACTTCAAGCTTGAAAAACCCACAGAAATAGGTTTACCCTACAAAATGCAGGAGGCAAAGCCACCCCACCACGGACGTCTCCGGGAACCGGTGGGAGGGTATCGTGGACAAGAACAAGCACTACCCAGGTGTCCCATATATAAGTGCCAGACCAAACGTTGGGCGCCATGTTGCAGGGATTCTGCACAATCACAGAACTGTGCATAGGATTATAGGACCTTAGTGCATAGGGACTGAGTCATCCTACCACCTCAGTACCCATGAGCCCAGGACAGACTAGCTATAGTGTCTCATTTGCTCTCCTACTCGCTCACAGAGAAACTAGTGATTAGACACCCAAGAACACAACACTCCCGACTCTCTCAGGAATCGCTGTTGCAAGATACTCCCTTTCGCTCACTCTCTTGTACTTGTCCACAATAAGATCTGGTAGAGACACGAACAAGTTTAAAATATTTATTTTAACTAACGTGCTCTAATATGCATGATATGCGTGCCACAATAAGCAGGAAAATGCATAACACAAATATGGTCAGCATTGCAAGTAGTCCGTAAATCATGAAAGGAGCTGTCATTATGAAAAGACAGTGTAGCCTCATCTCCCTCACCTTGTATAGAAGCAGGATGATTATATATTAGAAGATCTCTGGGCGTTATCTGCAGACCCCGTACCTCAGTGTAGAGATGGTAGATCTACATCATAGGTGCTGTTTTGCTCTTTTCCCTGGATAGGGCCCTCTCCAAGTGTGTGCTACCTATTCATGTATCCCAATAAGACCAAAGTATTCCCAAACAACAGCTGCATCGGTATGTTTTGTCTAGGTGCTAGGGACTGACCAGAACAGAATAACAAGGGGCATTGTTGATCGACCTTGCTCACAATGTTCATACTAAATCCCAGGAACCTGCAGAGTGTGAACACAGCGATAGGTTCTCATGTGAAAACGGCAAAAGAAACATTTGCAAAATAAACTTGTGTAGTAACGTGCGTAAAGCAGCGGAAATTCTGCTGCATGCTCATGCTAACTTAGAGAAGATGACAATGTCCCCATGGGCCATGTGACAATATCAAAAATTAAAAAAGACAAATTGTAAACAATGCTCTTAGCCAAACACATAAAAATGATGCCATGGGTATGGAGGGAGGGAGGTGATTGATGATGGATGGGTAGGAAGGATAAATAATAGGTTGCGCTTGAAAACTACTGTGAGTCCAGGAAGGAGTCTGAAATACCACCTCCTCAACCCTTTGAATCAAAAAAACCTCAAAAAACCATTCCAGACAAGTAAAGGTGAGAAGAACACCACTACAGAGGAGCACCCTAGTCCCTTGTTTATTCTCCTTCCCAAGGATTTTTCCATTCATCATTGCATTGTTCTAGTATTTTATTTTTTATTCTTCACCCTTGGCTTTGCTACTCACCACCATTTAAGATTTACATCCTCTCAATCCACTCTTCTCCATTTAAACCATCCATCCATCCATATAGCCATCCAACTACTCATGGCTCTCTGTCTTACTCTCAACAAACCTTTCAGCAACATATATTTGTCATTTACCCACCCATGCATCCTTAAGTTTCTTTCAATCAAAAGAAACTACCACAAGATTCCAATCACCCACCCAGGCAGGCATCCTTTCACTTATACACTTTCACCCACCCAGGCAGGCTTCCCACTGTATACCTTTCATCCATCCTTCACCCACCCATGCATCCTAGCTGTCAGCCACCTATAGTATATGCATCTGGCGCTTTCAACCATGCATCCTTCTCTTTCAGTCATATATATTACATTTCTCCTTCCATCCTTCTTTCCCTTTTCCTTCAACCCATAGTTAAAGATCTTGTTCATGAAACGTTCTCTGCTGAGTTGAAGATAGGAGCGGCCATTAGGTACTCAGCTCAACTCCTGCTGTGTTCACCTGTTCCTCAGAAGTCAACAACACTACACCTTTACAGTGAGTATATAATTAATTGTCAATAAGCAAGCAGTATGACTTACGACCGCAAGTCACTCCCGCTGGCTCACCCTCTTCCACTGCCGCAACTGCAGACTGGCTGGCGCCATCACTGCTGGCCCCGGCACTAGCAGTCGGCGCGGCTAGAAAAAAAAGATTACACATTTCTAAGATGCCAGATGCACCTACCCCTATTAATTTATTCATAGCAAAATACACCACACACATCAGTCACTACAATTTGGATACATTACAAACAGTATCTTCTATCAAAAATGTCAGGTTGGGCATTTTGTTGGTGGCAAGTTTTAAAAAACCTCAAGACAAACTGTTAAGGAGTGGCTGGAGCTATTGATGAATCTGATGTTTTGAGCAAAAATAGCATATGTCCTTGGTTGGCAAATGCAATGGGGCCCTCCTCCTCGTGCTTCTTCTCAGACATGGTGCACAGTCATCAGTTCACCAACTGCTGCTAATAATACTAGGCCTAGCTAAGAAGACACAACTTTGGGCTGTCCAACGTGACCATGGCCACTCTCTTGTTTTAATGATTGAGCCTTCTCATCTCAACAAACATGCGTTGAATACCTTACTTGGGCAATGGGCATGCAATCTGCACAGCAGAGGAGTAGAAGTAGTAGTAGTATGTGACCAATGGGTTCTCTGAGTCTTAGAGTACCACCACTAGGCAGTCCACAATATAAGTGGAGAGAGAAAGCTGGCTGACAAAGCAGAAGAAAGGAAGCTAAAGACAGACTAGTAATTACAGACTGGAGACAGTTTGAAGTAAGTACAGAAACTTGAAATATAGAAAATAGGTAAATAGGATAATGCAGGGATAACAAGAATTTAGAAACAGAGGGGGGGGATTGATTGATCATGTGGGCGGCCGGCTAGAGAGGAGAACATGGCGGCCGGCTAGAGGCGGGTCGCGGGGAGCACTTCCAAGTGTGTGCGTGATATGGGACGTCTGAAGCGGGCTACCGTGCTAAAAAAGTAAAGAAAGAAAGGAGAGTTAGATTAACGTTACCGAGGATCTCTTCTCATACCGGGAAACGGTAAAATCGAGAGCCGGGAGCCAAGAGCAGGAATTCGCTGATCAGAGGTGCAGTCTTGAACGGCGTCCTTTCCAGGGGGCGGGCTTTAGGCCGGAGCGGCCGGAGTGTAGAGCCGAGTGCGGAGCCGAGTGGAGAAACATCGGACTACCGATCGGACAGCTGATTGCGGGTAAACTAAATTTGGAACTAAATTCAGAACCCCCCACCATTTGAGAGTTGCTTAAGAGTGATTGTGAGCAAAGGTAAAAGCAGCCACGGCAGGCAGAGGGGGTAGTGAACAGCGCTGGTCTAGAGCCGCGCTGGAAGTAAAGAGAGGGAGGAAGGCGGCAGCAAGGATCCCATACTGGGGAGGAGGGGGTGGGGACAGCCCAAAAACACCAAGTAAAGAAGCTGGAGACGTAGACTCAGATGGTCTAGAAAGCAAGGGGGAAGCACAGACAGAAGACAGGACCTACAGCAGAGTGCCAGACTGCAGGGAGAGGGGGGAAAGAAGCCCAAAAGGGGGCAGGATGACAAAAAAAGGCCAAAATCAAGACACAGTCGTAATTACAGACATTAGTGAGCCTAAGCAGCTGGGAATAGGAAGGTACACACTAAGGAGTACTAAGAGGGGTAAACCCTTATCAGAACAGTGTGCAAGTAGGGGTGGAGGGTGTGGTGGAGGTGGAGGTAGAGGTGAAGGAAAGGGGAAAAAGAATACCCAGAGTTTAGAACCCCAGTAGTAAGAATCCCTGCGAAAAGAGAACAGAAAGCGGCTAAGCAAGAGGGGCCGATAAAACATCGTATGAATAAAACTCAGAAGGTAAAGGTTACTCCCTCTCTTAGGACCTTCTTTAAGGTATTGCCAAGGACTCTAACATTGAGGGAAGGTAGGACAAATAGGGAGATGGAGAAGGATAAGGTTATGGAGGGACAGCTAGATCATGGGGAGTGGGGTGATGTGTGTAGTCCCAACAGGTACACAGTATTACAAGAAGAAGGCCTAAAAGATCTGGAGTGCTTGGAAAAAGCAAAAGAATTAAGAGGCAGGACCACCACTCACCCAACGCTAGAGGGAGGTAAGAAAACTAAGAAAGGGGGGATAGAAGAACCCGATCCAAAACAAAATTTGAGCACAGGAGAGAGAATGGATAGGACTCAGAGTGAGCAGGTGGAAGTTAACACGGGGGAGTAGCTCTGGGGGACCTGATAGCAACACTTACGTCTGAGATCAGAAGTAGGTTTGAGGTGTCTGAAGGGAACCAAAGAGAGATTAAATTGGCTTGTGAGGCTTTAGAGAAAAAAATTGATGATCTTGCAGGAAGAACAACAGTTTTAGAGGCGTCAGTTGAGGAACTTAAGGGTAAGAAACAGACAAATGAAGACCATATAAAAGCCTTGAAATTGAGAGAACATAGGCGTCAGGATTGGGAGGAAAGGATGGAAAACAACCAAAGGAGAAATAATTTACGGATCCTGAATGTGCCGGAAGAAACGGAGGGAGATGACCTGAAAGGTCTGGTAGTTAAGTTGATTAAAACAGGGCTCCATCTAGAAGAGACCGAGCAGGAGTTGGGTAGGGACATACAGAGAGTACATAGGGATCCCTTCAGGCTAAATCCAAACAGAAGCAAACCTAGGAGGATTTTGGTAAATTTCCTTACCTACTCTCTGAAAGAGAAGGCATTATCCCGCGCTTTGAAAATGAAAGCAGTAAAGGTAGACGGGTTGTCTTGTGAAATTAGGTCCGATATTTCCTACATTACCTCCAACAGGCAATGGGAATTAGGCAAGAGAATGGACCAGTTGAAGGAGTTAGGGGCCTCCGTACAGATGAAATTCCCGTCGGTGCTAAAAGTAATGATGAACAATAAGATGCATACTTTCAGAGCGGTGAGCGAAGTAGATGACTTTATAGGTTCTTGTAAATAGATCTTGTAAGTAGATATAGAAATGAGGTAGCTAGCTAGGAAGAACAATAAATAGTAGTTTGGAACCGAATTTTCTAGTTGTAATAGGTTGAGATAAAAACACACTTGGGGGAAAACCCATAGGCTAAGGCTATTAGAAAGGGAGGTAGGTTCTCCATGGGGGGTGGTGGGGGAAGGGTAGGGGTCACTGGGTGGGGAGCATTAGGGAAAAAAGAAATAAATTCCTCTGAAGTTTCAGATTCGCCAGTTGAGAAGGCTACTAAGATAGGAACATGGGAGATGGACAGAAATCGACTTTGAAGATTTTATCTTGGAATGTTAACGGGTTAAGGGTGAGGCCAAGGAGAGAGCGTATCCTCCAGTACATAAAAGATTGTACTGCCCAGATCTGTGTGCTTCAGGAGACGCATCTGTCTGAGAAAGAGTGTAAGGAAATATTTAAGTCCCAAAAGTGGGTACAACAAATAGTGTGTACTAAGCAAACCTTTGTAACTAAAGGGGTGGTGATATTGATTAAACGAGATCCAAAGATTTCTATCATAGAAAGTAACTCAGATACCCGAGGTAGATGGGTCGTAGCAAAATTAAAAGTAGGGCGGCTTGGTTTCACGTTGGCAGGGTACTACGGGCCCAATGTGGATGATATAGCACCACCACAAGAGTTATTGGAGGAGTTATCTTGTTCCTCAGACCCAATTGTTTGGGCAGGTGATTTTAATGTGACATTGGATAGTACCTTGGATAGATCGGTTGGTAGTAGAGCAATTGTAAATCAAAAAATTATGGGGCAGATAAAATCTATGATGAAACAACTGGGATTATATGACAGCTGGAGATGGAGGATGGGGGATAAAAGAGGATATACGTACGCAAATAAGAAATATCATCACCAGTCCAGGATAGATTATATTTTGTTGGATCTAGGTCTACGGGAACAAGTTAAGAACATTACACATATCGGGATTCACCTGTCCGATCATTCCGCAATTTTATTGGAAGATAGCTTACCCCCCAGATGGACGTTAGATCGTACCCTGTTGCTGGCTAAGGAAATTGTGAGGAGATTAAAAGAGGATACAGTTGAATTTTTCGACTTTAATTGGGGCTCGGCTCCGGCAGGGGTGGTGTGGGACTCCTACAAAGCTTACTTGAGGGGAAAGTTAATAAGTTATGCTGCCAGGAAGAGGAGAGTCTTTCGGGAAGAGATTAGAGAAGTGGAGGAGAGGATAAGAGTATTAGAAGGAGAACTGGCCAACAGTAGTCAGAGAGAGTCTAGACAGATTGAACTATCAGATATGAAACTAAAACCTGCTGCTATTCTGGACAAGAGGGTAAGGGAAAGGTGGGAGACAAGCAAATTAGCGCAATTTGAGTATGGGGAAAATTGCGGAAAATTGTTAGCTTGGCAGACAAGGAAAGATCAGGTGAAAAACTTAATACAAGAAATTAAGTGTCAGAATACTGGTAGGGTTTTATCTAACAGAAAAGAGGTTGAGGAGGCTTTCTATAACTACTTTGGAACTTTGTATGAAGAGGATTTGGTGTCATCCGAAGAAGAGAGAAATAGGTGGCTGAGTGGGGGCGCGACAGTGGCAGTGGAAGAGGAAAAAACTGCTTTTTTAAATACTCAAATTCAGGAGGGGGAAGTGGAGCAGGTATTGAAGAAGGGCAAGCGGGGGAAAGCACCCGGTCCAGACAGTCTACCTTTAGAAGTGTATAGTGTTTTAAAGGAGGTATTGACTCCAATCCTGACTAAATTATTCAATGAGTTGTTTATGCAAGGGATATCCCAACCAGAGTCCTGGTCAAAGGCTACAATTTCTCTAATCCTAAAACCAGGAAAGAGCAAAAACAGATGTGATTCTTATAGGCCAGTGTCGCTCCTAAATTGCTACTACAAGATTTTTTCTAAAATTTTGGCAGACAGACTTAAGGGCCTTATGGGGGATCTGGTGCATGAGGACCAGAAAGGTTTTATGCAGGGAAGGGCATTACATGAGCTAACCTACTCCCTGATAGGGGCAATTGATTTGGCGGTAGCAAACAATGCACCTTTGGCGGTTATAGCCTTGGATGCTACCAAGGCTTTTGATCGTGTGAACTGGGCTTTTCTGTCAACAGTTATGGAAGCGGCTAAGCTGGGACACAGATTTTGTAGAATAATTGCAGTGTTTTACAAGTCACCAAGGGCAAGAGTTTTAGTGAATGAAGCATTAACATCAGCATTCACTATTAGGAGAGGGACAATACAAGGGTGCCGGTTATCCCCACTTTTATTTAATTTGTACATGGAGCCATTGGCAAAAAAATTGAGGGCAGATCATGGGATAATACCTTTTCAGTGTAAAGATTGGGTTAAGAAATTGGCATTATATGCTGATGACTTGTTGATATACACGGCAGACCTCGAAAATACAATGACTCATGTAGTAAAAATTGCGGAAGACTTTGGAAGAGTATCAGGGTACGAGATAAACAGGGGGAAAACGGAGATTATGGTGTGGAATTTAGATGAAGGGGTAGAAAAAACTACAACTGAAATGAGATATCTGGGAGTTAGAGTGACTAATGATATTAATAAGCTTGCGGAAACCAACTTTAACAGGGTGAAAAAAGAAGTCTGTGATTTAATGGCCAGCTGGATGCACCTACCCCTGACTATTTTTGGTAGAGTAAATCTAGTGAAAATGATTTTACTACCGAAGATGACCTTTCTCTTTAACGCTATACCTCTGCCGTTTAAGGAAGTAGGGCTTATGAAGTTACAGGGTAAGATTGGCTCTTTTATCTGGGCAGCAAAAGGACCCCGTATTTCATGGAAAAAATTACGGAGGAGGAGAGAAAAAGGGGGCCTGACTCTTCCGTCCACAGGTCCAGGAGTGCTTAAGTGGCCCATTCTGTCATCACCCATTCACTCTATTGTGTGACTGTCTAGGAAAAATACATAAATGGCAACTACACCTTGTCATGTGACACAGGATATGGCTGCAGGCATAAAATGATTAGGACAGAAACGTGCCAACTTTCTAAAAGTGGCATTTTCAGAATTGTAACTTAAAATCTGACTTTATCATTAAGGAGGATTTTAAATCACAATTCCTTATACATAACATTGCTATTTGCTCCCAAACAAGTTTCCACATATTAAATGTAATAAGGGAACTCATTGTTATCCTATAGAAGAGGTAGGCCTCACAGTAATGATAAACTGATTTTTAAAAGTTAAGTACATGTTCAACTTTTTAAATACAATGTGCTCTGCCCTTTGGGCTTTTTAGGGCCTACCTTAGTTGTGACTTATATGTATTAAAAAGAGAGTTCTAGGCTTGGCAAAGGGGTTATATTGCCAAGTCGAATTGACAGTTTAAAACTTCACACAGACTGCAATGCCAGGGCTGAGACATGTTTAAAAAGGTTACTTAAGTGGGTGGCACAATAAGTGCTGCAGGCCCACCAGTCATGAAACAAGAGGCTCCTAAAGGAGTTACTTATATATACTCTGAGTTGAGTTGGTACATAAATCCAACCTATATTGAAATAAACACATAAGACATACTTATAATAAGGAGTACCAAAAATAAATTGTAGAAAAGTTTTTTTTATATAAATAAAACTTCAGCAGCAAATTTCTATTTATTATACATAGGGGCCGATTCCGATTCAGGCCGGAAAAAATACCGATTGACTCGGTACGGGAATTTAGTCCGACCGACTCGGACCGGCGCCGTACGACCCGGGTAGTACGATGAAATGCATGTGAAATCCGACCGACTCGGACGGAATACAAAACGATCGACCGAGCCGGACGTAAACAAGCCATCCGGCCGGGAAATCACGCGAAACGAACTGACCGACACGCACCCGGATTGAACCCGAACGAAACGTACCCGTGAACTCCGACCCGCGTAGTACGATGCTGTGCGTGCAAAACACGACCGAATCGCCCGGAGCACAAGCCGTACGACCGACACGTATACAAAACCCAGCCGAAGCAACCCAATACTCCGCGACCGACTCGTACGCCGCATATGAAACCTAGCTGACACACAGCGGGAACGAGTCGGACAATATCGCACCAGACAACTGCAGCGTCCTACTCGGACACAAGAACGACTCCTACATGCACCAAAAACTCCAAGGAAATTTTTTTTGAAAAAAGGGCCAAACAAGCAACCACAAAGCCAATAAATACAGGGAGGAAAAAAAAATGGAACAAGGACACACCTCCAACTCCACCTACATAAAGGCCACAAATCCCTACCATGATCCTTTGCAAATTCCACAGACCTGCCAGCACAGAACACCATCACACAGCAACCACAGACACACTCACAGCTCATACATCACACAAGTCACACACCATTACCACACCTACAAATAGCACCCTCACACACACCCAGCTAAACCTACACTCACACCCCCCCACTTGCACACACACATCAATCACCACCACCACCCATCACCATGCCCCCAAAGAAGAATCATAAGTTCCTAGGCAGTGAATTGGAAGTCATGGTAGATGAGATCCTCAAGGTAGAGCCACAGTTGTTTGGTACATTGGTACAACAGATGTGGGCGAGGATTGTCGACAGGGTGAACGCACAATCACCATGTTTGCGCACAAAGGAAGACATCCAGAACAGGTGGTATGATGTGCGCAGGAGGGTCCGGGACCTACTCAAAAGGACTACCTCCTCAGCCAGCACACCGGCAGTGGCCCTCCTGCAAAACCAGTATACCTCAGGCCCTGGGAGGAGAAGGTGCGGGCCATCCTACCACCAGTGAGCGTATACGGACTAACAGACATCCCAGAGCCTGGTGAGTACACAACTAATATACACAATATGGTGTGACAACACACACACATCACAGTCAAGGGGATAGGCAAACCATGCACCCTTAGCAAATACACAGCAACCAAAAGATATTCATCTCAAGATGTGAATGCTAGTCAGAAAAACACAATACCTGCCATCTCATAGTGATATGTAACTGTGTCATGACATGTACAAACCTAACAACAAATACAGCAAGGCAGTGGCACAAATAGAACCAACAAACACTCCCAGATATTTACCCACCACTAGAACACCACCTCACAGGGAAGCTCACTGAAAGGAAGGAATTCTGTGTATGCTGGTGAAGTTAGTGTAGCCAATAGCATGATGGGAGTGGTAGTCACAGATATTGGTCACACCCACAATTGGCCCATCAACACCACTCTGAACCATGCTCACATCACAGGGAGTGGAAAACAACTGACAAGATGGCTGACACTGGGTACTGCTGGGGGAGCACAAGGCCCTGATGGGAACTGTGCAACAACCAACAGCAGGACACCACTGACTGACATCCTGAAAGACAACTTGCACTCCCTGCAATGGAAGCACGTTCCATGGTGGGATATCTGGCTGGGTGGGAAGGAGGACTCACAGCACTGACCATAGTTACAAGCACCTCCCCTCACACACCCCCTCAACACTAACTCCACATAACCCACCTGGGAGAATGCAATGCCTCACATCCTAACTGAAGATCCCACAAAGAACCACCACCCTGGGTTATGCTGTGTGAAGCACAGGGACACTCTTGGGACTTGTAGCCAAACAACTGCCAGGACAACACTCCCAGCCATCCTGTCAGCACAGGCACCCCACCCCACAGGGAAGCAGAGTCAAAAGGAAGGAAGGATGGGCATGCTGGGAAGGGGGTGGAGGCAATAGCATGATGGGAGTGGTAGTCACAGATATTGGTCAGCCTCACAATTGGCCCATCAACACCACCCTGAACCATGCTCACATCACAGGGAGTGGAAAAGGACTCACAAGATGGCTGACACTGGGTACTGCTGGGGGAGCACAAGGCCCTGCTGAGAACTGTGCAACAACCAACAGCAGGACACCACTGACTGACATCCTGAAAGACAACTTGCACTCCCTGCAATGGAAGCACGCTTCATGGTGGGATAACTGGGCTGGGGGAGAAGGAGGCCCGGATGGCAAGCAAATACCACCAATGCTGGTCATGCACACACCTCAACATTCACATTGACATGCCACAGGTTGGCAGGACAATGTGCTACACCAATATCACTCTCTGACTGTCACAATTTAGGAGAATGCAATGTCGAGGCCCACATCCAGAGGTACAGTCACAACTGTCAGGTGTATGAACAATTGATGCCAGTAGAAACATAACATACAATCTGTGTCTCCCCCCAAAACAGGTGATGATGGGGACACAGCAGCAGACGAGGAGGAGTCCCTGTCCCAGGCTCCGGTGAACACTGAGCTCACTGGTGTGGATCAGCCTCTGCACTCCTCAGATGGCGAAGAACCAGCTGGACCCTCCGGTGTGAGTCATCATGCAGCACCAGCAGGACCAACATCTGCACCCCCTGCACCCACCCCTCCAACAACTGCCAACACACAGGCCACCCCTGCCAACACGGACAGACCAAGGAACACAGATGACAACAGCGCAGGGACCCAGACCCAAACTGGAGCTGGTGACAACGAGCCCAGGAACAACACCCAAGTGGGCCCACGGTCAACTGTGCGTGCCACCGCAGGTCCTGCACGTGTCGCCAGGGGTGGTGGGAGGGGTGGTAGACATAGGTCGCTCTTTGCAGAGTGGTCTGGACTGCATGATGACCCACAACTGGCACGCATCGCGGATGCATACCAGACTAGCACCGGAGAGGTCAACCAGGTAGTGGGACTCCTCAAGGACATACAACAGCAGCAGGCTGCCCATCATGCCCGCTTGGACTCCCACATGTCCCGTGTCGAGACACACATGTCACATGTTGAGACACACATGTCACATGTCGAGACATACATGTCTGGCATGGAGTCCAAGTGGGACACATTGGAACAACTGACAGCGGTGCATAGGGACATACTGACATGCCTCCGCCAGATCAGCACCAACATGGCCTCACCTCCCTGTGTGCCCACAGCATCTGCTGCTGAAACAACTGCAAATGCCACAGTGAGGGAGGAGGACTCTGGCAGAGAGTCCCCTGCACCGCCGCAGCCTGCACCTGAGGGTCCCCCCCCCAAGAAGAGGGGCCGTCCGAGGAGGCCAAACTGAGAGGCCGATGGCCATCTACATCCCCCAGGAAGCCAACACCTGTTCTGGAACTTTTCCTCTGTGTGCAAACTGCACGCCCTGTCGAAGCCAACCCAACTCTCCACATGACATGGGGAGCTATAGTTGGCCAAATTTATCAGATGACTGTGGACTTTACTCTGGACATTTCAGCTACCAAGACTTCCGAATCACATGGGAACTTTAGATTCCAATTTCTATGTACAGCACCCACCATCCTGTGCACCATCCTCACACCTGTATGTAAATAAACTCACAAATACACCATATCTGCCTCTGTTGTGATTCCAACGTGCTCTCTGTCATGGAGATGGTGATCAGAAAAATGACACTGTGCATGATAACTGCTACAGTAAGTCCAACACCGTCATGTCAGTCATGGCGACGTGACACATATGAGGGAGACACACCACTAGGGCCACACAACACATACACACCAGGGCCATCAGACTCATCACCTATACTGATGTTGCAACTAAATACAGTGGAATGCACAGACACGCCACCTATTCACAGTCTGTGTCAACTAGACTACAGGTGCAGTAAGCAAATGTCAGTCAGATGTGTGACTACAGACAACGCACATCCCAAAGTGAAGCACAGGTTTATTACACATTTGCAACATGTTGTTTCCACTACAAATGCTAGCTAATCCAACCTGGCTGTGGCCACAAAGTCAAAAAGTGCAGAAGATAGAAAGTCCAGGGGTGTGTGGCACATCACCTGTAGGGAAATGACTGGTTCCACCTTGGAAGTTGAATCATGGATTCGTGGGATCCAAGTTCATCAAACAACTCCGGCAGCACCCTGTGAAGGACAGACATGACACACAGTCAAAACCACTGAAGAACAGCACAGAACGGCAATACTCATGTCTAATACATGTCACGAGATAACTACACAAAACCAAGTTAGCATGTCAACACTGTTGGGCAGTACAGACCACCTGCAAGGACACATCGCTGCACGCATCCAGTCAAGTAGCACATGGCCACACTCAAACAGCACCAGAGCACCACACACACATATCATGCAAACTCAAATCATTGACATTACAACCCTCTGGAGACTCACATTCAGCTGAAGAAGTTGGTGATGAGCTGTGTGCGGACATCACCATCATCATCATTGTTAGAATTGGGGGTCTCTAGTTGGCACAGGAAGGTACTTGTGACAAATAGGGACCCTCGCCTCTAGTCAGGGTAAAGGGGTACACTCCTAAAATAACCCCTGCTCACCCCCTTGGTAGCTTGGCACGAGCAGACAGGCTTATCTCAGAGGCAGTGTGTAAAGCATTTGTGAACACATACAGTAATCTAGTGACACACTACAGATGGACACCACACAAGGTTTATATCAAAAATAAGTATTCTTTATATAGTTTTAACACAAGACCATAAACGACAAAAATCCACAATACTGTACTTAAAATGGTAGTTTTAGCTTAGTTCAGTTCAGTTCTTAAGATGCGACACTTTAAGTCAATGTACCTTTACGATGCGGGACGCTTCCACAACAAGCAATGTTGCAGCGATGGAAATGCGACAAAGTTCTGGTGCAAAGAAATAAAGACGTCAAGTTCTTCCTGATGCGGCACGCTTCTCCGAGGTTGCGAGAAGTCTCGACTCGATGCGTCAGCTACAGCGGCGACACCCTTGTTCCGTGATGCGACGGCAGCGGCTTTGGCGGCGACCCTCTTCTCCGACGTTGCGAGACGCTTCCGCTCGATGCGACAACTGCAGCGGCGACACCCTTGTTTCGTGATGCGACGGCAGCAGCTCCGACGGCGGCACGCTTCTCCGTGGATGCGAAGCGCTTCTCTTGATGCGGTGCAATGCGACAGCTACAGCGGCGACACCCTCCTTCGGAGTTGCGACGGCAGCGGCTGCGACACGCTTCTTCCTCGATGCGAGACTCTTCTCTTGATGCGGTGCAATGCGACAGCTACAGCGGCGACACCCTCCTTCGGAGTTGCGACGGCAGCAGCAGCGACACGCTTCCTCTTCGTTGCGGGACGCTTCTCTCGATGCGGTGCAATACGACAGCTACAGCGGCGACACCCTCCTTCGGAGTTGCGACGGCAGCAGCAGCGACGGCGACACGCTTCTTCCTCTTGAGTCGCGCTTCCAGCTCCTTGCGACACGCAGTCCCTTCAGAAGGCCCAAAACAGCAGCAGGCACTTCCAAAGGATTCTTGGGGAGCTGGTGGTTGAAGTCTGTTGTCCCTGAGACTTCAGCAGGAGGCAAGCTCTTTTCTCAAGCCCTTGGAGATACTTTACAAGTTGAATAAAAGTGCACACAAAGTCCTTTCTCCTTCCTTTGGCAGTCAGGCAACCACTGCAGGCAGATCCCTCTAGCTTAGGGATAGTCTTCTCCTCAGTTCCTTCTTGGTTCCGCTCCTCAGCAAAGGTTTCTTCTTGTTTCCCAAAGTGATCTAATTTCCTAGGGGTCTGGGTCCCCTTTTATACACAGTTTTCCTTTGTTCTCTGAAGGCAGAGAGGCCTCTGCCTAGTCAAAACCAGTTCTGGTCAGTCCTGGAGCACTTTGTTTTTCTGACTCCTTCTTTCCTTTCAGAATGTGGGGCAGGGTGCTCAGCCGCCTGGCAGGAGGTGGAGCCAGCATTGTGGAAGGCAGGCACAGCCCTATTCAGACCCAGGTGCAACTCCTCCCTCCACTCTGGATGCAGATCTTTCTATTCAGCCCTGTGCTGACTCACCCTGTCTCCTGTAGCCACCCCCAGCCCCTGTCACTCAATCTCCAGACAAGGAATACACAACCTAGCAGAGGCAGGCTTGGAAGTTTAGGCAAGAAAATACCCACTTTCTAAAAGTGGTATTTTCAAACACAGAATGTTAAAACCAACTTCACTAAAAGATGTATTTTATCATTCTGAGTTCAGGCATACTAAATTCGTTTTTCTACCATGTTCCCTGGGTCAGTTCTGACTATAAGGTGTAATAGTCAGTCTGCCCATTCTGGCCTATGGGGAGCAGGTAGCCTTGCAATAGTGAAAAACGAAAATGGCTGTAATTCACTATTAGGACATGCCACACACACCAGGGCATGTCCTACCTTATACTTACAATGCACCCTGCCCTAGGGCCTACTTTAGGGGTGACCAACATGCAGTAAAGGGAAGGTTTAGGGACTGGTAAGTGGGTGTACTCACCAAGTCGACATAGCAGCCCTAGGCTGCACACAGGCTCTGCAATGGCAGGCCTGAGGCACATTTTACAAGCCACTTCTGTGGGTGGCACAACCAGTGCTGCAAGCCCACCAGCGGTATTGGATTTACAAGCCCTGGGCACACTCAGTGCACTGTACTAGGGACTGACAAGTAAACCAATCATCCAATTATGGAGTCACTAATCCATAACACAATTTACAATGGGGAGAGCGTATGCACTTTAGCACTGATCAGCAGTGGTAAAGTGCCCAGAGTCATAAAACAGCCAACAACAGGTCAGAAAAAATATAGGAGGAAGGCAAAAAGTTTAGGGATGACCCCGCAAAAAGGGCCAAGTCCAACACAACCCCCTTCCAGCCAAAAACGCAGGGGAGACCAATCACTACCCTGATGGGCTTCCCTGCTTTGGGCGATAGAACCTGGACCATGGCCCACAACAGCAGGGGCATACTCCAGTTCTACGCCAATCTGAACCTATTGGAATCACTCTGTCCATACTCTCAGGGTCCACTAAGCTAGTCCATGGGGAACCCTTCTCCTCACCTGTGGACACCATCTGTGCAGCACCTAACCTTAACTTGCTCACAGGTGTGTCCCAACAGACAGAAAGCAAGCCACAGTGGCCACTGACAGTGGTCAGGGATGAGACCCAGGCCTTATGCCTCTCAGGGCTCTCAAACCTCTGTGGCATCAGAGAGCGGGGGGCAGTAGCCCCAGGTGCTTGGCACCCTTTGTCCATTCTCCCTCCTGTCAGGTCAGGTATGACATCCTGACACTGATCTACCAGCCCCGGGCCTGTACCCGGCGGCTGGACTGGAGACTGGGGTGGTCTTTCCCACACCCGGTCCTCCTCCTTGGGGCTCTGTACCCTCCCACATGGAGCGGTACCCCCTTCCAGAATTGTCAGGGCACCTGTGGCAGGTGTCCTGCACAATTCGCCCACCAGTTCAGGGGTTCTATCCTGCAACTGGGCGTCCAGGTCAGGGGGGACACCCTGAACCTGGTCCTCCAATCTAGGGTCTAAACCCTCCAGTTGAACCGGGGTCAGAGGCGAGGACTCCCTCCCTCTGCACCCCCTTCCAGAGTACTGCCCCCTTCCATCAGGAGCGGTACCCCCTACCAGAATTGTCAGGGCACCTGTGGCAGGTGTCCTGCACAATTTGCCCACCAGTTCAGGGGTTCTATCCTGCAACTGGGATTCCAGCATAGGGTCTGTACCCTTATACTGGGCAGAGGCCAGGGGTGAGGCTGTCCTCTCTCCGCCCCCCTTACTGGGGTCCTGCACCCTCCCACCTGGAGCGGTGCCCCCAGAAGACAAACTGGTAGGG
The DNA here is from genome assembly GCA_963921515.1 of Calotriton arnoldi. Taxonomy (NCBI): domain Eukaryota; kingdom Metazoa; phylum Chordata; class Amphibia; order Caudata; family Salamandridae; genus Calotriton; species Calotriton arnoldi. Next base: position 1,164,442 of record CAWUFW010005086.1, read on the forward strand.
GCACTGTTAGCAGCTGCCCCTTCCTCCAGGTCAGGGGGGACACCCTGAACCTGGCCCTCCAACCCAGGGTCTGTACCCTTAGGCTGGACCTGTGCCTGGCAACCCAGGACTTCCGGGAGGGTACACCAACCCCCCCCCAAGGAAAACACACTCCTCTAGAGTTGTGTAAGAATCTGCCTGCCGCACCAGGACTTCCTGGGGAGCACGCATGCCCCCCCAGAGGGTAACACATCTCTCATGTGTTGTGTGACAGTCCGCCTGGCGCAGATCTCCCAACCCCTGTCCGTCTGACAGTGTGTGAAGATCTCCCAGGACAGAAGTGGTGTCACCATGGTCATTCACTGGTGACTCAGCCCTTCTGGCTCATCCCTGACCCACTGGTTCTTCCACTGGGGACTCTCTCCCCCTCTCACCCCTCACTCTGGACTTCTGCACCCTCCCAAGTGGAGCGGCACTGCCAGATACCAGAAACACTGGAGCTCCATTTACAGATGCTCCAGGTTCTCTAGACACTAGGAGATCCTCCTCAACAGGCGGCCCATCAGGACAGCCTAGGCTCCCTACCTGGTGTTCCCTTAAAGAACCATCCAGGCTCTGAGACTGGGTTTCGGGCACCTTGGGACACGCAACCCCACACTCACTCCTTCTCCACTGAGACAGGACGTGAGTCCCCACACCCCTCCCATTACCACGGGACCTAGCTGGGCTACACTGAACCTCTCCCACCACTCTGGGTTGGAAGACACCTGAGCCATTCCTCTTAGGGTCACTCCCCAATGCCTCTTCAGACCCTCTGGAATCCACCAAAAGGTCTGCCTCCATTGTGAGCTCCCTGGGGTCAGAGAACTCACACTCCAACAGGTGTTGGCATAGCTCTGGAAAACAGGGACTTACAATATGCTCTCCCACAATTGGATCACATAACCCCTCACAGGTGTTAACCAAACTATCCTTCACCTCACCATCCAGTGCCTCACACACGTACCCCACACCACTCTCCTGAGACTGGCAAGACAGTATCTGACTGTCTCGGTCACTCAACCCACACTCTTCTGGGCGGTCTTCACACTCACACACCAGGACTTTAACCATGGGGGAACCCCTCTCCCTGTACCTCTCATCTAGAGTCAGTAGAGTGTCCCTCCCACCACTAGGACCATGAATCCCTGTGTCAGTTTCCCTATTCCTCTCAGGGACACTGCGCACTACTGGAGCTACCTCATGTCCTTGAACCTCCTGGTGTATGTTAACCCCCTCCAAGTCAGGCGCCACATCTCTGGGTGTGTGCACTACTCTCTCAGCACTGAATAACTTAATTTTGCTGCCACCATCTGAGCTGGACTCCACCTCCAACTCAGCAAAGCTCACTTCCTGAGCTGCCCAAATTTCTTCTTCTTGGGCTAAGGCCCTCTGAGCCTCATCAATCTCTCTCAGCTCTTCATCAATCTCTTTCAGTTTCTGCTCATGAGCCAGAAGCCAGCTATCTTTTTCTGTTTCTCCCTCACTTTTAGAGAATTCCTCCTCCTCAGACTCAACTGGTAGTGTTGCCTTCCAGCGGGGTAACTCATACTGAAATAGGGATGCCTCTAGATCCTCCCTGGACCTTCTCTTCACAGGCAGCCCTCTTTCCTTGCAAAACACACGTAGCTCCTTCATTGTGTAGATAAACATGTGCCAGAAGTTGAGTTCCATTTTGCAACAACTAACCAGAGTCATGGCATCAAAAATACCTCCAGGAGGACACCATAAAACAGAAAAACAGTATGTGGTCGCGTTTGGTCTGCACTCACTAGTAGTGTTCACCAATCACTGTACATGAGTCACAAATGCAAGTCCAGAATCCTCACCGCTGACCACCAATGTTAGAATTGGGGGTCTCTAGTTGGCACAGGTAGGTACTTGTGACAAATAGGGACCCTCGCCTCTAGTCAGGGTAAAGGGGTACACTCCTAAAATAACCCCTGCTCACCCCCTTGGTAGCTTGGCACGAGCAGACAGGCTTATCTCAGAGGCAGTGTGTAAAGCATTTGTGAACACATACAGTAATCTAGTGACACACTACAGATGGACACCACACAAGGTTTATATCAAAAATAAGTATTCTTTATATAGTTTTAACACAAGACCATAAACGACAAAAATCCACAATACTGTACTTAAAATGGTAGTTTTAGCTTAGTTCAGTTCAGTTCTTAAGATGCGACACTTTAAGTCAATGTACCTTTACGATGCGGGACGCTTCCACAACAAGCAATGTTGCAGCGATGGAAATGCGACAAAGTTCTGGTGCAAAGAAATAAAGACGTCAAGTTCTTCCTGATGCGGCACGCTTCTCCGAGGTTGCGAGAAGTCTCGACTCGATGCGTCAGCTACAGCGGCGACACCCTTGTTCCGTGATGCGACGGCAGCGGCTTTGGCGGCGACCCTCTTCTCCGACGTTGCGAGACGCTTCCGCTCGATGCGACAACTGCAGCGGCGACACCCTTGTTTCGTGATGCGACGGCAGCAGCTCCGACGGCGGCACGCTTCTCCGTGGATGCGAGGCGCTTCTCTTGATGCGGTGCAATGCGACAGCTACAGCGGCGACACCCTCCTTCGGAGTTGCGACGGCAGCGGCTGCGACGGCGACACGCTTCTTCCTCGATGCGAGACTCTTCTCTTGATGCGGTGCAATGCGACAGCTACAGCGGCGACACCCTCCTTCGGAGTTGCGACGGCAGCAGCAGCGACGGCGACACGCTTCCTCTTCGTTGCGGGACGCTTCTCTCGATGCGGTGCAATACGACAGCTACAGCGGCGACACCCTCCTTCGGAGTTGCGACGGCAGCAGCAGCGACGGCGACACGCTTCTTCCTCTTGAGTCGCGCTTCCAGCTCCTTGCGACCCGCAGTCCCTTCAGAAGGCCCAAAACAGCAGCAGGCACTTCCAAAGGATTCTTGGGGAGCTGGTGGTTGAAGTCTGTTGTCCCTGAGACTTCAGCAGGAGGCAAGCTCTTTTCTCAAGCCCTTGGAGATACTTTACAAGTTGAATAAAAGTGCACACAAAGTCCTTTCTCCTTCCTTTGGCAGTCAGGCAACCACTGCAGGCAGATCCCTCTAGCTTAGGGATAGTCTTCTCCTCAGTTCCTTCTTGGTTCCGCTCCTCAGCAAAGGTTTCTTCTTGTTTCCCAAAGTGATCTAATTTCCTAGGGGTCTGGGTCCCCTTTTTATACACAGTTTTCCTTTGTTCTCTGAAGGCAGAGAGGCCTCTGCCTAGTCAAAACCAGTTCTGGTCAGTCCTGGAGCACTTTGTTTTTCTGACTCCTTCTTTCCTTTCAGAATGTGGGGCAGGGTGCTCAGCCGCCCGGCAGGAGGTGGAGCCAGCATTGTGGAAGGCAGGCACAGCCCTATTCAGACCCAGGTGCAACTCCTCCCTCCACTCTGGATGCAGATCTTTCTATTCAGCCCTGTGCTGACTCACCCTGTCTCCTGTAGCCACCCCCAGCCCCTGTCACTCAATCTCCAGACAAGGAATACACAACCTAGCAGAGGCAGGCTTGGAAGTTTAGGCAAGAAAATACCCACTTTCTAAAAGTGGTATTTTCAAACACAGAATGTTAAAACCAACTTCACTAAAAGATGTATTTTATCATTCTGAGTTCAGGCATACTAAATTCGTTTTTCTACCATGTTCCCTGGGTCAGTTCTGACTATAAGGTGTAATAGTCAGTCTGCCCATTCTGGCCTATGGGGAGCAGGTAGCCTTGCAATAGTGAAAAACGAAAATGGCTGTAATTCACTATTAGTACATGCCACACACACCAGGGCATGTCCTACCTTATACTTACAATGCACCCTGCCCTAGGGCCTACTTTAGGGGTGACCAACATGCAGTAAAGGGAAGGTTTAGGGACTGGTAAGTGGGTGTACTCACCAAGTCGACATAGCAGCCCTAGGCTGCACACAGGCTCTGCAATGGCAGGCCTAAGGCACATTTTACAAGCCACTTCTGTGGGTGGCACAACCAGTGCTGCAAGCCCACCAGCGGTATTGGATTTACAAGCCCTGGGCACACTCAGTGCACTGTACTAGGGACTGACAAGTAAACCAATCATCCAATCATGGAGTCACTAATCCATAACACAATTTACAATGGGGAGAGCGTATGCACTTTAGCACTGATCAGCAGTGGTAAAGTGCCCAGAGTCATAAAACAGCCAACAACAGGTCAGAAAAAATATAGGAGGAAGGCAAAAAGTTTAGGGATGACCCCGCAAAAAGGGCCAAGTCCAACAATCATCATCATCTTCACTGGCATCGTGACCCAGGACAGGATCTTCCACAGGTGGCGGACGTTGGTCATCGTCATCCAGGATGAGAGGCAACTCCTTCCGCACTGGCAGGTTGTGTAGCATGCAGCAGACGATGACAATCTTGCACACCTTTGCTGGGGCATATGGGAGGGCCCCTCCTGTCTTGTCCAGGCAGCGGAAGCGGCTCTTCAGGAGACCAAAGGTCCGCTCAATCACCCTCCTCGTCCGACCATGTGCCTCATTGTAGCGCATCTGGGCTGGTGTCACAGGGTTCCTGAGGGGTGTCAGCAACCACGGCATGTTGGGGTATCCCGAGTCCCCTACAGACATACAATTGCACATTAGCCGATTTGAAAATGTGTGCGGAAAACAACATAGCAGAACACACACAATGGTACAAAGTCAGTACACACCAACAAGCCAGGCACGCTGGTTTGGCATCTGTGACATCATCCTCGGGATGCAACTACTCCTCATCACGTAGGCATCGTGTGCCGAACCGGGGAAACGGGCACACACATGTGTGATGGTCATATCTGCAAGACATACCACCAGAGCATTGATCGAATGGTAATGTTTACGGTTCCGGTATGCCTGCTCATGTGCCTGTGGTGGTATCAAAGCCACATGTGTCCCATCAATGGAGCCAATTACATGTGGCATCCTCCCCAGGGCATAGAAGTCACTCTTGACATCAGTGAGTCGTTGACGTGTTGGGAAATAGATGTACTGGTTCAGGTATCTCAACATTGCCCCCAAAACATCGCGTAGCACACGGCTGAACATAGTCTGTGACATCCCACCGGCAGTCGCCACAGTGTGTTGAAAGGTACCAGTGGCAAAGAAGTGTAGGGCTGCCATCACCTTCACCTTGGGGGTCAGCGCTGTAGGATACGGACGGCCAGGCTGCAAATGTGGGTCCAACCGCACTGCCAAATCCTCAATCAGCTGCCTGGTGAAGCGGTACCGTCGGATGCTGTCACGTTCCACCATCGTTGCCAGGTCTGGAAATGGTCGATGGACAGCAGGAGCCCTGCAGTGCATAGGTGAAGAAAGCAAGATTGTCAGTCACCCCACCTATGTGCCGTTCACCATACTCAATTTCACATGATACATCATTAACAAACACAAGTACTTGATGTGTGTGTCGTTCTGTTTGGACATATATGGCACCTACATGGACATCATCTAACATCTCTGTTCAACAAGTGTTGACAACAGGTTCCAGGGTGTGCTATGGGAAACCATTAGGCTGTGTCACAGTACCCATTTACTCCTCTCACGTTCCACACACATACCACAGTGACATGTCTGGACAGATGCTCCACAGGCATCACAGCTCATTGACAGGTAGATTCCCAGGGACCCTGTCTTGCCACATGGACACTGGCATGACATGGCGTATCATGTACACGTCAGAAAAACAAACATGACACCCACAGGTAGTGGCCCCTGTAGCCTCTGCAGGACAGACATGGACATCTGTGACACACACACACACAACATCAAAGTTCATGCACAAACCACGTGGATGTGGAGACTGTCTCCCATGTGCACATGGAGTCAGAGACATGTGAAACACAACATGCACACAGACTGCGGAGGGACATCACTATTGTGGCAATGGGCCACCCTGTGACGTACATGCCTTCCCACATGTGAGCCTGGGGGTATGTGACATGTCATACACATACACAACCTGGAAATGTGACCATGACACATGCTCCAAAATGAAAAGTTGCACACCACAGTGGTCAGGTGCACAACACACAAAGGACCCTGTCCCCATGAACACGTGCACAGCCTGGGTGTGTCTGCCCCCAAGTGCCACCCCAAAAACCACATGTTCACCCACATACACAGATAAGGTTATGCTGCCACACATGCCTTAGATACAGTGTGGACTGGGTGTGGTGTTGTAGGTGTGCCCCTGAGTCCCTGGAAAGTATATGTGGCTAGCATAGGTTCACCAGTGACCAGCATGGTGACATATGCGTGTGACCTGTCCAGGGACGCGTTGTAGAGCAATGGACCGATCGGTGTGCCCGCACGGCCCATTGCATTGGATGTGAGCGGGTACGCGTTGTATCCCGGGTACGCGTTGTAGAGCAATGGACCGATCGGTGTGCCCGGCCGGCCCATTGCATATGATGTGTGCGGGTACGCGTTGAACAGCAATGGACCGATCGGTGTGCCCGGCCAGCCCATTGCATATGATGTGAGCGGGTACGCGTTGTATCCCGGGTACGCGTTGTACAGCAATGGACCGATCGGTGTGCCCGGCCGGCCCATTGCATATGATGTGAGCGGGTACGCGTTGTATCCCGGGTATGCGTTGTACAGTAATGGACCGATCGGTGTGCCCGCACGGCCCATTGCATTGGATGTGAGCGGGTACGCGTTGTAGAGCAATGGACCGATCGGTGTGCCCGGCCGGCCCATTGCATATGATGTGTGCGGGTACGCGTTGAACAGCAATGGACCGATCGGTGTGCCCGGCCGGCCCATTGCATATGATGTGAGCGGGTACGCGTTGTATCCCGGGTACGCGTTGTACAGCAATGGACCGATCGGTGTGCCCGGCCGGCCCATTGCATATGATGTGAGCGGGTACGCGTTGTATCCCGGGTACGCGTTGTACAGCAATGGACCGATCGGTGTGCCCGCACGGCCCATTGCATTGGATGTGAGCGGGGACGCATTGTAGAGCAATGGACCGATCGGTGTGCCCGGCCGGCCCATTGCATATGATGTGAGCGGGTACGCGTTGTATCCCGGGTACGCGTTGTACAGCAATGGACCGATCGGTGTGCCCGCAAGGCCCATTGCATTGGATGTAGCGGGACGCGTTGTAGAGCAATGGACCGATCGGTGTGCCCGGCCGGCACATTGCATATGATGTGTGCGGGTACGCGTTGAACAGCAATGGACCGATCGGTGTGCCCGGCCGGCCCATTGCATATGATGTGTGCGGGTACGCGTTGTATCCCGAAATACGCGTTGTACAGCAGTGGACAGAACGGTGCGCACACATTGGCTGGGGCCTGGCATGGCAACGGACGCGTTTTCGAAGCTCCAACGAGTCTGATGCAGTGAATTCAGTTGGCCAGCCACAACAATGTTGCAAAATCATGGGTGTCATGAAGTTGAAGATTTGAAGGATGCTGTGGGCGTGTGTTAGTGCTGCTATTCCATGGATTGGTCTGATTCAGAAGATGCAAACGACTTGGACCTATCACTTTGGACACATGGGACAGTATCTGCCTCTGCAGCACACATATAATGCTGGCTGTTTCCCTGAGAGCTCACTTGCCTGCACTACATGCTCCAGGACGACATCTGCCACCAACACTGCTGCTGTTTATGCATCCTCTGGCTCCTGCAATGGCACGTACTGTGGAGAGAGCCACAGCCTTCAGCCTTGAGGAGAACCAGGCCCTGCTGGACAGCCTCCTTCCACAGTACAGCAAGCTGTATGGGAAACCAGGGGAGCAGGTGAGTGTGCTGTCCACTGCCTCACTAATTGTGCATGTTGTCTGACTAGCAGGACTTTCAGTGTGCACACCACTGGCTAGCATGCCCACTGAGTAGTTGTCACACCCCAAAGTGTGTAGTTACATGCACTGAACTGGTGCAGTGCAGTAACAGTGCATTCCAACTAGGTTTACTTCCCATGCAAGGATACCATGTAGTGACTGCTGGCAAACTGTTCATAGCCATTGTTGGACTGACTGTGTACATCATATGCCCCTGTGATTGAGACATGTATATCCAACTGTGTGATGCACGTATATGTTGCATGTGTAGTAATGGCCTTTTCACTTTGTCATCCTCACAGGTTGATGCCCACCAGAAGCAGGAAATCTGGCTGACCATCGCCCGGAAAGTAAGATCCGTGGGGGTCTACAGGCGCAGGATCCGCAACTGCCAGAAGAGGTGGCAGGACCTTCGTGGCTGGACCCGGAGGATCGCAAGGGTCCAGCTGAAGCTGTCGCCTCCTCGCAGGAGGGGCGGACACCGGACCCTGAGCCCCCACATGCTCCGGATCCTGGCGGTGGTCTTCCCTGACCTGGATGGGCAGCTGAAGGACAGACAGCAGCAAGGAGGGGATGAGTCCATGACTGCACTGTGCACTTTGTCTGACATGCTATGTGCCCTCCTCTGGCCTGGATAAACTTCCACAGTACATCAGTCATGTGGTCCAGGACCCATGTCCCTCATTTGTGACATGCCCACTTCTCCTCTGATACGCATATGTGTGGCCCTTATAGTCAGGAAATTGTGTCATTTGGGGACTGTGTCATTGCATTTTGCTTTGCTCAATGTGGGGGACAGCATTTGTTCCCGTGACTATGTTGTGCGATTCATGGGTGGGTCAATTGCTTACACAATGCCTAAGTTCTGACATGTAATCTGGGTGTAACTTTGATATGTGGTCCGCTTGCTGCTCTGACTCACCACATGTCCCTGGGGAATTTGGCACACACCCATGCTGCTGGTGGGAACAATGTTTGGGCCTCAGGAGTATGTGTATCCAGTGTGTCACACATGCTTAGCCACCTGCCTACTTTCCAGGACTCATCCCTCTTACAGGTGGAGCTGGACAGTCATGCCTACTCCAGGGCATGCAATACACTCTGTACTCCCACTCCCGTGTATCATCTGGCATGTTGTGATCAGTGAAATGTACACTCAGGTGTCTGCCTCTGTCTCATTGTGCTGTGTCTTCATTGTCAGGACTACTGGTATGTTTATCGGTTAGGGCTCAGCATGCCATCTGAGATGTGACCATGATAGACGATACTTCTGTGACTTATAGGTGTCTGATCACTTGACTGTGCACACAGGTGTTTGCGACTGTGACTTTCAGGCAGCTGTATTGTCATTCACTGCACACTGTGAGGTGCTCATGTTCAGAGAGTTGTGTTTCATGTCCCCCATATGTCCAGTTGGTATGACGTGGACAAATAGTAGTACAGATGATGTGGTATTTGGGGGATGGACATGTGCACTTGTCAGTCACATAACTTGCATTCCCCATGCCCTCGGATTGTGACACAGTGCAGACTGTTGTTGGCTGGCTGCCATGGCCATGTGACTTGAGACAGTAATGTATGACTTTGCACGCATTCCTGTGTCATGGCATTAAACTTCCTGAGACTGATCCTGCAGGGGAGTGACATGTGCAACATGCACCCCATTGTGGCATTGACTATCCGGACATGGGTGCATCATGGTGTCTGGTGCTGGTATGCATCACATGCATTTCTATTTAGACTCTGGCCATCCCTTTATCCGGACACCTGCACTGACTCAGTGGCAAGAGATGTGATGTGTGCATGTTCACATACTTCACCATGTTCCCTGCAATGTCCAACAACTGTGTAGGTGGTGCATGTGTCCACACTGGGGTCTTACCATCAGACAGGCACCAGACAGATGGGTGCAAGGGCAGGAGGGGTGTGAGTCCCATGGTTGACCATCAGACTGACAATTGGCTTCCCCGAATCTGTGTGAGGACTTTAGGCAATGTTCAACTAAGGATGCCAGGGCTTGCTCTGTAATGTGCTGTACTTACTGTGGTGTGTGCGGTCAGTGCAGGTGACTGATGTTTGTCTGTTTCCCTAATTGTTTGCAGATACATCCATGGCCACAGGAGGGGACAGCTCCACGGACCAGGAGGAGCAGCGGAGCCAGACTGGGTCAGCATCGGACGAGTGGTCAGAGGGACCCAGTGGCACGGAGGGTGAGGGGAGCCACACCGAGGAGTCCTCAGCACCATCCACCTCAGCTGAGGACCACAGCAGCTCGGAGGATGACTCCCTTGTGGAGGCGGGTCTCAGCAGCCACCAAAGGCCAGCTAGTCTGTCTGGCCCCGCCACCACCACCACCACCACCACCGCCCTCCCATTGGCTCCCATTCCTGAGGTCCGTGGAGGCTCCCGTACTCGGGAGCGTGTCTCCTTCGTGCCAGGCACCGCACCCCCTGCCCCTGTGTCCCCTGCTGCCCTGATTGAGGAGTCTGTGTACCTCCTTCGGCAGCTCCATGTAGGGCAGACAGCAATGTTGAGTGTCCTCCATGCACACACCACTCTGTTGACACAGCTGGTGTCGTTCATGGAGGGCATCTCGACGGGTATGTCTGCCCTACAGAGGAGCAATAAGTCCATGGACTCCTCCCTGACGGCAGCAGTGTCCCTCCTCCAACAGTCCCTCACCCCTCCCACCTCTGCCCCATCCAAACTTCCTGCCCCCCTACCTGTCCAAAGCACATGCACACCTGCACAGTCACCCAAACACACAGACACGAGCAGCACAGACACACGCAAGAGAAAGGCAAGACGTGCACACAAGCATCCTCAGGGGACTGATACCACAGCACATGGGATGGGGAACACACACACACACACAGGCAACCACAGTCACTCCGCAATCCTCAAGATCCTCTCCCTCCAAGACCCCTTCCCTTGCCTCACCTGCAACCCCACCTGATCAGCAGCTCTTCCTCTGTGACCTCGGCCTCTTCCCCTCCAATCCCGCTGATCCAGCATACCGGGGGAAGAGGAAGTCCACCCACCCAGAGGGGAGTGCCCCTCGCCCCCGGACACCCTCCCCAAGGCGCAGGCAGAGTGATCCCCCCACCCGCAAGTCCCCCCGGTCCCGGAAGAGCAAGACCCCGCCACCGCCCTGCAAGTCAACCACCCAGTCTCTCACCTCCATCCCCCAGGCCACCACTCCACGGGTTCCACCGCCACACCCTGCCCCAGGTTCCCCACACACTGATACCGCATCCCCAAACTGCTTAGGCCCTCCCCCTGCCACTTGCTCTTCCACCCCAAAACCAGACGCTCTGCCTGTTTGTGCCACTGGTCTGGAGACCGTGTCCCCCCTCTGTCCTGCCCAGCTCTTCTGCCCCCCTTCCACTACCTTGGAGTCATGCACTGCGGTGGAGTCCACAACCACCCCGTCTGACTCGGGCACTGCATTGGGGACCCAGTCCACTCCATCTGACCAGCCCTCTGCAGTGGTTGCAGCACCAACACCATCTGACTTGAGCCCTGCGGTGGTGGCAGCCCCCCCTGAGTCAGACACCTCCACTGCAGTTGCCAGTGACACTCCTGCACCCACCTCCCCTTCACTGCCTCCTTCTGGCATCCCCTGATCCTGTCCCTGCGGTGCCTGGCCTGCCCGTCGTATGCCCCTCCAAGGGGATGTCCCCTGTCTGTACCTGTGCAGGCAAGCAATTGTTGACAAGTTGTCACACATCACCCTGTTGGGACTGTATATTTGGACTGGCCATTGGCCTTAGTTTATTTTGGACTTTTGATTTGAGTTGCACACTTGCTGAATAAAGCCTCTTTTTGTTTACTTGTGGTTAATCTTTGGAGGTACATGATGTAGATGTGTAGAATCATGCATTTGCTGTTGTAATAGTGTTCAGATCAGGTAAATGAAGTTTTGCTGTGATGGGCTCCATGTGGTCCATGGGATATGTGTCCTAATCTAGTCTGGATCTATAGCATCCTTTGCTGCAGTCTGAGGGTGTAATGTTCAGCATTTGACACAGGGATGTACGTTTAGCATTTGTAGATTACCATCTTTGTCCTACACTGATGCACATCTGGTGGGCTTACCACTGTCCAATGTTCCTAGTACCCTGACTGTGTGCCTGTCTCCAATGGACATGCAGTTTAGCACATCAAATTTGGAGGACTCATCTGTGTACACAGTGCAAGTTGCTTGACACGTGTCTTGGGTGTATGCAGATGACTGACGTGACACTCCCGTGCCCAGGCTGATATGAGCAGAGCCTTCAGTGTGTTGTAGTTGTTGACTCACTGACATGTTTGAGTCGTGCACAGACAAGGTTTGGCACAGTTGACCTTCCACAGGAGTGGAGTGCCCTCATGGCAGTGCGTGATTCCGTGATATAGGCTGTGCCCGTGTTGTGTGTTGTGTAGGCATGTCTGTGCGTGTTCCCTTCTCCTTTTCCTACACAGGCTGTGTCCCTACGGATGTTCCTGTTTGTGATGCTTGCTGAGTTGTTCTGTGTTCATCCATCATCTTGGACCTGGTTTCTCCGGGATGTGGGTGCATGGCAAACTAATGTTCATGAGGTTGTCATCCCTAGTTGTCTTTGTTGTCAGGGCTAGGGATGTGGCAAACGCAGATGGGACACAGTCAGGATTCCTCTTGGCACTTGTTGGTTACACGAGTAATGTGATTTTCTGTTTGTGTATGCTTTCAGTGATTGTGACACGTTGTGTGTGTGACTGCTGCCACTCCTCAGGGTCAGAGCTGCAATGTTGGGAGTTGTCTATGTGTGTCCTTTATGGGTCAGCTTGGCTTCTTCATTGGTGTGTGACTATGGCCAGGATCCCATTGTTTGGGGTGGATTTCACGTCATGCCCATGTACGGCATACTGTGCAGTGTGTCAGACATTCACAAGTATTGTTGACTGGCCATGTGTGATGTGTTTCTGCACCTTATTTCCCCCCACCACCCCTGGGATTGTCATGGGTGCATGTGCAATGTCAGCAGTCCATGTGAGCTTCACTGCTGCACATTGGTGGAGTTCAAGGTGTGTGGCGTTGAGTGTGTGCAAATGTGAGTTGTTGCACGGCTGGGGCACTACCTCCATATTTTCCTTGGCTGGCAGCCTTGCTGAGTGCTTTGTGATTGTATAGGTGTGATGGTAGTTTGTTGCTCAGGACACATGGCTGTGGTTCACAGTGTGGATGACATCTACCTTTGTCATCACAGTGTGATTGTCATGCAGGCTAGTGTCACCACAATGTGGGGTCCCTGGGGGGAGTGCTGTGGTGGTTCTGACTCTTGCTGTGTTTGTTGCTGTTCCTACAAGCTTGTGTGACATGTGTAATTTGGGCTCCCTCTCATCTCACAATGCCTGTTTGCCCACATAGGGGAATCCAATCCATGAGTTACTTTTGTATGTGACTGTGTTGACATCTGTGTATTAGTGAATCTGGCCTCCTCATGTGTTGTGTGTTTGCCTGGGGACACTGGCACACAACCCCCTCACCTGTTGTGTATGATATGCAGTGTGAGTCTGCCTGTTTGTGTTTGTGCATTTGCACCACTGCATTGGCATATCTTTAGTTTGCCATTGGCTGTATGTTGTTTGTTGGCTTTCCCCTGCTGGCCCTGGGACTGCTAGGTCATCAGTCAGCACATTGATCATGGTTAGTATGTCCCATTGCTGCCATGGTATGGTATTTGTTCACCTGACATCTACAGTCTCCACAGGATATCTACATTTGTGTGTCCATTGGTGCAGATATGTGGGTCTGCTTTATGATGCTCACTTCTGTCATTGTGTTATTTGTGAATGTAGACAATGTGGGCCCCCATGGCTGATGTTTGTGTGCACATGGCCAGAACGATGTGTCATTGGCACTGCACTGCTTGCCTCACACAATCTATGTTGCTATGGGACACATGCACTACAATGCCACTGTAGTGTTTGGTGTTGTGTGGCCAGGAAAAATCCCTGCAGTTTTGTTTTTGCAGCTTTTACCAGGACTACACTTACCTTTTGGGCACTGTGGTGATGGGGCTTTGGGCCCCATTGCCACACTGTTCAAAATGTGCTTCAGCTATGGAGCACACACTTACCTTTTGGGCACTGTGGTGATGCAGCTTTGGGCCCCATTGCCACACTGTTCAAAATGTGCTTCAGCTATGGAGCACACACTTACCTTTGGGCACTGTGGTGATGGGGCTTTGGGCCCCATTGCCACACTGTTCAAAATGTGCTTCAGCTATGGAGCACACACTTACCTTTTGGGCACTGTGATGATGGGGCTTTGGGCCCCATTGCCACACTGTTCAAAATGTGCTTCAGCTATGGAGCACACACTTACCTTTTGGGCACTGTGGTGATGGGGCTTTGGGCCCCATTGCCACGGTGGTCATGGTCTGCGTTCATTGTGTAGGCCACACACACAATTATTTGTGACACATGTGTTAGGGGGTCACATTGTATGTTCAATATCATGTTCAGTGTTGTATGCATTTGACACAGACCACACACGCTTGTCATGGTGTTGGGGGTGGGATGTAATTTACAGACAGTCCTTATGTGGGAGTATGCTAGTTGTGTCATGCATTACCCGTCCTATGAGTAGGGGTGGTTGTGGTGACAGGCATTCAGCCCCCCATGAGTGGGGATGGTAGTAGTGGTAGGCATCCAGCCCCCCATGAGTGGGGATGGTAGTAGTGGTAGGCATCCAGCCCCCCATGAGTGGGGATGGTAGTAGTGGTAGGCATCCAGCCCCCCATGAGTGGGGATGGTAGTAGTGGTAGGCATCCAGCCCCCCATGAGTGGGGATGGTAGTAGTGGTAGGCATCCAGCCCCCCATGAGTGGGAATGGTAGTAGTGGCAGGCATCCAGCCCCCCATGAGTGGGGATGGTAGTAGTGGCAGGCATCCAGCCCCCCATGAGTGGGGATGGTAGTAGTGGTAGGCATCCAGACCCCCATGAGTGGGGATGGTAGTAGTGACAGCCATCCAGCCCCCCATGAGTGGGGATGGTAGTAGTGGTAGGCATCCAGACCCCCATGAGTGGGGATGGTAGTAGTGACAGCCATCCAGCCCCCTATGGGTGGGGATGGCAGTAGTGACAGGCATCCAGCCCCCCATGAGTGGGGATGGTAGTAGTGATAGGCATCCAGCCCCCATGAGTGGGGATGGTAGTAGTGGTAGGCATCCAGACCCCCATGAGTGGGGATGGTAGTAGTGACAGCCATTCAGCCCCCTATGGGTGGGGATGGCAGTAGTGACAGGCATCCAGCCCACCCTGAGTAGGGGTGGTGTTAGTGGTAGGCATCCAGCCCCCTATGGGTGGGGATGGCAGTAGTGACAGGCATCCAGCCAACCCTGAGTGGGGATGGTAGTAGTGACAGCCATCCAGCCCCCTATGGGTGGGGATGGCAGTAGTGGCAGCCATCCAGCCCCCCATGAGTGGGGATGGCAGTAGTGACAGGCATCCAGCCCCCCATGAGTGGGGATGGTAGTAGTTGTAGGCATCCAGCCCCCCATGAGTGGGGATGGTAGTAGTGGTAGGCATCCAGCCCCCCATGAGTGGGGATGGTAGTAGTGACAGGCATCCAGCCCACCCTGGGTGGGGATGGTAGTAGTGGCAGGCATCCAGCCCCCCATCAGTGGGGATGGCAGTAGTGACAGGCATCCAGCCCCCCATGAGTGGGGATGGTAGTAGTGGTAGGCATCCAGCCCCCCATGAGTGGGGATGGTAGTAGTGGTAGGCATCCAGACCCCCATGAGTGGGGATGGTAGTAGTGACAGCCATCCAGCCCCCTATGGGTGGGGATGGCAGTAGTGACAGGCATCCAGCCCACCCTGAGTAGGGGTGGTGTTAGTGGTAGGCATCCAGCCCCCTATGGGTGGGGATGGCAGTAGTGACAGGCATCCAGCCCACCCTGAGTGGGGATGGTAGTAGTGACAGCCATCCAGCCCCCTATGGGTGGGGATGGCAGTAGTGGCAGGCATCCAGCCCCCCATGAGTGGGGATGGCAGTAGTGACAGCCATCCAGCCCCCCATGAGTGGGGATGGTAGTAGTGGTAGGCATCCAGCCCCCCATGAGTGGGGATGGTAGTAGTGGTAGGCATCCAGCCCCCCATGAGTGGGGATGGTAGTAGTGACAGGCATCCAGCCCACCCTGAGTGGGGATGGTAGTAGTGGCAGGCATCCAGCCCACCCTGAGTGGGGGTGGTGTTAGTGGTAGGCATCCATCCCCCTATGGGTGGGGATGGTAGTAGTGGCCGGCATCCATCCCCTTATGGGTGTGTATGGCATTGGTGATAGCCATCCCGCCCCTATGGTTCTGCTGTTGCTAGTGTACGTCATTAGTGCATCCCTATATGTGTGTGACATATTTCGGGTACGTGTCGTTTGTTTGTGTTGTGGGTGTTTGACTTACCGTCTGCGCCGTACGCGTCCGTACCGGTAATAGATGTAGAGTATTGGTAGGACCTGCGCGATGGGATTCATGGTTGGGTCGTCTCGTTCGGGTTTCTCGTGGCTTCGACTCGTACTCGTCGCTGGCTTGTTCGTCTCGTCGCCGTGGATCGTCTTGTGGCGCGAATCGGAGCTTATGTGCAGCTCTCCTGGATGCTCAAACGTGCCGGACGTAGCGACGAGTTCGGCGCGTACGGAAGACGCATCGTACTAGTCCGGCCAGAAGGTGCTGTGTATTTGGTTCCGTGCGACTCGATTCGGCGTTTACGGATCCGGTTCGGGCGGGGAACAGGAGCTGGAATGGGTAAGTACGGCTCGCTCGGAATCTGGGCTGTTATGCGCATCGTACTTGTTCGTTCGGTAGAGTGTTCGAGTCGGTCGGAAAACACGCGTTCGGCTGGTATTTTTTCCGGACAAATACTGTTAGGTGCGCTTCCGGCCGACATCGGAATCGACCCCTTAGTCTTTCACAGCAATGTTCAATCAGGGTCCACAATAAAACATTGTAAAGAGAACAGCCAACCCACAATAACCACAAAAATCAGTTTCTAGTGTATTTAGAAGTGATTAATGGGGATCGGTATATCTATCTAACATATCACAGAGTTTCTGACTATAGTACATCTAAGATTGAAAATGTAGTTGCAAATGATCAAAGTCTTATGAAAGAAGTTAGAGAGGATGTACTGTGGACATTTCAGTCTTGCATGGCTAAGAGCTCTGCAAGACTATCTTCAGAACTGACTGAGGAAAACAAAACCAAAAGACCGAGCTCCTAAGGAGCTTAAGACATCATCACACACTAAACCATGAACTGTTTATGAAAAATCAATTTACCCCAATGTTTGTAGGATTGAAAAGCTGAAAGTTCTGCAATTTTTTAATAATAAATGCGGTCACGAAGAATCCTACTGGCACTAATCTCAGTCAATGCAGGCCCACTAAACTAATAGCATTTAATTAACAGTCCCTGGGTACATGTAGTACCACTTTACTAGGGACCTATAAGAAAATGTATGTGCCTATTGGGGGTAAGCCAATTTTACCATGTTTAAAGAACAGAACACAAGCACTTTAGCACTGGTTAGCAGTGGTAAAATGCACAGAATGCTGAGGCCATCAAAAATAAATTCAGCAAAACAGTAGGGGAAAGGCAAAACGTTTTGGGGTGACCCTACATAGAGAGCCAAGTCAAACACTCATAATCATTAAGAGCCAACATTTCCAAAACTGATATTAAGGAATGTAACTTGTATTGATACTTCAGTAAACGTTAGGTCAGATAAGATTTTTAAAACGACAGGCTTCAAATCTAGTGATATCATGAATAACAGTCATATGAAAAGTTGCAAAGTTGTCTTTAGGTAGAAAAAGGATGGAAAAGTATGTCTTACTTTCATATCACTATTATTAGACCAATGTAATTTTAATTCCAGCTTCCTGATTAAACTGTAGACATCTACTTTCATTGTAAAATTGGTTGGGTGATTAATAATCCCATTTCCAATACTGTTGTTCACTGAGTAATGCTCATAGGTTCATGACTATATTGTCAAGATTTATCCTATGGAGTAGAACCTAAAAGGACATAGATGGCAGTCCCAAGTAGCTACCCATTCCAATCAGATACTGAGTAGCAATAATTTAAATAGGAAACAGGAGAAAAATGGGTGCAATAACACATTGGAGGCACTCGTTAGGAATGGCACCAACAGCAGTCTCAGATCATCAGAGAACCACCAATCACTAATCTTTACAAAACAAATGAACAGACAAAGACTTTAAAAAATATTGTGACAAAACAAAGAGCGAAATGCACAACACTGAATCAATTGTGCTGGCAGCTTACCTCTCACTCGATCCAGGGAGACTATAACTAGCCCCAGTCCTACCAGTATACAGGCCCAGAGCCTGAAATATGCAGAGGAGAAGAGCACAGCTATGCAAAGATGATGTGGAGGCCAGACACCGTAAGAGGAACAGCATCAGGACGGCCGAAGCTCTACTGAGGAGATGGGAGTCTGAGGAGGTAAATGCTTGAGGGTTATGTACTTGCAGATCAGCAAAATAAACAGAGATCTTTAAAGAATGAAGGAAAAGGGTAGAAACAGAAACTGTGAAGGAGGAAAACAAGAAAGTGTACAAATGGTAAGGCAGGTCTTGAACTGGTTCAAAAACGGAAATCCCCAAAACTAGGGACCTTGCCAGGTAACTGCCCAGTGCCTGTGAGAGTTGCACACACTAACACTGCCTTATCTACCCTGGACACTACACCCCATCCCCAAAGTGTAAATACTCTCTCTTCTGCTAATTTGCCATGTGCCTGTCTTCCACAGTCTCCTTATTTAACTTCTTTAATACGAGCCTTTAAATAGTGGGTATCTGTGAGTATGCACCTCACCCTGTGCTCTTGTTTCTCATTGCTCCTTAATATTCCTGACATGTTATTAGTTCAATTCTCATTACAGCCGGTACCCCAAGCATAAACGAACATGCCTTTGTGTCCCTCGCTTAATGTGTTCTTTTTCTTTCCTCAAAAATCACCTCCTTTCCCCCCATTTCTCTGGGTATATCCTAGAATGGTTATACAGTGCTGAAGAGGTATCAATGTAGAACCATCTGACTTGTGCTCAAAAAGACCAAAGTGTCATCTGCACAGCCGGCTAGCTCAAATTTATTTATCATATTTTCCACTCTCAAGATGTCAAAGGAAATGTTAACAGTCAATGGCGTAACAAAACGTGAGAGGGCCCCCCTGCAAAGTACACAGAGGGGGCTCTCCCAAGCTCTGGAACCAGTCAGGAGCTCTCGCCCCTCGTCTGTGCACAGTGCTGGAGGAGGGCCCCCCGCAGGCAAGTCATTTTAAAGATACTGTCTCTATTTTGAAATAGGCGTTGCTGAAGAAGGGCCAACAGCAACATGTGGATCAGATCCACCGGCTCCTCTTTTTTCAACTGATGCACTTGGGAGTTTCATTACCACCAGGGGCCACATTACACAATAAGCGCATTTTCATTGTTTGCACCGGGTGCACCTTTAAAAAGGTGCACCCAGCATAAACACTGAAAATGCCCTCTTTTACAATGAATGCGCTGCTCCCAGGGCAGCCGCAAACTCGCTCTGCCCTGGGGCAGCGCATTCAGGTGAAATACAGAACGGCTGCTTTACAGCCACTCCGTGTTTTCACAGTGCAGGCGGCAACCCGCCTGCACTTTTGAAGGGGATTAGAGATCCCCTTGCAGGCGGGTACAGTCAGTGACTGCACCTGCCTGCAAGGGGATGCCTGGGAGGGTCCATAGGACCCCATTTTCCCCTTGCCAGAGGCAAGAATTTACCTCCTGAGGGAGGATTTGCCTCTGCGCCCACATCTATAATACAGTGCGGGTGCAGAGGCAAAGGGATTCCCTCATTTGCATGGGGCAAGTCCCCATGCAAATGAGGGATCTCCCCCTGCAGATAGCGCTGG
Source organism: Calotriton arnoldi (assembly GCA_963921515.1). Taxonomy (NCBI): domain Eukaryota; kingdom Metazoa; phylum Chordata; class Amphibia; order Caudata; family Salamandridae; genus Calotriton; species Calotriton arnoldi. The sequence goes on from CAWUFW010005086.1 coordinate 1,184,198, forward strand.
CGCTTTAAGTGCGCCAGCACTATTGGTATTACAGAAGGAGCCGCACAAGTGTCTGTGGCCCCTTCTAGTACCAAAGTGCCCCAGGGGCGCGCCAAGCGGGAGCAAACACCCGTTGCGCCCCCGAGGCACTTTCTGTAATACAGCCCCAGGAGCGCGAGCTGGGAGCACGAGACATAATATATATATTATTTTCAAGAGATTACAAATAAATGCACCCCCTAAAGAACAATCATAAATTCATTGACTTCATTGTGCACAGTGATGGATAACAGTGGCAAGTTAAAGACTGGTTCAGGAGCATCAGGTTGCTTGCTTATGAGAAGAAAAGAAAGTTCAAGAATGTCATTTAAAGTTTACCAAAATGTGATGATGAGTATTCTGACCTGTTGAAGCTCTGCGTTAATAGGTGTGGCCTGACATTGAGCATAAATGGTCCTACTAGGTAAGGTCCCTGTGCTCCCAGAAGCACACTTCCTGTATCCATACACCAGAGGCTAAATCGCAGAGAATAAAACAATATAGTTGTGTGGGGTGAAACACCACAAGTTTATCTGACAATGCAACTAAGGTGATTTGGAGGAGGTCACCTCATAAGTGAACACTTGAATTAGCATACACATTTAGAAACATTGATCCTCTGTCTATTCTGTCCACTCATCGGCTCATTGCAATAGCATTTTGGATGGTAAAAAGTTAACAAGCAATGGCAAACCCAATATTTGGGGATTTTCATTAGGATTAGGTAGTTGGCATAATTTGAGAGATTTTGTGTGTGTTGCCCCAGACTGCCCAGAAAGAAAATCATGAAACAACATCTTGTACCGCATCAATAAGGAAGCTATGAGTAGTACCCCTTTGATGAATAGACTGTTTTAGAAGAGTTAAACTGTACCCTCAAAGAGGTGTATTATGCACTAGACAGAAAGTCAAGTTTGTGAAGTGTGTGGTGAATTTGAAAGGCATGCATCACACGGTATTGCATTATAGATACTTTTGACAAAGGGGCAGTATTTTAACTGCAAAGTTTCACTTTGTATGGCAAAGAAAGATGTAATCCAACAACGTTACCTTGACAGGAAAGTTAAACAAATGAATGTGCAAGAGTAATTATTAAATAGTAGAGTGTTTTACGGCATTCTAATAAATCCAAACAGCAAGCACTGATTAATCAAAAAATAAATAACAAGAAATTAAAATGCCATTGTGTCAGTGAAGTATATACATCAAAGAGCACACACCCTCATTATTCTAACAAAAGGACTACATGATGCCCCATCACCAATTCATAACAGGAACAGGAATGAGGCAATGTAACCACCTACAAAATGCTTTGATGGACAGTCCATCAAACTAATGGCAAACCATGCATAGCCCCTGCATTGAGAAGGCCCAATTTCGACTTTATCCTGTTAAGAGCCTGGAGTGGTAGTTATGTAATCAGTTTGGAGTGTGCTAGGAGGTAGATCCATGAGTTGGACACTTAAATCTTTAAGATCTAACAAAGCAGGGCAAGAAAAAAGCTTTTAAAGTGGGACCAGGCACTGACTAGAGCTACAGGGGGTAAGGTAACCCTCACAAATTACTGGAAAAGTTCCAGATTTATCTCAACAACAGCAAAAAGGCAAGCAGGAGCAACATTGCATCTGGAGAAGCAACATCATAGTGAGGGTGAAATTGAGGAATCTGATGAATTCACTCCTCAGTCTATTAAAATGAGCAGATCCATTTCTGCTGGGGAATGTCCCCTTTAACTAGATCCACCTATCCCCTCTCATGCTCCATTGAACCTCTGTTGACTATCAAACCCACTCCTATGGGCAAAATTGAGAGTGAAAAGAATGTCACGGTCCAGGCTTCAATCTAAAATGGAATGGCATTGCAAATGCCCAGGGATCAAGTATCAACTACCAGCTCAAAAACACCAGTGGGGTGGTTCAACCAGCAACTTTTGAAGTGGTCAGAAGCTTGACAATGTGAAAATAGATAACCGAACAATATTGGAAATTCATGCTGAATCAACAGAAGATGGAACTTCAAATGAAGTAGAAACCTTAAGCTTGCTGCTTGACACTAAACGGGGGAGCTGACCAATATAGTTGAGCAAGATACCCATTAAGAAGAGATCAATCAAGTAATTAGAATTTTTGATGATACTGTCACACGGAAAATGATAGCAATAAGTGCAATATGTACAATTTACTTAAAAGCTAGTGAAATAAATAAGTCTGAACTATAAGCAGCGGCTCTGCTAAAGCCCACTCAATTTCAAGCAAGAGCACGCTGGATCACTATTAAGCCCATTAAGACATTCAGATTTGCTAAGCATCTGCAACCTGAGAATGACAAAGGTTGGCGGAAACATTTGACCCCCTAGCAGCAACTTTAAATGCCATGATAGCTTTATTACCCTGGTAGTGGAAGATTTGAATACTCAATCCATCAAAATGCATGTCCAAATAGACATACTTTTGAAAATAGCAACGCAACTGCAAGAACTATACAACGAGCTGACAGGGGCAAAGCCCACCTGCTCAGAAACTAATAAGAGAGCGGAATTAGGAAACCATTGCTTTTGTGGTGACATCATCGGAAAACTGGAGACACTACCCTGTATATTTAATATCATGATTTCAACTTTGTTGGAAATTGAAAAGGATCACAGGAGACATGTAACAGCTAACCCCACAACAGATGTAACTACCAGATATGAAGAATGAAATTATTGCAGTACTGGTGAATGTATTTTGGACCTATGTGATACATGGCCCAAAAATAACCAGCCTAATGCTTCCTCAAGGGAGGAGCCAGAAAACTGCCTTTTCCATGGGAGAGAGGTAACTTCTCTGACCACAGAATTTCGAACATCATGGATAAATTCTGAAATATTACAGTAGGAAAAAAGAAAAGACTTGGCCACTGAGCATCCGATGAAGAAACTTGAAGTAAAGTATTTGGAAGCGTCCAATTGTGTTATGGGCATCAAAGAGCATCCACTCCTTTCAAGTAAAAATTTAAAAAAATATAAACCCTTTAAAAAGGATAAGAGTAATGGTAACAGCAAATTACTAAAACTCTTTTCAGACAGACCACAAATGATCCAGCCACAAAGATAGTTAATCTCACCCCGATCTGAAACTTCAATACCAGTAGAGACAGCAAGTAAGAAGACAAATAAACACCAGCAATTCACAGAAGAAACTAGGCAAGAGAGAGGATATGGCTGGTTGGGATGAAAACTCTCCTGGCAGTGATGGCAATAATAAAGTAACTCCTCCAATTAAAAAACATCAACTTGTACCTACCAACTCATCCTTTAAAATGAGGTGAAATGCTGATACACAATGGGATTTTCAACTAGCTGTTCAGAAGGTTCAGAACCTGTCCCTCTGTAATCAAATGAAGGCCGAAGAAAATTCAACCATCGGGGTCCAAAGCACTGGCACCTTGATCCATACCGGCATTGCTAAGGATCCAGCTTTTTTTAAAAAAGACCTCTGCAAATAAAGTAATCCTTGATTCATAGCGACTACCAGGGAAACGACTTAATGGGTTCACTGATAGAATATCGATGACAAAAATATCGATGTTCAAATTATCGGAAAAAAATATAGACTACAAAAATATTGAATCAAAAATATTGATGTAAAAATATAGATGTAAAAAATATTGATTTAAATATATATATATATATATATATATATATATATATATATATATATATATATATATATATATATACACAAAATAATATATATTAAATATTAATATTAATTTTAACAAAATACATTTAATATAATATACATTTTAACAAAATATAACAAATAAACTTAATTAAAAAATAAACACACAAACATAATAATTTATACATATATATATTTAATTTAAAATAATTAATAAACTATTATCTTTAATTTATATTAAAACTTAAAAATGATATAAAAATAAAATATATATATATATATATCAATAATTTAAAATATAAAAAAAATCCATAATAAATTAAAACATTGAACTATTAAAAAGTATTTCAATATAAATTTACCAATACAATCAGTGCAACAGTAGGGAAAGTGTTGGATAGCGAAATAATTAAACTTACTATTCCAACTCCAGTGAGTGCAACAGTAGGGACAGTGTTGGACAGCGGAGGGGTAAAAACTACTATTCCCACTCCAGTGAGAGCAACAGTAGGGAAAGTGTTGGATAGCGGAGGGGTAAAAATCACTACTCCCACTCCAGTGAGTGCAACAGTAGGGAAAGTGCTGGATAGCGGAGAAGTAAAAAAACTATTCCCACTCCAGTGAGTACAACATTAGGGAAAGTGTTGGATAGCGAAGAGACAAAAATTACTATTCACACTCAAACAGTTAAAACAAAAATAAAAAACATTAAAAATTATTAACAAATCATAAAAATAAACAATATTTAGAAATGAAGAATGAAATATATTAAATTTATAAAAATATTTTTTTTTATAATATTAATTACATATAAAAACCTACAAATAATATATAATATAAAATAATAAATACATTTATTTAGAAAAATTATTTTAAACTAGAAAATATTTACAAACAAATAAATTAATTAATACTTACATTTATTTATTGCATTTCCTACCCTACAACACCACACCAATAACAAAACACTTCAACATTTTTAATTAATTTCCCCCCCAAAAGTAACATAATTAATAATCAATAAACAATATTATTAATAAAAAAAAACGAATAAACATTTATTGACTACACACACTTTAACACTATGATATCCACAACACACACCTAAATTAAACTCTAAAATAATGAAACACAATTAAAACTTATTCATAAATTAAAAACTATTACTATAAACAGCTAATAATAAAGTAATTAAAATGTATTTAATACCCACCCTTTACCCCTTTAAAAGTTAAAACAACAGACAAAAAAAATAAACAATTACCCAAAATACATATCTAATAATTAACATTAATTAACAACTATATATTAATTAATTAAATACAAATTACTTCCCACCCTTTACTCCTATAAACACCAAAACACACACCTAAAATTCATTACACAATTACCATAATTAACTACCAATTAATTAATTAAAATTAATTAACATCCAATTATTAATTCATCAATTAAAAATACATTACTTTCCACCCTTAAAACCTATAAACACCACAACCAACACCTAAGATTAATTACACAATTACCGTAATTAATTACCAATTAATTAATTTAAATTAATTAACAAACAATTAATAATTAAGAATAAATTACTTTACACATTTAACACTATAACATCTCAATTAAACAGATATTAATAAATAAAAAATCATCAATAAATTTAATATAATTAAATTACCACTCTATTCCCCTATCAACCCACAACCCGCTACAGACCTAAAACCGCAAAATTTAAATAAAAAAATAAATAATAGCTACTAAACATTTGACACATATATTAAAAATACAAACAATTCTTATACAAAAAACATACAACACAAACATTTTAAATATTTACTAAAATACATAACATTAATAAACAAACGATATTTTTAACAACTATATTTTTGCAAAGGATATTAAACACTTCGATATTTTTATAATCGATATTACTAACCTTAAGTCGATATTCTTGACCACGATATTCTTGCTGTCGATATTTCTTACCCACGATATTTGCAACTTGATATTTGTGCAACTTGATATTTTTGATTCGATATTCTGTCCCTGCATCGACTTAATGATAGTGGATACGAGCAGGGTCTATAAAGCTGCAGAAATCATGTCTACTGCCATGTAAAGCAGTGAGGTTAATTCAAACTCAAAAAATCCAGTATGTATGAGGTAATAGTAAAAACAGAGCCAACCCCACAATCGACTGTACAGTTTAATTCGTTCATCAATATCATAGCAAATGCCCGCATGATATACTAAACTGGGGACCCTATGATGATGATTTGCGACCATCCAAGCCCTATCTAATATCAAGTCCAGTGACAGCAAAAAGATGGGCAGTGAGTACATGGAAATCACTAAAATATGATGTATCTAGTCAGACAAAGCAATTCATATTAAAGCCCAAAGAAAACCTTTGCAGGATGGGGCATTATTATAAGAAGGCCTAATACTCAGTGCCCCTATGATGGTTGAAAATTAGGCAGAGTACCATCTCATAAATAACAAAAACGGCTAAACTGACCTTCCTGAGAAGTGCTCGTGGAGCACAGTGTGATAAAGGAAGATAACAGGTAAGGATTTATTCTGCCATAAACATTGACTTTATTGGAACTACAGCCTAGAGCGGTATCTCTCTTGCTGGCCAGGATCAAGAGACTCACTTGACACGCTCCTACTTGAATAAACCTCAAAGAGATTCCATTCTAATTCAATACAACAAGGATAAACATAAACAGAATAATTACTAGACATGTTATAGAATAACATAAACATAATAATAACTAAACACGCTATTGAATAAATCTAACAACTTACTATAATGAGTTCACCACACCCACAAACGCAGAAATGAACAAAAACACAATAAGTCATACCAACAGATAAGTATGTAAAGTTTACCTTATTAAACATAATCCCTCAAAAACCCAGGAGACCTCAGATCCCTTACACTTCTCTCTCCCCTATTTGTGGGACGAACATTTACAAAGCTTGAACAAGCATTACCTTCACTTCTTAAGGAAGGGTCAGCCAAACCTTGTTCCCCTCCAAAATCTGCATCTTTCATCAGATGAAACTACTACATCCTTCATCTTCATTTGTTGTACATTCCCCACCTTTTTGATACACTGCAACCCTATGACAATTCATCTCTCTCCATTCTCCAACTGAATGTAATATTGATGTGCGCGTTGCACTTCAACGGGCCTCTAAACTTAGACAGGCCTTTGTTTCCTCTACCAGCCTTGACCTTCACCCAATCACCAACGTTCAGAGTACCACTCACCCACTCAGTATTAATCATCAATGATTCCCTCCTTTCACCATCCTTGCAAAACCCATTCTTTCATCCAAGATGGTTCTAACTTGGTACTCTGTCCTTTACCCCTCATTGCTTAAACGGAGACTTATGAGTAGCTTCCCGTACAGTGGGGCGATTTGCCCACAGCATGTCCTCAACTGACTTTGAGGTGCGAAGGTGCATGATACCAAAGGCAGACAAAAACATTTTCATCTTATAAGAAATAAGTTGAGTGCCATTGTCTGGTATTATTACTGATGGTGCACCCCCTTCCAAATGTATCTTCCTCAAACTACGCATAGTGACACCTGTAGTAATTTCCCCCAAAATGTTCACACACATCCATTTGGAATATTCATCAACCATTATCAAAGCAAATTTGCATTCACTAGGAAGTTCATCCATCAGGCAAATAAAATCCATGCACACACTGTGCCACAGCTTACCAGGATTGGTAATGTGTCCCATAGAGGACTGCACAACAGCCATCAGTCTTTTCTCCTCCTCCTTGCAAACAGCACACTTTTCAATCCACGAGGTAACTTGATAATCCAAACCAGGCCACCAAAACTGATCTTTAAGTCTATGTTGAGTTAAACTCTGTCCTAAATACCCCTTGTGGGCTAATGCCATAAGTTTAGATCTCAATCCTAAGGGTGGTACCAATCTGTCACACCTCATTATCAACTTATCACCACACATGGTCAATTCATCCAAATCCTTGAGAGATGGCCACACAGATACAGACACACAACTCTCCCTTCTACTTCCAACAATCACCATTCGTACAACTTTCTTTAGAATCAAATCAGCATCCATCTCATGGCACCACTTCTCAACAGTAAACACACTGTCACCACCAACTACCACATCTTGAACAAAAGCTACAGCACCTTCACTCTCACTGGCCTATACAGCTGGACTATCCACCACCCGCCAATCCACTGGCAACCTCGACAAACAATCTGCCTGAGTATTCTTCCAACCTTGAATGTGTTCAATCTGATATCAATAATTCTGTAGCCTGGCTGCTAACCTTGCCAACCTCGCTGACCCTCTACCTGTCCCACCCGAGATCAAAACTTTCTCCAACGGTTTATGATCTGTCCACAAGGTAAACTGTGTTCCTCATAAATATGTTTGATGATATTCAACACCCCAAGCTGCAGCTAGTGCTTCCTTTATGATAACAGAATAGTTTCTTTCTGAATCGGTAAATGTTCTTGATGCAAATGCCACAGTTTTTTCTGTTTCCATGTCTTTGAGAAAGAATAATTTCCAAACCAGTGGCACTTGTATCAAAAGTAAGTATGGATTTAAGAGTAATATCAAAGGGCACCAATTTCCCTGCATCACCAACTTCTTTCTTTATAGCATCAACACATTTCTCCTGTTCACAACCCAATATAAAATTGGATGCTTTTCTCTATAACAACCTCAAACTTTCTGTCTTATTTGCAAATTTTTCCACAAATTTAGAATAATATTCTATCAATCCCATAAAGGACTCTTACTGTCCCTTATCTAGGGGACCTAAGGCCAAATCAATTGCTTTTAACATATCCTTCTTTGGTTTTACCCCTCCCCCTGAAATAGTGTACCCCAAATACTCAATTTGTTCTTCAAAAAATGAACATATCCTTTCTTAAAGTAAGTCCTACATCAGCGATTCTGTGCAAAGCTTGCTTAAGTATAACATTGTGTTGCTCAATAGTTTCACCAAAGATTAAGATGCCATCTTGGAAATATACACTATTCTGAAATCCTTTAAATAATTTGCTACTCATGCACTGAATAACACTCGCTGCCGGAGCGAAACCAAAAGAAATGTGAGTAAACTGAAAGGTTCCCTCCTTGGTTATGAAAGACGTTAGTGATTTGGATTCCTTGTGAAGTTTAATTTGGTGGTAAGCACTTTTCAGATCCAACTAAACAAAATACCTCCCTCCTTTAAGCAACAACACCAATTCATTAATGTTAAGCATTGGAAATGCATCAACTACAATATTTTGATTCAATGATCTGAGATCCGCACAAAATCTCACCCATCCATCAATCTTCTCAGTAATAACAACAGGGGATAGCCAGCTAGATGCCCCTACTGGTTCTATGATACTTTCATTCAACATTTCCTGTATCTTTTTCTTTACCTCATCTTGAACTATAATATACACCCTCCTGACCTTGTGTTGAAGCAGCACTGCATCTCCTTTTAGTACAATTGTATGCACATATTCCTTAAGTTGTCCAAATTTGTCATCAAATATTTGTTCCACCCCATCCAATATTTCCTGAATGGATTCATTCTCCTCAACCATAATCTGAGAGGGAGCCTTAGGGTTAATAATGATATGTAGATCATATTGATGTAACCACCCCAAGATCAGAGGTCCATGCTCATCTATATACACCTATATACACCTTGCCCTGTATATGTTTTTTCTCAAAAGAAATGTGAGCTTCCATGTTACCCAGTATATAAACAGTTTTTCCCTGATATTGGCCTGGGGCTATGTCCTTAGGTTTCAAAGTGGTCCCCCCCCGCTCCCCCCACTGGCACTCAAACATTTCTTTTGAGATAATAGTGTACATAGACCCAGTGTCCACCAAACGTTGGATTTGATGTTCATTAGGCACAGAAGTGGCACATTTCCCTCACAACCCACACTCAAACTTCTATCACACCTCAATGAACAGAGATTCATCTTTTGATACTGCAGCCACTTTGTTATGAATCCCAAATTTATGCATCCTAGCAAAATTACCTAATGACCATTCTTTGCTGATAGCAAAACCAGACTTTGAATCCGACATATGGCCAATGCTCCCTCACCTATTTCAACATCTATTTGATTGTTTAGAAAACACACTACTTTTAAATGAGCGACTTGAGGATTTCAACACAGCACCCACTTCCATTTCCTGTTTAGAGATAACCCCCATCTCTGGAAACTCGTGTCCATGACTTTTCCTTTCTATTTCTTTCATACAGAGATCAGATTGTTCCACAACTTTTGCAATATCCATTGCATCCTTTAACGTAGGATTCTCTGCTGCACATCTTCTGTCTTGGAGTTTCTTACTTTTGCACTGTACAATTAATTGATCTCAGATAAGTTCATCTGTCATTCCACTAAATTGGCATTTAGTTGACAATTCTCTTAGCCTACCTACAGATTCATCGATTGACTCATAAGTACCTTGGTGTTGAGTATAACATTTGTACCTCACCATGACTAAATTCTCTTCTTTCCCAAATCTTATTTCTAGTCTGCATCTAGCTTCCTTAAATATGTCTTGAATAGGCTGACCATTAGGTTTTACAGCTTGTGGTAAATATCTAAAAATGCATTGTCCTTCTTTACTTAAAGCACTCAATAAAAATGCTTTCTTCTGTGCAGGCTGAAAGTCTTGACCATGAAGAGCCTCTGAATAGTTTTCAAACATTAAAATTCAATCTTCCCATGGAAAAGGTGGTGTACCAGCTTGCAAAAGAAAACATGGAGAAGCAAACGCTGAAATATGTATAGATTCCATGAGTGCAGTACTGTGCTGCAGTTAAATGTTGTTAAAATACCAATCATTGGATACAGTACTGTGTTGCCATTAAAAATTACGAAAACTACCACTAGTGTTGAGCCAAACAACCCAAACGATATGCAATATTTGGTGTGCGCATCCCCACTCCAGGATGCGGATCTCAAAATTCCTGTACAATCCAGTCAGCTGATGTGGAATGAGCACAATAAATAATCGTCAAGTTGGACAGTGCTGAAAGTCAATTTCGTCCCGCCATTTTATTCAGGTGTGCGTATCAATGTACGCTCACTTCGTAAGGCTCAAGTGCACTTGCTTGATAAGGCCCAACCTAATAAAGCCACCGTATATATCTTGGAATGTGTGCTGCAACTCACATGTTGCATATGAGTGTATGTCGTGGATCCAACCTAGGAGAGCCCCTGTGGAATGTGTGACCCAAACCAACATACACTTCAGAGCGTCTGGTACTTTTGTGCTCAGTTTCCCCAAAGTTATTTTCTATTTTTTTTTTTTGCCACAAATAAAGTTCTCTCCAGGATATGTCTCCTTTGCAATATGTGTGCAAACGATCCACGATCTTGTAGTCTGCTCTCCTCATCAGCAAACACGGATTCACCTCGATCGCCCTGGAACACCGTGGCTCCTCTGCTGGACATCTTGTTACCTAATTGTGGTAAAGGAAGATATCAGGTATGAGTTTATTCTGCCATAAGCGTAGTCTTTATTGGAACTACAGCCTTTAGTGGTCGCTCCCTTGCTGGCCAAGATCAACTGACTCACTCGGAACACTCCCACATAAACAAACACATTGAATCTCAAAGAGATTCCAGTCTCATGCAATATAACAAGGCATAGACCTTTATATTTACACAGCAGTAAATTAAGAAGCCAGAGAACATCTCAATCCCTCAAAAAAGGGTGAGGGATTGACCATTAGAGCAGACAAACATGCATTATAAAAGAGTGCATGAAGCAAAACTTGAAGACTGGGGATGGCTCCCAGGAATTCTTGTGTCCACTACAACAAGTACTAGGTAGCTCATCCACAGTAAGGATCATCCCAAATTACAGTAAACAATATTGATGCAGATGCATGGGACAAATACTTATCACAACTTTATTTACGATCAACCCAAAGAGCCAATGAAATTCCCCATGACTAGTGCTAGATCCACTGGTCCCATTGAGGTGGACCTCAACCGAACATAACTGAGGCCCTTCAGTTGAGGACGTATCAATCTTATAAGATTAGCGCACCACTGGTGCTGGCAAAATCTGATGTAGCAAGAACCATAACCTCCATGAGAAGTAATGGTGCACCGGGACGAAATTTTGACCATGGATAAAATACCGGACAATTGGCGAGGGCAAATATTGTGCCCCATTCACAAAAAGGGGCCTACCAACAACCCTCATAAGTATAGAACAATAGCTCTTCTTGACATCGATGCAAAGTTGTTTGCTAGATTGCTGCTGACCAAACTGGAAGATTGGGTTGACAAACTTAAAATGTTGGCAGTCTTTCAGTCCAGCTTCAGGAAAGGCTGGGAAGATCTAGAAAATATCTTGACCATCAACTTATTAGCCTTAGCTAATAAGACGAAAGCTCACCAATCCTCATTGTATGTGTGCTTCTTAGACTACAGTGTAGCCTTTGAAAAAGTCAATCGGGGTACACTCTGGAGAAAGTTGAAGGCTTGGAATATGCCGGAACAACTTTTTACCACCATCCGGCTACTAAATACTGATACATGGGTCAAAGTAAAATTAGGCAATGGATCAACGATCTTTAGAAAAATTCCAAACCTCCATGGCCTAAAAAAGGGCTGTGTACTTGTGACGGTGCTTTGGAAATTTCTGCACTGCTGACCTGTTGCCATGATTGGTTAATTTTTGCCAACACTGGTTAATCTAAACATGTTTCCCCAAAAATTGGGGGTGCAACATCTTCCGCTTCTGTAATATTCAGAGGACACAACACTACTGGATCAGACAGGAATAGGCCTGCAAAGGGCACTAAACGGCCTTCAACAATATAACAAAGTGAATGAACTGCAGCTTAATCTGGTCAAAACCAAGATAATGACAATGGTCAACTCTAAGAGCAAGTATGTATGGTGGATAGGTGACCAAAAGATATCCACTATTGACTCATATTTATACCTAGGAATATGGTTAGACTCCAAATTAAGAAGAAAAAGCCAACTGAAAATGATGATTATTGTGCGAACCATCTACAAAACCAACTCCATAAGATTAGCAGAAGTTTAAGCAGCCCAAGTGCTAATACTGTATCAGAAGTATTTAGAGCAAAACTGGCACCTGCAATTATTTATGGGTCTCAGACTTGGGCTCAAAGCTCCATGCTGACCTGGAAAAAAATACTATGGTGCAAACAAGTCAGGATTTTGCCTGCTTAAGAGCAAACTGGTCTGCCAGCTCAAGTTGGAATTTGGTATGGTCAATGTAGCAACCTTAACAGATACCCAATTTATCAAGCACTGCTTTCAATTGAGGAACACTATTCCAAAATCTCTAATAAATTTGATCTGGAAAGAACAGCAGGCATATTCGAAAATTCATAGTTGAAACTGCGTTGCAAACTTGATTAACATTTTAAGTGAGCTGCAGCTCAAGGAAATCTGGGATAACAAGACAGATTACAATAATTTTAAAGATCAAGCAAAGCTGGTGGTGAGGTTGTACTTTTTTATGAAAAACATTGAGTCATTGGGCAGTTTATCCAGAGCACAGCTACTATTACCCTCATATTTCCTGCCGTTCCCTCAACCATGTCTCCTGTTGAATATGAAACAATCTTTATGAGCCAGATATATTCGATTTAGGTTCCTACTGCTACCTCTGAAATCACTGGAAGCCTGGATAAATCGCTATACATGCACATGCTGCAGAGGGCGCAGTTGCTTCAAGGAAATATCACTGCATATAATTTGCACACGTCCATTTTTATTGTTCCAGAGAAGAAAGCTTCTATGATCATGCTTCAACTGACTGGGTGTCAGGACAATCAAGGAAGTAACTGCAGCTTGCCTGCAGGGTGTGGACCTGTAACTAATGAGCCGGCTATCTAAATATCTGAAATTAGCAACAGTAGATTTGCAGAAAGTGAATCTGGCAATCCATGCTTCTTCCTGTTCACTTTTCTGAAGATCTGAAGTTCTGGTGGTGGGCATATAGAATGTGATAAATTGCATAAGATGTGCCCAGAGGGCCTAGGATAACAACAATGGCCATGAGTATAGAAATCAGTGTTTTTGGATATTTTAAGCATATAGCACTTTATTTTACGGATCACATTTACAATCTCTATGAGTTGATTGGACTCCACTTCCAATTGCACTTTATTTTCCCACTAAATGTTTAGAGCGGATAGTCGCTGGTTTTATGATCATTTTGTGGTGTAGGAACAATAGCTCAGAATGTGAAATTTTTGAGGCAATCAGACTGATTATACCTAATAAAGTTTACTTCTATCTTAATCCTTTTAAAATAAATGGTTCTTGGGGGTCTCTTCTAGAACTTGGTATTTTAACAATGAATTTCTCTGGTTTAGCTTTGCACTGGTCTTCCTATGTCTATTTATTGGCCACCTATATGACCTAACAAACATTCATCATGTGTGCTTCTTCATATTTCTATAGATTCAAGGTCAAAATCGAGGACAATTTTTGACTCTGTAATTTATCTAGGGTATGGTTTGAATTGAGGTATACATACGAAAGTGTTGGGACATAATCAGTGCTTATTATGAGCCGGTGGTTTCTGGTGCTCAGTACCAGCAGGTATCTGTCAAAATCGGCACTTATGACAGTGTAAAGACACGGCAAACAGTCATATCTGTGTGGCTAGTTTAGAGATGAGCAAAAAATCCAGTTTAGAGATGAGCACAACAACAGTTGTTTATTAATTCAACATACGATTATAAATGACTAATACCTGCCACCCATGCCATTCTTTATAGGTTTGGAGGTCTATAATACTCTGAATTGTCACACATGTAAGAGTGGGATAGTTAGTAGTTGTGATAGTTCTATCATTGGCAGTTCTGGCAGGGGCAACTGGTGGCACAAGCTGCAGTGGCCACTAGACAAGGGCCTGGCACTTAATATTTTACAAATTAAGCACTGCATAATATGAATCAGCATTTTCATTCTTTGATTTAACAGATAGTCAAATAGGCTAGTGTGCCTCGATAAGCTTGAGGGTTTGTTTTTCTCCTGTAATATTTGCTATTTTAAGCCACGTAGCATCATTTTACTATTGTAATGGTTTTTATTAACCGAACAATAAATTTGTTGTTGATATTGTATCCAAAACCCCTCACTTCCAGGGAGCTCCAAACCTTTGTTTATTGAGAGCTACTTATGTTCAACGAAAATCCTCGCAAGCTACTAATATTATTAGTGTTGTAATAAAGACCACAACAGACAAGATTACATTAGTGGCCACCATAAGTAAGATTCCCAGAAGTGATCACTTCAATGCATCAGGAGGGTTGCCAGCAGTAATGCAAATTGTCAATTTGGACTAACCTATACATAGGCAATATATGCCACAGCTGCTGTGCTCCTTGCATAAAAGAAATCATATTGGCAATAAATCTCCTCACATGATATATCACTCAAAATCAACGTTAAATATATTTTGGAAACTTAGCCATTTTTCAACAAACGTCAGCGTTTGCGTTCAGAAAATACACACATTTCTGTCTTGAAATACACAATTTTGGAATAGCATATGTTAATTCAAACAAGCAAAAGGATCCAATTTGAAAGGCTGGGATGCACATAGGAGAGCTACCAGTAGCTCAGGAGCTACTCCTTGGACAATCCTGCAGTTCAAGTATTGTACTTTCTTAAAGAATTATTGGCATTAGGTGCTCCACGGTAGGCACACCTAAAAAATTAGGATATAATATACTCTTGACATGAAATCTGGAACATCTCGGATGTCAGTTTTTGAAAAACATGCTGTTTAATTTGCGGCCAGGCTCCATATTAAATTATCAAATATAGATTTACTA
Organism: Calotriton arnoldi; assembly: GCA_963921515.1. NCBI lineage: Eukaryota > Metazoa > Chordata > Amphibia > Caudata > Salamandridae > Calotriton > Calotriton arnoldi. The sequence goes on from CAWUFW010005086.1 coordinate 1,199,757, forward strand.
TTATTTTTTATGTAACATCTTGATTGTCACTTTGTTTTGAACAGCTCATTTGCAATACTAGCAGATAAAAGCTAAAAAAAACTTTCATTATTAAGGACCATCAAAGTTGTTATTCAAGTTTCATATTTCTGTGCATTTTTAAATAAGAATCTACATTAAACTAACAGCAACGTGGCATATTATCGTTTCTTTCACAGCTTGGCATATACACTTTTTATACATGACAAGAAAGACAGGTTGATGTATACAAAACTAGTAATAGTGTTGTCTCTATCCAAGTCACATTAATTACTCATGCTTCCCTGCTGCTCCTATTTTTTACATGACAATCTCATCATGGCGTTCTAATGTGAGAATTATAAGGAAGTGTTAAGAACGTGTCTCATCACCTGGACAACCTTCACAATAAAAATAAAATACTGTTAATAACAAACGTGATTTGTCATCATTTGACTATTTTTTTTAGGTTCATCATTGAAGTGAGAGGCAAAGAATCACTTGGCAAACGGTTTCTAATAGCAAAAACAAAAAACTTCGTGATATATTTCCGCGAGTATCTGAATAAAAATAGTGTGGCTATCTCTCAAGAGTGCCACTGCATTAAAAGTTGCAAAGATTAGCACACTGAAAGTTGCAAAGATTAGCAATGCACGCTCTTCTATGGGCTCTGCGGGAGTTAAGCCCTTTCTCCTCACACTGAGCTTCTCTCACACCTGCGCCTGATAATGATATGCGCTTTCAAATGAGCTGCGAAAATTCAAATTACCTTGAAAAGGAAGGAAAGTGCATTTGACATCCTTCTTGTTCCAGCACTTGTGAGACTGTGGTCTAATTATGAAGGGGAGCAGGCAACCAGATGGCAAAATCGACAGCATCTTGCTCTCAGTCGGCAGGGCACCGCACAAATTCTCTCAGTTACCTTTTGTTCACCGCACGCGAGTATAAAAGCTGGCATCGAGTACAGGAACAGTGCCATGTTTGCTTGAAAAGTGATCGTATGACATGTGGCACAGCTTGATATTATTACGGTATGGAGCAAGTCGATAAGCTTTGCTCGCGGCTTTCTATGTAAGTAATGTTTAGCAATCAAATACAAGTACCGTTTCTATTTTCTATAATTTATCAAATATATCCTCATAATTTGGTGGTATCATATCGTATTAGCACATATGCACAGGTGCAGAAATGCGGCATGTACCTACTTTTAGTGAACTATTGTTCTCTGCATTCTAAACTTGGTAACTATGACTAAATGCATCAACCGTAGAAACCGCAGCCCGAAAACACGTAGTAGTAACAACTGCTCCGTCTCCAAGCTGTCGTGTCTACAGCTCAGAGCAAGTAGCACTCCAGTAATCCTACTTCATGTACTCATAAATGCCTTTGTGAAAAGTCCAAAGAGGGCGCAGTCCTTTCTATTTGTACTAATTGTAGATTGATATTCCAAAACAGTCACGTTTTATTCCCATATTGAACGTTTTGTAAGATGATTTATAAGTATTTTATATACTTTAAAATACCTTTGTGGCTAGACAGAGCTCTGTTCTGTTCCTATGCTAGTTGCTCTCAAGGTGCACAAGTACGTTTACATAATTGTAAATCAGCTACATAGGGAAATTGTGCATGAGCATAGGCTTTGGGGCGTGACAGGTGTAGAGCCATTCCTTCCTTTGTGAAGTAGTGGAGTGTCTGGGTATGTGAAACCTGTGCCTCACACTAATAATTTGAAAAGATGGCAGGGATTTCCAAAATAATATACTTTATTTGCCCACAGTGAGGAAAACAGCTAATTATGCGAGAACAACTGCAGCATAAGTCAATTGTCAGCTCTCATGTTTACAACCAACCATTAAAATAGAATCTACTTGCAGAAGCTCGCACACAACTTACACACAACTCTGATTAACAGACATAATACATATCTTCTTAAGAAAAAGTGATCCCACTAGCAGTTTCCACCGGTTTGGTCTTGTTATCCAGTTGTGTGAAAGTAATCAGTGTGGACACAATTCTTCAGTTGAAAAAGGTTTTATTTGTGTAAACACATAAATATTCATTTGTCCACACTTTTTATTTTATTTTTTATTAATCTGGTTTCCTAATTATGTCTGCTGCTGCTGCAGCCACTTTAAGTTTTTCTTTATGTTTTCTCCAGCCAACACGTTTCGCACTTACCAGATTAAGCTAGTGAGATTCTTCAAGGCTTAATAATTCAAATTCAATATAACTACTATTCTCTTGGGGATCGGGTTACTCCTAATCAGTTCCCTATGCCTGGTGATCCAGTCTACTCACGGTTCTTGGGTCATGTCTTTGTCTACCTGCGCTGTACCTCATGTGAGTATTTATACAGAACAACTTTTTAAAGAACCTTAACAAAGCTCAATATCCTAATCTGTGGCAAAGCAGACTATGCCTGTGTATTAAAAGAAAAAGGCAAAGCTAGTTTTGTACTTACAATGTCAGATATACGGCTATTCTAGGTCAGCTGTAAAGGTGCATTTATAAATAATGCTTATTTTGCAAAATTCAAAAGTAAAATATCTCTAATACATGGAACCACATAGCCAAGATGAGTTTAATAGCCATATTTCATGCACGTAACTGCAGCCAGCTGAAGTCTCTTAAAAGTGATATTTTGGCCTGAAAGTCAACTTTTTCTAACCTCCGTTTGGAAACCCAAATAGACATTTTTGCTGTATACAACTAATAAAAAAAAAGTAAGGGGCACACTGGAGATTTATCATCCATGCAAAATGACTTTTGTAAAGTTGGTACATCACCTGCCTATAAATTTGACTAAGTCTGGCCTATGAACTCCGCTCCGCTCGCGGAGTTTGCAGAGTTTTCCACACTCCGCGTTACGCGGAGCTCGCGGAGTTCCCAAAAACTCCGCTTCGCGTTGCGGAGCAGAGTTTTTTTCCTCGCTTGCGTTCGTCAACGTCAAGTTGGCGAGCGCGAGTGTGGAATATCAACCTCCCGGCGAGATTTCTCAACGCGGGTAGTAAGATTTCTCATTGGGAGTGGTCGCGTATGCTCGCGACCGAACGCTTCGAGAAACCGTCCGTTTGCGTTGAGAAAGCTGTCGCTCGAGTAAAAATATACTTGAGCGGCAGAAAGGAAGCAGCGCCCGCTTGCGCTGTGCATGGTGACGTTCGCGATGATTGCACAGTGCGGATAAGCACCTGGCACTGAAAATCACCGTGAACGGCATTTATCTAATGCACTCCGCTGCTCTTGGAGCTCCACGTAGCGCTGCAGAGTTATTTTTGCACTTCTACGCCCAGGCTTAAATTTGACCACTTTAAATTAGTAATTGGTGTTTGGTATAGCTCGTGATCCCTGTGGAGAGGCTGTCTAGTAACTAACTTCAAAGCCTTATCAGAATACAATCCTTCCTGTCAGTACAGTCAACTTCCAAACTATACCTGCATGTTACTAGATTCTAGGACATGCCTTTCTCCCTATGGAAATAGCCCATATAGGAAATAGGCACGTGTTTCCAGAGGGGTGGGAATTGTTTTTGATCTTCTGGACACTGGAGTGGGCTAGCCTTGATGCAGTTAAGAAAGGGATAAGGAGAATTCTACTCAACACTTAGGGCCCCATTAGGATGGCGGGCGGACTTCAGTCCGCCCGCCACCCTAGCAGTGCTGGGACCGGCCGCCAGCGGTGCGGCGGTCCCGCACCACCAATTATGATGCGACCGCCACCCTGGCGGTCGCTTCCAGCATCTTTAACATTGCGGCGGGTGCTGCTGTAAGCAGCACCCGCCGCAATGCCAAAGAGGCATGTTGTGCATTGCCATGCACAACGTGACAGGCACCGCGCAGTGCCTGCCACCTTGAGCATGGCAATGTAGGCGGGTACCCAAGTGCAGCCACCCACCCCCCCACTACCCCGGGGGCCCGCAACGGGCCCCCAAAGCAATTTCCGCCAGCCCTTCCATGGCAGCATCGCCGCCGTGGAAAGGCCAGAACCGCCAGGCATCATAATATGGATGGCGGTGCCTTCCAGGCACCGCCACCATATTATGCCCGAGTTCCGCCCGGCCGGCAATCGTGACGATTGCCGACCGGCGGAAAAGCGGCGGACGGACTTTCCGTCCACCGTGGTACCCCCGCCATGATAATATGGTGGGGGGTAAATGTGGTTGTGATGGCGGGCGGATCGCCACCGCCGGCCGGGCGGTGGCGATCCGCCCGCCATCATAATCAACCCCATAATGTTGCAATTTTGGAAATTGTAGCAAAATGCAATGAGAAATTAATTTTACAGTATGGTTTCTTAGTGAGACAAGTGCATGGTCACAGTGCAGCAACCTTTATGTAGAGAATGTGTAGGAATTTAGCTGAGTTCACTTTGGGAATTTTGCCAATAACATTTGAGTTCACTCTTTAAAAACTACTGCAAATTCAAAATTGGAAGAGAGTTAACCATAACAGTGAAATATCACAGCGCTACCCTGAATCTATGGGACTAAAAGCTGCTGTAAGGGCAAAGGGTGCTTACCATTGATCCACAAGGGTGAAAGGTTCCAGGACCTGGCTAGGACTTCTTGTCTACTGTTGAAAGTTTCTTTTGAAGCTGGAGGAGGTTGGAAGATCATCAAGACAGAGACAGAGACAGCTGCAACCAGCTGGAAGAAAGACAGCAAATAATGGAAACTGGACATTTGTCTTTAGGCCTGGCTAAAAGCTGTGAGAAGTCTTTTGGCAACTTTAATCAGTGGTTTGGTGTCCAAGATGGCCTTCCTGAAAGTTTAGGCACTTTTGGAGCACTAGTGAAGAAGTTAGGAGAAAATAAGGACTAATCTGTATGGACCCACCATGAGTCCTGAAGGAGCGCTATTGATCCACCAATTTTATGATTACTGCCATGAAGTATGATGGTGCTAGTGACATGCATGATTGAGGAAAGAAAAATAGGAGGGACAGAAAGAGAACATGCCCACGCTGTTGCTTGGTGATGCATTAGACACAAGATCACTGTGGTGGAAAAGGCAACAGGTTACACAGCAATGATTACTTTCCTAAATATCAGATGACATTTACATAATTGACCATGCAATTTCCTCTCTAAATATATACCTAATAAAGGGGCTTATCCTGCCCTCTCTGTAAAGCACAGTTTATAGTACTTGATGACTATGGATAATTGTTGTGCTGTGAATGAAATATAAGAAAAATTAAACTAAAAGTCTGTTGAAAGCTCCTACTAGAAAAATATTAACGAAACCTTATAGAGAAACGCTTATCTAAACCAGTACACACTCTTGGCAAAAGGTTTTGTAATTGTCTTTGCTTTTATGCATTCCATCATGCATAGAGATGAAAACTTAAAGTGCTGGAGATTTAAAAGTACTTAGTATCAAAAGCAGTTTCTCCACCACCTTAACAATTGGCAACCTGCACTGAACCAGGTGAGTCTGGAGTCTGCAGAGCAGAAGCCTGAAGAGATGCTGCAGCCTGTTAAGTCTCAGCAGCAAGCAAAGGGGCCCAGACTTGGTGTGGCTTTTAATACTGGGTAACACACAAGAGCTCGAGCATCACCAAAGAACTGGAACCAGAGGGAGTGTCAAATGCAAGCAGATAACGTCTAAATTGGTTGTGACTTTCAAAAGAAGCCACACCGAGGTCCACATGGACTAGGGCACAAAAGTTATGTAACTTTTTCTGAAAGTTGGGTTGTTGAAGGTTCTATCGCTTAAGAACTGGGATAAGATGCAAAGCTTACCTGAGGGAGCCTTACACACTCTGTTACATTTTCCTAGTATGTTTTACTTGGAACTTTGAACATATAGTTCACTGCTACCTTGGGATCACAAAAAGAGGTATTCAGCCTTGTGGAGTCACATGCAGCCACAGTTTCCACCTTGCAGCATGAAATTTCTGACCTCCAGAAAAGTCATGGTCAAACTTTTCACTGGGACAGATAGCAAGCCCTTCATCGACCTCCCTCCATTGGGCAAGAGCAAATGGTGCATAAGTCTCAAACCTCCATAACTCGGGACTGAGCTAACAGCCTGTCAGTTTCTAGACTGGACTGAGGTTTATGTCTTCATTTTGGTGCTGGGTGATGCTAGCACAATTTTTCACAGTAATCACACTACCACCTTCACAGAGAAACAATGCGTGGTAAGCAGGTGCCCTCAAAAAAGGTCACAAGGGAGGAAAAACCACAAAGGTAAAAATGTAGGAAGGCAAAAGGAAGAAGACATTTTTAGAAACAAATTTAGGAGTGGATGAGTTGAGAAACAATACTCTAAACTACCAAGAACTGAGTACAGACTAATACAGAATCAGGAAACTTGCAGAAGAGAGATTCCTAAATCCCACAACATCATGAAGAAAAAACAATGGGCAAAAATCAAGAGCAAAGGCCAAAAAATGCAATGGAAAATGCTTTGCATTGTCCAGCATTCCGTCCATCAATTGTTTCTTTTGCATTTGTCGCCCTAAGTGGGAAGGGTATGCCCAGACGTGGGTCCCGTGCTCACTACACCACTGGATTCAAGCTAGCCTGGCTGAAGAAGGGTGATGCCCTGAAACCGGTCCCAGGATGCTTGTTTCCGGTCCAGGGAGGACCTGGCTTGGCAGTTCGGGCTGGACTGTTCCCACAAGGAACAGGGTCAAGACTGATTTGCATATGGCTGGGTCTAAACTGGGGTGGTGTGGTGAGCAAAAGAATGATGGATTTAACCCAGATCCTTGTGACTGGGGGTGAATGTTTGCATTGTCCAGCATTCCGTCCATCAATTGTTTCTTTTGCATTTGTCGCCCTAAGTGGGAAGGGTATGCCCAGACGTGGGTCCCGTGCTCACTACACCACTAGATTCAAGCTAGCCTGGCTGAAGAAGGGTGATGCCCTGAAACCGGTCCCAGGATGCTTGTTTCCGGTCCAGGGAGGACCTGGCTTGGCAGTTCGGGCTGGACTGTTCCCACAAGGAACAGGGTCAAGACTGATTTGCATATGGCTGGGTCTAAACTGGGGTGGTGTGGTGAGCAAAAGAATGATGGATTTAACCCAGATCCTTGTGACTGGGGGTGAATGTTTGCATTGTCCAGCATTCCGTCCATCAATTGTTTCTTTTGCATTTGTCGCCCTAAGTGGGAAGGGTATGCCCAGACGTGGGTCCCGTGCTCACTACACCACTGGATTCAAGCTAGCCTGGCTGAAGAAGGGTGAAGCCCTGAAACCGGTCCCAGGATGCTTGTTTCCGGTCCAGGGAGGACCTGGCTTGGCAGTTCGGGCTGGACTGTTCCCACAAGGAACAGGGTCAAGACTGATTTGCATATGGCTGGGTCTAAACTGGGGTGGTGTGGTGAGCAAAAGAATGATGGATTTAACCCAGATCCTTGTGACTGGGGGTGAATGTTTGCATTGTCCAGCATTCCGTCCATCAATTGTTTCTTTTGCATTTGTCGCCCTAAGTGGGAAGGGTATGCCCAGACGTGGGTCCCGTGCTCACTACACCACTGGATTCAAGCTAGCCTGGCTGAAGAAGGGTGATGCCCTGAAACCGGTCCCAGGATGCTTGTTTCCGGTCCAGGGAGGACCTGGCTTGGCAGTTCGGGCTGGACTGTTCCCACAAGGAACAGGGTCAAGACTGATTTGCATATGGCTGGGTCTAAACTGGGGTGGTGTGGTGAGCAAAAGAATGATGGATTTAACCCAGATCCTTGTGACTGGGGGTGAATGTTTGCATTGTCCAGCATTCCGTCCATCAATTGTTTCTTTTGCATTTGTCGCCCTAAGTGGGAAGGGTATGCCCAGACGTGGGTCCCGTGCTCACTACACCACTGGATTCAAGCTAGCCTGGCTGAAGAAGGGTGATGCCCTGAAACCGGTCCCAGGATGCTTGTTTCCGGTCCAGGGAGGACCTGGCTTGGCAGTTCGGGCTGGACTGTTCCCACAAGGAACAGGGTCAAGACTGATTTGCATATGGCTGGGTCTAAACTGGGGTGGTGTGGTGAGCAAAAGAATGATGGATTTAACCCAGATCCTTGTGACTGGGGGTGAATGTTTGCATTGTCCAGCATTCCGTCCATCAATTGTTTCTTTTGCATTCAATTGTGTTGCTGCACACTTTGCCCTATATTCAGCAGTATTTTATTCTTAAGAAACAGGAAATGACATCACAGGATATAGAAAAGCCATTGTCAATTGGAAACTAGCCTTTGTAAGACACTGCCCCCATCATCTTAAATTGGGAATGATGATATAGTCCATCACCATCACCTCCTAGAAAACTATGGGATAGATAAAGCAGCATGGAGGATTCCAGTAGATGAGTAAATGGCTTCCTGAAAAAATTCACTCTTCCTACACATCTTTTTCTTCTATGATGTTCCCATCAGAGAGTTAGGGGAAAAGGCATGTGGATTCTTGACATCCTCTAGGCACTACACAGTCTGTAGTTGTCTTTGCTCCATTACTGGTTTTACTCAAATCATGCACTAGCCTTGGTCAAAAGCACTCCATTTACCTGCATAAGCATTTGAGGTAATCTTATGTTCTGTAGAGTAATGTTTGTTTTTAATAGCTCCTGAGCTCTACATAGGATTCTTTTAGTTTTTGTGTCATTTTGATCAATAAACATTATTCTTTTTACCGAAATTGGTTTGGGAAATTTAACTTGCTTGTTTCTTAACTTTAATGTTACTTTATTGTTGCTGTAAATGTAATACATACTATTTTCTCCAAACAATGACTTACTCCTGCCAAGGTTCCAAGGGTAAGCTAGAGAGTCTGTTTGGACTCCTGTTTTTGAATATTAGTTTGATTACATTGCTTTGTCTTTTGTGAGAGCTCAGCTGCAGAACACATTGGTATGTGGCATCTCTACCCCATAGCTTAAGAGCAATGTTTCGGGTAGGGAACCTGCTGCTATATCCTGTCAGTTTCTCTATCCGCCCTTTGATTTTCCATAGCCTGATGTTTCAAGATTGCTATTTATACTAATCCACTAATCCTTTATGGGTTCCAGAGTAATGTGCTACTCGCCGAAAAAGCGCTACAACACCTCATCAGGGGTAGCAAGCACTATATAAATGCAAACCTTTTTCCCTCTTCTATCCCTCCGCTACCCTTCTCTATCCAAACAACTGAATAACATATCCACCTCTCAAATTACTTTCATATTTCACTATACTAATTCAACACTAATCCTTTATGGTTTCTGGAGTAGCGTGCTACTCGCCAAAAAAGCGCTTCAACACCCAATCAGGGGTAACAAGCGCTATATAAATGCAAACCTTTTTCCCTCTTCTATCCCTCCGTTATCATTCTTAATCCAAATAACTGACTAATATCCACCACTCAAATTACTTTCATATTTTACTATACTAATTCACGAATAATCCTTTCTGGGTTCCGGAGTGGCGTGCTACTCGCCAAAAAAGCACTTCGATGCCTCATCAGGGGTAGCAAGCGCTATATAAATGCAATTACAATACAATACAATCTGTAAAAGAGGTAAATAATTTTGCCTGCCTGTGAGAAAGTGGATTATTAGTTGGAGGGGACCAGGTTCAGTTAGGTCTCAATCATTGTAATTGTAATTACATTTATATGACGCTTACTACCCCTGATGAGGCATGGAAGTGATTTAAGCCAGTCAGCACACCACTCCAGAACCCAAATTTAGAGGTTAGTCCAGTATTATTGGTTATTGTTGGCTATTGGGTTTAGTCTTGTGTGCCCAAACAAACCATTCCATGCATTCACTCTAGTTTATTGTGATGATTAATTATTAGGATTTCTTTCTGATTATTAGTGGGGGGATGTCACACATGCACATGGTTGGTGGGATTACTAGATGAGTTAGAGGACATAAGTTATTGTTAGATTGCAGGGGTATTGCTTTCAGAAGAGAAGTTGTTATCTTATAAATGGGCTGTGTGCAATTTTCAGAAATACAATAATAGCATGAATGTGACAGTAAGTTGTGCTCAGTTGTGCTCAGGGAGAGGAGACCTGCAGAGGATGGAGGAGAGGGAGAGGGCCGTTAGAAAGAAAAAACAAAAAAGGAGTGGCAACAGTCCACCTTTTCCCTCAGAGCTGACTCCCTGTGCTCTGACGTCTGCCCCTTTGTTACCCTGGAACCTTCCACCCTGTGCACCCTTGTGTCCTGTGGCAGCCCATGCCAAAACACTATCCATTTGTGCCCTGAGACTTGCCCCTTCTTCCGTAGTGCCTGTCTCAGTGGGCTCCTAGATTTGCCACTTTACTTACACTGTCGTTTGGATCCCATTCACCCCCACACCATATGTTGTGCCCCCTGTTCTCTGAGACTGTCCCCTTGCTCTCTCCTGTGAATCATCCACCCCTGCCCAACTGTGTGCCCCTGTGCTATGAGATCTGCTCCTGGTGTTTCCTTGTGTACTTGGCCGTGCTCTGCTTCCCATGCTCTGCGAAGAGCACCCTAGTCAACTGAGCTCAGAGACTCATCCCATGTGTTCCACTTTGTCGTGTGAATCACTCATATGTGCCTATTGCCAGTGCCTTGATATCTGCTTTGGTACTTCCTTGTGCAGAAGGAGGTGCCCTAGGCTCCTATGCCCTGAAACCTGTCCCATTGCCCTGGAATGGGCCCCCTGTCATCTGTGACACGTGAATCACCCATAGACATATGACCAGGTGCGTGACTTCTATGCCTAGGCCTGCCATTGTTCTCTCTTCTGCACTCTGGGCTCCAAGGCATCCCTGCTGTTCTCAGCCATGCCACATCCAGATTCTTCTGAGGCAGCTTTCACCCTGACTTAGGCAGCAGTCAAAGTCTAAGCTCAACCTTTGGTAGCTGTAGTATAGAGCAGCCATATTTAACTTAGAAGAATCGTGTAAAGCATTTATCGGTGCCAAAACAGTACAAAAAAGCAGAAATCACAACACAATAAAAATCCCATTTCAGTTTATAGAAATCGGGTAAAACTAAATGAATAAATAGACACCAAAATGGCAAAAGTTGATGTAGGGAACAGGAGTTATGATTTTATACATCTAAATTCAACATAGTACCTAAAAGCACAAAGCGGTTATATGGTTGTGCTAGACTGGGTTCAATTAAAAAGTTAAGGCCAACAGCAAGATTCTGCCAGTCAGGTACAGAGACAAAGTTTAGCACAGCCACTTCACCACAATGAGCGCTCTGCATTTTAAACCTGTCTGCTCTGTGCTTCAGCTACCAACAGTTGAGATCATGTTTAAATGATTGAGACCTAACTGGACGTGTGTATGAAGCTGCTTCTGTATATACTATACCAAAGTGAGGTATAGTGTGCACAGAGTCCAGTGGAACCCCAAAGGTAGGCAGAGGTAAAAGTAGATAGCACCTTACTCTCTATTTGTGGTAGTGTGGTCGAGCAGTAAGGCTTTATCAGAGGGTAGTGTTAAGCATTTGTTGTACACACTCAATCAGCAAATGATATCACACACTCAAAGACTGAACTTCAGACCAATCGGTTTTGTATAAAAATATTATTTTCGTTATTTTGTTTCCTAGAACCAAGCAAGCCTGGCACAGGTAAGTGACAAGTACTTTGCAGTAATAATACAGTTTTTGAACAGTTTGATTTTCAATTGTATATATACTTTGATTTGATTACAGTAGAGCTACTAGTAATGCAATGCTTTGAAATACTGTACATATACTTTGTATTGGCTTTTTAGTAGAATGTCAAGTAGATTACTTTACAGATTACATTTCTTACACAGTGCAGTATACCTGGATACTGCACTGGGACATTTCCTGTAAACAGGTAAGTAAAAGCGTTTTTGTTATTTAGTTACAGTTTTAAAGGTTTTCATACTCCACACTTAGAAACTTTTCACAGAAAAACAGTCAATGTTATCCTATGGAGGAAAATAGGGTTATCGGTTCAGAGGTAAGTATTCGGTTGTGCAAGTTGGTATTCTGGGGGTAGGTTAATTTATCTGTTAAATAAATTCATTTTTCATGTATATTATTATATTTACTGTTTTGTAAAAATAAAGATTATTAATAATATATTTATAAAATAATGTATTTCATTTAAATAATTTAAATTATTGTTAATGTTATTATTAAAGGAAATTAATTTAATGTACAGTTTATTTACAGATGTAATTTTTATTTGAGTAGTAATAGTAAATTATATATGTTTAGTGTCCTGCACCTTCACTGATTTAACAGTAACTGGAGTGGGAATAGTAAATCATATATGTTTAGTGTCCAGCACCTTCTTTAATTTAATACTAACTGGAGTGGGAATATTAAATTATACATGTTTAGTGTCCAACACCTTCCCTGATTTAATACTAACTGCAGTGGGAATAGTAAATTGTATATGTTTAGTGTCCAGCACCTTCCCTGATTTAATAGTAACTGCAGTGGGAATAGTAAATTATATATGTTTAGTTCCAGCACCTTTCCTGATTTAATACTAACTGGAGTGGGAATAGTAAATTACCTCCTGGTCCCTCCAGTCCTCGTCCCATTCCTTAACAAAGTGGAGATGACCATCTCCACGACAGAAAAAAAGAGCAGGAGAATGCTGGGATACCTAAACCCACCCCCTCCCACTGGGAGTACATAAGCTGCACCATCCCAGCATTCAGCCTGTTCTTTTTTTCTGTCTTCCGACAGAATGGTTGGAGTTGTGCTGGTTCTTACCTGTTTGCAGTCTTCATTGGACTCGTCGGGCTGTCCTCGACGTCCTTCTGTGCTGTCTCCTGGCCTGCCGGGCTTGCCGGGAGCCGCGTTGGTTGGCGGCTGGCCCTTTGCAGCTGGGGGGCCGTTCCTCCCGGTCTCTTCCGGGTTCCTGCGCACGTCTTCCTGTGGCTTGGCCGGTCTGGAAGATGCGCTGCTGCAGCTGTTTGGTGTGTCCCGGGGCTGGTCCTGGTGGTGCCCCTGGGCTTCCTGGCTGGCTGTTGGGATCCTGCTGGAGTCCTTTCCTCCCTGGCGCCCCTGCTGTTCTTCGTGGTGAAGCAGGGGCATGCCTGGCCATGGCCTTGGAGTGCCGGTTGATGCAGTCTTCTCCCTTCTGCCCGGCGCTGGTTTGCTGGAGGGCGCCTGGACTGGCTGATGGGGGCGGTGAGTGAGTGGGGCTGTCTCCCTGCCCCTGTGGTGAGTACCGCATAGGGGTTCCTTTGCCGGTCCTGTTTTTCCATGTGTCTCTGTGGCCTCATGGTTCTGGTTGCTGGCTCTTCCTCCACAGGCTGTGTGTTCCTATACCGCCCTGGTGCCGCCTGCCCTGCGGGGTTGGGTCTGTTTGGTGCCTGGTACGGAGGCCTCCTGGGTCGTTCTCCTGGGCCTTTGGCCTTTCCTCCCTGTTTGCAGCTGCTCTTGTATGCGTGCCAGGTGCTCTGGACTTCGCTGTTGTGCGAGTCGGGCCTGTTTGGGGGTCTGCCTAGTCCTGTGGGCTTTTTGGCCATGCGGATGTTCCGCGCAGTCGTACCTTGTTGGTTCCTGATTCTGGTTCAGCCTGGGTTTTCCGGGTGCTGTGGTCCTGTGTTCCGGCTGCTCTCTGTTGTTCCGCTGGGTTGGCCCTGGTTGGTGCCTGCCCTCTGGCCCTTCCTCCCTGTCTGAGCCTGTTCTTGTCTGCCCTCCGTGGTTCCGCAGGGTCAGGCTGGGTTGGTTCCTGATTGGGTGTCCGCCTGGGAATAGCTGGTGCTGTGGCCTTTCAGCTGGATGCCTATTGTGGGTTTCCGGGTGCTGTGTGCTTCGCAGTCTGCTCTGGTGGGGGCCTGGTTGTTGCCTTGCCTGGGTGGCCGCCTGGGGGTGCCTGTCTTGTTGGCTGGCATTTCTGTTCGCCTCCTCTGGTCTTCTCTTGGTGGTCGCACCTCCCTCGCCCTCCCTTTCGGTGGGTACGGCGCTGGTGTACGCCTGGGTGCTCCCTGGTGTTGTTGCCTGTTGGCCTTTTGTGTTCCCGGCTCCTTGTTGTTTGATCGGTGTTTGTGTCCCCCGTTTTGTTCTATTTTTTTGCGGGGGTGTTTCCGGTTGGCCGTCTGTCCGGCGCGGCGCTGGTTGCTGGTTCCTGGGCTGGCTGGTGGGGGCTGGCGGTGTGTTGTGCTGTCAGTTTGCCCCGGTGTTGGGTGCCGCGTGCTGAGTTGCCCAGCTTTTCGTTCCTCCCTGGTCGTGTCCGGTGTCGGTCCTTGGTCTCGCGGTTGGGGGGGGTTTGGTGTTGTACCCTCTCTCTGGCCTGGCTTGGCCCTTGGTGCTGGGGTTGGCTGGTCTGCGGCCGTTTCTCCCTGATGGCACCTGCTCTAGTCTATTCTCTGACGTTCATCAGGGTTGGGCCTGGTTCATACTTGGATGTGGGACTGCCTGTGGTTACTGGGTGCTGTGGGCTTCAGTTCGCGCCTGGGCTGGCTTTTCGAGGTTTGGTGCCGTGTTGTGGTTTCCTTCTCCCCTGTTGGGTTCCTTTGGGGGTCCTCTGTCTCTCTATGCCGGTTCCTTTGCCGTCCTTTGCCCGTTGTTCTGCCTCTCTTTTGGGGGTGTTGGTGGGTGATCGGTTGGTCTGGTGTGTACCTGCCCTGTGGTGTATGCCGGGTTTGCGGCTTTCCCTTCCGCTCCTGCTTGGAGGCCCTGTGCTGTATTTTTTTCTCTGGCCATGCTTTCCCTCTACCCTGGTTGGCCTTGTGGCTGTCACCCGCTTTTGTGGGGTGGCGATGGGTTGGTTTGGTCCTGTCTCTTTCCCCTTGGGGTTGGTCATTTGGGCCTGGTTCTTTGGCTCTCAGGTACGGGGGCACCTTGTGGCCTGTGGTGTCTCTGGTCCCTATACTTGTTGTCTCTGTGGATTTCGGGTCTGCTGAGGTTCGGTTTTCTTCCTTAGCCTCTTCCGGTTCCTCACCCATCGGTGGGTGGTGCGCCTCTGGCAGGGCCTTTTCCTGCTGGGTTGTGTCCGGATCTGGCGGTGGAGGCCTTGGTCCCTTGCGGGTCGCCTTTGTGTGTCTGCCTTCTCCTCACTTTGGCCTTGGTCTGCCTCTCCCTTCCGGGTTGTCGCCTGGGCACTCCGGTGCTCTTGTGTCGTCTCCTGTCCACCCTGCGTGTGCTCTGCCCTGGGGTTGCGGTGGTGTCGGTCGGGGGTTGGGCGCCCGGCTCCTTGCTCTCCCTGTCTGCGGGTGCGACGCTTTGTTTGGGTGTGGGTCATTTGGCCCCATGGTGGTCGGCGGTCCTGTGCCTGGTGCTGAGGGGGCTCGGGCCAGCCTTCTGTTCTTTCCTCTGGGCTCTTCTCTGTGCCTCCCTGGTGTGGGCTGGACCTTGGTGTTGGCTGGCTGGTGTGGGCTGCTTGGCTCCCTCCCTGTCTTCCTGTCGCTTTGGGTGCCCTGGGTGGCCTGGCTTTGGCTGGGTCCTGTGTCATTCCCTGTTGCCCCTGATGGTATAGGGTTTCGGGGTTGGGGCGGTTGTCCCTGTGCCTCTCCTTCTGGGCCCGTGGGGGCACTGGGTTGATGGCCTCCTGTTTGCTGGCGTGTCTGTTGTTCAGTTTGCTGGCTTCTTGGGTGTTTCTGGGGCGTCTGCTGGTTTTGGGTGTTGGGCCTCCCTGTTTTCTCTCCTGTTTTGCCCGTCTGTGACTGCTCTTGTGTCAGCTGCTGGTTGGGTTTTTTCCCTTCCTTGTTCTGGGTTCTTGTCCAGTGCCCAGTGGCTTCGTCTTCCCCGGTCCCGTGTTTTCCCCCTGTGGTTGACCCCTGCTTTTTGGTTGGGGGTGTCTCCCTTGCTGGGGGTTGTTTGTGGCGTCTTCCTCCAGGTTGTCTCTGTTTGTTCTTTGGGTTCCCCTGGTCTCGGTGGCCTTTGGAGTTTTTCCTCTCCCCTTTCTTTGCTTTGTGCCTGGTCTGGTTCATGGTCCGCTGGGTCCGTCCCTGGCTTTCCTTGGGCGGGTCCTGTTGTTGGCCTCATTTTAGGGGGGGGTTGCGCTTCTGGCCTCCTCCTTGCTTTCTTTTGGCGGGGTGCTGGGTTTGTGTACCGGTGTCTCCTGCTTTTGGTGTGGTTGCCTCGGACCTGGCCTGTTGGCCTGTTCCTGTGCCCCGGGTTCTTCTCCGGGTGTGGCGGCCTTTCTGCGGCTGTCCGGTGTCTCCGCTGGTGTTGGCTGGTGGTTGTTCCTGCCCCGTGGTCTGGGCCGCCTCTGTGGTTCTGTGCCTCTGGGCTCTCTGTTGCTGGTGCTGTCAGTGTTGCAGGGGGTGGTTTGCTCGTGGTCGCTGCCCCCTCTCTTCCTGGTTTGCTCGGTTTGCGCCTGTCCTTGGTTGGTGTTCTGGGTCGGTGCCTGGGTTCTTTCGGGCTCCATCCTCTTCTGTCTCTGCGTCTCTCCTGGGGGCTTCCCCTGGTGTGTTGGGGTTGGTCCTCTGGTTGGTCATGTCGTTCCTTTGTCTCTTGCTTTTGGTGGGGCTTGTTCGGTCTCTGCTTCCTTCCCCTCTGCTTTTTTGGTGCTGCCGTTGTGGGTTCGTTCGTCGTGTGGTTGCTTCCTTCCCTCGTCTGTGGGGGAGTCGCTCTCTGTCATTGCTCCTGCTGTGTTCTGGTCGGCGGGTGGTGTTTCTGTGCCTACGGCCTTGCCTCCCTGCCTGCGCCTGTTCTCGTCGGCTCTCCGATGTTTGGCGTGGTTGGCCTGGTTTTGCCTGGCTGGGTGCCTGCCTGGTGCTGCCGGGTGCTGTTGGCTGCATCCTTGGCTGTTTTCTCACTGGTCGGTTGCCCTTCCTGGCTCTTGTGCCATGTGGGCGCTTCCGCTTCTTCTGGGCCTCCTTCTGCTGGTTGTTCTGGGAGGGGGGGCTGGTTGTTTCCCTTGGGGCTTGGCTCTGGGTGCTGGGCCTCCTTCTGGCCTTGCCTGGGGTTCTTGTGTCCCTCTCGTTGCTGCCCTGGCTCCTTACCCGGTGGGGTTGCTCTGGATCTTCTTCTGTGGTGGCCTTTTTGCTGTTCTTGCGGTCTGTTCCTGGTCCTTTCTTGTTCTCCTCCTCTGTGGCTGGTTGGGGTGTTCCTGGTGTCGGTTGTCTGCCCTTTGGGTGGCGGCTCCTTGGCTGGGCTCCTTGTTTTGGGGTTTTCCTGGTCGTCCCCTGCTCTTTTTGGGGTTTCGGCTCTGTTGGCTTGGTTGGGGGCATTGCTGGTTGGGTGCTCCTGCCTGTGTTTTTTCTTGTGGTCCTCCCTTTTGCTTCTGTTGGGTGCCACTTTCGGTGTGATTTCCCTGGTGTTGGTGGGAGTTCGGAAGGCCGGGTTGTGTGCTTTGGTATTCTCCAATTTGTTAAGGAATGGGACGAGGACTGGAGGGACCGGGAGGTAATGCTCTATTACTTACCGAAAATCTTCATTACTCCTGGTCCCGTTGTCCTCGTCCCATTCCTTACACCCGTCCCTCCCTCCCGGATGGCCGGCCTTCTGGTTGGTGGCTTGCTATTTCAGGCTGAATGCTGGGGTGGTGCAGCTTTTGTACTCCCAGTGGGAGGGGGTGGGTTTAGGTATCCCAGCATTCCCCTGCTCATTTTTTCTGTCGTGGAGATGGTCATCTCCACTTTGTTAAGGAATGGGACGAGGACAACGGGACCAGGAGTAATGAAGATTACCGGTAAGTAATAGGGCATTATATATGTTTAGGGGCCGATTCCGATTCGGGCCGGAAATCTCTCCGACCTTGCCGGACTCGGAGAAATTTCTGACCGAATCGGACCCTAGCAGCCCGACCGAACGAGTACGATGCGCACGTATGCCATCGGACTCGATTCGGTCGGACTCCCATTGAAGTCAATGGGAGCCAGTCGTACGACGCGTACACGGGCTCCCATTGACTCAATGGGCACGACGCGAACAAGGGCGCCCCTACAGCGTGTTCGCGTCGATGCGGGTCGTGCCGTACATGCACGTGTAGGGGGACCCATGGGTCCCCCTGTGTGCGACTCGCGCGGCTACGCGTACAGGGGGGTCCGACACGGACCCCCAAAGTACGGCTCCGACTGCTCTTTGGAGCCGGAGTGCGCGGCTCGGTCAGACTGCTCGCGGCGCGCATCGTACTTAACCGGCCGGGGAACGTCTCCATTGCGCGGTGCGAGTCGAGTCCGAGCGAGTCGGTCGGTGCGGTTCGACCCGGGAATGAGTCGGTCGGAGCGGTCGGGACGCCCGGACGAGTCGGTCGGCGATTTTGTATCGTACTCGCTCGCCCGGACGCGCGTACGAATCGGTCGGGAAATAGGGCTCCGAATCGGATCCGGTTAAGCCAAATCCGATTCGGAGCCCTACCGGCCGAGATCGGAATCGGCCCCTTAGTGTCCAGCACCTTCCTTGACTTAATACTAACAGGAGTGGGAATAGTAAATTATATATGTTTAGTGTCCAGCGTCTTTCCTGATTTTATACTAACTGGAGTGGGAATAGTAAATTATGGGGCATATTAGCAAGAACATGCGATAAATATCGCAAACCTTGCTTAGCGCGCCTTTTTTTATCGCCGGCTATCGCTGGATATTACTGCGGAAATAACATGCTATTAGCAAGGTTTATCTCCATTGCGATAAAATATCCAGCGATAGCGGCGAAACCCAGCTTTAACGCGAGAAATCCAGCGATAAAATCCTATCGCTAATTCTGGGGACTTAACCTTACAATCCACCTCCCATTGACTTTCATTGCTAAGTCATGTTTTTATCAGTTCTTAAAAACAAGCGATAATCGGGGTTAGCGCGCTTTTTATCGCTTCGCGGGTATTGCTAATAGGCGATAGGTATGTAAGCGACTGTTTACCGTCGCTTTTAGTTGGGAACGCCTACCTTGCATGTCATTAGCGATAAATATCGCTGACATGCAAGGCGATGTAATTCCCGTCCTCTAACGCCTGAAAGCTGTCGCTAACGCCTGTTAGCGACAGCTTGCTAATAGGGCGTTAAAAATATCGCCGCTTTAGCGGCAAAAAGTGCCGTTAAAGCGGCGATAAAGCCCTTGATAATATGCCCCTATATATGTTTAATGTCCAGCACCTTCCCTGATTTAACACTAACTGGAGTGGGAATAGTAAAATATATATGTTTAGCGCACAGCACCTTCCCTGATTTAATACTAACTGGAGTGGGAATAGTAAATTCTATATGTTTAGTGTCCAGCAACTTTCCTGATTTAATACTAACTGGAGTGGGAATAGTAAATTATATATGTTTAGTGTCCAGCACCTTCCCTGACTTAATACTAATTGGAGTGGGAATAGTAAATTATATATGTTTAGTGTCCAGCACCTGTTGTATTCCGCTTTAGGTGTCCGTATATAGGTTTTCCTGAAACATGTCCTTATATAGGCACAATTCGCATTGCCCTTATATAGGCATAGAATCCCAGTCCTTATTTAGGCATTAGCCGTGCACTCCAAATACAGGCATGGTCACCGACATCCGTCCACCCTAACGTCACAACGAGTTCTTAGAAACCAGACCCTTAAGCTCTTGGGAGTTCCCCTAGCACAGGATTATTGATTTCTCCAAGAACTCATCTATTATGCATGAACCGTTATACCTGAAGGGTTCATTCCTGACATCTTCCTCTGTCCGACTTCATGTCAATGCTAACATTCCAAGGCACCTACCAGGTATAAATATACCTTCCCTTGCCCAAGCAAGTTAGAGGAGACCTCGACTTCAGAGGAGCCCGTGTCCCGGCCTGACGCACTGAGAAGACGCTGTCATTCCTGCTCACAGAAGAATCCAGCTTCCAGTGTTCTGACTCCCTTCGCGGGGTGTTAGAGTTTGAGATCTGGCAGGAGATTCCCACCTCTCTCATTCTCAAGGTATGGAGCTGACTAGAACCTAGAGGGACTCTTGGCATCCTAGACTTAACATACTCTTAGTATACCATACTAGAGAATACTTCACCTACTTCTTACCTTTCCCTATACCTAGACTAGGTTAGGTACATTGGGATAGAACTAGCTTAGAGAAGCATCGTATGAGTACTCGCATTTTTAGCTCATGTTATTTATGTATGTGAATATATGCTAAAAGATAATGCTAGCGCAGTATTATTTATTTCTACTGCTTACTCTGTACATTATATATCTTGCATATTGTCTTGTGATCATAACAGCTCATATCTCTTACACGAGAAACAAGACTGTTCAATAAATCCTTTTATTGAAACGCCCGTCTATTCTTTCTGTGTAACTCTGAGGAAACTAAGCATGCATGATTAGCTGAGTGAAACTATTATCTATTGTTTCCACGATTCTGAGAAGCGTTCCGATTCTAACAGGGAAACAAAGTTGTCATGTTTATGCGGTTGCCAGAAACTACTCCCTTCTTGTTTACAAGGAGTTTCTAGTGGCCTCTGAGCTAGCTGGCACAAAGTAATTAAGTTTAATATACTCGATAGGGACATACTGACCTCAGTCCTATGTCAAACCTATAGGGTATATTATTCCAATGCGCAGAGCCTATTAGGGAAATAGGAACTACACTACACACCTTCCCTGATTTAATAGTAACTGGAGTGGGAATAGTAAATTATATATGTTTAGTGTCCAGCACCTTTCCTGATTTAATACTAACTGGAGTGGGAATAGTTTTGTGAACTTAAAAAAATTATTTGGTGTGTAGTGGGAATGTGTTTGAATTATAAGATGATTGAAAATGATAACTAAAAAATGTATATAAATATTATTAGTAGATATATAATATTATAAAAAACATACATTGACTTTAAAAAACATTTTAATAATATATAAAGCATAAAGTAGTTAATAGACAATGATTAGACATGTAAAATGTTTGAATGATGTTTATTTTAGGTCATTGAAGTAGTAATAGTAAAATAATATATTTCATTTAATGCATATAATATAAATTATGAGAGATACAGAAAAAAACGTTTCTTTTTAAATATAACAGATATTTGAAATATTTATACTTTTATATATAATAATAATGGAGAAAAAAGTTGTAACATTGGTGAAATTTTTAATACAGGTATGCATATTTTGTAACAGTAAAAAAATTGTTAAACATTGTTTGAGAATAATTATTTAACAAAATATAATTTTATATAACAGTTGTACAGTTTTCTTTTGTAGTTTGAACATTTATTCTTTGGTTACATATGTTCTTAACATTAAATAATATAGTATTTTAGACATGTTTTTGATACAAGTAAACATTTTAAATGTATAACAATTTTTTAACATTTAATAGTGATTTTTAATTAATATTATTAATATATAAAAAATTAATAATATTAATCATTACATTGTTAAATTTTATATATACATGTTTTGTAATTTGTAAGTATTTATTTAACATTTGTTACATATTGTACATATTCTTAATAAGCATTGTACATAATATAAATTAATATGGAATTATAATAATATATATTATATATTTTATAATATTTATTATTATAATTTTACAATGTAGAAACAATGTTATATAATTTTTAACATACAAGTGCAATGTTGTTTTATTTTTTGTAAACATTTCAAAAGTTTATTCATTACTGTATAACATGTATTTAAATAAAAGTATTGAGTTTTAATATTTTAAGCAGCCATATTTGTTATATAGTTAGTATTTTGTAACCGCTTACTTTTGTTTTGGGTTATTTCTGAGGGGAGAAGCTCGCGGTTGGAAGTTGCGTCGCGTTGAGGAAGGTAAGTGTAATTTTCTTTAATTTAACTAAGATTTTAATGTAATTTGAAGCTAGTTAGGTGGTAGGTAGTGTGTCTAGTGTTAGGTTTTTATATTTTTGACGAGTTTTATATGTAAGTTAGATTTTACCGAGATGTCGATAGTTAGTGTTTGCGGCCTAGTTTAGAGAGGTTAGAGTTTGTTGCAATATGTGTGGATATGGTGTTCGAAATGTTTGTAATTGTGTTTAATTATAGTATATGTGTATGTTTATGTGGGTGGGATTGTTTTTCTATTTTATTACAGGTTTTTGTTGTTGAAAGTCGCTGTTTGAAGGAAATTGCTTTTTTTTAAATTAAGAAGTGTGTATTAGTTTAGTAAACTAATATTTATTTAACACTTTCTTAATTTTTCGGGTTTTCCTGGAGCGTTTATTTTTTTAATACTTTTTCGGGTTTTTTATGGTTTATTCGATTTGGATTGATGGACCTAGGATTGTTTTTTAAACAGATGGATTTTTCCATTTTTTTGGGGGCATTTTTGGGACATTTGGTATTATGATATACCTGGATGGATTTACAGGAGTTGGGATATTATTTCTTCAGCTATGGAAACGGTAAGTTAATTTTATTAATTATTGTGGGAGGAAATGTTAAAAAATTACTGTTATTGTGTGTTATATTTTCTAAAATATAATTAAGATGTCAATATATATTTATGTTTTAAAATAAATATGAGACAAAAAAATTATATTTGTGAAAATATATAAAAATTATATTTCTATTTTTAAATTGTTTTTGGAGAAAAGTATTAGTATTTTTGGTGCAATTATAGGTTAAAGTAGGCTTTTAGCTATTGTTGATAGGTATTCTAGGCCTCTTCTTGTTGGATATAGTCTTACTTTACTTTGTAGGTATTCAAACATTTGTTTAGTTTGTTTGGTAAGTTTTGGGGCTATTTGGGTTACAGATTGCTCCATTCTAAGGGGCCGATTCCAATTCCGGCCGGAAATCTCTCCGACCGAGCCGGACCCGGAGAGAATTCCGACCGAATCGGACCCTAGCAGTCCGACCGAACGAGTACGATGCGCACGCATGCTATCGGACTCGAGTCGGTCGGACTCCCATTGAAGTCAATGGGAGCCTGTCGTACAACGCGTACGCGGGCTCCCATTGACTCAATGGGTGCGAGAGCGGACAAGGGCGCCCCCTACAGCGTGTACGCGTCCATGCGCATCGCGGCGTACATGCACAGGTAGGGGGACCCATGGGTCCCCCTGTGTGCGACTCGCGCGCCTACGCGTAAAGGGGGGTCCGACGCGGACCCCCAAAGTCCGGCTCCGACAGCTTTTTCGAGCCGGACGCCGCGAGTCGGTCGGACTGCTCGCGGCGCGCATCATACTTACCCTGCCGGGAAACGTCTCCATAGCGCGGTGCGAGTCGTGTCCATGCGAGTCGGTCGGAGCGTGTTGAAGCCGCGTTCGAGTCGGTCGGCGATTTCGCGGGTGCTTGCATCCCTACTCGCTCGGCCGGACCCGCGTACGATTCGGTCGGGAAACAGGGCTCCGAATCGGATCTGGTGAATCCGAATCCGATTCGGAGCACTACTGGCCGAGATCGGAATCGGCCCCTTAGTTGTTGGTAGCTCTGTTCTTTTTGGAGAGATTATAGGAGTTTTAGTAGGGGAGGTGTACCTCTGCCTGTTGTTGCTTGGAAGGCATTATGCCATCCTTCAACAGCATTGTTTGTTTTGGCTTGTTTATTTAGTGTGCTAAGGTATACATTCCACCATGGTATGTGGAATTTAGGTAGTCTTCTATGTCCTGATCTGTGGAGTCTTCCCACCCAGGTATCCTCAAAATAATCTAAGAGGGAACTTAATTTTTGTTTGTTTCTTTGGTAGTATGGGCTTTCTAGTAGTAGGTTGTAGTGTTTGGCCACGTCAGTAACTGGGACGTAGGCAAGTGCTATACGTTTTTTAACTTGATATGCAAAAGTACTGTCAGTTGCATATTCAACACTTAGGGGCCGATTCCGATCACGCTCGGACAGCCCTCCGAGAGCTGTCCGTAGCGTTACCTGCCGACCGACACGTTCCGGGAGGCGGTCTGTCCGAGCGATGAAGTACGATGAGCAAATGTGTCCAAATCCCGAACGACAAGTACGCTCCGATTCCAGCCACATTTCCCGTACGAGCCGGCTCCGTAAACGCTGAATGGAGTCATCCGGAAGCCTTTTCACAGCAGTTTCCGGCCGGCCAAGTACGATGCGTACTTCCTACGCGCCGAAGACGTCGCCACCTCCAGCATGTCTCAGCATCCGGAAGAGCAGTATTTGAGGTCCGATTCGCGCCACAACACGGTCTACGCCTACGTGACGAACCAACGATCTTCGCCTACGAGACGAACCAACGATCTACGCCTACGAGACAAACCAACCATGGATCCGATCGCGCATGTCATCCCTGTACTGTACATCTATGACCGGATCAACAACCGAAACCGACGCGTACGTCGCAGACGGTAAGTCAGACCCCCACCACACGCAAAAACGTCACGATCCCACGAAATGTAACACACATGGATGGCTATCACTGCCAGCAGTCCCTACCCATAGGGAGATGGATGGCTATCACTGCCAGCAGTCTCTACCCATAGGGGGATGGATGGCTATCACAACCAGCATTGTCCAGCCCATAGGTGGGTGGA
Source organism: Calotriton arnoldi (assembly GCA_963921515.1). Classification (NCBI taxonomy): domain Eukaryota; kingdom Metazoa; phylum Chordata; class Amphibia; order Caudata; family Salamandridae; genus Calotriton; species Calotriton arnoldi. The sequence continues at coordinate 1,224,019 of CAWUFW010005086.1, forward strand.
TGGCTATCACTAACAGCAGTCTCTACCCATAGGGGGGTGGATGGCTATCACTAACAGCAGTCCCTATCCATAGGGGGATGGATGGCTATCACTGCCAGCAGTCCCTACCCATAGGGCGATGGATGGCTATCACAACCAGCAGTCTCTACCCATAGGGGGATGGATGGTTATCACTACCAGCAGTCTCTACCCATAGGGGGATGGATGGCTATCACTGCCAGCAGTCCCTACCCATAGGGGGATGGATGGCTATCACAACCAGCAGTCTCTACCCATAGGGGGATGGATGGTTATCACTGCCAGAAGTCCCTACCCATAGGGGGATGGATGGATATCACTGCCAGCAGTCTCTACCCATAGGGGGATGGATGGCTATCACAACCAGCAGCCTCTACCCATAGGGGGATGGATGGTTATCACTACCAGCAGTCTCTACCCATAGGGGGATGGATGGCTATCACTAACAGCAGTCCCTACCCATAGGGGGATGGATGGCTATCACTGCCAGCAGTCCCTACCTATAGGGGGATGGATGGCTATCACTGCCAGCAGTCTCTACCCATAGGGGGATGGATGGCTATCACAACCAGCATTGTCAAGCCCATAGGGGGGTGGATGGTTATCACTACCAGCATTGTCCAGCCCATAGGGGGGTTGATGGCTATCAGTAACAGCAGTCTCCACCCATAGGGGGATGGATGGCTATCACTAACAACAGTCTCTACCCATAGGGGGATGGATGACTATCACTACCAGCAGTCCCTACCCATAGGGGGATAGATGGCCATCACTGCCAGCAGTCCCTACCCATAGGGGGATGGATGGCTATCACTATCAGCAGTCTCTACCCATAGGGGGATGGATGGCTATCACAACCAGCATTGTCCAGCCCATAGGGGGGTGGATGGCTATCACTAACAGCAGTCCCCAACCATAGGGGGATGGATGGCTATCACTAACAGCAGTCCCTACCCATAGGGGGATGGATGGCTATCACTGCCAGCAGTCCCTACCCATAGGGGGATGGATGGCTATCACTGCCAGCAGTCCCTACAAATAGGGGGATGGATGGCTATCACAACCATCATTGTCCAGCCCATGGGGGGGTGGATGGCTATCACTAACAGCAGTCTCTACCCATAGGGGGATGGATGGCTATCACCAACAGCAGTCCCTACCCATAGGGGGATGGATGGCTATCACTAACAGCAGTCCCTACCCATAGGGGGATGGATGGCTATCACTGCCAGCAGTCCCTACACATAGGGGGGTGGATGGCTATCAAAACCAGCATTGTCCAGCCCATATGGGGTGGATGGCTATCACTAACAGCAGTCCCTACCCATAGGGGGATGGATGGCTATCACTACCAGCAGTCTCAACCCATAGGGGGATGGATGGCTATAACCAACAGCAGTCCCTACCCATAGGGGGATGGATGGCTATCACAACCAGCATTGTCCAGCCCATAGGGGGGTGGATGGCTATCACTAACAGCAGTCTCTACCCATAGGGGGATGGATGGCTATCACTACCAGCAGTCCCTACCCATAGGGGGATGGATGGCCATCACTGCCAGCAGTCCCTACCGATAGGGGGATGGATGGCTATCACTACCAGCAGTCCCTACCGATAGGGGGATGGATGGCTATCACTACCAGCAGTCCCTACCCATAGGGGGATGGATGGCTATCACAACCAGCATTGTCCAGCCCATAGGGCGGTGGATGGCTATCACTAACAGCAGTCTGTACCCATAGGGGGATGGATGGCTATCACAAACAACAGTCCCTACCCATAGGGGGATGGATGGCTATCACTAACAGCAGTCCCTACCCATAGGGGGATGGCTGGCTATCACTGCCAGCAGTCCCTACCCATAGGGGGATGGATGGCTATCACTGCCAGCAGTCCCTACCCATAGGGGGATGGAGGGCTATCACAACCAGCATTGTCCAGCCCATATGGGGTGGATGGCTATCACTAACAGCAGTCCCTACCCATAGGGGGATGGATGGCTATCACTACCAGCAGTCTCTACCTATAGGGGGATGGATGGCTATAACCAACAGCAGTCCCTACCCATAGGGGGATGGACGACTATCACTACCAGCAGTCTCTACCCATAGGGGGATGGATGGTTATCACTACCAGCAGTCTCTACCCATAGGGGGATGGATGGCTATCACTGCCAGCAGCTCCTACCCATAGGGGTTGCAGGCCAAACACTCCCCCCACTGCTATCATGCCAAGACTGTGTTTGTGTGTAAACTGTTTGCAACAGTGACACTGAAAGGGAAAACTTACTGAAACTCCCATCACAGGTGTGACCAAAAGGTGAGTGTGGGGTACAAACCCTCATGTAATGTCAGGGACATCTGTGAAATGGGGTTTAACCCCCCCCCTCACTGCAGTGACCAAAAGGTGAGTGTGGGGTTCAAACCCTCATGTAATGTCAGGGACACCTGTGAAATGGGGTTTAACCCCCCCCCCTCACTGCAGTGACCAAAAGGTGAGTGTGGGGTTCAAACCCTCATGTAATGTCATGGACATCTGTGAAATGGGGTCTAACCCCCCCCCCCCCTCACTGCAGTGACCAAAAGGTGAGTGTGGGGTTCAAACCCTCATGTAATGTCAGGGACATCTGTGAAATGGGGTTTAACACCCCCCCCCTGACTGCAGTGACCAAAAGGTGAGTGTGGGGTTCAAACCCCCATGTAATGTCAGAGACACCTGTGAAATGGGGTCTGACACCCCCCCTCATTGCAGTGACCAAAAGGTGAGTGTGGTGTTCAAACCCTCATGTAATGTCAGGGACATCTGTGAAATGGGGTTTAACACCCCCCTCACTGCAGTGACCAAAAGGTGAGTGTGGGGTTCAAACCCCCATGTAATGTCAGGGATACCTGTGAAATGGGGTTTAACCCCCCCCCCCACTGCAGTGACTAAAAGGTGAGTGTGGGGTTCAAACCCTCATGTAATGTCAGGGACATCTGTGAAATGTGGTTTAACCCCCACCTCACTGCAGTGAACAAAATGTGAGTGAGGGGTACAAAATACCAGCATGTGAAAACTATCATGTAGGATTCCTGGTCCTAAAACCACAAGCCATGTAGTGACAAAGTAGTGGTTGTGTGCCAAACAAACATAGATCTGTTGAGGGAAACATTGTTGTGGCTTCAAAAACACCCTCAGCCATGTGCAGACAATCATCGCCCATGGGGGCTGACAATGCCTCCAATGTTCAAGTGGACAATGTAAGTAGTGACCACCATAATGCCTAAACACACTCGTTCACAAACAGACACACATACAAAGGAATGCTTCGGAGACTGCAGCATTTAGGAGATCAAGTTCCATACTGTGGCAGCAATGGGAAGCAGTGAACATGATGAATGTGCAGACTGACGATGTAGGAGTCCCAGGGCCAGTAGATAAAAAACCTCAAACCAACATCCACTCAATGCCCCACAAAACCAATATAAATACATGGGTGCAGATGCACTAACACAACCAGCCAGCCACACACTGCAGAACAAACACAACATGTGTGTGTGTGTAAGTGTCTCCAGGCTACAAAACCACACATGATGGGGGGCTGAACTCCACTGAGACATATGCGTTTTCAGTACAATCCAGAAGTGTCTCCTGAACTGGGTTCCTGTTTGTGGGCAATCGGGCATTGTCAGATGAGCGGGTTCACAACAGACACATGTGAAACAAGCTGGGCGGGACAACAACCAACACATCAAGAGACAGACCCACTCCAGCAGTACCCTCAAGGACCCTACACTGTGGTGACAGTATCCTGTCTGATGACCCTCTGTGAAGACAAATCCGGTTGTTGCCCATACTGTGGAGCACACTCACCTGTGCGCACTGTGTCATGTGTCATGACAGATCAACTTCCATTACACATACCCAAACACAACTCACTGCAATGGCCTGCAATGTAAGGCCACAATGTAGGTAGGTGCCTAGCCATGAGACAAATCACATTTGGACATTCTAAATACAACACACCTTGATCTGCACCAATGTGCCTCAGCTAAGCCCACATTGACTGGTGACATTGCACATGCACCCATGACAATCCCAGGGGTGGTGGTGGGATCTAAGGTGTACAAACACATTACACATGGCCAGTCATCAAACCTTGTGAATGTCTTTCACACTGCATAGTATGAGGTACATGTGCATGACGTGAAATGTACCAGACACATTGGGATCTTTATCACAGTCCCAGACCTAAAAAAAAACAAGGAAACCCACAAAGAACACATGTTGCCATCATACAATATTGAAGGATAGGATCTGATGAGTGTGAGCAGTCACACACACATACAAGTTACAAACTCACAGAAAGAGATCACATACTGAAAACAAGCTGATGCCGGAAACACAAATGTGACTCGGGTAATCCTAAATATGTCAACTGTGCGTTTGCCCACAGTGCAGGCCCTTACATCAACCACACCCAGGGATGACACCCTAATGACTAGAAGTTTTCCATGCACCCACATCTCAGAAACCCAAAGATGTTGACAAAGCACAGGACAACACAGCAAGCATCACAAACAGGAACATCTGCAGGGACTACAGGCTGTGTAGAAAAAGGGATGGGAACACACAGAGTCATGCTCACAGACCCCACACCATGGGCTCAGGCAATGTCACTGAATAACACACTGCCATGAGGTGACTTCACTCTTGTGGGAGCTCAGCTGTGTCAAACTTTGTCTTTGCAGGGCTCTGTCATGTCAGTATAAAACTCAGACATTGAGCCAACAATTACAACACACATAAACCTCTGGTCACATCAGCCTGTGTACAGGAGTGTCTCTTAAGTCATCGGCACATACTGAAAACAGATGTCTAGCAAGTTGCACTGATGACACAGATGACTTGTACATCATCAATGCGCTAATCTACATGTCCAGTGGAGACGGGCCTACAGTCAGAAAAGTTTACAATGTGCACAAATGTCAGCCCAACATATGTGCAACAGTGTACGCCAAAGATGTGAAGTGGTGAAAAGAATGTTACACTCCCTGTGCCAAAGGATTGGGAACATGACAACCTGAAATTACAGCCAATGATGACATGGATACATACTGTAATAGGACACATATGCCATGGACCACATGCAGTCCATCACATCACCATATCACCAATTGTCAACAAACACTATTACAACAGCAACTTCAGTACACTCCTCAGCAACATCATGTACATTAAATGCAAATCAACGAAATAACAAAAATGAGCTTTATTCAGCATGTCATAAAAATAATTGTTAATTCCTGATTACCAAAAGGCCAATGGCCAGTCCATTTCAATAGTCCTTCATGGGTGATACATGACAAGTTGTCACACATTGCTTGCCTGCACTGACATGACTAGGGCACAGCTCCCCTTGGAGGGGCATCCATAGGGGCAGGCCAGGCACCGCAGGGACAGGATTAGGGGATACCAGTATGGGGCAGGGGAGGGGTGGTGGGTACAGGAGTCTCTGTAGCAACTGCAGTGGACCTGTCAGATTGAGTGGGCGGGGTCTCCACTGCAGTGCCCATGTCCAACGGAGTGTGTGGGGTCTCCACCGCAGTGCCAATGTCCGACGGAGTGTGTGGGGTCTCCACCGCAGTGCCAATGTCCGAAGGAGTGTGCGGGGTCTCCACTGCAGTGCCAATGTCCGAAGGAGTGGGCAGGGGCTCAAATGCAGTGGTCAGGACAGATTGGGGGGACACTGTCTCCACTGCAGTTTCAGGAACTGACTGAGGGTGTGATGTTGTGGGAGTGGAAGTGCTTGTGGTAGGGGGGAGGGCCTAATCATCTAGGGGATGGTGTAATGGTGTGTTGGGGAACCTGGGACAGGGTGTGGTGTGGGAACTTTTGGAGTGGTGGCCTGGGGTCTGGAGGACGGAGACTGTGTGGTGGAAGTGTGGGATTGTGGTGGGGTCTTGCATTTTTTGTTCCTGGGGGATTTTCGGGTGGGGGCCTCAGTGTTCCTGCGCTTGGGGGAGGGTGTGCGTCTGGTGGGGGATCTCCTCTCTGTGCGTGGTGACTTCCTCTTCCCCATGTGAGTTTGTTCAGATGGATCTGTGGGGAAGAGGCCAAGGTCACAGAGGAAGACCTTCTGGGAAGTGGGGGTTGCAGGTGAGTCAAGGGAAGGGGTTCTGGAGGGAGAGGTATCTGACGAATGTGGAGTGGTTGAGGATGGCTGTGTGTGCTTCTGTACCCTATCCCCTTTGTGTGTGCTGTCTGTCCCCTGAGTGTGCGTGCGTGTTCGCTTTGGCTTTGACTGACATTGCTGTGTGCTGCTTGTGTCTGTTTTGGTGCGTGCATGTGCCTGTGTGAGTGTGCTTTGTGCAGGTAGGTTAGTGGGGATTGTGGATGGGGCAGAGGTAGGAGGGGTGAGGGACTGTTGGAGGAGGGACACTGCTGCCGTCAGTGAGGAGGCCATGGACTGATTGGTCCGCTGTAGAGCAGACATGTGTGATGACATGCCCTCCATGTATGACACCAATTGCGTCAAAAGACTGGTGTGGGCATGGAGGACACTCAGCATCGATGTCTGCCCCACATGGATCTGCTTTAGCAAGTCCACAGACTCCACACTCAGGGCAGCAGGGGAGACAGAGGCAGGGGGTGCGGTGCCTGGACCAAAGGAGACATGCTCCCTAACACAGGAGCCTCCACGGACATCTGGGATGGGAGCACCTGGGAGGGTGGAAATGGTGGTGGTGGCAGGGACAGACTCGCTAGTTGTGGTCTGTGGTCTAGTAACACCCGCCTCCACAAGGGAGTTGTCACTGGAGCTGGAGTGTTCCTCAGCTGACGTTGATGTTGCTGAGCGTCCCTCAGTGTGGCTCCCCTCACCCTCCGTGCCACTGGGTCCCTCCACCTCCTCCACAGCGGAGCCAGTCTGGCTCTCCACCTCCTCTCTGTCCGTGGAGCTGTCTCCTCCAGTAGCCGTTGATGATGCTGTGAACAAGGAGGAGAAACAGAATCACATCAGTCACCTGTATTGACTTGACACATGAGTTTAATTACAACACATCACAGAGCAAGCCCTTGCATAATTCAAAAGCCACTGCTAACTTGACTGACACATATGTGAACCAGGCACTTGTCAGTCTGCCAGTGAACCATGCTTCTCGTACACATGCTGGCAATGGACCCATCTGTCAGATGTATGTATGATTTCACTTATTACATGGGCAAGCATGCACTACTTTGCCTCTTGTCTGATCTGCAATGATTGTGAGTGTCATGTGTCATTACACACATGTCTCATCTCATGCAAGTGACTCTGTAATTGGCACAGCAAATGGGATGGCCAAAGTCATTGTTGACATGATGAACACACTTCCATCCCCAGACACCATGATGGGCTCATGTCTTGAAAGTCAATGCGAGAATGGTGTGCACGCAGGACAACAGACAAGTGACAATACTGCATCCCCAGATTTTCATGTCGCACACCATGCCACAGGCCTGTCTGGCCAATCAGTCAGTACTGACTCCTGTCACAGGGGCATTGCATCCCGACTTAACAGTCAGCACTGTGTCACACTCATGTATTCACTGTTGAAGCAACCTCTGTAGTGGTCAAGTGTACATGTCCACCACATGCTACACACACTTGAAAACATCTGATAATCCCACGTTGACCTCATGAGACATTTGAGTTTGTGGTCCAACAAATCTGTATACATGAACATATTGCATGCTCCCAAGAACAAAGTAAAGCTGCATACACATATATGTTGAATCCACCATTAGGCACAGTCAAGGGATTACACACACATGTTTAGTCCTGTGTGCAGAGACAATTACCACATATTAGATGTCAGTCCATAACAAACATATTTATCACATTTGTAATCCAAAAAGCTATGCCAGTCCACTCTGACACAGAGTCAGACACATGATTACTAATTTCACAATGGGCAAACTGTTGGCTGACACCCAAGATTAGGAGGCCACAGTGTCTCAGATGGCTGGAGTTGGCATACCTGTCCAAGGTCCATGTGAAACATGGGTTTAACAGGTGCACTAGGCAGGTGGCTATGCATTTGTTACTCAGACATTTCATTTGTCTGAGGCCTCAACATTGGTCTTACCTGCTGCATGGGTGTGTAGTAAATACGTCAGACACCTATGCTGACCCAGATCAGCAATTTGCACATTTATGTATGGCTCACACAGAGTACAGGTCATATTTCCGTCAATGTGCTGACACATGTCAGACAATTGCCTCACTCATGATGATCAAATCAATGCACCTGTTGCAGATGTTGTACCCTACATTAACCTTGGCCAACAGCAAGAACACACAACCCAAGTGACACAAGTCACAGATGGAAAGGGACACACCTGGTTATCAGATGAGAATGGGACATCACCAAATTTTGCCACATGAGTCTTGTCTCAGCAGACAGACGAACTGTGGGAGTGTTACCAGGCTGAAGGTGTGCAAATTGCATGTTAGACATAGTTCACCAAAAAGGCATGGACTTACCCCCTCCTTGCTGCTGTCTGTCCTTCAACTGCCCATCCAGGTCAGGGAAGACCACCGTCAGTATCCGGAGCATGTGGGGGGTCAGTGTCCGTCGTCCACTCCTTCTGCGAGGAGGCAACAGCTTGAGCTGGACTCTGGCAATCCTCTGGGTCCAGCCACAAAGGTCCTGCCACCTCTTCTGTCAGTGGCGGATGCGGAGTTTGAAGACCCCCACAGATCTTACTGCCCGGACGATGGTCAGCCAAATCTCCTGCTTCTGATGGGCATCAACCTGTATGGATGACAAAGTAAGACACCATTGATACACATGCAACATGTTTGTTCATCACACAGTTGGACATACATGTCATTGTCAGAAGGGCATATGATGTATACAGGTAGTGCAACTATGGTCATGGGCAGTTGTCCTCTGTGCAAGCCTGCATTAACAACATGAAAACAGTGCCTGGAAATTCCAAGCAGGAAAAACTACACTTTTTCATCACTGTACCGGTACTGTACATGCATCTACACACTTTGAGACTCACAATTACGCGGTGGGCATGCTTGCCCTTGGTGATCACAATGCTAGTGGTGCCAGTCAGACAACATGTACAATTGAAAAGGCAGTGGACTGAACACTCACCTGCTCCCCTGGTTTCCCATACAGCTTGCTGTACTGTGGAAGGAGGCTGTCCAGCAGGGCCTGGTTCTCCTCCTCAGTGAATGCTGGGACCCTCTCCACAGTACGTGCCATTGCAGAACACAGAGGATGCTGAGACAGCAGCAGTGGTAGTGAGAGATGTAATCCTGTAGCATGTAGTGCAGGCAAGTGAAGTCTCTGGGGAACAGACAGCCTTATATCTGTGCTGCAGAGGCAGAATCTGTTCCATGCGTACAAAGAGATAGGTCTGAGACGTTCGCATTATCCGAAATTGGCCAATCCATCACATTGCACGCATCGTACACGCCTTCCGCGTCATTCAAACATTCCGTATCATGACACCATTGACTTTGATAGATTGTTGTTGGGAGCCAACGGAATTTGTTTGCACGCGATTCGTACACGTAGCAAAACCGCGTCCGTCTCCATGACAGTCAATAGCCAATGCGTGCGTCCGGATTGGTACACAAGTGTATGATGCATCGTTTGAATACTCACCCGCGTCCGTCTCCATGACAGTCAATAGCCAATGCATGCGTCCGGATCGGTACATAAGTGTACGACGCGTCGTTTGAATACTCACCCGCGTCCGTCTCCATGACAGTCAATAGCCAATGCGTGCGTCCGGATCGGTCCACAAGTGTACGAGGCGTTGTTTGAATACTCACCCGCATCCGTCTCCATGACAGTCAATAGCCAATACGTGCGTCCGGATCCGTACATAAGTGTACGATGCGTTGTTTGAATACTCACCGGCGTCCGTCTCCATGACAGTCAATAGCCAATGCGTGCGTCCGGATCGGTCCACAAGTGTACGACGCGTCTTTTGAATACTCACCCAAGTCTGTCACCATTACAGATAACAGCCAAAGGATGCCACCCACAATATTTTGGCTGCGACTCAGGTGCTTTACAACAGACAAACAGCCTGTCATACAGTACATAACATCACATTTCATGCCTCATGACATGTGTGTACATGGCATCACATGTCATATTGTAGGAAGCCCATTGTAGCACACACTCCCAGGATATTCCATGTATCATGGGGACAAAAACCATTGTGTGTGATGCACATCACTACTGTGAGTGACAACTTTTCAGATCACCACCCGAGGCCTGTACACAGTTCCAGGTGCCCACTGTGTGATGACATGATTACATACACCATGAATTATGGCTGAGATTGACTGTGTGTAACGAAGTGTTCCTGAGCTACCAATGTGAGGTTAATCCAAAGTATTTGCGTATTGTGCTACGTACATGTGTCTTTTTGTAGGTGGCAGATGTAAGTCGTTTCCAACATCCTTCTGATTTTGGCATGTGAGTTGCTGTTGTGTCTGTGTGTCACAGGCATCCATGTTTGCCATGCAAACAAATCTGGGAGCGCAGCATGTGTGTTTCATGGGTGTGATGGTACTTGTACATCAGACGTTACATGATGACAGTGGCCATGTGGCATTACAAGATCCCTGTGTGTGGAACTTACAAACACCTGTCATTTGGACAACACATCTATCCTCACTAGTCACTGAGGTGTGTGTTTGGTATGGGACATTTGTTCAGATGTACTGTGACAGACCCCATAGATTGTTCACAGCACAGCATTGCACTTGTTGTGTAACCATCTGGAGCTGAAATGTTAGATGAGGGGCACATGGCTGGCATATGTGTCCATGCTCAACAGCACACACCTGACTTCATTGTGTCTTGCTATGATGTAGCATGTGATATTTAACATGGTCATTGCCACATATGTAGGGGAACTGACAGTCTTTCTTTGATCACCTATGTACTGCAGGGCACCAGCTGTCCACAGACCCTTCCCAGACCTTGCAACCATGGCTGAACGTGACTGCATCCGACGGTACCGCTTCACCAGACCACTAATTGAGGATTTGGCGGAGCAGTTGGCCCCACATTTACAACCTGGACGGCCATATCCATCAGCGCTGACCCCCAAGGTGAAGGTTATGGCAGCCCTACACTACTTTGCCACCGGAACCTTCCAGTACACTGTGGCTACTGCGGGTGGGATGTCACAGAACATGTTCAGCCGTGTGCTTCGCGATGTGTTGGAGGCGATGTTGTATTTCCTGAACCGGTACATCAAATTCCCGACCCCACTACAATTTACTGACATAAAGAGTGACTTTTATGCACTGGGAAGGATTCCACATGTCATAGGCTCCATAGATGGGACACATGTGGCTTTGGTACCACCACAAGCACATGAGCAGACATACCGGAACAGAAAACATTTTCACTCCATAAATGCCCTGGTGGTATGTCTGCCGGACATGACGATATCACATGTCTGTGCACCTTTCCCTGGTTCGGCACACGACGCTTACATCATGAGGAATAGTCGGGTCACACAGATGATGTCACAGCTGCAGAACCAGCGTGCCTGGCTTGTCGGTGTGTAATATCTGTCTACCTTGTGTGCTTTTTGTATCTTGGAATTTAACCCTCTTTTCAGACCCCTGATATGTTTGTTTGTTCGTATGTAGGTGACTCCGGATACCCCAACATGCCATGGTGGCTGACACCACTCAGGAATCCTGTGACACCTGCAGAGATACGTTACAATGAGGCATATGGGCGGGCCAGGAGAGTGATAGAGCGGACATTTGGTCTACTTAAAAGCAGATTCCACTGCCTGGACCGAACAGGAGGGGCCCTCCAATATGCACCAGAAAAGGTGTGCAAGATCATAATTGTGTGCTGCATGCTACACAACCTGGCAGTGAGGGAGGAGTTGCCTCTCATCCAGGATGATGACAACCAGCAGCCACCAGCTGTGGAGGATCCTACCCTAGGTCATGTTGCGAGTGATGATGAGGGTGAGGGGGATATTCGCACACAGCTCATCAACAACTTTTTTGCATGATTGTGAGTATACAGTGATGAGTTGTCTACGTTTTTTCATTGCCTGATATGTGTATGTAGTGCAATGTCGCTGCATACATGTGGCTGACTGCTACTTGACAGGATCCTTGCAGTTATGTGTCCGTTGAGTTGGTATGTTCTCCCAAACAGTGTTGACATGATTACTAGGTTGTTTTCACGTATCTTAAGAATTGTGTATGGAATGTTTATAGGACTTGTATGCAGTTGTTTTGTGATTTAAATACTGTTGTATGTCTGTCCTTCACAGGGTCCTTTGGCTGTTGTCTGGTGACACGTGACCTGCAAAACACACAATCCTGTTACAGAGTGCAAGTTTTCGTGGAGAACAGATGCAGTGCCACACACCCATGTACTGGCATTTCTTGCCCACTTTGTTACTTTGTGCTCACTGTCACTTGAGGTTACTTTGCATCTGTTGTGGAGTTCACATGTTGTAATTGTGTAATAAACCTGTGCTTCACTTTGGGATGTGCTTCGTCTGTATCCACACATCTGACATTCATTTGCATACTGTACCTGTGGGCTGATTGCTACTGCCTCAGGATGAGTGTTGTGTATGTGCATTCCACTGTATTTTCAGTTCACAATAGTGGAGGCAATGAGTATGATGCCCATGGGAAATTTGTGTTGTGTTGACCTAGTAGTGTGTATCTCTCATATGTGTCACATCACCATGACTCACGAAACAGTGTTTACATTGCTGTAGTAGTTTTCCTGCACAGTCTTTGTTCAGCAGGTCATCATCTCTAGCTCACAAACCAAGTATAAATCACAGCAGAGGCAAGTATTGTGTGATTATGAATTTATTTACATGCATGTGTGAGAATAGTAAACGTAATTGAAAGTGCTGGACAGTGTGATAGAAATCCAAAGTTCACAGAGGAGTTGGTAGTGTTGGTAGATGAAATTTCCTGAGTAAAGTCCACAGTCATTTAGTTCATTGTTCCGACTTAGACCCTCCATCACATGTGGGAGAGTTCAGTGACAGTCAACAAGGTGAACGCTTTGCACACAATGGAGGATGTCATGAGCAGGTGTTCACTTCCTGGGGGGTATACATGGCCATCTGCCTCTCACTTATCCTTCTTCGGACGACCCCTCTTCCTCTTTTTAGGGGGACCCTCAGGTGCAGGCAGCTGTGGTGCCAAGGACTCTCCGCCAGAGTCCTCATCCCTCCCTGTGGCAGTTGCAGATGGTGTGGCAACAGAAGTAGTGGGCACACAGGGAGGTGTGGTCATGTTGCCAGCAATCTGGCGGAGGCATGTGAGTATGTCCCTATGCACCGCCGTGAGCTCATCAATTTTGTCCATTTTGGACTCCGTTCGGGACATTTGGGAGTCCGATCTGGCATGATGGGCAGCCAGCTGTTGTTGGATGTCCCTGAGCATCCCCACTACCTGGCCAAAGCCTCCGGTGCTTTCCTGGTGCGCATCTATGATGCATACCAACTGTGGATCATCTTGCAGTGCAGACCCATCCTCAGGCCGTGGCCTCACCCTGCCCACCCTCCCACCACCCCTACCCACACGGGCAGGACCTGCCGTTGCAGGCACAGATGACACTGGGCCTCCTTCTGTATTGGCACTGGTGGTGTTGTCCGCCACCTCCAGAGTGCCTTGTGTAGCTCTGCCGTCGGTGTTATGTTGACTTGGTCTGTCCGTGTTGGTAGAGGTCATCTGGGTGTTTGCAGATATAGCAGGAGTGGTGGCAGGGGGTGCTGATGTTACAGCTGCTGGTGCTGCACGCTGACCCACACCGGAGGGGCCAGGTCGTTCGTCGTCGTCCGAAGAGGACTGTGAGACATCCACACCGGAGAGCTCCGGGTCAACTAGTGTCTGGGTCTGGGATTCCTCTTCTGTTTCTGCAGTGTCCCCAGCATCCCCTGTGGGTGGAAGAGACACACATTGTATGTTGTGGTTCAGCACACATCAACGGATCACACACATTACAGTGGCTACTGTACTTCATGATGAGTGTATGTACCTTGCATTGTCCTCAATTGTCACAGAGAGAAGTGTAAATTGGTTAAGCACATTGTCATGACGACCTGAAGGGTTTTGATGGGCACATGGAGCTGTGTGCATGGACAGCTCATGTATTGATTCATTGACTGTACATGGCCATTGATACTCAAGTGCAATCCCGGGCCTGACACAGGTGTGTTGTCCTTGTCAACGTTAGTGCTTTAACAATGACATACATGCACTTCCTCTTACGATGTGTTTCAAGATTGGGGCATGTGTGCTGGTATTTGTGCATGTATTTTTGAGTCACATTGGTGTGTCTATGCGACACGGTCAGAGTCCGGTATGTCTGAGGTTTCTTGAGAGATACTATTTTGTTGTATGTGTTCCTAGTTTACATCTCATTGCACACATGGGATGGTGTTACCGTAGCAAATGATGTAGCTGCTGAGCTTTGTACGTGATAACGTCATTTATCTTGTCAATGTCCTCCATGGAAAGAGGAGTTAACCAAGGCAGCTCTCTTGATTTTCCATGCTCATGACAGTGCGGGCCAGAGGTTTGTGTGTTTGAGTTATGCTGCTGTAAGTTGTATGCCTCCTCCAACCCAGTCCAGGTTACTCCTTGTGTTGCAAGTGTCAATAACAGTGAGGGGAGTGGTGTGTCAAGGATGCTGACAATGCTGCATGATGTAGGAGTAGGATGCAGCTCACAACGGGGCCTTGTGTAAATGACACCATGCAACAGTGTCAGCTATCTTGCTGTGGCCATTCTATTCACTGTCAGGTGTCCCCTGACAATGATGTATATGTAGCTTTGTGTGTGTGTGTTTTGATATGTGCTATGTCTGCATCTCCCCAATTGTCATAGAACCTACACACCTTCACAGTCAGGCCAGGGGGCACCCCTGGGACACTGCATCCCCAGACAGTGAGTGGAAACATACAGTTGTGATGGCTGTGAGTGTGAACGTGTGTGAGGGGGCCAGTGCCTAGTTGTGACTTGCAGCCAATTCATTCATCAGGCCCATGTTTCAGCCATCTTGCCAGGGCATTTACTTTCACTGTCATGGAGTGACTGGTCCCAAGAGTGCTATTTGTTCTGGCTGAGAAGGTGTGTGTAGAGCCGGCCTTGATAGCATTTGGAGGCATTGCAGGACCTCCTTCTCCCCCAGAGGCCAGGTAATCACCCATGACGTATGCTTCCATTGCAGGGAGTCACAGTACACTTTCAGGATATCAGGCAGTGGTGTCCTGTTGTTTGTTGGAGCACAGGTCCCACCAGGGCCTTGTGCTCCCCACAGCAGAGCCCAGTGTCAGCCATCTTGGCAGTACTTTTCCACTCCCTGTGAGGTGAGCATGGTTCAGGGTGGGCTTGATGGGCCATGTGGGATGGGGACTATTGGCTGTGACTACGACTCCCATCATGCTTTTGCCTACACCCACCTTCCCAGCATACCCGACCTTCCTTCCTGTTAATCAGCTTCCCTGTGAGGTAGTGTGACGGTGCTGGCAAGATGGCTGACAGTGGTGTCCTGGTGTTTGTTTGAACACAAGTCCCAACAGGGCCTTGTGCTTCACACACCAGAGCCCAGTGTGAGGCATCTTTGTAGGAGATTTCACTTGGTTCTGAGGGAGTGCATTCTCCCAGGTGAGTTGTGTGGAGTTTGAGGGAGGGTGTGTGTGTGTGACAGGGCCTGCTGGTAGATGTAGTCAGAGCTGGCAGTCCTCCTCCCCCCAGACCAGATGGCCCACCATGAAGCATGCTTCCATTGCAGGGAGTCACAGTACACTTTCAGGATGTCAGGCAGTGGTGTCCTGTTGTTTGTTGGAGCACACGTCCCACCAGGGCCTTGTGCTCCCCACAGCAGAGCCCAGTGTCAGCCATCTTGGCAGTACTTTTCCACTCCCTGTGAGGTGAGCATGGTTCAGGGTGGGCTTGATGGGCCATGTGGGATGGGGACTATTGGCTGTGACTACGACTCCCATCATGCTTTTGCCTATACCCACCTTCCTAGCATACCCAACCTTCCTTCCTGTGAATCAGCTTCCCTGTGAGGTAGTGTGACAGTGCTTGCAAAATGGCTGGCAGTGTTTGTTGGTGTTCTGGGCCAATGCCTTGCTGTATTTGTTAGTAAGTTTGTACATGTTAGGACATAGTTCCATATTACTCTGAGATTGCAGGTATTGTGTTTGTCTAACTGGCATACACATCACAGGATTATTGGCTTTCGGTTGATGTGGCTTTGCTAACAGTGATTGGTTTCACTGTCCCCTTGACAGTGATGTGTGTGTATTGGCTCACAATATTGGCTAGTTGGTTATGTACTCACCAGGCTCTGGTATTCCTGTTAATCCATGGATGCCCCCAGGTGGAAGGATGGCTCGCACCTTCTCCTCCCAGGAAGTGAAGTGCATAGGTTTTGCAGGAGGGCCACCGCCGGTCTGCTGGCTCAGGGCATGGTCTCTGCCAATCAGCTTCTTGACCCTCCTTCGCACATCATAGTACCTGTTCCTGATATCGTCCATTGTGCACAGGCAAGGTGCGTGTGCGTTCACCTTGTTGACAATCCTCTCCCACATCTTTGTTTTCTGGGACATGGGGGTCTGTTGGACCAATGTGCCAAATAACTGTGGCTCTACTCTGAGGATTTCATCTACCATGACTTCCAACTCACTATCTGTGAACTTTGGATTCTTCTTTGGGGGCATGGTGATGGGTGGTGATGGAGATTGATGTGTGTGTGAGGGTGCAAGTGAGGGTGAGTGGGTGTCAGTTTAGCTGTGTGTTTGTGAGTGTGCTTTTAGGAGGTGCTAATGGTGTGAAGGTTGTGTGGTGGGTGAGTTGTGAGTGTGTCTCTGAGTGCAGTGTGGTAGTGTTCTCTGCTGGCAGTTCTGTAGAATTTGCAAAGGATCATGGTAGGGATTTTGGGCCTTTATGTAGGTGGAGTTGTGGGTGTATCTTTGTTTTTTTCTGTTTTTTTTTAATTGACTTTGACAATGATTGTTTGGTCTTTTTCAGTCTGTTTCTATTTTATTTTGTTGAGCATGACGGAGACGTTCAGTTGTCCGGGACGGACACTTACAGCGGCAATTGCGGGCTAATCCGAGTCTGTCACACTCACATTATGCTATGTTGCAGCGTTCGTGTACGCGTCGGTCGCGATGGGCTCATTAACGCGGTAGTCACTGTGTTCCGTACGTTACAGTCTTACGGATTGTGCTCCGTGTGAGTCCGTTTAGTTTCACACACATCGCATCGTACTACGCCGGTCGTACAGCGCGTGTTCGTGGCGGTCGGAACCATTCCCAGTCCGTGTCGTTCGGAACGGTTCCCGGTCCGTTTACGGGCGATTCACTATTTTCCGTACGTTTCGGTCTTGCGGATTGTGCTCTGTGCGAGTCGTTTGTATTTCACGCGCATTGCATCGTACTACGCCGGTCGTACGGCGCGTGTACGTGTCGGTCGGAAGCCAGTCCCGGTCCGTGTCGCTCGGAACGGTTTACAAGCGAGATCGGAATCGGCCCCTTAGTGCTGATTTTTGTAGGTGTCTCCATAGACATTGATTGAAATGATAGTAGCAACCCTGAATTGCTGTATGTGGGTAGCATTTTAGGATTGCATTAATCATTGCTTGCTCAAAATCAATAATTATTTTCTGTGGGAAATAATTATTGGTTTCTTGTTTTATCTTGTTTAGGATTTCCATATAGGTAGAGTTTTGTTTATTAGGGAGTAAGGCGTAGATAAAAGGAATGTTTGTGTTTTGGTATAGGGCATGGACTGTGTATAACTGATAAAATGGTTTGGGACATATTTTAAAAGTCCCATCCATCATCCATGTTTCTGATTGATGCGGTTTGCTTACATTATTTGCAGTAGCAAACATAATAATTCTTTTGTCTTTGCATTTGTTATCGTAAAGTATAAATGGTTCTTCGTTATGGGTTATTGCTAGTTCTGGGGGAATCTCTACCTCCTCAAATATTTTTGGGACAGGTGTGGTGGTGGTAGTGGCTTTTTTTGTCTAGCTATTGTTCTTTTTAAGGAAGCAATAGAGGGCATTTGGGCAGAAGCATGTTGGGGTACTCTGAGCAACTCATGTTTTAAGATTTCTGTGGTGGATTTGTCTGAGCTAGTGCTAGCTTCTTTTTTGGTATCTAGAGCACTTCTTACTTCAATTTCTGTCACATTTGGGGGGTGGTTATGTTCTTTCACATATGTAACAGTTGTTTCTTTGGTTGTAGCCCTCCCATAACATTTATTGGAATAGTATTTACTGCATTTCCAATTAACTTTTAGTCCACTTTGTTTTTCTTGGGTATAGACGTACCCCATGTAACATAAACATCTTTCCTTTTTGAGAGGTAATAAATTGCGCGTCTTCAGTCATTGTGTTCTTTTTAATGCTAAGAGAAATGTATATACAAATTACTAAAAATAATACAGTATAGATTTGTTATTGATACACTTTCTTTGGTGTTTTATTGCAGATTTGTTGAAGATGTTTCTGTTGGTATAAAAAAAGATAATTTTAATACTTTTGTTTTATTGTGTACTAGGTGGTGGGGGATTTGGGAGAAAGTGGGGCTTTGGGTGGGTATTTTAGGTAACTGTTTTATAGAAAGAATTTTATACTTACTTTATTTCAGCTTTTATTATTCACGCTGTACTTGGATTGTTTGGATGTCTTCAAAAATTTCTGTACATATTAGGTATTTATTATATCTAAATATTTTGTGTTGAAGAGTAGTACTACAGTTAGATTATAAATGAAATTTTACTTACTTTGTGTAGTTCTAAATTTTATTTCTGTAATGAAGTCTTGCGTTCTGGCAGCAATCTGGCAGAGTTTCCCCTTCTTATTTCTTGTAGGTGTAAGGTGTAAACTAAACATTATTTTCTTTTGGTTTATATAGTGTTTATTTAATTGATTGTTTTCTGTGATTGGTTTATTTTATTAGTGTGAGCCTTTTATTCGTTGTTGTTTATTGTTTCAATTGTTTTGGCAGTTGTTTTCCATATATGGAAAACGCTAATTCAGAAGTAGTTAGTGTTAACTTTTTTTTTATAATGGATTTAGTGTGTGAAATGTGTTTAACATTTTGTTTGATGTTAAATGCTGTGTGCATATTAGTTATTTCTATTTTAAATAATATATATTATTGTGTTTACAAAATATTTTAGGGTTTTATATTTAAAAAAATTAAAAATAGATTGTATCTTTATTTTTTGTGTGGAGTGCATGTTTATAGTTAAAATAAAAAATTGGAGTTAATATATGTTATTTTTAACTATATTTAAGTTGTCGATATTTTTAAGAAAACTATGGGGCATATTAGCAAGACCGGCGATAAAATTATCGCCGTTTAGCGGCAGGAAACTGCCGCTAAAACGGCGATAATGGACTTGCTAATATGCGTTATAGAATTCCAATAGAAGCCCAGGTTAGATGTGCAGGACATCTAACCTGGGCTTCTATTGGAATTCTATAACGCATATTAGCAACTCCATTATCGCCGTTTTAGCGGCAGTTTCCTGCCGCTAAAGCGGCGATAATTTTATCGCCGGTCTTGCTAATATGCCCCTATATTTTTGCTGTCTATATTGTTGTTATCGATATTTTGGACATGTATATTTTTAAACTAAGTTCGATATTTTAGTTAACAATATTTATGTGTTCGATAATGCTGCAAACGATATTTATGGTTGTCGATAATATGGTGTCGATATTTGTGTATTTTTTAAATTAAGTATAGGTTGTCGATAACAGTGTAATCGATATTTTGGTGTCGATAAAATGGTAGGTCGATATTGTGTCTGTCGATATTATGTCAGTGATCCCACTAGGGCAGCCAGGTGCAGAGTGCTGATGCCCAATGTTATCCAAAGGGGGATAGGGGGCCTCCGGTTGGTGGCTGCTTACTAGCAGGCCACAGGGTTGTGGGAGGAAAGCTCCTGTACTTAAGCTCAGAGCAAATGGGGGCTCAAGCCAGCACAAAAGGTGCACCCTCAGCGGCACTGGGGCGGCCGGGTGCAGAGTGCTGTTTTGGCGTCGGGCGCCCTGTAGCTTTCAATGGGGAGTCTCCGGTTTGCAAACACACTGCAGGCTCGGGGACAAAGGTCTTCTGGGTGCGACTACCACTTGGAGAGGTAAGTTGGGATGGTGGGGGTTGGTTAGGCACCATCGGTTGGGCCACCCAACGCCGTGGGGCGTCGGGTGCAGGGTGCCTTTTAGGGTCGGATCTTCTTACCAGCTCCTGGTCGCGGTTGGGGGGACCTTCCGGTTTGAGGCTGCAGGCGTCAACTGGAGGCTTGAGGCAGGTCAGGGATCACCGGACCTCGGGTCAGGGATCACCGGGGAGACCTCCTCGTGGTGTTGGGCCACTCGAACTTGGGCCGTGGGCGTCAGGTGCAGAGTGGTGCAGACTCGCGGATCTTGCTAGAGCTGGAGTCTGTTGGTGAACAAATACGGTGTTCACGGGAGGCAGAGTCTTCTCTTTTGAAGGCAGGGCAGGTCCTTGGGGTTCTTGAGGCTGCTGGCTGCAGGATACACCGGAGTTTTGCTTCTGCAGGTTCGAGGTGGGGACAGGCCGGTAGGGCTGGGACCAAGTCAATAGGCGTCCTCCTCTTGTTAGCTTCGGCACAGCTGTTCGGTCCTTCTTCTTCTTTTTTTCTTGTAGTTTCTTGTCTGAGGAAGCAAGGTACAGGGGTGCCCCTAAATACTAGATTTAGGGGCGTTACAGGTAGGTAAAAGATTGGGACCAATGGGTACCTTCCCTAGGGTGGGTCACCCCCTATTATGCCACCCTCCAGTGGGAGGGGGGCATATGCCTTATTCTGGTTGGCTGGGTCCCACCATCTGCAAGACGGCGGGGACTGATAGCTGTGCTTCACCTCGCCTCCCCCACCTGAGGGGTGGAGTTGGCAGAGGTGGGCCCACCTCCCTTCTTCACTTGGTTTTCCCGCCGGTTCTCCCGCCCAAAGTGGGGGTCAGAACCAGTGGGGACCAGTTGCTGGAAGCAGCAAGTGGCCTGGGGAAACTCACAAAGGTGGCAAGCCTTTGAAGCTTCCCCTTTGTGGACCCTGCCCATTCTGGGGGAGGAGGCTTGGCACCTCGTCCCAGGATGTGCATTGTTTCAGGCCCCCGAGAGCAGCAGGCTCTCAACCCAGGGGTCCAGAAACATGCCTGGTGGTGGCAGCTGAAAGCAGCCACTCAGCCTGGACACTAGTGGTAGGTCGTTTTTCAGGGGGCATCTCTAAGATGCTCTCTGTGTTCAATTTTCATTAAATTCCACACTGGCATCAGTGTGGGTTTAATGTGCTGAGAAGTTTGATACCAAACTTCTCAGTTTTCAGTGCAGCCATTATGGTACTGTGGAGTTCGTAATGACAAACTCCCAGCACCAAATACTCTTAATGGCAGCACTGCACTTACAATGTCTAAGAATTGACTTAGACACTGTAGGGGTATAGGGCTCATGCATTTGTACCCTCACCACTGGTATAGTGCACCCAGCTAGAGGGGTGACTGATCTATGCCAGGGCAGTGGGTTGTAGGCATGGCACACAGGGATGTGTGCCATGTTGACTCTTCACTTTGTTCTGCACCAAAACACGCAGCCTGCAAAGGCAGTGTGTGAGTGTAAAGGTACGGGCCTCGAAGGGTGGCACAAAAAGTGCTGCAGCCCTTAGAGGCCTTCCCTGGTCACAGTGCCCCAGGTATCTGTGGTACCATTTACCAGGGACTGACCTGTGGCCAGAGAGTGCCAATTGGGTTTGGTCTCCAATGCAGTTTTAGGGAAAGAACATAGGCCCTGTGTACCTGATTGGCAGGAGCCCAGGGCACACTCAGTCAAAGCACATCAGCAGTTGAGCAAAAAGTGGGGGCAACCATGCGGAAAGAGGGAACTTTCTCACACAAACACCCCCCGAAGTGAAAGAGGATGAGACTAACCTTTCGCTAGAGAGTCTTCATTTTCTAAGTGGAAGACCCTGGAAAGTCCATTTGCATTGGCATGGGCAGTCCCAGGTCTGTGTTCCACCACAAAGTCCATTCCCTGTAGGGAGATGGACCACCTCAACAGTTTAGGATTTTCACCTTTCATCTGCATTAGCCATTTGAGAGGTCTGTGATCAGTTTGAACTAGGAAGTGAGTACCAAACAAGTATGGTCTCAGCTTCTTCAGGGACCAAACCACAGCAAAGGCCTCCCTCTCAATGGCACTCCAACGCTGCTCTCAGGGGGGAAGCCTTTTGCTTATAAAAGCAACAGGTTGGTCTTGGCCTTCATCATTGGTCTGGGATAGGACCGCTCCTATCCCTAGCTCAGAGGCAGCAGTCTGCACAATGAACTGCTTGGCTAGTCTGGAGCTTTGAGAATTGGTGCTCAGCACATTGCCTCTTTCAGGGTGTCAAAAGCCTTTTGACAGCTAACTGTCCAGTTTACCTTTTTGGGCATCTTCTTGGAGGAAAGTTCTGTGAGGGGAGTCACAATGGACCCATATCCCTTCACAAACCTCCTGTAGTCCCCAGTCAAGCCAAGGAATGCCCTGACTTGGGTCTGGGTTGTTGGAGCTGCCTAGTCCAGGATGGCCTGGATCTTGGGCTGTAAGGGTTGCACTTGGCCTCCACCAACAAGGTGGCCCAAGTATACCACAGTTCCCTGCCCTATCTGGCATTTGGATGCCTTGATAGTTAGGCCTGCAGTTTGCAGGGCTTCTAAAACCTTCCCAAGGTGGATCAGGTGATCCTGCCAGGTGAAACTAAAGGCAGCAATGTCATCTAGATAAGCTGCACTAAAGGATTCCAATACAGTAAGGACTTGATTAACCAACCTTTGGAAGGTGGCAGGGGCCTTCTTTAAACCAAAGGGCATAACAGTAAACTGATAATGCCCATCAGGTGTGGAGAATGCTGTCTTTTCTTTTGCTCCTGGTGCCATGCCAATCTGCCAGTACCCTGCAGTTAAGTCAAAGGTACTTAGAAATTTGGCTGCACCCAATTTGTCTATCAACTCATCTGCTCTTGGGATAGCGTGAGCATCTGTCTTGGTGACAGAGTTGAGCCCTCTATAGTCCACACAGAACCTCATTTCTCTCTTTCCACCCCGTGGATGGGATTTGGGGACTAGAACCACTGGGCTGGCCCAGTGGCTCTCAGAGGGTTCAATAACCCCTAACTCCAGCATCTTGCTGACTTCAGCTCTGATGCTTTCCTTGAATTGATCAGAATGTCGATAGATTTTGTTTTTGACAGGTGAACTGCCACTAGTGTCCTCATTATGGGTACACCAGTTTGTCTGACATGGGGTCAAGGAAAATAGCTTAGCATACTGCTGCAAGTCTTGCTTGCAATCAGTCTGCTATTGGGCAGTGAGGGTGTCTGAAAAGACAACTCCATCCACTGACCCATCTTTGGGGCTGTCTGAGAATAGATCAGGGAGAGGTTCACTCTCTGTCTCCTGAGCCTCATCAGTCACCGTCAGCATGGTGATGTCAGCCCTGTCATGGAAAAGCTTAAGGCGGTTCACATGGATCACCCTTTTGGGTGTCCTGCTTGTGCCCAGGTCAACCAAGTTGGTGACCTCACTTTTCTTCTCTAAGATGGGATAAGGGCCACTCCATCTGTCCTGGAGAGCCCTTGGTGCCACTGGCTCCAAAACCCACACCTTTTTCCCTGGTTGAAATTCTACCAGAGCAGCTTTTTGGTCATACCAGTGCTTCTGAAGCTCCTGGCTGGCCTCAAGATTCTTGGATGCTTTTTCCATGTACTCAGCAATTATGGACCTTGGCCAAGCACATAGTCCACAATGTCTTCTTTTGGTTCTTGGAGAGGCTTCTCCCAACCCTCTTTTACGAGACAGAGTGGTCCCCTGACAGGATGACCAAACAGAAGTTCAAAGGGGGAAAACCCTACTCCCTTCTGGGGCACCTCTCTGTAGGCGAAAAGTAAGAGGTAGCATGGTAGCATGGTAAGAGGACATCCCATCTCCTTTTGAGTTTTTCAGGGAGCCCCATAATCATGCCTTTCAAAGTCTTGTTGAACCTCTCAACAAGACCATTGGTTTGTGGCTGATAGGGTGTAGTAAACTTGTACTGCACTCCACACTCTTTCCACACGTGTTTTAGGTAAGCAGACATGAAGTTAGAACCTCTGTCTGAAACCACCTCCTTAGGAAACCCTACCCTGGTGAAGACACCAATGAGGGCCTTGGCTACTGCAGGAGCTATAGTAGTCCTAAGGGTATTTGTCTCAGGATACCTAGTGGCATGATCCACTACCACTAGTATAAAATTGTTTCCTGATGCTGTGGGAGGTTCAAGTGGAGCCACTATGTCCACACCTACCCTTTCAGAGGGAACCCCAACCACTTGTAGTGATATCAAGGGGGCCTTTGGGTGTCCACCTGTCTTGCCACTGGCTTGACAGGTGACACAGGAGCTGACAAACTCACTCCTTTACTTTCTGAGACATCTGGGGCCAGTAAAAGTGGCTAACTAGCCTTTCCCAGGTTTTCGTTTGGCCCAGATGTCCAACTAGGGGAATGACATGAGCTAAAGTTAGTAGAAACTCCCTGTACTTCTGAGGAACTACCACTCTCCTAGTGGCTCCAGGGTTGGGGTCTTTGGCCTCAGTGTACAGTAGTCCCTCCTCCCAATAAACTCGGTGGGTGCCACTGACATCTCCCTTTTCCTGGGTAGCAGTTTGCTGCCTCAGGCTTTCAAGAGTTGGACAGTCTTGCTGTCCAAGGCACAGCTCTTCCCTAGAGGGTCCCCCTGGGCCTCAGAGTTCAACCTGGTAAGGATCAAGCTCCATGGGCTCAGTTCCCTCTGGGGTGTCTGTGGCATCTGAGACTTGATGGTCTCTGATGTCATGTTGATATGGGAACCCAGCTTCCATTCATACCTGTGTTCCACACTCTGTTACCATGGTTAGGGAATGTTCTTGTTTAAGTGAAGGGTCAGTTATCTACTGGTGGGGGTTTGGATGGGTCCTGTTCCTGTCTCTCTTCAATAAACCTGAAGCTGCACTTCACCTCTTGCTATCAAGCGTCTCCTTCGTGCTACATCGGATCCTACACTGGCGTAGTCGGCAGCTGGAGAGACGGAGGACCCAACAGCCTCAACTATACCATTTCTTTTCTGCCCATTTCACCTACGAGGTACTGTCCTTTAACCTATTTTCTCTTGGGGACTGGGAGCTTTCGCCGCGGTGAAGAGAGTTTTGTTTTATTGCACTCTGTGTTCGACGCGGGCTCGTCCCTACTTTCAAGTGCCAGCACCTACACCCTGCCCTCAGCTAGGGCGTTGTTTGCGTGTTTTGGAGCCGCTGTGTGATCTTGGAGAGCCCGAAGTTGTTTTGGCGGTGGAGTGTGGAGCCGATGCTTGGATGCGCATAAACTTTAAAACTTTATTGTGGGTGGCAGCCATCACCGGGGGTTTCAGGTTCAACCGCTGCCATAACGTTTAAACCCACCCAGCACGCTCTCACCTCCTTTGTTCACCGCCACGCGCTTTTGGTTCCTGGCTCCTCGGTGCACATCCACGCTCATCTCCTTTGATCATCTCCACGCGCTGTTGGTTCCTGGCTCCACACTGTGACGTACACACGCCTGGTGCGCATTGAAGACGCTCTGCTGCACTGACGCTCTGCTCCTCATGCGTGCGTTGAGCCAACCGGCTGGAAGCGTCAAGAAACGTGTAGCCATCTTGGAATTGGCGTTTTTGCCAATCACGTTTTTTTAATTAAAAGGTGTCAATAAAGTTTCCTGTCACTTTTGCGGCGCAATCTCCAGAAGCAGCAGTGTCACGACGTTCAGCCTGTTTCACCTATCCACAAACTTCGTGCCTCATCAATTTCGAATAACTTTGTCAAGGTGAGCCATTTCCTCTATTTTCTTCTGTGACACGCTCACATTGGGTGAACTCAAACTTACTCATGGCGTGCACCTCAGTGACACGCACACTTTAATGCGCTTGTGCACTTCAGTGACACGCACACTTATGGCGCTTCGTCCACAGTGATGTATCCAAGCATTTTCATGGCGTGCACTTCAGTGACACGCACACTTTAATGTTTTTTTTTAAGATTTTTTTTTTGTTTTTTTTGTTTTTTTTGCTTTCTGGTGTGTTACATTCCTGCTTCGATATTGTTCCTGCATTCACTTATTTTAAATAATTGTGGAAGTTATACACTATAGTGCCTTGTCCTGGTTACTCTTGTGCCTCTTCTGTGACTCTCACTCTCTTTTAAGAGCTTCCCTCCTTGACATTCTCTTATAGGTCACAAGTATGCAGAATGTTACTGCACCCCCATTTTTTTGATGTCACCTGGGGAACCTGGGATTAAATGGCAAAAATGGAAAAAAGTTTTTGAACGCTATGCCAAAGTTTGTGGGGTAAGCCTAAGTGCCGAGCGCAGGACTTCTCTTCTTTTGCATTGCCTCGGGTCGGAAGGGCAAGATGTCTTCGATCATCTTCCTGATCTTACTGTTGCAGAAAGTAGAGACTTAAATGAATTTGAGATCTGCATAAAAAAACTCGACAAGCACTATTTACCAAAAGTAAGTACCATACTTGAAAGGTACCAATTCGTTAAGAGGTTACAAAACGATGGTGAGTCGGTTGAGATGTATGTCACACAACTTAGGAAACTTGCTTCCTCTTGTAAATTCGGTGACTTACTTGATGAGAGAATCAGGGATCAGTTTATGTTGGGGTGCAACATTGAAAGGGTTCGTGAGGAACTCTGGCTAAGAGACGAACCCTCCTTAGATGAGGTCCTACAAGTTGCAAAAAGGATAGAACATTCTCTGAAATGCGTTGATATGTTAAAAAGGACAAGCAGACTTCTGTCCAAGTTGTCACTGATAAGGTCAAATCCGAGTTGAAAAGTGATAATTCTGTCAAATCTAAAAACAAGGTGTTCGTTCCTAAGTGTTTCAGGTGTGACAAAATTGGGCATTTCGCAAATGATAGGAAATGCCCTGCTTTAAAGGTGGTATGTTCAAAATGTAAGAAAAAGGGACACTTTACTGTTGTTTGCAAAAGCAATACTTCTCCTTCTAATGTTAAATGTGTAGATTCAGATGTCCTAGAAGAAGACTTCGTATGTGGACAAGTTGTTGTTCAGATTGATTCAGGGTTGCAAAAAAAGTCCTGTCCGGTGGACACAATTCAAGTGGAAGGTGAGCCTACAAAGGTTCTCTTTGACTCTGGAGCTAAAATCACCATTGTGTCAAGAACCTTCTATGAAACTAAACTGGCTTGCAAGATTTCACTGTGTAAACCTGACATACGCCCCTTGGCCTATGGGGGAGAACCTATACCTTTGTGTGGTTATTTTGTAGGTCTCATTGAATATGAGGGCGTTTGATTTCGGGAAAGGTTTATGTGTCTCAAAAAGGTGACAGCATTATTAGCTGGTTTCACCAGGGGACTTGGGGTCATGCTTGACCCAAGTAGTCCCACTCCCATTGTTCTTAAACAGATTGTTCAAGCTGTTCACGTGAATTCTGACGTTGGCGTGGAGACTTCAGTTAGAAGTAAGTTTCCTCAAGTTTTTAGGGAGGGACTTGGTTGCCTCAAAGGTTTCAAATTGGACATTCCCCTACGTCCTGGTTCCCAACCGTATAGTTGTAAGGTCAGAAGTGTACCCTTGGCTGTGAGGGAAGAGATGAGGAAGGAAATTGACAAACTAAAAGAAGGGGGAATTATTGAAGAAGTCACCAGTACCGATTGGCTCGCTCCTGTTGTTGCCGCACGCAAGGCCAATGGATCTTTGCGCTTGTGTGTGGACTTGAGGCAGCTCAACAAATGTGTAGTGGTGGATAAATATCCCCTGCCTAATATTTCTGAATTACTAGCCTTGTTGGGGGTGCCAAAGTTTTCAGCACCATTGATTTGGCATCTGCCTATCACCAGATCGAACTGGCGGATTCCTCTAGGGACCTTACCTCTTTTGTTACGCCGTTTGGCACATTTAGGTTTGTTAGGATGCCGTTCGGTTTGGTGTCAGCGGCAGCTGTGTTTCAGCGTGTAATGGAGAATGTTCTCAAGGATTGTGAAGGCGTCTGCGTCTACCAAGACGATATCCTGGTCTTTGGTAAAGATCATCAAGAGCATGAGAGTCGCCTAGATGCTGTACTGGGCAGTCTTGTGATGGCCAATCTCACTGTGAAGTTAGAGAAGTGTCGTTTTGGTACTAGTTCCATTCACTACTTAGGCCACACAATTTCAGGTGACGGTATTGCACCCAAATCTGATTTAGTAGAGACAATCTCTCGCATGCCCCCTCCATCGTGCAGAGAAGAACTTATGAAGTTCTTCGGAATGATCGAATATTACAACAAGTTTGTTGAAGGGTTTGCTGAGCATTGCAGCAACATGAGGGGACTTTTGAAAAAAGGTATCGAATTCAGGTGGAGTGATGATTGCAATCGTGAATTTATTTCCCTCAAAGAGAAACTCAGTCTTGCCCCAAACTTAAAGAGCTACAATCCCTCCAAAACCTCTATTGTTACCACTGATGCCAGCCTTAAGGGGGTGGGGGGAGTTCTTCAACAGGAAGGTGAAAAGGGGTTGGACACCATTACCTTCATCTCTAGAGGGCTTAAAGACCCTGAGTCACGTTATTCCGTGATTGAGCGCGAAGCTCTTGCTGTATTTTGGGCAGTGAGAAAACTTAGGAAGTTTCTTTGGGGAACAAAATTCCTGGTCAAAACAGATCATAAACCATTGTGTGAGATCTTAAAAAAAAAAGGGATTGACCAGGTATCGAGTAGGATAAGCAAATGGGTCATAGCTCTCCAGGAGTATGACTTTGAAGTCCGATACATTCCTGGCGTGGAGAACAGTGTTGCTGACACACTGTCGAGATTGGTTGTAGATGGGGGCCCTGGTGAAGACAGTGATGACGATTGGTGTGAAAACGATTATAAGGTTTGTGAGGTTGGTGAAGGGATAATTGATGAATCTCAGTGGCGCCTAAAGTTATCTTTAGATCCTGTGTTGTCAGAGGTAATTAGCCTCATGTGTAACGGGTGGCACTCTAAAAAGCAAGCCTCTCTGGAGGGCTCCAAGTTCTGGGGCGTGAAAGATGAATTGGCGGTTTTGGATGGGATGTTGGTACGTGGTACACGGCTGATACCCCCTCTTGAGGTTCGCAAAGAGTTGGTGGATTTGGCTCATGAATCTCACTCTGGCATGTCTAAAACCAAGGAGAGACTCAGGTCCGCCTACTGGTGGCCTGGAATGGATATACTGGTTGAAAGGACCATAAGAGACTGCATGGTGTGTGCCACGAGTGAGAAATCCAAACTTTTAAGAGTACAACCGATGGTGATCAGGAGCTTCCCAGTGGACCTTGGAAAGAAGTGGCCCTGGACATTGTGGGTCCCGCTTTTTCCAACGGTCAGCAAGTTTTTATTATGGTTCTTATTGACCTATTTTCCAGGTGGCCGGAAATTTGCTTTACTTCTAGTATAGAGACTGTGCAGGTTATAAAATTTTTGGAAAGTCTTATGGCTAGAGAAGGGTACCCGGAATCCATTCTTACGGACAATGGGGTCCAATTAGTCTCGAAAGAGATGGAAACCTTTTGAACAATAGGGGTATTAAACACAAAAGTGCTCTCTGTACCACCCTGAGACGAATGGCATGGTGGAGAGATTTAATAGGGTCCTGAAGGAAACAATATCGTTGGTCAAAAACTCAGGGCATAACTGGAAGGAACAAGTCATTAAAAAAGTTGAGGATTACAGAGTGACCCCTCACTGTTCGACCGGTCTGTCACCTTTTGTTCTCTTTAAAGGGAGGGTTCCATGTACCCGTGTTGAACCGTCGTGGGTAAGGCGTCTTGAGGAGTGTGCCTCTGGGTCTTCTCTCCAAAAGGGTGCTATTGATTGGAGGAAGAAGGAGGAAGCTAAATGTGTGGCTAGGAAATTGCATTTCGATGCCAGAAAAGCCACCAAAGAAACAGTGGTCAAGGTGGGTGACCTGGTTGTTATCAGACTCCCGGGCTCTAAAGTCAAGTTTTCTGAGCCGTTGAGTGTGGTCAAGGTTTTCAAAAATGCTGTAAGAACTCAGGACCACAGAATGTGGAATTTAAGTAGGGTTGCTGTCTGCAATGCTTCTATGTTGGGTGATGCGTCTCTGCCTGGAAAGAAATTGACTACTGAAAAGTTTGTTTCTCCTCGTTTATCTACCAGGTTTGTCAAGAAACCAGCATACCTAAAAGACTATGTTTCTTAAATTTTCATGTTGTTCTTTTTACTTCTTTTAATTAAGTTTTTTTTTTTTTTTGTTGCTTTCGCTTTACCATTTATATAACTTCATGTTTTTTTATTGTTGTAACGGAGGGAGGTGTGTGGCATCTGAGACTTGATGGTCTCTGATGTCATGTTGATATGGGAACCCAGCTTCCATTCATACCTGTGTTCCACACTCTGTTACCATGGTTAGGGAATGTTCTTGTTTAAGTGAAGGGTCAGTTATCTACTGGTGGGGGTTTGGATGGGTCCTGTTCCTGTCTCTCTTCAATAAACCTGAAGCTGCACTTCACCTCTTGCTATCAAGCGTCTCCTTCGTGCTACATCGGATCCTACAGTGTCCAAGTCCTCTCCATCAGGAGAGGGGTCCTGATCCTCTTGCTGTACAGAAGCTGGTTTCCCAGTCTTCTTACCTTTTCTCTTGGAACGTTGGGCCATACTTTCAGGCTCCAACACTTCTTTTTCACCCTGTTTTCTGCTCTGTGCTCTTGTTTTTACACACACCATCTCAGGGAAATCCAGCATTGCTGCATGGGTTTTCAATTCTACCTCAGCCCATGCTGAGGTTTCCATGTCCTTACCAAGCAGACATGCAGCTGGTAGCTTTGGAGAGACCACTACCTGTTTCAGGCCAGTAACCCCCCCCTCCCAGTTTAATGTCACCATAGCCATAGCATGGTTAGTGGAACACTGTCAGCATTGGTGACTGGGTAAGTTCTCCCAATCAAGTATTACTCTGGGGAAAGCAGTGTATCGTTCACCATAGTGACACTGGCACCTGTATCCCTCAGGGCTTCTATCCTAGTCCCATTGATCCAAGGGTATTCTAAGTATTTCTTTAAGTTGGGTGGCCACACAGCTAAAGTGGCAAACTCAACTTCCCCTTCTGTGACTAGAACTGCTTCAGTGTGCAACCCGATTTGCTCTTGGCACACTGCTGATCCCATCTGGAGACTGGCTACACCAGGAGTAGTTATAATAGGACTAGGGGGCTTCTTGTTAGGACAAGTAGCATCTCCAGTTAAGTGTCCCAATTTTCTAAAGATGTTACACTAGGCCTTTGCAGGATCAAAGTTATTTCCACTGTACCTATTATTGGACTGGGAAGAGTTTTGGGACCCACCCCCCTTTGCAGGTTTTTGTGGCCCTTTAGAAGACTCAGGCCTTTTATCATGGGGATTCTCACCACCTTTCCCTGGGGAGGTTTTGTAACCCCTTTCTTTTGGTCACCCCCAGTGGTTGGTTTAGTCACCCTTGTCTTGACCCAATGGTCTGCCTTCTTTCCCAATTCTTGAGGAGAAATTAGACCTAGGTCTACCAAATGCTGATGTAACTTTTCATTAGTGCAATTACTTAAAATATGTTCTCTCATAAACACATTGTAAAGTCCATTGAAATCATGCACATTGTGTCCAGTTAACCAACCATCTCGTGTTTTAATTGAGTAGTCTACGAAGTCAACCCAGGATTGGTTTTGGGTTTTGTGAGCCCCCCTGAATCTAATTCTGTATTCCTCAGTTGTGAGTCCAAATCCCTCAATCGGAGTTCTCTTCATGAGGTCATGAGGTCATGAGACCCAGCATCTGCCCCTGAAAGGGTCAGGAGTCTGTCTCTGCAGTTACCAGAGAACAGTTCCCAAAGGAGTGCCCCCCAGTGTGACTTCTTCACTTTTCTCATTTCACAAGCCCTCTCAAAGGCTGTGAACCATTTTGTGATATCATCACTCTCTTCATATTCAGGGACAATCCCCTTGGGGATTTTAGGATCATAAGATTGCTCTTTATCCTTATTAAGTAAATTGCTGCCACCATTGATGGGTGCTAGGCCCATCTCTGCTCTCTCTCTCTCTAGAGCCAGGAGTCTGTTCTCTAGGTCCAATCTTTTGGTCAACCTGGCTAGCAGGTTGTCCTCCTCATTGAGGCTGTCCTCAATGTCCTCTGTAGTACCTGATCCACCTGTGTGGGCTCTAGGTACTGAGAGGTTGATTCTTGGATTCAGGGCCACTGGGGCTCTTTTCTCCCTATGAAGTGGGAGGGGGGCATTGGTATGTATCCTCATCCCCTCCATCTTCGTCCACATCTGAGAGGTCTTAACCACTCTCAGGGGGATGGTCCTTAGCATACCCAGCCAACAGCTCCTAGGGCTTTTGTTTGGTGGGATGGGACCCCATGGTTATGTTTTTAAATTTGCTTAGGGACCTTACCTCCTTGAAAGTGAAGGTAAGGGGTGAGGTCAAGCTCCTCAACCTGGTCCTCTATGTCATTGTGGTTATTTTCACTAACAGCTGGGTTCTTGATAAGAGACATAGTTAAAAAACTTCTAACCCCTCTTATCCCTAGCTAAAGTGACATTTTATTTTTCTAAAATTCTAAAGGGACTTAACCAAGGCCCTAACTACACTTTTAGTAATTTGGAAAAATGTGTCAATTCAAAAATCAGAATTCTAAAGACAATTTAAGAGTTCTGTCATGTGATCAGGTGTTAACCAAGTTAGTTCAACAAATGCAAAGTTGTATATCCCACCGCGGATCCACCAATGTAGGAAGCTGGCTCTGTATATGCAATACCAAAGTGAGATATAGTGTGCACAAAGTCCAGTGGAACTCCAAAGGTAGGCAGAGGTAAAAGTAGATAGCACCTTACTCTCTATTTGTGGTAGTGTGGTTGAGCAGTAAGGCTTTATCAGAGGGTAATGTTAAGCATTTTTGTACACACTCAATCAGCAAATGATATCACACACTCAAAGACTGAACTTCAGACCAATTGGTTTTGTATAAAAATATTTGTTGGAAATGGCCCTTTTTGCAGGGTATCTGGAGGAAGGGGCGACTGCTAACAGTGCCCTTACCAAGTAGTGTTCTGGGGGTACCGCTCCAGGTGGGAGGCTACAGAGCCCCAGGGAGGAAGACAGGGTGTGGGAGAGCCCACCCCAGTCTCTTGTCCAGCCGCAGGGTACAGACCCTGGGCCGGTGGGCCAGTGTCAGGATGCCATATCTGACTTGGCAGGAGGGAAGGTGGAGAAAAGGTGCCAGGCACCTGAGGCTGCTGCCCCCCATTTTTTGACACCACAGAGGTTAGAGAGGCCTGAAAGGCATGAGGCGTGGCTCTCATCACTGACTGCTGTCAGTGGCCACTGTGGCTGCCTGTCCTGGTGGACAGAGTTGCCCCTGGGAGGGGGGCAGGAGTCACACCCCGGGGGTGGACTGGGCCTTAACACTGTGTTGGCCATGTAGGTACTGTCTACCTGTTGGGATACATCTGTGAGAAAAGTAAGTTTAGGTGCTGCACAGATGGGGTCCCCAGGTGAGGAGAAGGGTCCCCCATGGGTTAGCCTAGTGGGCCCTGAGAGTATGGATAGAGGGATCCAACTGGGTTCAGGAAGGCGTAGAACAGGAATAGACCCCTGCTGTTCGGGCCAGGTTCCATGTTCTGTCGCCCCAAGCGGGGAAGCCCATCGAGGCACTGATTGGTCTACCCTGGCTTTAGGCTGGAAGGGTGTTGTGTTAGAAAAGGCTCTTTTTGCAGGGTTATCCCCAAACTTTTTGCTTCTTTCTCCTATTTTCTCCTGACCTGTGTTTGTTGGCTATTGGACTCTGGGCACTTTACCACTGCTGATCAGTGCTAAAGTGCATATGCTCTCTGTGTAAATTGTTATTGTGATTGGTTCTCCCTGATTGGCATATTTGTTTTACCAGTAGGCCCCTAGTAAAGTGCACTGAGTGTGCCAGGGCTGGTAAATCAAATGCTATTAGTGGGCCTGCAGCACTGATTATGCCACCTACAAGAGTAGCCCTGAAAAGATGTCTCAGGCCTGCCACCACGGTGCCTGTGCGCAGTTTGTTAACTGCCATGTCGACTTGGCAAGTGCACCCACTTTCCAGGCCCTACCCTTCCCTTCTCTTACACATTGGACACCCCTGTGGCAGACCCAAGGTACACCCCTGGGCAGGGTCAGTGTATGTGAAAGGTAGGACATGTACAGGTGTGTGTAACATGGCCTGATAGTGAAATACTGCCAATTTTGTTTTTCACTATTGAAAGGCTATCTTGCCGCAGAGGACAGAATGGGGAATGCTTTGTAACATTTTACAAGCATATCTTCCCATAGGGATAAGATTGAAAAGTAGAGTTTGGTATCCCTGAACTCAGGATTTAATAACACATCTTTTAGTAAAGATGGTTTTTAAATTGTGTGTTTTAAAATACCACTTTTAGAAGGTGGCTATTTTCTTGTTCAGCCATCCTGTGTGCCTCTGCCTGTTTGTGGATTGACTGTCTGGCTTTGGAGTGACAGGGGCTGGGGAGGTGCAGTGGCTCCAGGAGTCTGGATGAGTCAGCACTAGGCTGAATAGGCCTGATCTGCATTTGTAGTGTTGGGAGTAGTAGCACATGTACCTGAATAGGGCTGTGTCTGCCTTCCACAATGCTGGCTCCGCCCCCTATTGTGTGTCTGGAGCCAAGGCTCACACTGACAATGGATGTTGTTGTGCACTTGCAGAGTGCCCCCCAGAACTGGTTTGAACTGGGCTCAGAGCCCTTTGCACAAAGAGAACAAAGACATTTTGGGGTATAAGTATCAGACCCAAAACCCCAGACTTTAGATCATTCCTTGAATTCAAGAGGAACCTTTGCCAAGGAGAAGAGCTGGAGAGACTGAGGAGAAGTACTGTCCTTGCTGTGTGTCTGGGGTTGGCCTGCAGTCGCTGTTTCTGCCACGGAAAAGAGAAGGACTTTGCTGTGTGCTGTGTCCCCTGCTTGAAGGAGATCTCCAAGGGCCTGAAGTGTGCTGGCCTCCTGTTCTGAAGTCTCAGGGACACAAAAGACTTCATGCAAATCTACTGGTGCTGCTGGACTCTGCCATCTGTGAGTCTTACCCTTGCCTGAGGGGCATCCTTCCAGTTACAAGGCCTCAGAGGTAGGTTTTGCAGATAATCTCCCACAAGAACCGGCGCGAAGCATCGCGAAGCCGTGCAAAGTCTCTCGGAACCGGCACCGGATGACACGAAGCCTCACCGAGTCTCGCCGGGCGACGCGAAGTCTCACCGCGCAGCCCCCAGCACCGACGCCGGACGGCGCGAAGCCTTGCAAAGCGACGCATCACCTCCGGTGTGTCACGCATCGTACCTGTGCACCAAGTTTTCCACGCATCACCCGGAGACCAGAATCGTCTTGGATTTCGACGCCTCACTTCCCCCTACAGTCCGGATTCGACGCAGCACTTCTCCTGTGTGCAGCAGAACTGTCGCCTCGCCTCCCCAGGGACTCAGGAACTGACGCATTGTAGTGTTTTCCAATGCTTCCTTATTCTACGGCTATTTGGCCTTGTGAATTTTGACGCATCTTCAGGTAATTTGTGTAAAAGTCACGCATCCACAGTTTTCTATGGTACAAGTTCTTGAAACCTTTTGAAAGTCATATTTTTTAACTGTGTATGTTGGATTTTTGTCGTTTTGGTCTTGTTTAGTTTAGATAAAGATATTTTATTTTTCTAAACTGGTGTGGTGTCCATTTGTGGTGTTTTCACTGTGTTACTGTGAGTGTTGGTACAAATACTTTACACATTGCCTTTGGGATAAGCCTGTCTGCTCGAGCCAAGCTACCAAGGGGGTGAGCAGGGGTTATCTAAAGTGTGTATCCCCCTTACCCTGACTAGAAGCAAGGGGCCCTATTTGGACAAAGGTACCTACCTCTGCCAACTAGAGACCTCCATTTCTAACATTGGTGGCAGCGGTGGGATTTGAACCTGTATTTGTACTTGACCCACAGTGATTGGTGTACATCACTAGTTTAGTGCAGACCACTACGCAACCAAATACTGTGTTTTGTTTTTTGTTCTATTTTTGAGTAACCCTTAAAGTATCCACGCATCATGTCTCAGAAGGGTAAACCAGCAATTGAGATGTCAGAATTGGAGTTTGAATTTGAAATGTTGCATTCCTACAAAGTAGATCAGCTCAAGCAATTTTGCAAAGATTTTGGATGTCCCAATAAGAGCAGCTCTAGGAAGGAGGTGATACAGAAGGCCTTAAGGGCCTGGTGGGAGGCCAAAGAGGCTGCGGAGACAGATGATGCAGAGGTGGATGAGGATGCACAAGGGGATGGTTTCAGATCACAGGATCAGCCTATGGGAAGAGCAGCCTCCAGGGCTGAAAGCAACCATTCCTCTAGAAGTTTTTCCCCAGAGGAGTTGGAGGAAAACCAAAGGGTTAGAGATTATGAGTTAGAAGTCATGAGGCTCGAGATGAAAATATTGGAAATGAAGAACCAAAGAGCTGACATAGAGAGAGAAAAGGTGGCAGAGGAGAGCAAGAAGGCTTATGCCTTGGAAGGAAAGAAATTGATCTTGGCATATGAGCTGAGAATGAGAGAGCTCGATGAGGAGTTTGCAAGGCTTGAGGCCCTGAGTGGCACAACCAAGCAAAAAGAGATGTGTGTAGCTCAGGAAGTGAGCTTGGCTGGGTTGGAGGTGGAATCCAGCTCAGATGGTGGCAGCAAAACGGTGTTATCTAGTGCTGAGGGAGAAGTACACACACCCAGAGATGTGGTGCCTGACTTGAGGGAGGGGGTTAATATACATCAGGGGGTTCAGGTTTATGAGGTAGCTCCAGGGGTGTGCAGTGTCCCTGAAGTGGATTGGGGAAATGACACAGGGGATCCTATTCCTGGTGGTGGGAGGGACACTCTACTGACTCTAGATGAGAGGTGCAGGGAGAGGGGTTCCCCCATGGTAAAAGTCCTGGTATGTGTGTGTGGAGACCGCCCAGAAGAGTGTGGGTTGAGTGACAGAGACAGTCAGACACTGTCTTCCCAGTCTCAGGAGAGTGGTGTGGGGTACTTGTGTGAGGCACTGGATGGTGGGGCAAAGGCTAGCTTGGTTAACAACTGTGGGGATCTGTGTGATTCAATTGTTGGAGAGCATATTTTAAGTCCCTGTTTTCCAGAGCTATGCCAACACTAGGTGGAGTGTGAGTTCTCTGATTCCAGGGAGCTTGCGCTGGAGGCAGACCTTTTGGTGGATTCCAGAGGGTCTGAAGAAGCTTTTGGGAGTGATCCTGAAGGGGGTGGCTCAGGTTTTCCCAAACCAAGTGAGGTAGGGGAGGTTTGTGGTAGCCCAGATAGGTCCCAGTGTAGTGGGAGGGGTGTAGGGTCCCGCGTCCTGCCTCAGAGGAGAAAGAGTGGGAGTGGGCTGTGCCCCAAGGTGCCCGAAACCCAGTCCCAGGGCCTGGTTGGTCCATTAGTGAACACCAGGAGGGGGGCCTAGTCTGTACCGGGAGGCCATTTCCTGAGGGGGATCCCAAAGTGTCAGGTGAACTGAGGAGGACTACTGTAACCAGCATCCCACCAGCTCTGGTGTCTAGTAGCACCGCTCCGGTGGGGAGGGTGCATGAGTCAAGAGAAAAGGGTGAGGGAGGATGCAGTCCCCAGTGGAAGGACCAGTGGGTCAAGGGTTGCCAGCTCTGAGGTCAGAGCACCCCAAGACTGACCCTGGTGAGGCCACTTCTGGCCTGGGGGATCTTCATGCTCTGTCAAGTGGACAGGAGGCTGGAGACCTGCACCAGGCAGACTCTCGTACAACTCATGAGGAGTGTGTTTCCCTTTGTGGCGTTGGTGTACTCCCACGGAAGTCCTGGGTTGCCAGGCACAGGTCCAGCCAAAGGGTACAGACCCTGGTTTGGAGGACCAGGTTCAGGGTTTCCCACCTGACCTGGAGGAAGGGGCGACTGCTAACAGTGCTCCTACCAAGTTGTCTTCTGGGGGTACTGCTCCAGGTGGGAGGCTACAGAGCCCCAGGGAGGAAGACAGGGTGTGGGAGAGCCCATCCAGACTCTTGTCCTGGCGCAGGGTACAGACCCTGGGCTGGTAGGCCAGTGTCAGGATGCTGTACCTGACTTGGCAGGAGGGAAAGTGGAGAAAAGGTGCCATTCACCTGAGGCTACTGTCCCCCACTTTCTGACACCACAGAGGTTAGAGAGGCCTGAAAGGCATGAAGCCTGGCTCTCATCACTGACTGCTGTCAGTGGCCACAGTGGCTGGCTGTCTTGGTGGACAGAGTTGCCCCTGGGAGGGGGGCAGGAGTCACACCCCGGGGGTGGACTGGGCCTTACCACTGTGTTGGCCATGTGGGTACTGTCTACCTGTTGGGATACATCTGTGATCAAAGTAAGTTTAGGCACTGCACAGATGGGGTCCCCAGGTGAGGAGAAGGGTCCCCCATGGGTTAGCCTAGAGGGCCCTGAGAGTATGGATAGAGGGATCCAACTGGGTTCAGGAAGGCGTAGAACAGGAATTGACCCCTGCTGTTCGGGCCAGGTTCCATGCTATGTCGCCCCAAGCCGGGAAGCCCATCGAGGTATTGATTGGTCTACCCTGGCTTTAGGCTGGAAGGGAGTTGTGTTGGAAATGGCCCTTTTTGCAGGGTTATCCCCAAACTTTTTGCTTCTTCCTCCTATTTTTTCCTGACCTGTGTTTGTTGGCTATTGGACTCTGGGCACTTTACCACTGCTGATCAGTGCTAAAGTGCATATGCTCTTTGTGTAAATTGTAATTGTGATTGGTTCTCCCTTCCTTACTCTGCAGCTGTTTGGCCTTGTGAATTTTGATGCATCTTCAGGTACTTTGTGTAAAAGTCACGCATCCATAGTTTTCTATGGTACAAGTTCTTGAAACCTTTTGAAAGTCATATTTTTTAACTGTGTATGCTGGACTTTTGTCGTTTTTGTCTTGGTTAGTTTAGATAAAGATATTTTATTTTTCTAAACTGGTGTGGTGTCCATTTGTGGTGTTTTCACTGTGTTACTGTGAGTGTTGGTACAAATACTGTACACATTGCCTTTGGGATAAGCCTGTCTGCTCGTGCCAAGCTACCAAGGGGGTGAGCAGGGGTTATCTAAAGTGTGTATCTCCTTTACCCTGACTAGAAGCAAGGGTCCCTATTTGGACAAAGGTACCTACCTCTGCCAACTAGAGACCCCCATTTCTAACAATATTCTTTTAGTTATTTTATTTCCTAGAACCAAGCAAGCCTGGCACAGGTAAGTGATAAGTACTTTGCAGTAATAATACAGTTTGTAAACAGTTTGATTTGCAATTGTATATATACTTTGATTTGATTACAGTAGAGCTACTAGTAATGCAATGCTTTGAAATACTGTACATATACTTTGTATTGGCTTTTTAGTAGAATGTCAAGTAGATTACTTTACAGATTACTTTTCTTACACAGTGCAGTATACCTGGATATTGCACTGGGACATTTCCTGTAAACAGGTAAGTAAAAGCGTTTTTGGTATTTAGTTACAGTTTTAAATGTTTTCATAGACTTTCCAACTCCACACTTAGAAACTTTTCACAGAAAAACAGTCAATGTTATACTATGTAGGAAAATAGGGTTATCGGTTCAAGGTAAGTATTCGGTTGTGGGAGTTGGTATTCTGGGGGTAGACTCAGGGGTCCCCAAGGGTCAAGGATGCACTCTTGTTACACCCTCAGCGTCACTAGGGCGGCTGGGTGCAGAGTGCTGAGGCCCAATGGTATCCAATGGGGGATAGGGGGCCTCCGGTTGGTGGCTACTTACTAGCAGGCCACAGGGTTGTGGGAGCAAAGCTCCTGGACTTAAGCTCAGGGCAAATGGGGTTCAAGGCTGCACAAAAGGTGCACCCTCAGCGGCACTGGGGCGGCCAGGTGCAGAGTGCTACTTTGGCATTGGGTGCCCTGTAGCTTTCAATGGGAGTTTGCAAACACACTGCAGGCTTGGGGACGAAGGTCTTATGGGTGCGACCACCACTTGGAGAGGTAAGTTGGGATGCTGGGGATTGGTTAGGCACCTTCGGTTGGGCCACCCAAGGTCATGGGGCGTCGGGTGCAGGGGTGCCATTTAGGGTCAGATCTTCTTACCAGCTCCTGGTCGCAGTTGGTGGGACCTTCCGGTTTGAGGCTGCAGGCGTCAGCTGGAGGCTTGAGGCAGGTCAGGGATCACCGGATCTTGGGTCAGGATCACCGGGGAGACCTCCTCGTGGTGTTGGGCCACTCGAACTCGGGCCGTGGGCGTCGGGTGCAGAGTGGTGCAGACTCACGGATCTTGCTAGAGCTGGAGTCTGTTGGTGAACAAATCTGGTGTTACTCGGGAGACAGAGTCTTTTCTTTTGAAGGCAGGGCAGGTCCTCAGGGTTCTTGATGCTGCTGGCTGCAGGACACACCGGAGTTTCGCATCTGCAGGTTCGAGGTGGGGACAGGCCGGTAGGGCTGGGGCCAAGTCAGTAGGCATCCTCCTCTTGTTAGCTTCAGCACGGCTGTTCAGTCCTTTTTCTTTTTTTCTTCTTGTAGTTTCTTGTCTGAGGAAGCAAGGTTCAGGGGTGCCCCTAAATAGTAGATTTAGGGGCGTTACAGGTAGGTAAAAGGTTGGGACCAATGGGTCCCTTCCCTGGGGTGGGTACACCCCCTATTATGCCACCCTACAGTGGGAGGGGGGCATATGCCTCACTCTGGCTGGCTGGGTCCCCCATCTGCAAGATGACAGGGACTGAGAGTTGTGCTTCACCTCGCCTCCCCCACCTGAGAGGTGGAGTTGGCAGAGGTGGGCACACCTCCCTTCCTCACTTGGTTTTCTTGCCAGTTCTCCTGCCCAAAGTGGGGGTCAGAACCAGTGGGGACCAGTTGCTGGAAACAGCAAGTGGCCTGGGGAAACTCACAAAGGCGGCAAGAATTTGAAGCTTCCCCTTCGTAGACCCTGCCCATCCTGGGGGAGGAGACTTGGCACCTCGTCCCAAGATGTGCATTGTTTCATGCCCCCAAGAGCAGCAGGCTCTCGACCCAGGGGTCCAGAAACATGTCTGGTGGTGGCAGCTGAAAGCAGCCACTCAGCCTGGACACTTGTGATAGGTCGTTTTTCAGGGGGCATCTCTAAGATGCCCTCTGTGTGCATTTTTTATTAAATCCCACACTGGCATCAGTGTGGATTTAATGTGCTGAGAAGTTTGATACCAAACTTCTCAGTTTTCAGTGCAGCCATTATGGTACTGTGGAGTTCGTAATGACAAACTCCCTGCACCATATACTCCTAATGGCAGCACTGCACTTACAATGTCTAAGAATTGACTTAGACACTGTAGGGGTACAGGGCTCATGCACCTGTACCCTCACCACTGGTATAGTGCACCCAGCTAGAGTGGTGACTGATCTATGCCAGGGCAGTGGGTTATAGGCATGGCACACAGGGATGTGTGCCATGTCGACTCTTCACTTTGTTCTGCACCAAAACACGCAGCCTGCAAAGGTAGTGTGTGAGTGTAATGGTACAGGGCCTCTAAGAGTGGCACAATACGTGCTGCAGCCCTTAAGAGGCCTTCCCTGGTCACAGTGCCCTGGGTACCTGTGGTACCATTTACCAGGGACTTACCTGTGGCCAGAGAGTGCCAATTGGGTTTGGTCTACAATGCAGTTTTAGGGAAAGAACATAGGCCCTGGGTACCTGATTGGCAGGAGCCCAGGGCACACTCAGTCAAAGCACATCAGCAGTCAGCAAAAAGTTGGTGCAACCATGCAGAAAGAGGGCACTTTCTCACAACGTAGTTTTGGATTGTGATAGTATTACTTGGTGAATACTCACATCCACTCCAACTAATAATCCATTTTCTCATTTTAGTGTTCAGAGGTGGGATGCATTTATTCTATCGCAGCAGCAATGGAATATCCTTTCCATCAACATAATGGTCCAACAGACTAATTTAAATGCAGGCAAACAATAGGTTTGGCTACAGCAGTGATTACCCATCACTGCCATTGCCAAACCACTGAGAAATGGCTATATGTCCGCCAATGTGATAATGATGGGCAGACATATAGCCATTTTATTTTACTGTCCATCACAGCCAGGCAAACCCTGTTGGTGAGGGGAAATAAAATGCTAATATGCCTCTTCGCCAATGGAGATGACTCCCATGGCAAGGGGAGAATCACATTTTTAATTTTCAAAAAGAAAATCCGATTTAGGGTTTTTTTTTTTGAAAATAAAAAAAGGAAACTGTTTGGAGAAAAGGGAGAGTGCGCATGACTGGTTTGGTTGGCTCCAGAGGGACGACCAAACAGTCACGGCCCGCAGCATCAGGCTAGCCACTCCTCCAGCAGACCCGATACTAAACCCTTCTGCTTTCTCGCAGTGTGAGAAGCAGAAACATAA
Organism: Calotriton arnoldi; assembly: GCA_963921515.1. Taxonomy (NCBI): domain Eukaryota; kingdom Metazoa; phylum Chordata; class Amphibia; order Caudata; family Salamandridae; genus Calotriton; species Calotriton arnoldi. Next base: position 1,266,508 of record CAWUFW010005086.1, read on the forward strand.
AATGGTAGTTTTACCATTTTATGTTTCTGCTTCTCGCACTGCGAGAAAGCAGTGGGGCAACACTCCTCTGCCCTAATGGAGAAACCGCCCCTGGTTCTTAGTGTGAAAAACACAACTCTACATCCTTTACAAGTAGAATAAAGTGCATTGTGCAAACTCTACAAAGAAGTGCAAAATACAGTAATACAAGGCCTCTCTGCAATAGCATTATTCTAACTGGTGTGTACTTGAACGTTAAAAATCATCTTTGGAATCTAAAATATCTGTCTGTCAAAATGAGACAGGGATGTGCTTAAAAAAAGTTAGTACCTGCCTTACATAGAGGCTTAATCTATTAACTTTGTGTTTAGATTGACATAGCTTTCCAACTTATAATCCACATCCTTCCTAGAAATTTGGCAGCAGAACAAGCGTAGAAGGGTGTGGAATCTGATCTTAATATTCTTAAGGCTACCACATAGTTCCGTGTGCCAATCTGAAACATATTGCCTTAACCCAAGTAGATCTCCGGCGAGAATAAGCTGCACAGGCAAACAATTGCAAAAAGAACAATTGATGGACAGAATGCAGAACAATGTCATACATTCACCCCAGTACAGAGATCTGGGCCTACATCCATCGTTCTTTTGCTCACCATGCCATTCCAGTTTGGACCCAGCCATATGTAAATCAGTCTTGACCCTGCGCCCAATGGGTACAGTCCAGCCCGAACTGCCAGGCCAGGTCCGCCCTGGACTGGAAACAAGCATCCTAGGACCGGTTTCGGGCTTTCAGCTCTCATCAGCCAGGATAGCTTGACTCCAGTGGCATGGAGAGCACGGGACCCACGTCTAGGCATACCAGTCCCACTCAGGGTGACAATTGCAAAAAGAATAATTGATGGACAGAATGCAGAACAATGTCGTACATTCACCAAGGTACAGAGATCTGGGCCTAAATCCATCGTTTTTTTGCTCACCATGCCATTCCAGTTTGGACCCAGCCATATGCAAATCAGTCTTGACCCTGCGCCCAATGGGAACAGTCCAGCCCGAGCTGCCAAGCCAGGTCCGCCCTGGACTGGAAACAAGCATCCTAGGACCGGTTTCGGTCTTTCAGCCCTCATCAGCCAGGATAGCTTGACTCCAGTGGCATGGAGAGCATGGGACCCACGTCTAGGCATACCCGTCCCACTCGGGGTGACAATTGCAAAAATAACAATTGATGGACAGAATGCAGAACAATGTCATACATTCACCCCAGTACAGAGATCTGGGCCTAAATCCATTGGGCGCAGGGTCAAGACTGATTTGCATATGGCTGGGTCCAAACTGGAATGGCATGGTGACAAAAAACAATGGATTTAGGCCCAGATCTCTGTACGGGGGTGAATGTATGACATTGTTCTGCATTCTGTCCATCAATTGTTCTTTTGCATTTGTCACCTCGAGTGGGACGGGTATGCCCAGACGTGGGTCCCGTGCTCTCCATGCCACTGGAGTCAAGCTATCCTGTCTGATGAGGGCTGAAAGCCCGAAACCGGTCCTAGGATGCTTGTTTCCAGTCCAGGGAGGACCTGGCCTGGCAGTTCGGGCTGGACTGTTCCCATTGGGCGCAGGGTCAAGACTGATTTGCATATGGCTGGGTCCAAACTAGAATGGCATGGTGAGCAAAAAAACGATGGATTTAGGCCCAGATCTCTGTACTGGGGTGAATGTATGACATTGTTCTGCATTCTGTCCATCAATTGTTCTTTTTGCATTTGTCACCCCGAGTGGGACGGGTATGCCCAGACATGGGTCCCGTGCTCTCCATGCCACTGGAGTCAAGCTATCCTGGCTGATGAGGGCTGAAAGCTCGAAACTGGTCCTAGGATGCTTGTTTCCAGTCCAGGGAGGACCTGGCCTGGCAGTTCGGGCTGGACTGTTCCCATTGGGCGCAGGGTCAAGACTGATTTGCATATGGCTGGGTCCAAACTGGAATGGCATGGTGAGCAAAAAAACGATGGATTTAGGCCCAGATCTTTGTACTGGGGTGAATGTATGGCATTATTCTGCATTCTGTCCATAAATTGTTCTTTTTGCATTTGTCACCCCGAGTGGGACGGGTATGCCCAGACGTGGGTCCCGTGCTCTCCATGCCACTGGAGTCAAGCTATCCTGGCTGATGAGGGCTGAAAGCCCGAAACCGGTCCTAGGATGCTTGTTTCCAGTCCAGGGAGGACTTGGCCTGGCAGTTCAGGCTGGACTGTTCCCATTGGGTGCAGGGTCAAGACTGATTTGCATATGGCTGGGTCCAAACTGGAATGGCATGGTGAGCAAAAAAACGATGGATTTAGGCCCAGATCTCTGTACTGGGGTGAATGTATGACACTGTTCTGCATTCTGTCCATCAATTGTTCTTTTTGCATTTGTCACCCCGAGTGGGACGGGTATGCCCAGATGTGGGTCCCGTCCTCTCCATGCCACTGGAGTCAAGCTATCCTGGCTGATGAGGGCTGAAAGCCAGAAACCGGTCCTAGGGTGCTTGTTTCCAGTCCAGGGAGGACCTGGCCTGGCAGTTCGGGCTGGTCTGTTCCCATTGGGCGCAGGGTCAAGACTGATTTGCATATGGCTGGGTCCAAACTGGAATGGCATGGTGAGCAAAAAAATTATGGATTTAGGCCCAGATCTCTGTACTGGGGTGAATGTATGACATTGTTCTGCATTCTGTCCATCAATTGTTCTTTTTGCATTTGTCACCCCGAGTGGGACGGGTATGCCCAGACGTGGGTCCCGTGCTCTCCATGCCACTGGAGTCAAGCTATCCTGGCTGATGAGGGCTGAAAGCCCGAAACCAGTCCTAGGATGCTACGTTTGCAGTCCAGGGAGGACCTGGCCTGGCAGTTCGGGATGGACTGTTCCCATTGGGCGCAGGGTCAAGACTGATTTGCATATGGCTGGGTCCAAACTGGAATGGCATGGTGAGCAAAGAAACAATGGATTTAGGCCCAGATCTCTGTACTGGGGTGAATGTATGACATTGTTCTGCATTCTATCCATCAATTGTTCTTTTTGCATTTGTCATCCCGAGTGGGACGGGTATGGCCAGACGTGGGTCCCGTGCTCTCCATGCCACTGGAGTCAAGCTATCTTGGCTGATGCGGGCTGAAAGCCCGAAATCGGTCCTAGGATGCTTGTTTCAAGTCCAGGGAGGACCTGGCCTGGCAGTTCGGGCTGGACTGTTCCCATTGGGCGCAGGGTCAAGACTGATTTGCATATGGCTGGGTCCAAACTGGAATGGCATGATGAGCAAAAAAACGATGTATTTAGGCCCAGATCTCTGTACTGGGGTGAATGTATGACATTGTTCTGCATTCTGTCCATCAATTGTTCTTTTTGCATTTGTCACCCCGAGTGGGACTCACACCTAGGCTTGCCCCTTCCATTGTCTAGGTAGTCAGGATAACACCAGTCCCAATGGGGAGAAATCTTTTTTCAGAACTGGTTTGCCAAGGGAGTTCCTCATTTCCTTAGACACACCTCAGCGGTGTGCCCAGAGTTCTGTCCAGGGAAGGAAAGGTTCTGCCATGTGGGATTGATGTTGTACAGTGCTCTGTGGGATTGCTTACTGTCACATCTAAAGGAAATAATTTCAAAGTCGGGAGGGTTGCCCCTGGGAACCTTATCTCTATTGGTCAGAGAGTCCCTCACCAACAATCTAGTTCCCTGAATAAATGTGGTACCCCTTGGTACCTACTTCAGAACACATTTCCTATGCCTTGAAAAGCCATGTTTAGTTATGTTTTTATTTTATTGGTCACAATCATTCGTCTGACTTTTTATGGGCAGCATATTCAATGATGTAACTTTAAAAATAAGAATAACGAGTGACTAAGGTTGATTACAAAAAGGTCCTCTTAGTCCTCTTAAATGTTTGAACGTATGCTTGTAGTTTGCCCTGCCAACTGCAGTCTATACAGAGCAGGGACTTGCCTGCCAGAAAAGCAACACTCCCATCTTCTTTTTTACAGATATCAAGTCACAGAAAGTAGCACAGCATTCATGCACCATGAAAGGAAGAAGTCAAGAGGTGCTACCAGTCCCCTCGTTAAAGAAAAAATGCAGATACCTGCAACTGCCCATTCAAGATTGATGCTGATGGAAAAATACTTCAGGCAAAGAAAAGAACCAAAGATTCAGCTGACAAGGAACATGAAAGTGGGCTGTGACCTACACGAAACGTAGTGACATGGCGCCACGGCAGAAAAGAGAAAATAAAACACATACATTGAACATGGAACTTAAATAAACAGGCATATATGCCAGCCTTGCACAGTGAAAGGGAATACAAAGGATCCTCCTAAGAGCAGGGAATTCACACTGTCGGAGTTATTTTGATTACAATCATATTACAGCTTTAAATAATCACTCACATTGTCGTAGGCATTTTTATTACAATTATATTAAAACTTAAAATAATAAGAAGCGTGGCACGATAGACTGAGAGTGAAGAGACAGGGAAAGATGCAATGCATACATTCATGTCATGTTATTGCCCTTCCAGTTCATCCTTTCAGTTGGTTATGTTTTGCACTTAATGCTCCAACTGCTCCGCATCTCAGAACCACTTCCGTTTTCCGATGCCACCTATTTATATGCTTCTCGATGTATTACGTCATGCTTTTTGTCACATTCTGTTTTTGTCACTTCACCGAAGGCAGATGGCGCCTTCTTTATTTCTAAAGCGTTTTTTTAACGCGTTAGGTCATCGTTCGCCTTGCACTTTCATAATGCATGCATCAATAAGAAAAAGTTTCGCATACTCTTTTTATTCCAGGTGTATCTAATATCGTTACTCTGTATGCACATGTAGTACATATTTTTCCTCTGTATGTTCATCGCTATTTGCCCGTATCTTTGCAAAGTTATTTTTACCTGAAAGTCAAGACCAACGGTTTGGGTGCATGTCTTATGTTAGGTAGCACAAAAGTAACACACGGATCATTTAGTGAAATCTGCCATCTTTTTCTCCAAAACCTTTCTTCTGTGTGTAGCTCGGTCATGCTGACAGCTATTTATCAAAGCGCATGACTGTAAGTGAATGTATTTTTATTTTTCAGAGCAGGGTGTTTTGCTTTTTTTTCTCTGCACGGTAACTGCTGTGCATCCATGCAGACTGTTAGGCATGATGCTTGTGAGTGTAATTTAATTGTAAAGTCATGTGCTGACAGGTGTGAAGAAGTTATGGGAATTAACTGGATATGTGCCTTCCCTTAGTAGTATGAAACATTGATCAGAGCTTCTGTCAGTCTATGGAGAGAGTGTTTTGAAATATGGATCTGCGAGAGAGAATGAGGAGAGATGACATTTCAAATTTTATCAAAGGTATGACAGCTGGAAAGTATATTTTCCTTTTATGGAGATAAGGAAATCCTGCTGCTGCTTTACTATTCCTTCTAGGTCTCTGTGCCTAGGGCAACCAGGTCTAGGCGCTTGTTCCATCTTTATCTAGGGTGCATTAAACCAGGAGTCGCAAAGTTTCCTCTCATGCCATGTGTCTGCCAAGTAGTTTCAATAAACCTGCTGTTATACCTGATGGCCATTACTTTCCAATGGGGTAACCCAGTGAACCCCAGGATCTGGGTAACGGTTAGCATATATATAAATAAAAAAAAAGAGGGGAGTGAGAGTACCACTAGGTTCGTCCTCCACACAAATTATCAACTCGAAATGGGAACCCAGCTGTAATGAGGAGACTAACGCTCCACTGGAGCAAACAAAAGTTTTCTTGTAAAACCCTCACCCACCATTGTTACCCCTTGGTGGCATGTTTCCTCATCGGGTCCATCTTGTTCCGCTACGGAAGGGGCATGCTGCGACCTACGGAATACGCGGGAGCACTTTCAAGAGTATACAATGATAAAGGAGGTAGAGACAAAAATAGGAGTGGGGGGTTCTATGCTAAAGTGAAACGTAAAAATACTTGGCTAGTAGGTGCGACCTATTTATTCTGGCCTCTAGTCGGTAATAATAAAATCAGAGGGAAGTGGAAAAGAAGGGTATTATGTGCCTGCTTTTCTAAAAGATCGACATGTTTCAAGCCATACCCCTAGTGTCTTTTCATCAGAACCTAGGGAAACTAACTCCATGGTACCACTCCTGCTGTATTACTTTAAGCGCACTCTCATTGCATGCTTAAAAATTAGCAACAAAAATCTTGTCGGTAATCAATTGCATAAATAACCAAGAAAAATTCAGGTCAAACGAAGAACTGATCAACAACAATACACAAGAAGAAAGAAAACACAACCAAGGAAAATCAATTATTCACAGCAATGCATGTATTTTTGAATATTTTACCACAGGTACATGAAGATATCTATGCACAATGAATTAAAGGTTGCTCCAAAGAGTGGAAACAAAGTGACAGAAGTGCTCGTGTGGAGTGAACATGTGAGGGATACAGTGACTTTACACGTAATGTGCGATGATACAGCAGTCTGCAAGCTGACTGCCCAAAACAAAATGAAATAATCCTCATCCTGGAGGAGTTCTAGAAGTTTCTTAGAAGTCAAGGAGCACTATTGCTTTGGCGCAGGCAATGAATATTGCCGACATTTCGACCCAGATATTAGTGGCAGTTTGAAACCATCTCAGAGGGTCTTCAGCAGGACATAGGGGAGGGGCAACCTGTGTGGTAAGGGCAGGGTGTGATTAAATAAATAAAATAAAATATGGCTGGTGTTTTTTTCTAAGCCGTGTGGGTTTCATGCAGGAACTCACCTTGAGTCTCATGAAAAAAGGCCTTCCATGGATTTCCTATGGAAGGAGAAAAGACAGGAAGGGCAAAGGGATCCAAGAAACAAGCCCCCTAATGCAGATGAGGAAAAGGTTCCCTCACAGGGCCCTGGGTGATTAAGTAGAGGTGAGCGTGCCAGGAAACTCCGCTCTGCCGGTAGTTGGCAGTTTTTTGGCTGAACTCCATGTTTCAAGCAGAGTGTGAAGTGGCCAAAACTATGCAAACTCCACCGGTGGAGCAGAGTATACCGCTCACCCCTAGTACTCATGCATCCACTCACAGAACAACTCAAACACTCTCACATCCACTCACAGACCCATTCGCTCATGCACCCATTCACAGACGAACTCAGGCACCTACACCCACTCACAGATCTACTCAGACACTCATGTACCAACTCACAGACCCTCTCATAGACTCATACACCCACTCACAAACCCACTGAGACAATCATATACCCACTTACAGCCCCACTCTTACACTCTCACACCCACTTAGACACTCATGCACTCAGTCACATACTCAGTGTTAAAGGTTAGTGGTTACAGTTATGAAATAAAATGAGAAATACCTTACAAATTCACTTAAAAACACCAAAGGTTACAGGGACGTTATGGTTAGGTAATAGAGTTTAAAAAACCTTTGAAATTCACTGAAAAATTCAAATGTTACCGAGACATTATAGTTAGGCTCACAATTAACTCGTACAAAACCAGTAAAATTCAGCAGTTATAGTTACTTGAGCTAACTATAACTTACGCCCGGCAATGCACTGCTTATGACCTCATATATGACATCACTCATGTCATGGTCAGTGACATCACTGATACCATCACTAACGACATCTCAAATGACATCATTGATGACATCATCCAGTGACTGTGAATGTTTTCTAAAACTTACTCAGTGTTAAACATATATTACTAAGGTAAGTGGCTGTGGGAGTACCTGTATGAGTGAGTGATTGAGTGGGTGTGAATGTGGTGGATAGGGGTGGGCGGTAAACTCCGCTCCGCCGGCAGAGTTCATGGAGTTTTTGACACTCCGCACTCTGCTTGGAGCGCAGAATTTGGCAAAAACTCTGCCTACGCCACGTAGCAGAGTTTACCGGCACCCACCACTACTATTTTCACAACACTCAGAGAATTGAGCTTAACATCTGTCATCCTTTGTTAATCATTCAACGGATGACATTTGGCCATAATTAAAGCACTTCCGGGAAGCTTAACAGCCATACTGCCTGACTGAACAAATTCTGTGAGCTGTCTCTGAGTGGGAGGTACTGCTAGTTGCAAGGTGACTTAGGATTGGAGCACCAGGGCCACGTCAGCCAATGCTCGTGAGTCACAATGAATTCAGGCATCCTGATTGGTTGTGGAGTCCACACAAGCTTTGTGAAGAGGCGTCCTCCTGAATTGGTATTGTAACAGCCAGCTTGTACTGGGCTGAGGATCAAGAATTTATTGTACAGGCGCCGTGCCTCCATACACCCTGGTTGGACGTGAGAGCAGCGATTGCACCCCCACACCCCACAGACAAAGAAGGTATCTTATTTGTAAATTATGTTCGAGACCTTGAACCCTTGGATGCCTTCTTGCTTAGCATCTGTTTTATTTCATTGCCCATTGTGCTTCGTACTTTTTGAGCTGTGAAATGGAATAGTGGTGCACAAACCTTTCACTGTGATTTTTCTGCATTCAATCTATGACGGACCTGTCTGGGTTGCTTGTTGGCTGATAAGATAGCAGACTGGGTTCGTTTTCCAGCTGCAGCAATCTCCGTGTCCTCACAGTCACAGGTTTCCACCAACAGTGCATGACAGAATCTACTGGTCCCCTTAACCCGTGGACTGCATAGCCGCCTGGTACCTCCTATCTACTCCATGAAGCGATCGGTAGAGGGGATTATAAATGCCCAGATGCCTCACAACATCTGTCCATTTTCACTACAATCACCTGGTTCCCTGGCTCCCAGCAGTCTTCTGACACAGGTGGATTTTAACCTCTCGCAGGTTCTTTCTAAGCTTTGACCCCAAAGTCCTTACTGTTGTGGCAGCCGTCATGATGTCAGGACTGTACTGCTCGCATGCTTGTCTATCTTCTATTTCTATATGAAAAACGCCCGTTGTCTATTTTATTGCAGTATCACAGTATCGTTTCACGATGACATTTCACTACGGGGCTGCGTAAAGTTTGCTCTTCATAACTACTGACCAATTCGCTTTGTGCTAAAATGAGAGGATATTCTCACGCCCCTGAATTAAAAAAGATGTCCATGGGGTCTTTTGCAATTTCAACGAGTTCACCCCATAACGAAATGGCAGAATTCCACAGAGTTTTTATGCAACTCCACGGACTTCTGCGTAGTGCAACTCCATGAGCTCCACCCACCCCTAGTGCTGTATAGAAGGGTGCGTGGGTATGTGAGAGATTGTATACATGAGTGAGTGGGTGTGTGAGTTTTTGTATGGTTGAGCAAGTGGGTGTGTCAGTGGATGTATGAGTAAGTGAGTGGCTGTGTGAGTATCTGTATGGGTGAGAGAGTGGGTGTGTACGTGGCTGTAATGGTGAATGAGAGAGTGCATGAGTGGCTGGATGGGTGAGTGTGCATGTGTGTCAGTGACTGCAGATGTTGAATGCAAGGCTGCATGAGTGGCTGAATGGGTGACTGAGAAGATACATAAGTGTCTGTATGGGTGAGTTACAGGGTACATGAGTGACTATACAGCTGTATGAATGGGTGTGTGAGTGGATGTATGGGTGAGTGAGTGGGTGTGTGAGTGGCTATATGGGTAAGTGAATGGGTGTGTGAGCACTATATGGTTGAGTGAGTGACTGTGAGAGAGGTTGTTTGGGATAGTATGTGCTTGTCTCAGTGACTGTATTTTATCACAAAGTACCTGGAATGCATCAAAATCAAAGACGAAACAGGCGCATTGGAGGTTATGCACTGGAAAAGCAAAGCGATGCTTCGGTTCCTTGCTCCCAGGGGAGGTGAGGTGTTTGTTTCTTACTGCTATGGGAGGTGATGCGCCGGTTCCTTACTGTGAGGGGAGGTGATGCGTCGATCTCCGGAAATGCGGCCTTGGTTCCTTACTGCTGGGCAGCGTCAATGAAGAACTTGGCACACAGGTGCAATGCGTCAAAAATACGGATGACTGTGTCAATGCAGCGGCAGCGAAACAGGCACTGTGTCAATTTCCCAGCCGCAAAGCAGGTGATGCGTCGAGTTCTTCAGTCGCACAGCAGGGCCTGCATTGAAGTTGGAGCGGGCACCACGGATGTCGGTGACACAATGTTCAGGACACAGGCTGCGGCGATCTTTCAGCCGCACAGCAGGAGCTGTGTCGATTCCTTGGCTGCACTGCAGCCATGCTTTTGTTTTTCAACTGCACTGCGGTGCTGTGTCAGGAAAAACAGGTGCTGGAGGTGATGCATGGATTTTCTTAGTCCTTTGCAGCAAACACCACCTCCAAGGGCCCAGAACTGGAATTGGCACCACTTGGCAGGTCAGAACACCCAGCAGAGGAGTTCAAGGGCTGCAGAAGTCTTTGATGGCCCTGAGACTTCTTAACAGGAGGCAAGTACACACAAACCCTTGAAGAACCTTAGCAAGCAGGATGCAGAAAGCAACGTCCAGTCCTTTCACTACCCAAGACAGAAGCAGCAAGCAATAGGCCAGCCCAGCAAAGCAACAAGCAGAGTCGCAGTTCTCCTCCGACAGCATCCAGCTCTTCTTCTTAGCAGAATGTCCTTTTAGTCAAGAAGTGTTCCGAAGCTATGGTGTCACAGCTCCAGTACTTCTCCCAGTTTCTGCCTTTGAAGTAGGCAAACTTCAAAGGGAAGTCTTTGTAGTGCACAAGACCCTGCCTTTACCCGACCTGGCTCCAGACACTCTACAGGGTGGTGGAGACAGCTTTGTGTGAGGACAGGCACAGCCCTATTCGAGTGTCAGTGACAACTCCTTCCACAACTCTAGCTCTGGAAGATCCATCAGGATATGCAGCACACACCTCAGCTCCCTTTGTGTCACTGTCTAGAGTAAATGCACAAACAGTCCAACAGTCACCCTCCCTCAGATGTGGATTCCACAGGCAGGCAGAGGCACAGAATGGAAAAAGCAAGAAAATGCCTATTTTTTAAAAGTATTAGATCAAACAGGGCAACTCAGTATACCCCCAAGGAACTGGGCACTGTAACTTGCAAGGCAAATATGTTCCTGAAGGATTTATTTAAGCTCAATCTTAATATTTAAATTGGTCCAAATGATCCAAAAGCATCAACACAACCTTCATGTATAAATGACGTAATACTTTTTAGTACAAATATGTTTTTATGTACAAAAACATTCAATCCATAGTACATCAAATTTGTTTTCAAATAGACAAAATCTAAATGACATTATATTTGAGTCAACAGTACAGAAAATAAACACGCTGATGCTCCCTTATGATCCTGATCTCTTTATTCCTCCAGTTTTTAGGATCCAAAGGAGCGTGAAAATCCTCCAAACTCTATGGGTACTGAAAACACAGAGTCCATTTGATCTGCTTTGTCATGTTGTAATTATATTAAAGGACTAAGAACACCATCAGATGTGATGTAATCCGGTTAGAGAGGAAAACAATTGACATTTCAGTCTCAATTGGCATCATAGCTCTGCAAGATCATCTTCAGGACCCAGTGTAGTAGCAGAATGAATCCAAATCGTACTTATTTGCCAGTTCAATCCACAACGCGGGCAGAATGAATGCCCAGCCAATCATAAATAACAGCCGCTGATAGTCTTACACAGACCAGGAACTCAATCACCGATCCACGGGCCAACAACACTGGTTCCATAGTGTATATACACTACGGGACCAGCGTTGTTTGTATATACACAACAGGACCAGTGTTGTTGGCCAGTGGATTGGTAATTGAGTGTAGACCTATGATGCCGATTAAGACAAAAACGTCAACTGTTTTCCTCTCTAACAGGATTACATTACACCTATTAGTGTTCTGAGTCCATTAATATAATGACATTGTGACAAGGTCGATCAAATGGACTCTGTGTTTTGAGTACGTATAGAGGTAGGATGATTTTCACGCTCCTTTGGATCTTAAAAGCTGGAGGAATATAGAAATCAGGCTCATAAGGCAGCGTTGGTGTGTTTATTTTCCCTATTGTTGATTCAAATATAATGTCATTTAGATTTTGCCTATGTGAAATCAAATTTGATGGACTATGGATTGAATATTTTTGTATGTAAAAAACATATTTGTGCTAAAAAGCAATACATCATTTATACTAAGCCCGGGTTGTAAACTTCGCTCCGCTCGTGGAGTTTACGGAGTTCGGGCACTTCGTGATCCACGGAGGAGTGCGGAATTCCTGAATTCTGCCATTCATGCGCAAAGCGGAGTTTTGTTTTCCATTCATGTGCTCGAGTTTCCTTTTGGCGCTCAACTGTGAGCACCAAGACTATCGGGCCGCTTGTGAGTGCGCGCAAGACTTCTCACACCGCTAGCGAGCTCCTGCAAGACTTCGCGCTTACTCGCATGTCTTCCAGCCACGACGGCACCTATCTAGCATTGTTAGAGCCGATCGCGATCGCAAACGGAGCGGTTGAGCAGCTTTTCTGCTTGAGAATGTAGCTGAGAGGCATTTGGAGTAGATTTTCTTCTCAAACTGGCCGTTGCAGTTGGTTTTTTGTGCGAGAAGCCTTTTTTAAAAACTTTTTTTTATAAACCAGATGGAGGTGCCCCAGAGACTCCAACTTCCAGTTCCTGTACAGCAGGCTCCTCCCAGTGCTTTGCTCCTCTCCTGGTCACTTTTCATTGGGATTTGGAGCTGGAAGGATCACTCTCCTTGTCTGTTGCATATATACCATTGGATTTAAGGACTTTGTTTTTGAGATATCCAAGTAAGTTGAAAAACTGGTGTATAAGGGTGCTGTTTGTTTGACTGGGGGCATGCACCTGGATTTATTTGTACTTTTATTCGATTTTTAAAATGTATTGTGGTGGGTGGCCTGCAGTTTTAGTAGGGGCCTAGTTTTTTTGCAAAGGAAAAATGTTCACTACATTTTCTTCTCCATGTTTTTTAATAAGTTTGCAATATTGATTGATTTAATTCACTATGTGGCCTAGTCTGCCAATGGGCCTTCCAGCCAGCAGGCCCTGTACTATTCATGGGTGCATGAAACAACTGTTTCTGTGGTGTCTGTAGAATTGAAACATCATTTAGGCCATGGATGGCATTGGATTAAAATACAAAAAGTGTTTTTTGTGGTATTTCACATTTTTTCCCTGCAAACAGTGTTTAGGTGCGGTTATGCCTTTTGAGGATGTGTGTTGATGTGAACATTTTTAGCCTTGTTAATTTTCGTTTTTGCATTGCTGAATTAATGTTATGTTCTCTGTGTTACCATGCCTCTTTTGTCTGGCCACTGTGTGTGTGTATGTGTGTTTGGCATAGGCCACCATTTGCCTTTGGTGTTCATCATGCCATGTGGCCAGGGGCAATTTTGTATAGTCAGTGTCCACCCTAGGCCCGCATGTGTTCTTTGTTTTCAAGGCCTCCTGCTTGTTGTTCGGGCGGGAGGCCATTTTGTGGCGGGAGGCCATTTTGCGGGAGGCCATTTTGTGTAGCCAGCCAGTGTGTTTTCCCCACAGGCCTGCATTTCTTCTTTGCTTGTGGCCATGCCTCCTTGCTGATTGTTGTTGTTGTCTGAGCATGTGGCTGGCCGTCATTTTGTGTAGCCAGCCAGTGTGCTTTCCCCATAGGCCTGCATGTCTTCTCTGTTTGTGGCCATGCCTCCTTGCTGATTGTTGTTGTTTTGACCATGTGGCAGGCAGCCATTTAGTGCAGCCAGCCAGTGTGCTTTTGCCATAGGCCTGCATATCTTCTCTGTTTGTGAGTGACCATGCCTCCTTGCTGGTTGTTGTTGTTGTCTGAGCATGTGGCTGGCCGTCATTTTGTGTAGCCAGCCAGTGTGCTTTCCCCATAGGCCTGCATGTCTTCTCTGTTTGTGGCCATGCCTCCTTGCTGATTGTTGTTGTTTTGACCATGTGGCAGGCAGCCATTTAGTGCAGCCAGCCAGTGTGCTTTTGCCATAGGCCTGCATATCTTCTCCTTGTTCCCCAAGCCTCCTTGCTTGCTGTTTGACCATGTAGCTGGTGACCATTTTGCATAGGCATCCAGTGTGCCTTTGCCATAGGCTTGCATGTATTGTTCTTCTATCATTATGTTGCTGCCATGCCTCCTTGCTTGCTGGTTCACAATGTGGTCAGTCGTTGGCCATTTTGTGTAGGTAGCCAGTGTGCTTTTGCCATAGGCCTGCATGTCTTCTTCTCTTTGTTCCCAATGCCCTTTTCCTCTGTGTTGTTGTTGATGACCATGTGGCAATGGCAGGCAGCCATTTTGTGTGTCCAGCCAGTGTGGCCCTTTGCCATATGCTTGTATGGATGGTTGAGCAATAAGATAGCAGTTTAATAAATTAAAATGAATGATATGCTTAAAGATAATGTCACTTGTTTATAATTTATTTTATTTTATTTTGAGGTTTTTTATTGCCATTTTTATAACATCTGACATCAATGAATAAACCCTGTGTCTGCTATAGGTGCACAACAGCATTCATTGTGAAAGGATCTATTGTCATTTGTCAACTGTACCTCCCTGAGTGCCACATACCACATGATGCATTGCACATAAAGCAAACAGTTACAGCTGTATTGTTTTGTTGTTGTTGTTGTTGTTGCCCTTTCTAATCTTTGCTGAGTATACATCATGAAAGTTTATGTTGGTGTGGTTTTCGGTTTTAAGATGAACACTGTATACTATTGTTAATTATTTATAATAACTTATGTAACCACACTAAATGATATTGTTTGATTGTACTACTACTTGAACTGCAACAATGCCCTGTTTGACTGATGTTTTTCTTGCTTGTTTGCTTTTAGGTTCACAAGAGAAGAGACATCACGCACAGTACTGCCAGACAGAAGGCCTGTGCATGACGTTACACGTGACTGACTACGCAACACGGTCATCTCTTCAACTTGTTGTGAAGCTAAGTGCCACTGTCAACTGACAGCTTCAAGATGGCCCCAAAGAAAGGTGCTGCCAAGAAAGTGGCTAGTGGGGAGCAGAAGAAGCAGATTTCCACCACTGGCATGCCGACCGCAACCTTTTTCAGGAAAGTTGTGCCTACCGCACCAGCCTCCGGCAAGCAAGCTGAAAGCAGCACTCCTGCATCAACAGTACCACCCCCCAACCTAAGCACAGGACCATGTCTGTCAGTGAGGCAGACAGAGCAATCATGTCAGCGCCGACGAGTAGTGATGTTGAATTGGATTGGTCCATTTTGCAAAGCAGTACACAATCGTTTCAGGAAACACAGCAAAGTGGACAGCAGCTGCAGCCAGCAATACATTTGTCTGATGTTGGAGCAGAACAGGTTGTTGAGTTTCCTTCAGAGCAAGAAGTTGAACCTCCTCTTTTATAATCATTGGCTCCCACATCTCCAGCAAGGAAAAGGAAGGGTACTACAGCACCATCTTCTCCAAACACCACTTCTGATGTTGATGATAGGGACATGGAGTGGATCCCGACAGAGACCAGGAGACTACAGGAGAGGCAAGGGAAATGAAAAGTTCCAGAAAGACTGAGACTTATGGAAGGGGATGAAGAGGAGGATGACGATGATGAGGCAGTCATGGTGGAAGGTGATACAGAGGAATCTGACATTGCTATTCACCCATCTCTGAGGGACGTGGCACAGCTAGCACTGCCACCAGCTCCCATATTTGCAAAGCCCCAGCTGAGACCTGCACCAACCCCTGCCTCAGGAGAAGCAGAGAGGCAATCGATGACATGCCCACCTAACTCCAGTTCTTCTTCAGGCATTGGCAGTGGCCCGGCAAAAAAGTACTCCTCCTCAGTTTGGGACTTTTTTTAGTTAGCAAAGAGGGAGAGCACATTGCAGAATGCACCATTTGCCACACAAATGTTCGTCGAGGTAAGCCTGGTACACAATATGGTACTGGAGGCCAGGTGACCAATATGAAAAAACACCACACAATCAAGTGGGAGGAGCACCTTAAATAAATTGCTGAACGTGGTCGTGGTGGTGGGGAGAGCCGGGGAACATCAGCTACAAGTCCAATCATGGGGAAAGGTGAAAATGATGAGGAAGAAGAGGGTGACATCTTCTTCATGCAAAGCAGTCCTGTCCCCAGCAGTGTGCCAGCAGATTCCCCCACCTCAGCAACTTCAGAATGGCACAAGAAGACTCAGAGTGAGAGGATGGAAACACTGTGGCATACAGTGATTGCTCCACCACCACGAAGCACATTGAGTCTACCACTAGCATGTACTTCTCAAAAGATGTCTGTGTCAGTGCCCCAAGAAAAGAAGAAAATCCAGGCTATTATTACGGGCATGTTTAGGCAGGAGGGGTCCTATTAGCGAAACCACCCAGCTGCACGTTTGTACAATGGAAAGCTGGCAAACACTTTAGCGCTGGACCTCCTCCCTTTTTATTTTGTGGAAGGAGTGGGATTCTCAGAATTTGTGGCAGCCATCTGCCCAAAATGGAAGGTACCAAGTAGGACCTATTTTGCCAGAGCGGCAGTTCCAGTGCTGCATCACGATGTGCTGCAGTTGGTTGGACAAGCTTTGAAGCAAAGTGTTGTTCACACCATCCACCTGACTACAGACATGTGGACCAGTTGTCAAGTGACTGATTACATGTTCATCACTGCACACTGGATCACGTTTGCAGGGGTAAAGCAAAAGATATGATATCTTCAGGTCTTGGCCCTAAAGAAATTTTAAGAGCGTTCGGCGGCATGCAACCGTGGCCATGTTCGCGATGGAGAAATCACATACAGCTGTAATCATCTTGGAGGAATCTGACAGGAAAGTGTATGAATGGCTGTGATCCAGAGGTCTTAGAATTGGATTTGTTGCCATGGACAATGGCAGTAACATAGTAAAGGCCATGTCAGACGGAGGCTATTTCAGGGTCCAGTGTTTGGCCCATTGCATCAACCTGGTGGTGCAAGACTTCCTCAAAAAGAAATACATGGTCAGCAGCATGCTGACCACCTGCAGAAGAATCTTCACCCATTTCGGCCATTCTTTAAAGCCCACAAGCAGCTGCAGATTATTCAGCATAATCATAGAGCACCAGTTAAAGCATTGATACAGGCGGTGCCAACATGTTGGAACTCCACCTTTTACATGCTGCAATAAATGTTTGAGCAGTACAAACAGATCAATGACTATGTCATTCAAAGGGGGGGGATGCAGTTGGGAAAGCTATAACCATGGATGTGGACAAATGGGGCCTAGTCAAATGCCTGACACAGATGCTACTCCCCTTTGAGGTTTTCACATGGGAAGTTAGCAAGGAGGACAGTACGATGGGCCAAGCTATCCCGTAGTTGCATCTCCTACAAGACCAGGTAAAGAAGGTGCCTGAAAGGTTCACCCTGCAGGTGTGAATGAAATAACAGAAGCACATGCCTTGCTTGGGACCTTAGTCCTGCGCTTGGCTTCTAATATAAGGCTGCAACATGACATAATCTAGTCCAAAGAGTACATATGTGCCACACAACTTGATCCACGGTACAAAAATATTCTGCCCACTTTCATCTCTTTTTCTGAAGGGGATGTTTTAAAATACAAGAGGTGGATTATAGAGCAAGTCGGAGACTTGGAAGAAGAATGGCTGGAACTTCTAGTCCCACCCCGCAGTTCTGGGGTGCCACCTGCAACTTCCAGAGAGGGACGCCTTGTCTCACGGCAGCCAAGAACACCAGAACACCGGCAACAACAGCAAAAGAAGGACCAGATCCAGCCTCTGAATTGTATTGGTTTCAATTGACAGGGCTCAAGTCCAGTGAAGAGGCAATAGCAAAACAGGTAGAGCAAGTGGCAGCACTAATGACCATCCACAGTATGTTCCAGGAGTATCTGGATGATCCAAAAGAGGTCCATGTGGCTCAAAATCAATTGATGTATTGGTATGGGACAATGCACCAATAGCCAGAGCTCAGCAAGCTGGAAATAAAGTATCTGGCTTGTCCTATTGCAAGTGTATCTGCTGAACGTGTGTTCAGCATTAACTATAATTGGGTAACCCTGTGTTCCTCAGAACCTGGGTATATACAATAATTTCTACAAAGTGTTCTGTCAGGTCAAACAATTGCTTAGTATCAAAGATAAAGATTCAAAATCAATCAATTAATCATTATAAAATAGAGGGATAAGTCCAAACACACCAAACAAACAAAAGGACATAATTAATATGTTATATTTTATATAACCATTAAATGTTTCATGGTATATATGGCTGTTACACAGTTAAATCACAGTTAAATCAAAGGACTTCCACGTAACTCAAAAAGGACTGACATAACATACAGTGTGACAGTGTTTCATACATATTTACAACAATTAGCCAATACAAGAACCAATATTAAATAGTGGGAATTTTTGAAAAATTCATCCTATTATCATATATATAGTTCAACTAACACCCTGTTTATTCTTAATGATTTTTGGAGGTGTAATGACTCAGGATGTGGTATGGCTAAGCATCGACATTTCGACCCAGGATGTATGTGTCAATTGGAAAACATCACAGGGGATCTTCCTCAGGGCTAGTGTGCATCCTGCCAACAGTCTATGTAAAGGAGAGATACTCCATATTAAGTATGCTGTGTTAAATAGGGGAGTGTTGTAGAGGTCATTGGGGGCCAATTCAGGCAACTCACCACGCCAATTGAATATGCAAACAATATAGACTCGTCTTCGTTCTGATCGAGTACAAGGACACGTGTGATTCAGATCTGTCCTAGAGTCAATCGAATGGTTGGGTTAAAATGTCCTTAGTGTTGAATTCTAAAGTAAAACAAGTGAAATATCATTAAGAAGATCAATGGATCACACACTTGGTGGGGCGGATGTGGTGAAAGTAACCCCAACTTACTGTAGAATCTCCTAAGCAGTAGCCCACACCAGCCCATTACAAACCCGAGCATTAAAAATTATCCATATTTTTTTAGATATAGAATGAAGAACATAATTCGTCAGCATCATCATCATTCAGGCCTTGTGTTGCCTAACCGTAAACATCTAACCTATGCTTGTCGACTCCAAACTTTGGGGTCCATTACGATGACTGGCGGATGCACCTCCGCGATGCTGGCGGTTGGAGAAAATGCTGTTTTCCGCCCGTGAGCTGCGGTGCACCTGCCCGCCATATTACAATGGCCAAATCCAGCTCATTGTCCATCCGCCGCGGTGCGACGTGGACCGCCATAAAAACGCGCTCACCACCGCTGCGGAGACAACCAATCGAGAGCCACCGCCGTGCGGAATGAAGTCCCTCCCGCCGTACAAATTAGGATGCGCAAAACAGCCAGGCACACCGCAGCGGAGAAACCAGCCAATCTGAGCATACGGAAGCACCACAGCGGAGCGCAAATTCGAATCCCGGAGCCAACCGCCATGGACCCGGCACTACACGTCTTCCCGGCGCTGTACATGATACACCTCCAGCAAGCCATGGACCGTGGCGGACGCCGCCGCAGGTACGCCACCACACAACTCCGCACACAAACACAACCCACAACTCCATGTCTGATGTAAGGTCCCTGTCCCCACCAGACACCCTGGTGGGGACAGGAACACAACCACAGGTGTAGCCACACATGTCCTACCTGCCACTAGTCCACCCCTCCACACCCAGGCCACCATGTCCGCGACTCTGAAATAATGTCAAGTTCACGTGACCGCAGTGGTGAATCCGCGTAAAAAAATGCACCCAATGTAGTAGGCTGGGCCAGCGCAAGGCATGGACAGTGCACAAAGTACACAGGGCAACACCTCCACACTCCACACACTAGGCCCACCCATACCATGAAGGGACATGCCACGTGATCTTCCTGTGCTCCCACATGCCCTAAAACCAGCCAGGTGAACACACACACTGCACCACACAACAAACAACTAGGGAGACAGCCTTATCAGGTGTGGCTGCAGAGTAACACACAGCGTAGAAGCACTGGGCCAGGGGAACACACACACCACAACAACATCACACTCATGGCAAGTAAACTGAGTCCAAGCACAAAATAAACACACAAAGACAATGAACAAACACTCCAATGGACACACAGCCTGCCAAGTCACACTGACATACCCCACACTGACACACAGCAACAAACACAGACCACATGCCAACAGCAATGGAGGACAACAAATAGGAAACCCAAAGTGAGGTGCACACAAATGGAATGGCAAGGAGCTGAACACCAACAACGTGTACATCACATGCAAGGGAAGGAACACATAACAACAACCCCAGCCCAAAAATCCACACATGGCAGTCACAGTGAGTGAAGTCAAACCACAGTCACCTCACTGCAACAACTCAGGGAGACAGCAAGGCAACCCATGTATAGGCACAGGGATGAAAGGAAGGGTATGAAGTCTAACACTGATCAGCCACACATCTGTATCCAAATACATCACAGGAGTATGTCAGCAGCACAACACACAGGGCCCATTGCAACACTCCATGACTGTCAAACACAAGTATGAACCTTCACACAACCCCCACACCCATCACACCTGCAGCACACAACACCAGTGACAAACACACAGAAGCTTGCCAATAATATCACTGGGTGGTATCCACAAACATCACACACACAGGTATGGCAGTACCACTGTACGCACAAAAACAACAGTCAAACACAGAACACAATCAAAACACACACACAGAACTACTACAATAACAGACAAGACCTGTGCAGCTAAACAGTGCAAAATCAATGGGAGCACAGACACAACAGGAGTACACAACCACATCAGGCATGAGAAAATGCACAGACAGCATACCACAACACATATAAGAAGTGCATCCACTAAAAACAATAATGGAGAACAAAAGGCAGAAATGGGCCTACAATGAGACATAGACAGACATACCACACCACCCATCAACTCAAAATAGTGTCATAGTGTACCACATGTCTGCACATGCACAATAATGACAAGAGGCACATCAAATATGAGAGGAGAAAACACCAAGGATGCACATAAAACAAGCACGGGAACCACAACACACCTCAGTCCATGTGACAGACACACAAGTAAGGCACACCACAATGGCAACACACATCTGAATCAAACACAACAACAACACACACACTGACAGGCAAATAGAACACTACACACAGAGCATCTGTCAACTGCATGACACAACACAACACAAACACTGCACACAGCCACATCAGCCCCAACACATGCACATGCAAAGATATCAACATGCTACAACAGCTAAACATCAGGGGTGCACAACAGGCAAGGACAAGGCAACATACACTCACAGCACTGCATGCACACCAAGCAGTGTGTGCACAACACACATACCAGTTACAAACAGAGATGAGTGACACACCATGAACACACACAACAACAATCTAAACATCACACACACAACTACACACCCAGGAAGTCAATCCGTCCACAGCAAACACACCTACTTCCAAGCCAACACACACAGATGCACAAGTCTGGGACACAAAAGTTGAAACAACATGATCAGAGGAAACAAGACATTGGCAATGTTAAAGTGGCAAATAGAGCATGTGTCACAGTAAACCATACCCACACAGTAACCCTTTATTTAGCAAGGACACTGACAAGGCAGACAACAGGAGTAAATTTCTTTTTATTTACATTTCACACAGTTATGCAGCACAAATTAGACAAGAGCAAGGCCAGTGGCCAGGACGTAGTGCAGGTGAGGCACATGAGAAGCTGCACAGGCAAGGGGCACACAGCAGTGAACAGCAAGGCCAGTGGCCAGGACACAGTGCAGGTGAGGTACATGAGAAGCTGCACAGGCAAGGGGCACACAGCAGTGAACAGCAAAGCCAGTGGCCAGTCCAAAGTGCAGGTGAGGCACATGAGAAGCTGCACAGGCAAGGGGCACACAGCAGTGAACAGCAAGGCCAGTGGCCAGGACACAGTGCAGGTGAGGTACACGAGAAGCTGCACAGGCAAGGGGCACACAGCAGTGAACAGCAAGGCCAGTGGCCAGTCCAAAGTGCAGGTGAGGCACATGAGAAGCTGCACAGGCAAGGGGCACACAGCAGTGAACAGCAAGGCCAGAAGCCAGGACACAGTGCAGGTGAGGTACATGAGAAGCTGCACAGGCAAGGGGCACACAGCAGTGAACAGCAAGGCCAGTGGCCAGTCCAAAGTGCAGGTGAGGCACATGAGAAGCTGCACAGGCAAGGGGCACACAGCAGTGAACAGCAAGGCCAGTGGCCAGGACACAGTGCCGGTGAGGTACATGAGAATCTGCACAGGCAAGGGGCACACAGCAGTGAACAGCAAGGACAGTGGCCAGTCCAAAGTGCAGGTGAGGCACATGAGAAGCTGCACAGGCAAGGGGCACACAGCAGTGAACAACAAGGCCAAGGGCCAGTGAAAAGTGCAGAGTGAGTACATGACATCCAGCACTGTGAATGTGTGGTACAGTACTCTGCCATGGTCAGCAACACACTCAGGGTGTGAAAAATGGGCAGTCTATGGCACCACTGTGGGAGAGACATGTGTGTGAGGGGGACAAAAACTCAGACTTGGCTGGCAGTATGACTGGGAGGTGGCTGTCTGTCGGGGCCAGTTGGGGTACTGGCTCGGGGGGAGAAAGGCCCAGCTGGGGTCGAGCCATCAGTGTACTGGGAAGCCTGAGGGCTGCTAGGTCCAGGTGTGGCAGAGCCAGCAGCGGTTTGGGAAGCCTGAGGGCTGCTAGGTCCAGGTGTGGTAGAGCCAGCAGTGGTTTGGGAAGCATGAGGGCTGCTAGGTCCAGGTGTGGTAGAGCCAGCAGTGGTTTGGGAAGCCTGAGGGCTGCTAGGTCCAGGTGTGGCAGAGCCAGCAGTGGTTTGGGAAGCCTGAGGGCTGCTAGGTCCAGGTGGGGTGGTGGCACATGGAGGTGGACTCATGCTTGCACGAGACCCAGTGTGTGTGGGTGAATTTTGAGGGGTACCCTTCCGATTCTTGGGGATTTGATATGGCTTCCCTGTCCTGGGATTCATGCCAAGTGGGGTATATACAACAGGCACACTCGTCACAAAAGCTGGATCATGTGCAGATGCTGGTCCCCCCTATGGGTATGTGCTGGATTCTTTGGGACGCTTTGCCCCGGAATGCCTCTGCCCCGCATCACCTGTTTACCAGGTGTCCCCCCTACAGTGGCCTCCTTTCCCTGCTTCACAGGGCTCTGGATGGGAGTAGATGTTGTGGGTGAACTTGCCTTGGAGGTCTTCTTACGGGTACCCTTAGCAGGCACCTGTTTGTCACTGGGCACGGAAACTGTGTGCTTGTCTCTGCAAGACACTTTTGGGACAGGTAAGTCCTTGGCTGGGGATGCCCCTGGGGCATGTGAGCCTGAGGCCTGCTTCTTGCCATCCTTTCCCTGGCTGTGGCCTGAAGGGCTTTTCCTTCTGCGCTCTGGTGTGGGTTTACCTTTCTGTGGGGATGGTGTCTGCGGCCTGGACTGCTTGGGCTGCTGCTGCTGTGTGCTGCGTGTGACGTATCTGTCCCTTGATGTCTGGGGTGTGTGCTCACTATCATCAGATGCGTCCACTGGCAGGGTGGTGGGCCTAGGGACTGGAGCTGGACCATGGGATTGGGAAAGTTGAATGGCTGCTGTCACTGCAGAGGACAGAGACTGTACAGTCCAGTGTAGCCCACCCATGTCGGAATGAACGCCCTCCATGAAAGCCACCACCTGTGCCAATTGTTTGTCATGGTTCAGGAAGGCATTGAGGAGAGCTTTCTGACCCACACACAGCTGGTGCAAAAGGTCCACAGTCTCAGCACTGATGGCAGCAGGGGGGGCAGGGGCAGCGGTGCCTGGGATGAAGGACAGTCTTCCCTTTTGCGTGGTGCGACCACGGGCAGCAACAGTGGGAGTAGCAGGGAGGGTGGGCACTGAACGCAGTGTGGTGGAATAGGAGGCAGAGTCCCCGTTTCCTTCTGACGAAAACATAGATGCATCACCTCCATCGTTAGATGACGTAGAGGTCTGCGTTTCTGGCTGTGACTCCTCTAGAAGACTACGGTCCCCCTCTGATGCGCTGGTGACATCCGTGTCACTATGCAGGTGAGCAGCACCTGTGCCTGATGCCTCACCACTGGTGTCCGTCCCGTGTCCTTCCGTGCCCATGTGAGATGCTGCATGAGAGAGAGAGGGAGAGAGGATCAGTACATTTGCATCAAGTTTACAAATATCTGCAAGGGAAGCATCAGTAATGATGGAAAATCATCCATGTTGGACAACACCATGGGCAGTGACATTGTGCAACCTCAATCCAAACATCGAAATTACCATGGCATGATGCAAACTTGACATCATACACCCATGTGATGGACACACAGCCAATTAGCCTGTTGGTGGCTTCCTCTAACCACACACACATATGCCTCTGTGCACACCTAGGGCCCTGAAGGGGTCAAAGATTCTACTCACAACATGTTGCCACTGTCACATCTTGAGCCAGCAGAAGTGTCCAACACAGAGACAGACTCCAACATATCCACACACAATGTCCATGGGCACATGCCATCCACCATGTCGTATCTTGGGGCACAACTACAGTTGCACATTGGTGTTAGATGTGTAGCCAGCACAAATCTGACGTCAGCCAATGCACACATTGATGATGGCACACTCAGACCATGCACTCTGCTGGACCCTGACATGGGATGTCCGTGACGACACCAATGAAGATGATACCAGAAGGCCACAACTACAAATGTGAAGTCAAGAGCCATTACACCAATGACATGGGAAGGTACATGTAGGGGGAATGCATGACAACTGCACCCAACACCGCGGCCACTTACATGCCATTGCATCACACTAGCAACATCACAGCCCTGCACTGGCCCAGGCTTGGAGCACATGCCGCAAAACTACAACCAAAGTCACACTCACAGAATACTCACCACCAGCTTGCTGCTGATGCACCTTCAGACGTGCATCCAGTTCAGGCTGCGTCACAGCTAAAATGCGTGCCATCAGTGGTGTCATGCTGCGCCGCGCCAACCTGCCGGCCCGAGGGAACAGCCCTAGTGTCATCTCGGCCACGTTCCTGCTCAGCCGGGCAATGTCATCCCACCTCTTGTGACAGTGGGAGCGCCGTCTGTTTGAGACACCCAGTGCACGCACCTTTGATGCAATGACCCTCCACACGGCCTTGCGCTGGTTGACTTTGAGCTGCAGACATGGGAGACAAGAGGGGGCAACAATCAGTGTAACCGACCACCATTTCCCAGTGCAGGACCATGACACTGACTCATCCCAAATTCAGCCATTACTTTAGCAGAGACAATACATCAGCAAAATTCAAACATCATCATGTGGGAAACACACATTAATGCATGCAGGTATGAGGGTGGACACAGTACATGCCCATCTCATGGCCATGCAGGACGCCAGCCGAGAGCTAAATGTGTATGCTGACCACATCTAATGCAATATTCTGGGAATACCAAGACATGCAGGACATCACTACATATGTCACTGTGAATACTCACTGTGCCCAACACTGCGCAGCCCTCAAAGCACTTGCCCTTCAAATGCCACACTGTGTCATGGAGGTCACATTGAGGGACATGACCTCACAAACGCAAACCCTCATCACAAGGCCTGTTGTGTGCAATCTACATCTCTGTAATGGCTCATTGATGGAGACTCAAGAGGAAAAGCACAGATGTTACACTCTGTACATTCAGTGTTGTGTCACTGTCAAATTGGGCAGTGAATGAGCAGGCCATTTGGGGTCACACAGAGGTCCAACGTGGGGCATCTCATCTTTTACATGGAGGGACTATTTGGAAATCAAACAGTGCCAACACATGCGAGTATGTGCACATGCTAGTGGTGATGGAAGGGTCCGGGCACAATAATGTTGGAATGTACTGTGTCATAGGTGAATGACCAACAAGAGTGTCACCCTGGGGGATTGAGGTCCTGAGTATAGTGCAGAACTAGAGATGAGGCACATATTGACTCAGAAACAATGCCCTCACTACCCTCTGGACAACAACACTAGCTAAGGCCACAGATGGGCCTGTGAAGGACATCAGGGACACACACAGACATTCAGACTGGCAATCACTGTCCTGACTCGTGAAATGAAAAGGTGCAGCCTCACTGTATGTCTGACAAGACATTATACTTCCCTCACATCTGGATGTGCAGGCAGGGAAACGTGTTGAATAGGCTAATCACACCTTCCCCTGGAAACAGCATGCTAGGCAGTGCATGACCCAACCCCACACTCCCACGCACATACTGCAGCAGATCAACTTCATGTGTGCCCCCCTGCACTCTCACTCACACTCTGAGATACTCACCACAACATTTGGCGCACCAAAGAGCCTTGCTATGAGTGACCGGGATCTGGGTGTCGGAGCATGCCATCCACCAATAGCCATGTGTATATGCCTATCAATCCCGCTATGGTGTCTTGGGCCATGGCGGTGACACACCGCTGGTGCCAGGCGGTAGCAACCGCAATTCCGGGCCCATGCATTGCTATGAGTGACCGGGATCTGGGTGTCGGAGCATGATGCCATACGCCATTAGCCATGTGTATATGCCTATCAATCCCGCTATGGTGTCTTGGGCCATGGCGGTGACACACCGCTGGTGCCAGGTGGTTGCTACGGCAGGGGTGCAGCATGACATTGTTGACTATGGGCGTGATAGTGTTGTTTGAGCACGTTTAAGGCAGCAATGGCCACATCGTGCTGTGTCAATGTCATGGGTCATAACTGTACTTCGAACAGTGGTCACTTCCAAAATATCATGGCACTTGATGTAACTTAAATGGGCTATAGTTAGTAATGACATCCTAAACTTCATATCTTACACCAAATGCAACACTGAAAGGACTAATGGGGCACATTACTCCTACACAATTTCATATCTGACCCCCACATTTAGCCCCAATTTCATGTCTCTCACCCCATTTTGGCCCCAATTTCATATATGACACCAAAGTAACCCCAATTTCATATCTGATCCAAATATTTACACACATATTCATATCTCACACAATATGTCACTATACAGTACATGATTGTACAAACATTTCAGCATTATCTTCATTACTCACCACATATGTCACACTGTTGTCTGTTTGGTATCACCAATTACAGCCTTCATGTAAGGTTATTGTTCGCAGTAGCAAATCCAACAGTATATGTCCACATGGACATGTGTGTGCTCTACACAATCAAGGATGTTAATTACATCACCGGCACACTTGGCATTATGTACCTCCTTATTTCTTTGACTTGTATCTATGCCTTTGGGTATGTTTTGTCTCCATATCTGCCAAATGTTATCACCATTACTTGTGTCATTGTGTCGGGTATGTGCTCATGTTGTTCTGCCTGTCATAGGTGATTTTGTTACATGTATTTTCCACAGCTGTGAGTATGTTGATAGTGGATTTGATGTGTGTGGTGTGTTACGTTGGTACTCACCAAGGACAGGTGCATTGACCTTGTTCACATGAAGATTGTTGGCTTGATGATGGACTGTAGCCAAAAGTGGTGATGGTGCTCACTGACTGGGAACTTTGATATGGCATCTGTGACCAGTATAAGGTGACCCACAATTCGCTGGACATTGATGTGATGCGTGTGCTTTCATTTGCAGTAATTGTGTGCAGTTTTTGCAGGGTGCACAATTAGGACACGTGTGCAGTGATATTAAACAAACACGAGTGGATAAGCCTGCTATGGCGTAGTAGCCTTTCTGGGGCACAAGCGGTTTCTGCGCAGTGTGGGTGAACTGATGGTGCTGTTGAATCAAGTTAATGATGGCATCCAAGACAGGTGAAATATACCTTGATAGGGCTGGCTGTGACACCCATCAAACTCTGACTTAAGTTGTATTGAAGGTACCAGAGGCCAACAAGTGATGCACAGCCAGCATCTTTGTCTGCGGAGGATTGTTGAGAGTCCGCTGTGTTGTTCCTGACAGGCTGTGTGGAATGTGGGTCAGGATGCTTTTGATAGTAGTCCTTTCGTACCTGTGTTGTGCGATGACATCCGCTGTTATGTGTATGAGGCTGTTGTGTTTTTGTTATGTACTCAGTATGTTCATGCGCTGACTTGTAGGTATACTGGTGTAGCTTTGTCCTGGTGGTGTTGTAGGTTGTTTTTGTGGCACTGTTGTGTCTCCAAGCAGCTGGAGTATTAGCTCCATGGCAACTGTTGTACTTTAGTTGTGTGTCTGGGCAGTGCTACCTTCATACTGCATGTCATAGTGCAACTTAAGTGCAGATTGACGTTTGTCTACAGTCCTTTTGGGTCACGTACCTTATCCACTTTTTGTGTGCCACATTGACAATCTGTGTGCTTGTTGATGATATTGTGCAGTTGTGTCATTGTGTCTTGATCCACGGCGACACTGAATAGGCAGATGCTTTTCATTATTAGTCATTGACTGACATTGAATTGTGATTACCAGCATGTATGGCATGTGTACTGATGACAGTGGATATTAGCACAGGCTTGTGAATATGTATGTGAGTGTCTCTAAACTTGTGTGGATTTGCATTGGCTCACATTCCATGATGAGTCCTTCAGAACTGGACAAATTGTGTAGTTCATGGGCCTGATTCACAGAACTAACTTACGTCAAAAACGTAAAGTTAGTACTTTTTAGTATTCACAGAATACACTTACTCATTTTGGTATTCACAGAATGAACTTACTCATTTCGGTATTCACAGAAGTTAGTAGTCCTAACTTTAGGACTCCTAAATGCCTTCTGTGAATACCGAAAGTCTTAAAGTTAAGATTTTTCTCAGTTTAGGAGTAGTAAAGTTAGGAGTCCTAACTGATGGCGTCACTGCATTTCCTGGCTAGTGGGTCATTCCAGGAGACAGTGGGCATTGCAGGGGGGATGTCTCAGCCCACCTTCAGCCCACCTTCAGCATGGTGCTACGGGATTTCCTGTCAGCCATGATGCAGTACAAAGACCAATACATTAGTTTTCCAAGGAGGGCGGCTTTGGCAGATGTGAAGGCGGATTTTTATGCCCTTGGTCACATCCCTAATGTTGTAAGTGCTATTGACTGCACACATGTTGGCCTGGTTCCACCACAGGCACAGGAACACATTTATAGGAATCGTAAACATTCACATTCCATCAATGTGCAGGTGGTGTGCCAGGCCGATATGATCATATCGCATGTCTGTGCCAAGTTTCCCGGCTCTGCACATGATTCCTACATCCTGCACAACAGCATTGTGCCCCAGCTGATGGCCAATCTACTTCCGGAGCGGGCATGGATTGTGGGTGAGTGGGCAGAGTCAAGTTGTGTGCTGTGTGTGCCATGCTGTCCTCTGCCACTGTTGTATTACTTAATCGGTATGTTTTTTTAACACCTAGGTGACTCTGCATATCCCAACAGACCGTGGTTGCTGAGCCCACTACGCAATCCTAGGACACCGTCTGAAGTCCGCTACAACAATGCCCATGGTAGAACACGTCGGGTGGTGGAGCAAACCTTTGGTCTCCTAAAATCGAGATTTCGCTGCCTGGACCGGACCGGAGGGGCACTCATGTACTCACCCAAGAAGGTGTGTCAGATAGTGGTAGCATGCTGCATGCTGCACAACCTGGCCTCACGGAAAGGACTACCCATGATCCTGGACGATGATGACCAGCCGAGGCCACTAGCTGCGATACCACAAATGTCCAGTGACGAGGATAGTGGAGAGGAGGAAGGTGTCGACCAGCGTCGGCAGCTCATCAACCACTACTTCACTTGAAGGTGAGTGACAATGTGCAACTGGTCCATTGTCTGTTGATGTAGTTGTTTGGGTGAAGGTCTATGTGATCTTTGTGAGTTCATCCTGTTGTTGATTCAGTGCTGGCTGCCTATGTGTTGGATACAGGGTAGTTTGGAACAGCTACAGGATGTCTATGTTGGTACTGTTGCACATTGTAATGTGTGCATATTGTTGTACAGTGAGGACATGTGTTGTGTGATGGCTGTGATGCCACCATCTGACTAGTGACTTTTGTTCTGTTGTCTTTTGCTAGGTCCCTTCTGCCCCTCCTTGCCTACAGAGGATCCATGCTCCTGTGACATTGTAACCATGGTAAACGTTGCACATACTGTGATAAACATGGAGCAGACTCAAATACATTTGTGCGTTATTGTTGTTTATTTCCAATGGGTATATGTGAGAGGGAAGTGGATATTTACATAAGTGTGAATGGGGAATCAATGAGTAGGCAGTCATGGTAGATGAGACAATCGGGTAGGCACACAGTCCAACAGACGGATGCCATTACCATGGCAGTGTGGGTAAGGACAGTGTACAGAGTCAATGGTTGGGTGAAGAGTGTTGCCATCATGGCTGGCTCTTTGACTGGCGTTTGCCAGGTGCTTTGCCACGGGTGAGTCCCAATTTTTTCTTTGGACGGCCCCTTGTTCTTTTGGCAGTGGGGGCATCGCCTGCTGGGCCAGTGGGGTCTGAGGAGTCACCCCTCTCCGTGCCCGCAGGGGTGGATGATGAACTGTCATCCTGCGTGGCAACGGGGGGAGGTGGAGGTATGGTCTGTGGCACTGGCCTGTCCCTCTGTACCACCACTAACTGGCCCATGAGGTCCACGATTTGTCCCATACGGTTGTCCATGGACTTCAGCAGACGTTGGAGCTCCAGGGCATCTTCGTGGGCCTGGCCCATATGTGCCTGTGTGCGTTCATAGGCACCCACAACTCTGGTGATGTTAGCCAGGGCTTCGGTCACAGTGTCCTGTGGTGTTGGAGTCCCACTTGTCCTCCCACCTGCCCTGCTATCACTGACCTGTTGCCTCACCACTCTAGCCACACGCCTACCCTCCACAGTTGATGGTGTGGGCTGGGCATCCTCTGGGGCAGGGCGAGTGTTGCAGGCAACGGTGGTAGTGGTGGTGGTGGTGGTGGTGGTGGCGGCACAGGTCGTTCCAGCAGGGGTCAGCGTTGATGTTGTTGCTGATGGGGGGAGGGCAGTGGGGTCATGTGACCGGTTGTGCCCTGGCACACCAGATGGGCCAGCTAGGAGCTCCTCATCCAAAGAATCCAGGGACTCCGCATCAGAGTGTCCATGTTCCGGGGGATGAGACTGGCTCTGCAGGTTGAGGTTGTTGTCCTCTGCAGTCAGTTGTTGGTCACCTGTAGAACAGAGGGTACATAGTCATTGACTTACACCCATCTTGCTTGCTGTGTTTGATGTCTCTTATTTACATGTTATGCAACACACAGTTACGTATTTCATAAGTTGAATGTCTGCACACTGATGTTCATCATGACATGATGTGGAGGTACATACATCTTTTTCCATGGTGTGACAAGTCATTGGATACCATGCCCCACGTGAAGCTCTTTGTATTGAACTGATAGGTTGTCATCTGACAACTGGCTGCTATGCGACTTGATGTAATGCATCTTTGCTGATTACTCTTCCTGACAAATGTTACATATGCACATGTACTAGACATTGTACCATTGTTATCTCATGCATACCTTTGTAATGTTCCGTGCTTGTATTTCATTGCTCAACAGACCATGCCTTTTTATTGTTACTATGGTCCTTCATGCTCAGCAACCATGGAATTTACAGATAGCATTCGGTGCAGTGCATATATGGTCCCTGATTTGCTTACACATGGGTTTAGTTGAGTCACAGTTCTGTTTCTGTCACAGTTACATACGCATCGCTGTCTGCATTCTATCAAATGGAATGTAATTGGGGTGTATTTTGTTGGGATGTGTGGCCTTGTGTTGGCATTAGCTCAATGCTTTCGTTGAGGAATGGTGGGGTGCATGCACTGTCTGCTTACCTGTCCAGTTGTCATCTTTTCGGTGGACTTTCTACCACATGGTTCTGGGTGGGGGGAGTAGTCCATCCTGCTCAGCTGTGGGACAAGGGGGCCTGGTGGGAGTTGTAGTGCAGGCCTCCCTATTCCAAACACACCTCCCTGGAAAGATGGCTACCTACCTGTTAGGTGAGGGTGTAGCACACAATGACTGCCACATGGTTCTGGGTGGGGGGAGTAGTCCATCCTGCTCAGCCGTGGGACAAGGGGGCCTGGTGGGAGTTGTAGTGCAGGCCTCCCTATTCCAAACACACCTCCCTGGAAAGATGGCTACCTACCTGTTAGGTGAGGGTGAAGAACACAATGGCTGAGACATGCTTCTGGGTGGGAGGGAGTGCTCCATCCTGCTGAGGGATGGGGCAGGGTGTGCTTGGTGGGAGTTGTAGTGCAGGCCTCCCTATTCCATACACACCTCCCTGGAAAGATGGCTACCTACCTGTTAGGTAAGGGTGTAGCACACAATGACTGACACATGGTTCTGGGTGGGGGGAGTAGTCCATTCTGCTCAGCTGTGGGACAAGGGGGCCTGGTGGGAGTTGTAGTGCAGGCCTCACTATTCCAAACACACCTCCCTGGAAAGATGGCTACCTACCTGTTAGGTGAGGGTGAAGAACACAATGGCTGAGACATGCTTCTGGGTGGGAGGGAGTTCTCCATCCTGCTGAGGGATGGGGCAGGGTGTGCCTGGTGGGAGTTGTATTGCAGGCCTCCCTATTCCAAACACACCTCCCTGGAAAGATGGCTACCCACCTGTTAGGTGAGGGTGTAGCACACAATGACTGCCACATGGTTCTGGGTGGGGGGAGTAGTCCATCCTGCTCAGCTGTGGGACAAGGGGGCCTGGTGGGAGTTGTAGTGCAGGCATCCCTATTCCAAACGCGCCTCCCTGGAAAGATGGCTACCTACCTGTTAGATGAGGGTGAAGAACACAATGGCTGAGACATGCTTCTGGGTGGGAGGGAGTGCTCCATCCTGCTGAGGGATGGGGCAGGGTGTGCCTGGTGGGAGTTGTGGTGCAGGCCTCCCTATTCCAAACACACCTCCCTGGAAATATGGCTACCTACCTGTTAGGTGAGGGTGTAGCACACAATGACTGCAACATGGTTCTGGGTGGGGGGGAGTAGGCCATACTGCTCAGCTGTGGGACAAGGGGGCCTGGTGGGAGTTGTAGTGCAGGCCTCCCTATTCCAAACACACCTCCCTGGAAAGATGGCTACCTACCTGTTAGGTGAGGGTGAAGAACACAATGGCTGAGACATGCTTCTGGGTGGGAGGGAGTGCTCCATCCTGCTGAGGGATGGGGCAGGGTGTGCCTGGTGGGAGTTGTAGTGCAGGCCTCCCTATTCCATACACATCTCCCTGGAAAGATGGCTACCTACCTGTTAGGTGAGGGTAAAGAACACAATGGCTGAGACATGATTCTGGGTGGGAGGGTGTGCTCCATCCTGCTGAGGGATGGGGCAGGGTATGCCTGGTGGGAGTTGGAGTGCTGTTTGCCTGGACACATACAACACAGTTGATGTTGTCTACCTTTGTGATGTTTGAGGTGGGGTGGATGTTAAATCAGTGTGATCTGTGTGTGTTTTTGGGGTGCAGATGAGTGTACTTGTGCCTCAGGGATGTAGCTTTGTAGTTGTGCAAGACAGTACATGGCAGTTTCACGGTATACATTAGTAGGTACTTACCAGCCTCCACTCCCCCGGGTATTCCTTCCAGACTCTCTGGATGCAGTATGGCAAGCACCTTTTCCTCCCACGCAGAGAATGGTTTTGGTGGAATGGGAGGGCCTCCACCAGTCGCATCAGCCAGCTCACGGTTCTTGGCCCTCTTCTTCTTGACAACACTCTTCAGGTCATGCCACCGCCTCATGATTTCATGCTTGTTGCGGGGCACATTCCCTACTGCATTGACCTTGTCCATTATCCTTACCCACAGGTTTGTTCTTGTGGCTAATGGTGTCTGTTGGACCATGCTGCCAAAGAGTTGTGGTTCTACTCTGACTACCTCATCTACCATTACTGTCAACTCAGTGACAGTGAATTTTGGCATTTTCTGTGGTGCCATGGTGTGTGCTGTGCTGATGTTTTGGGGTGCAGTTGTGAGGGTGGTGTGGGTGGTGTAGGTGGTGTGTGTGTGTGTTGTTGTGCTGGTGAGATGTGTGGTGTTTTGCCTATCCTATGTGCTGCAGGGTTTGGTTCCTTCACTGCTGGAGTAGAGCAATGGATTGTGGTCAGAGAAGGGGCTGGTTTTATGCTCAGCTACGTGGGTGTGTCAAGATGATGTAATGCTGTCAGGTGTAATGTGTGGGTTGTCCTGTGATTTGTATATTTGAATTTGCCATGGGGGTGTGTCATTAGGAGGTTTCAGGTTATTTTGGGGGCAGGGCTAGTTGCCTGTGTGCATTTGCTGGCCTTATTGTGTGTTTTTTTCCTTGGCCGCCATTTTGTTGGCGGAGCATCCGCAGCGATGGCTATGCTGCAGGCCTTCCGCCGTATCTCACATTCATTACTGGTAGCGACCGCGGCGGACGGAAACAGTGGAACATACCGCTGTGACATCGGGGATATCATAATATCATTGGCGGTCACACCGCGTGTCTTGCGGCGGGTTTATGTATTTCCGCTATGTTACCGACTGTCGCAGTTGGATTTTCACCTTCTCCGCCGTCTACGGGCGGTTTTTCGATGCCTCCTACCGCCGCGGTTGGAATATTTTGGCGGTTGATCCTAATAGGGTCAGCGGTGTTTCCGCGGTACCTGCGGACGGTAATTTTCCGCTACCATGGCGGTTGGATTTCTTTCCGTCCACCATCGTAATGAACCCCCTTGAGTCCATTTTTGATAACTTGTTGATTTCACAAATAATACTGCTAGCTCCACATTAGCCAAAACATACAAGCAATGCTATTTTCTTTATTTTAGCACAATGAGGCATTCTCATCGTGTCACCACGTAGTACTCAGGTGGTATCAATTCTTTGTAAATCTTTGATGAATATATAACCCACTTAATCAGTCTTTCTACTTCAATTTAGTTGACTACAAAGGATAATCATTCAGATCAATCCTACAGTTGGAGCTCAACTCGGTGGAACTGGAAGTGGGGCCTCGCTTGTGAAGTTGTGATGCCTCCCCTGTTATTGCTGCATGTATATTCAGGTATGACAACTAGTATGGATGTAATTTAATTTAGTAAGAAATAAATTAACTGCTCCTGTTTTTTATCTAGATAGTTCAGAACTTTAACACAATATAGGTCATCATGGCAGCATTCCCCATAATGGTCAAGATAGTTAGAGAAGTATAAGCCTAGAATCAATAACTAAGTGCTACACTATCTCTTACAAGTTACAAGGACATAAACAGGCTGTGTAAGACTACTTGAAGGCAGCAGTGCAAAGTAAAAGTAAAATAAACTACTTCAGGCATAAATTTAGATTATAAAAAATAGTTTCCCCCTTTATTTATTTACAAAGCAACCCACCCTCTCTTCCCAAACAACATGCGCACCCCTCTCCCAAAGAAAACTGATCCAAGCCCCAAAACTCAAAATGTTCAAGAAAGTCTCTCCAATCCCAACTCCCTTCCCACCCTCTCCACCCAGCCCCAACAAACAACAAATCCATCCCACCAAAACAAAGAATAAAAAAAGGGCTAAAAGAGGGCATTATGGACAACGGAGCTGGTCCATGCTCTGCTCCTTTGAGGTGAGCTGGCCCTCAATGGTGTCCAGCCACTGCAGGATGAGGCACAGCAATGGTCTGTTGCCATTCTGGTGGGGGTGGCAGCAGTTGGCTGGCGGCGGCGCTGGTGATGGGATGGCCTGGAGGCTGAGGGGGACCGGCTGCACTGGGGCCCAGCAGCTGTGCATTTAATTATTCCACCTCCTCTTCCAGGACCACCAGCCACGGTATTCCTGCTGGATATGCTCCAGCCTCTGCCGCCGCAAACGGGCCACTCTCTTTTGCCTGTTGGGTGGTTCGGCTGGACCAGCAAGAGCAGCTATATTAAGAAAAACAAAAAGACAAATTGTCAATAATGCTCTGTGCAAACAATTGTTTTAAATAACTGGGTGGCACAGTAGTAGGAGCTGGTCCCCTAAGGCATTTGGAATTTATTTGATGTGATTATGAGTAGGAGAATCACAAGGCCAATTTTATGTTTTCTTTTACCCACACATGTTGCCAAACATAAAAAAAACACTGACTGAACTCGGACAAGACGGAGGTCCTCATCCTTGGTTCCAACCCTTCAGCCTGGGACGACTCCTGGTGGCCAACATCACTGGGAACAGCCCCGCCACCCACCGACCACGTACGCAACCTAGGGGTCATCCTCGACCCCACCCTCTCCATGACTAAGCAGGTCAACGCCGTTTCCTCATCCTGCTTCAACATCCTCCGAATGCTCCGCAGGATCTTCAAGTGGATCCCCACCGAAACAAGAAAAACAGTCACCCAGGCCCTCGTCACCAGCAGGCTGGACTACGGAAACGCCCTCTACGCAGGAACGATGGCTAAGCTCCTGAGACGGCTGCAACGCATCCAGAACGCCTCTGCACATCTTATCCTCGACATCCCCGACGCAGCCACATCACACCCCACCTGAGAGACCTGCACTGGCTCCCTGTCAACAAGAGGATAACCTTCAAGCTCCTCACCCACGCACACAAAGCACTCCACAACTCCGGACTACCCTACCTCAACAGACGACTCAGCTTCTACACCCCCACCCGCCAGCTCCGCTCGACCAGCCTCGCCCTCGCCACAGTCCCCCGCATCCGGAAAACGATCGCCGGCGGCAGATCCTTCTCCCACCTCGCCGCCAAGACCTGGAACACCCTCCCCACCAACCTCCGACAGACCCAAGACCTACTGGCCTTCAGAAGACTCCTCAAGACCTGGCTCTTCGATCAGTAGCAGCACGACCCCCTCTTCCCCCAGCGCCTTGAGACCCTCGCGGGTATGTAGTGCGCTTTATAAGTGACATGATTGATTGATTGATTGACTGTGTGGCAGAAAAGCAGCGGGCAGAGAATAACATCACAGAATTAAAAAAACAGTGATTGGATTATTATTTTTTCAAAAGGCTTTTCAAGTAACTATAAACACAGTCAGACACTTTGAGTTGAAAAATAAATGACTTCTCATTGATGAGTACAGCATTATGCACTATATGGAGTACAAGTTGGTGCTAAAATAATGAAGCTATCCTCATTTCTAGCCAGCACCTCTGCTAGTTTGCTACTGTCTGCAGCTGTAGTTGACAATTATCTATTTTTAATTCCAATGGCCCTACTCTTTGCCAAATGCATTTCTCTTTCTACTCTGTCTCCAAGGAGACTGATGAATAATAAATAAGATACTACGTCAGTCACACACCTCATGTATGAAATGGGGAATTTAATATATTATCCTGTCTGGCGTATGTAGAGCGTTGAGGAAAATGAATCTAATGGACTGCACTAGAGATAAAGGAACGGATTATATAGATTTTATTTGTCACATTCGTCACTGTGTATCCCATCTCCAAACTTGATATCAAATCATGCACTTACTTCCACTTTACTCTGTGGCCTCGCCCGCCACCACATATTTCCAACAAATTCATTTGCTGGGCAGTAACCAAGGAAAGGAAACTTCCTTTTCTGTACTGCAGGGGTAGGGTAGAGGGATTAGACAGGTAGGATAGAGCTTTCTTTATATATAATATAGGGACCACTACACTGATCATCGATTCATCATCTTTGGCTTATTCAGTCACAGTTCAATTCAAAAGGGAAAAATCTGAACAAGTGTAAATTAATCTGTTATGGGAAACCATGATATATGTTCTGGAATCACTTCACTTGGGTATCGCATGATTAAATGTGGCACATGACAAAAATGGCCTACCCACCCTTTAACTCATATACCATTTCCTTTCTTTTAAGTTACCTTCCGTTCTTTCATGTCTCCCTCAAGCCATCAAAGCTCATTATGTGAGATTATGCTGCATTACAGATAGAAGAGGCCATAATAATAACTCAATCACTGGTGTGGCTGGTAAAGCTGGGGGGGGGGGTCACCTCACAGTAATTTTTGATGACGACTAGGGATGCCATGGCAATAGCTAGTGAGCATAGTAATTGCAAGAAATATGTGACTTACCAGTGCCTGTCCCTGCTGCCGCTTCTCCCCCTCCAACTGACCCGTCGTCGTCTCCACCTGAAGCGGCACTGGAGCCGACATCACCGATGTTCTGTGTGGCTAGAATAAAACATTACACAAAATTTAGATCCCAGATACACAATCCCAAATACAACAGCAATGCAGCACTACAGCTCAGTTAACATGCCAGTATCTTCCAACTATCACTCTGGGCATTTGATTGGTTGGTTCACAAAGTTAGACAAGCCAGGCATGGAATAATGGTCAATGAAAGACATATGGTGTTGGGTGGCAAATGCAATGGGAGTGGGACCTCATACTTTTTTTTCCAGCCTTGCTGCACTGTCATTGGAAACTGCTGGTATACTGTAACTATAAATGGACGGTTCTGCAGCACACTACATTGGGGGGGGGGTCCATGATGACCATGGCCACTGTCTCATGAACTGAACTGTGTTAGAGCTAGGAAAAGTAAAGCCTTCTGAACAAACATGCATGGTGCTTTTTATTTAAAATAGTAGCTTACTTGGGCCTTTTATCTGAATCTTCACGAATCACTATAAATACCACCAACATCCCAATAGACCGATAAATACCCCAAGATTCTACGGTTCTACCCTAGGAAGTCCACAACAATCTTAAAAGGACTTACTGGGATCAGCAGAGCCCTCAGCAGCGGCACTGGTGTTTAGCGCCGGCAGACCAGCTTGCTCCGGACCCTCCGAATCATCCCTCTTCTTGGCCTTGGGTGCTTTTGAAAGAAATTAAGAATATAAATAAAAATAGTTAAGTGATTCTGTTAATAATCTCCACAAAATGTTTTATGAAAAGCAAGCGCAGTCGCAAAAACAGAAAACCTCTAGAACTACTAGTTTCAACTCGAGTCTATCGTTTGTCATTGAATCCATATTCCAAATCTCCTTAACAAATACTACATTTGGAACTAATGTATTGCAGTGAATGATCTATGATTTTATTCTATTCCCATTTCTCAACACCCTTGATGAGCCAACTCAGTCTCTCTTTTTGCAATGCTTAGATGCATACTTTGCATCATCACTGTGAATTCAATTAAATAACCTGGAACTGTAAGAGCTACATAAACAAAGTCACAAAGAGAAAACGCTACCTAGTGATTCACTATAGTGACAATAGAAACAATCTGCAATGGCTTCTTAATTAATCAGCCAAAGCGAGCGCCTGATGAATGCGATTAGGTAGTGGCACCTGCCTAGTAGAAACTAGAAACTGGATCACAAAATAATGTACCAGCATAAACTTTAATAAACATAACTTACCTCTGAGTGTGAGCAGCATGCTATTCAGATTTTTTTTTTTAGCATTGTAGAACACAAACACAACAAATAATGAATACTCACCGAGCCCCAGAATCTCGATGCCTAGTAGGTGATGTACCCGGTCGAGAATGTCCGCCCAGCGGTGCCTCAGCTTCTGGGCAGTGCGCTGAACCTCACTGGTGCGCGGCACATACTGGCGCACAGTCCCCCAGTGCTGCGGACGCTCCCCAGGGGGTAGCCAATACCAGGCCTGCCACCTGCTGCCAGCATAGAGGGGAGGTGGCGCTGCACAAAAACTAGTGCTGCCACCTCCTCCTCTCCAAAGATTGCCCTGGGCTGCACACATGGGTGGAGCCACCGCCCGTATGGAAGTTGCCACTCTGCCATGGAGCTGGGTGGGGAAATAATAACTAATAAGGAAAAGGAAGAGAAAGTAAAGACGAAAGAAATAAGGAAAGAAGGGGAATTAAACTAGATCAAAAAAGTCACAAAAAACAAGGTACACAAAAATGTAAAATACACAAACACAAAGACACACACTATTGTAAAAATAAAAATTAGGGGTAGAAAAGTAATAAAGGAGGAGGATCACAAAAATTAAGAAAGAGATTAAAATTTAGGCCCAGCACCATAACAGAGAGCAGAAAAACAAGATGGCCGCGCCCATGCGGACCGCATGGTGCTGTTTGCACGTGATTTAGAATGCGAGCCCACTTCAGGACTGAGTAGTGCCGTTCCAGCGCGATTTTGGAGCACGCAAACGCATTCCGCTTCCAATGCAACGTGAACGGGCGCGCCGGCAAACTCTGACCGAAAGCGGAACTCTGTGTAGCACAGCAGAGTTTTTTGCGACTCCGTGGAATTCCACGTAGTAGGACTCCGCGAACTCCGCCCATCCCTAATTTATACATGAAGGTTGTGTTGATAATTTTGGATCATTTGGACCAATTTAAATAATAAGACTGAGCTTAAATAAATCCTCCAGGAACATATTTACCTTGTAAGTTACTTTCTAAAACTGCCATTTCCAAACACGCAAGTTAAAAACTAACTTCACTAACAGATGCATTTTTAAATTGTGAGTTCAGAGACCCCAAACTCCAAATCTCTATCTCTTCCCAATTGAAAGTTACATTTGTAAGAGGTTGCAAGGCAGATCCAATGATAACCTATTGGAGAGATAGTCCTTGCAATAGTAAAAAACGAAAATAGCAGTATTTCACTATCAGGACATGTAAAACAAACAAGTACATTTCCTACCTTTCAAATGCACTGCACCCTGCCCATGGGGCTACCTTGGGCCTACCTTATAGGTGCCTTACATGTAGTAAAATGGAAGATTTGGACCTGGCAATTGGGTGTACTTGCCAAGTCGACATGGCAGTTCACAACTTCACACACAGACACTGCAGTGGCAGGTCTGAGACATGGTTACAGGGCTACTCATATGGGTGCCCCAATCAGTGCTGCAGGCCCACTGGTAGCATTTGATTTACAGGCCCAGGTCACACACAGTGCTCTTTACTAGGGATGTACCAATAAATCAAAAATGCCAATCATGATTAACCATTTACCAATACAATTTACACCAGAGGGCATGTGCACTTTAGCATTGATCAGCCGTGGTAAAGTGCCCATAGTAATAAAGCCATCAAAAACAGGTCAGAAAAATAGGAGGAAGAAGGCAAAAAGTTTGGGGATAAACCTGCAAACAGGGCCAGGTCCAACAAGTGGATATGTAAGTCTCTGTTATTTGTATAACTGTGTGTGCCAGTGGGCATATTGGTCAGGAGCAGGTGCATGAGTGTCTGTACATGTGAGTTAGTGGTTGAGTTAATGGCTGTATGGGTAAGTTGATGTGTGAGTGGCTCCATTGATTAGTGAATAGATGTATGAGTGTTTGTATGGGTCTGTGAATGGGTATGTCAGTGGTTGTGTGGGAGTGGGTATATGGGATATTATATGGGGGCATAAGTGAGTAAGTCAGTGGTGCTGTTGATTATGTCATGAGTGATGTCATCAATGATGTCACTGACCATGTCATCAGTGATGTAATATGTGAGGTCATAAGCAGTGCATTGCGGAGACGTAAGTTACTGTTAGCTCAAGTAACTATAACTGCTGGATTTCACTGGTTTTGTACAAGTAAAATGTGAGTCTAACTATAACATCTCTTTAACCTTTGATTTGTCAGTGAATTTCTAAGGTTTTTTTAGTTGTATTTCCTAACTATAATGTCCTTGTAACCTTTCTTTTCAGTGAGTTGCTATGGTTCTTTATTTCCTAACTATAAT
The DNA here is from genome assembly GCA_963921515.1 of Calotriton arnoldi. Taxonomy (NCBI): domain Eukaryota; kingdom Metazoa; phylum Chordata; class Amphibia; order Caudata; family Salamandridae; genus Calotriton; species Calotriton arnoldi. The sequence goes on from CAWUFW010005086.1 coordinate 1,307,976, forward strand.
GTCCCTGTAACCTTTGTTTTTTTCAGTGAATTTCTAAGGTTTTTTTAGTTGTATTTCCTAACCATAATGTCCTTGTAACCTATCTTTTCAGTTAATTTCTATGGTTCTTTAAATTCTATTTGCTAACTGTAACATCCCTGTAACAGTTTTTTTATTTTATTTTTCCTAACTGTAACTTTTAAGCGTTGAGAGTGAGTGTGTGACTGAGTGCATTAGTGTCTTATTGGGTGCATAAGTGAGTATTTGAGTATTTCAATATGTGTATAACTGTGTGTTTTTATGTTTGCATGGGTGTTAATGTGACTGCATAAGTCTCTCACTGGGTTTGTCACTTGGTGCGTGAGAGTCTGAGTGGGTCTGTGAGTGGATATGTAAGTCTCTGAGTAGGTATATGAGTGGGTGTGTGAGTGTTTCTGAGTATGTGAGGGAGTAGGGACTCACTTTGTGAGTGGGTGTGTGAGTTTATTAGTGTGTGTCTAGTTGGGTGTATGAGAGTCTGAGTGGGTCTGTAACTGGCTGAATAAGGGGTATATTCACAAGAACGTGTGATAATTACCGCAAGAGTAGCGCAACGCAACTTTCAGCATCGCAGCCTATCACGGGAAAATAACCCAGTGACAACGTGGAATTCACAACACGGTGGTAGCATGCAATAGTTGGCCGACACCGCGGCCAATGCTCGCGATACAACCACCTCGACGGAGATAAAAACACAAACCACAACGCGAAAAAGCTGCGATGGGCCAAAGCGCGATAAGAAAACAGTGACAACCAGCACGAGGGCAGCAATACTCACGCGCAATGCGGGAAAAAGCACAAGAACAGCATACAGAAAATGCCACAGAACAAAATACATCAACAGCGGAGTACCACGGATGCACCCTGGCCAACTGCAGAGGACAACATGCACACCACAACATCCAAGCACCGTGGAAGAACAGAACCTACAGGCACACCGCATGAAAGAGACCAGTGGCAGACAAATCAGTGCCGCAGGAGCGACACACCCACCGTGCAACATACGCACATAAGCAGAAGTGCACCTCGACATTGACAACATCCCGGTACAAACAGCAACACCTCCACAACTGAACACAGGACACAACTGGTTCGGAAAATGTGCACAACCTTGCAAATCACATCTGAAACCCCAGGGATATGTAACATGACAATGTACAATTCCAACCTGTAACCTGCAAATATGTTTTATTCACACATGCAGTGCAATTGGACATCTACTACTGTCCCATGAATGCCAAGGACGGTCACAATGTGATGTGCTCATGAGAAGTAAGTGTCAATGATGGAGTCCCTAAGGGCCATTCCTGCCACAGCTGCAGTGGGATGTGGGCCACCTGCCCCATCACCACCATCATCGTCCGGTACCTCTGGAACTGGGATCCATGGGGCCCTGGTGCGAACACAGATGTTGTGCAACACACAACATGCAACGATCATCTTGCACACAATGTCCGGGCTGTACAGGAGCTTCCCACCAGTGCAGTCCAGGCACCTGAAACGTGACTTCAACACGCCAACTGTGCGTTCAACGATGCCCCTGGTGCGTATGTGGGCAGCATTGTACTGCCTCTGGGCGGGTGTGTTCGGGTCCCGGAGGGGTGTCATCATCCAAGGACAGAGTGCATATCCTTGATCACCTGTGACAGTGCAGGGAGAAAAGAGAAAATACTTGGTTCGGCAGGATGTGATGGCAGGCTCACCAATTCAGTGACGCCTGTGCTGGCTGTGTGTGGGGTGAGTGTAAGCCAGCCCTCAGGGAGTAGCTGGTGCTGGCAACTACACCAACAGTCATCAGGCACACATACATGCAATGTCAGAACTACAAGGGGGATGACTCGAGTCGCACAGGGCTAGTCGCCCCGGATGCACAGCGGCCAACACGGGCCCACTGGCACGGGACGCTGACCTGCGGGAGACTGGGGTAGGGTCATGAGGGCAGAGCAGTGCCTCACATGTGTCATGGCTGCATTCCGCATCTCCACACGTTCAGCTGTTGTGTGGCTGTGGTGCCATGTGAAGTCTGTATTGGGTGCAGGGGTAGCCCAGGATGACCATGGAGTGGTGAAGTCGTGTCTGGTAGGTGGTCATGTAGTTTGACATGTCGGATGTGGTTTGGTCATGTGTGCATCCCCACAGTTGTGCTTTGTGCGTTGGTGGCTGTGGGATGTGTGGTGTGTTGATTTGGTACTTACCAACGAGCAGTCCCGTTCCATATGTGCCATCCTGGAAGCGCTGGTTGATGATGGACTGTCGGAAGATGAAGGAATCATGCACACTGCCTGGGTAGTTGGCGACGACATTGGTGAAGAGTCCCCGGTGGTCCACTATTGCCTGCACATTGATGGAATGCGTGTGCTTCCTGTTGCGGTAGTGGTGTGCAGTATCTGCAGGGGGCACAAGTGGGACATGTGTGCAGTCGATTGCCCCCAACACGGCCGGGAATCCGGCTATGGCGTAGAAGCCTTGCTTAGTCTCCAGCTGTTCCTGCGCAGTGTTGGGGAAGGGAAGGTACTGGGGTATGAAGCTGATGATGGCATCCAGGACAGGTGTGATGAACTTTGACAGGGCTGCCTGTGAGACCCCTCCGACTCTGGCAGTTGTTGGTTGGAAGGTCCTAGAGGCCAACAGGTGCAGCACTGCCAGCAGCTTTGTCTGCGGAGGGATGTTTGTTCTCCGCTGTGTTGAGACCGTCAGCCTGTGGGCAATGTCGGTCATGATGCGTAGGATGGTTGTCCTTTTAAGCCTGTAGTGGGCAATGACTTCCGTGGGTGTTAGGTCTGTGAGAGTGGTGCGTTTTCGGTAGGTCCGCTGTCTTACTCTATGCTGCATCTGTGGTAGGCCGGGTCCTGGGGGTGGTGGCAGTCCTGGGGTGGTGGCGGTGGGTGTTGTGGCCCTGTTGGGGCGCTGAGCTGCATGTAGAGTAGCTCCATGGCGTCGTTTGTTCTTCGGGTATGGCTGTGTGCGGGGCTCCCTTGCCTACTGCAGGTAGACGTCTGTCTTTACACCTGCTTGAGGCAGGTGTTAAATACCTGCGGCTACCGCGGCTTATCGCCTGTTTTTGGTTCGCTTCGCAGTTCTGTCAATTCGTTGTGAAAGTGGTGTTGTTGTTTTTTTGTGTGTTTTTGCACGGGAACGCCTACTCTGCATCTCATTAGGGTTAGTTGGTGGTGTCCGCCGTGGTGTTAGATTTTGGGGAAGTTATTGTGGGAATACTGGCGTTGTCTGCAGTTTGCACCAGCTTGTGAATGGGGTGTTAAATCTATCCCCACTTTTGTTGCGTTAAGGTGGCGATAAATCGGAGTTGAATCCTTGTGAATATGCCCCTAAGTCTCTAAGTGTTGTCTGTGACAAGGTACATCAGTGTGTGAGTGGGCCTGTGAGTGGGTGCATGAGTCCCTGAGTGCATCTGTGAATGGGTGCACCAGTCTCCTGATTGGAAGACAGAGTGTATGAACTCTTGTCTGGGTGAGTGACTGACTGTGAGACTGGGTATATATGTGACTGAGAGGGTGCATGATTGCCTATATGGGTAAATTAATGGATGTTGAGTGCCTGCATAGGTGAATGAGTAGGTGTCTCAGTGGTTGTATAACTGAGTGACAAGTGCATAAATGAGTATATGGATGAGTGAATGATGCATCAGTGGCTGTATGGGTGAATGCCAGGATGTGTGAGTAGGTACATGACTGAGTGTGTGAGTGTGAGAGTAATTCAATGGGAGAGTGAGTGGCTGTGTTAGTGACTGTATGAGTCAGTGAGTGGGTGCATGTTTGTCTATATAGGTGAGTCAGAGAGTGTGTAATTGGTGCATGGGAAAATAAGTGAGCATGTGAGTAACTGAATGAGTGAGTGAAAGGGTGTATGAATTACTGTATGGGTGTGTGAGTGGCTGTATGGATGAGTAATTGGATACATGAGTGGATATATCAGTGAGTGAGAAGGTACATGAGTGGCTCTATAGGTGAGTGAGTGTGTGAGCAACTGAAAAACTATGTGAATGAGTGCATAAATAATTGTATTGGTAAGTGAGAAAGTAGAATCACTTGCTGTATGCATGAGTGAGTGGGTGTGTGAGTAAATAAATGTATAAGTGAGTAGCTGTGTGTGTGACTGTATGGGTGAGCGAGTGGGTGTGTTAGTGGCTGCATGGGTGTGTGAGTGGTGTATGAGAAACTGAATGTGTGAGTGAGTGGCTATGTGAGTGGCTGTATGAATGATGGAGTGGGTATATAAGTAGATGTATGGGTAAGTGAGTGAGTGGGTGTATGAGTGGCTGTATGGAAGGGCTGAGTGGGTGTATTAGTGCCTCTATATGTGCTAGTGACTGCATGGGTGAGTGAGTGTGTGCATTGCTAACTGTATGTGTAAGTTAGCGGGTGCATAGGTGTCTGTATTGGTGAGCAATGGCTCTGTAAGTGACTGTATGGTTGAGTGAGTGGGCGTGTGAGTACCTGAATGTATAATTTAGTTGATGTGTTACTAGCAGTAAGAAAGAGTAAGGAACAGTTGCCGCAGCTCAGGAAAGCAGTAGTCAATTGTTATATGTGAATGTATGGGTGAATAAGTGAGTGTCTACATGTAAAGGATTATGTTACTATTTGTATAGCGAAATGAGTACATGTGTGAGTAGTTGGATGGGTGAGAAAGTGACTGTGCCAGTGGTACATGGGTGACTGTCTGACTGTCTTAGTGTGCATATGTCTGACTAAGTGTGTGTGAAAGTGAGTGCTTGACTGTAGGAGGAAATGTGTTATCTCTTGTAAGTGAATATCTAAGTGTTTCTACATGTGAGTGAGGAGATGTATGAATGGCTATAAGTCTCAGTAACTCTGTGTGATACTGATTGTATAAATATAGTATTATTGTGTTATTACTTGTATGAGTGAACAAACCTGTGTGCAAGTGACTGCATAGCTGAATGTGTGTATGGATGAGTGATTACATAGCTGAGTGAGTGAGTGTCAATGCTTGTATATCTGAGTGACTGGGTGTTGAGTGATGCTATGGGTGAGTAACATTGCATGAGTGGTAATATAGATTAGTGAGAGGGTGAAAAAGTGTTTATATTAGTTACAGTGAGGGCATCAGTAACTCAATGGCTGAGTAAGTGGTTGTGCGACTCTCTGTATAAGTGACTTAGTGGCTGTGTGACAAGCTATATAACTGACTGAGAGGATGTACAAATATTTCTATAGGTGACTGACTGTTTTGTGTCTATATGACTGAGTGGGTATATCAGTGGTTGTATCAATGAGGAGTGAAAGGGTGTATGAGTAAGTGTATAGATAGGTGAATGGATGAATCACTGCTTCCATGAATGTTCTGAGGGTGAGGATGTTAGCTACTCATTTCTTTCAGTGAGTAGCTGGGTGTATTAACAAATCTATACTTTTGCAGATAGGAATGTGACTTGTAATGTGAATGTCAAACTGGATGTATAATTGGCAACAACAGTCTGAAAGTGTTGTTGTAAGTGATTAAAATTTGAAAGTATGTGTCTTACCATTTGAGGCCATAGCTCACTGGCCATGGCCTACCTACTGCCTATGTTAGGGGTGAGTTATATGTAATAGAAGAGAAATTTAAGGCATGGCAAGTACACTTTGAAGTCAATTTAACCTACTATTAAAATTGAAATTACAGGTTCTGCAGAAGCAGGCGTGTGACATGTTTGCGCAGCAGTTGTCTATGTGGTTGATTTGGTAATGTTAGTGACTCACCAGATATCTGGATGAGTGTCTCAGACCATAGTTCAGTGTGTCAGAATATTTAAGGAAGTATGTTGGTATAAGAGTACCATTTTTACTGTTTCTATGGCTCTGTAAATATCTATTTAACAGCCAGCAAGGACTGCTTGCTAGCTATGTTAGCAGTCGCGGCTCCTAGAGGGAGTTCCGCCGGGCGGTGACGTGGGGAGGGGCAGGGTGGGGGGTAGTAAAAACCGGAATCCGGCCGAACCGAGGTAAGTTAGCAAATAATTAAATAAAACGAATTTCGTAGCGCGCGCTGCATCGCCAAATGCGATGCAGTGCGCGCTACGAAATTTGTTTTATTTAATTATTTGCTAACTTACCTCGGTTCGGCCGGATTCCGGTTTCTACTACCCCCCACCCTGCCCCTCCCCCGCCCCACGTCACCGCCCGGCGGAACTCCCTCTAGGAGCCGCGACTGTATGTTAGAGAATACTGGAGAACGCAACTGTGTGTTCAGAAGTGTGCCCCAGTAGGCCTAGATACATATGATGTATCTCTATATTGGGGTGAATTCCTAGGACCTATTGTACATGAGTGGTTGGATGTATTAGTGGCTCTATGATTTTGTGTATGAGTATTACAGTTGCAATATGACTGTGAGGCTGAATGTATAACTGATCATAGGGGTTTGATAATGCAGTTCGGAGTTAGTCAAATTTGAAAATATATCTCTTAGATTTTGAGCACATAGCTGATTACCTATGGCTTAACTGCTACTTATCTTAGAGGTGAGTTGTATGTAATAGAAGATGAGCTGGCAAACACTCTTTGAAAGTTAATTTGGCCTACTATTGAGACTGTACACACAGCTTCTGAAGAAGCAGGTCTGACACATGTTGGAAGTGGCAGTTGGGTATGTGGTTGATTTGTTAGTGTTAGTGATTCAGTAGATATCTACATGAGTGTCTCAGTCCCTATTTCAGTGTGTTAGGATATTTAATAAAGTATGTTTCTGTATGACTACTTCTCTGAATGTCTGTATATCTCTCTAAACGGGTTTCTATGGGGATGCATGGACTGCTTTCAGACTGCGTTACTGAGCATTGGGGTATGCAACTGTGTGTGTAGAACTGCCTCCAATAGGCCTACTAATATATTATGTATCTCTATATCTGAGTGAACTATTAGGTGCTATTTGGAGTGTGTGATTGGGTGCATTAGTTGCTCTATCCTTTTGCAGATAGGTATGTAAGTTGCAATGTGAGTATCAGACTGGATGTATAACTGGATATACAGGTGTGGAGGTGTAGTTTTTAGTGACTTAGTGATTTGAAACTATATGTGTTAGATTTTTGCACATAGCTTGCTGTCTTTGGCCTACCTATTGTCTACTTTAGGGGTGAGTTATATATCAGAGAAGAGGACATTCAAACTTCTGAAGGACTCTTTGAAGTGAATTTGACCTACTGGTAAAGCTGTAGACACAGGTTCTGCAGAAGGAGGCCAGAGACATGTTAGAAGAGGCACACATCTACATGGATGCCTTGTTAGTGCTTTAGACAATATCTGAATGAGTGTCTCAGTCACTATTTGTTTGTGTTTGTATATTTAAAGAAGTATGTTGCTATCTGACTATCTCCGTAAGTGTGTGTACGGCTCTCTAAATGTGCATCTAAGGGGCAGAATGCATTGTTTAGTGGGTGTGTTAGTCACTTTTGGGATATGGAACTTTGTATGAAGAACTGTGTCCACTAGGCCCAGCAACATATGATGTATCGTTATATTTGAGTGAGTACTTTAGTGTTATTAAGAGTGTGTGACTGGGTATATTAGTGCCCCTGCCCTATTGTAGATAGGTATGTGAGCTGCAATGTGACTCTCAGGGAGGATGTAGAACTGAGCATAGGAGTCCGTAAGTACAGATGTCATTCGCTAAAACTTAGAAGTATATGTCTTAGGTTTGAGTACATAGCTCACTGCCTATGGCCTGCCTACTACCTACCTTAAGAGTCAGTTATATGTAATAGAAGTAGAGCTTAAAGCTTGGAAAGCATTGTTAAAACTCAATTTGACCTATCAGTAAACTTGTAGATATAGGTTGTGCAGAAGCAGGCCACAGACATATTAGAAGGACTCTGTTAGTGAAGTTGTCAGTGACTCAAATTTGAAAGTATGAGGCTTAGGTTTTGAGCAAATAGCTGCCTACCTATATCCTACCTACTGCTTACATGAAGGGTGAGTTATATGTAATTGAAGAGGGGATTAAGGTTTGTGAAGCATTCTTGAAAGTCAATTTGGCCTGCTGCTGAAGCTGCACACACTGGTTTTGTGTGGCAGTTATCCATATGGTTGCTTTATTAGTGTTTAAGACTCAGTAGATATCTGAATGAGTGTCTCAGTCCCTATTTGAGTGTGTCTTTGTATATTTAAGGAAATATGTTGGTATACGACTATCACTGTAACTGTCTCTATGGTTCATTAAATCTGTATCTAAGGGATTGCATGGATTGCTTTCATGCTGTGTTAGTGAGTACACAGGTGTGCACTCTGTGTGCAAAACTACCCCCAATATGCCTACATACATATGCTGTATTTCTGTACCTGAATGAATGCTTAGGAGCTATGGTAAGTGAGTCAATGGGTGTATTACTGGCTCTAACCTTTTGCAGAGCGATATGTGAGTTGTAATAGGACTGTCAGATTGTAGATATAACTAGGCATAGGAGTTTGAAAGTGCAGTTGTAAGTGACTCAAATCTGAAAGTATATGGGTTAAGTTTTGAGCAGAAACATCACTGTCCATGGCCTAACTACTGTCTATGTTAGGGGTGAGTTATTTGTAATACAAGAGGAGTTTAAGGCTTGACAATCACACTTTAAACTTAATTTGGCCTACTAGTAAAGCTGCACACACGGGTTGTGGAGATGCAGGCCAGAGAGATGTTTGAAGTGGCAATTCTATATATGTTAGTGTTAGTGACTCAGTAGATATCTGAATTACTGTCTCAGTTCCTATTTGAATGTGTCTCTGGATATATAACAAAGTATGTTAATATACGACTACCAGTCTTAGTGTCTCTATGGCTCTCTAAATGTGCATATAAGGAGCAGCATTGATTATTTTCAGGCTGTGTTAGTGAGTATTGGTGTATGCAACTGTGCGTGCAGAACTATTCACAGTAGGGATAGATATATAGGATGTATCAGTATATCTGAGTGGATGTTTATGTGCTAATGTGACTTAGTGGGTGGGTGTATTAGTTACTCTCTGTAGGGCTACATTCATATGATATATCTCTATTTCTGAGCACTTAATCAGTAACTAAGAGTGTGTGTGTGAGTCAAGTATGAGTGAGTAAATGTGTGTATTAGTGACTATTTCAGTAAAGACGTGGTGGCGTGATTCACTGTATGAATGAAGTAGTAGGCATGTGAGTGTTTGTAAGAATAACTTTGAATGAGGTGTGTGAGTGACTGTAATTCTGCAATTTCATACTGAAACGTTTCCTTACAAAATAGGTGAAAGAAAGTTATGAGAAGCTATCACAAGACAACTTTATGCATAAAACCAATCTTAATGGATATCATAATCAATATGTCTATGATAGAAAATATATTTTGAGACATCTTAGAATGTTGAACTGTCGTCACTATTAAAAACAAAAGGGCAGAAAAATATATTATCATGTGATCTTGAAAATCACAGCATTATAATATACATATTTCTTATACTATAACACTGTATTACAAAGTGATAAAAAATATAACTTTCCCATTTTTACTGCTCTCAGCTTTCATACTACTTCACCTTACATGGTGGTCTGTATGTAGCATCATCTTCGAACAGTGGAGAAAATACTATCACATGGATTGTACAAAATTGTAAATATGTGTTACTATGCTTTGAACTCACAACAATTTGCTAATCAGTTGTTTTACCTACACTTAATCTACTAATGTAAACAAATGCATCTGAAAACATTTTCTATTATTATTAAACCTAGTACAGTACTATGAATAAATGTAAACCGCACTTCAATTCTGAAGATCATTTTCAAAATATCACACCTGGTAAGTCGAATGATGTCTAAAACACTGATGAGCCATGCTGATGAAATCCATTACATTTATTTATTTGTAGAAATAGTACGTAGAACTTTGGTTGAAGGAAAAAACATAACAATTTCATACTTCCAAAGGCATTTTTGGTTTCAATTGCAGGTTGCTAAAATTCCATTCTGTTCTTCCAGTTTTAAACTTTAATTAGACAGTGTAATATATAAATGTTATATGAACTCCTTGGCAGAAGAAAAAATAACTGTTGCATTGTAGACTACTTTTTAAGGACATCACCACACTACGCCAAATGATGTCCAAATGATGCCTTTAGAACTTTAGTTGAAGAAACAAGAGATAAGAATTTCATAGTTTGAACAGCAGTTTATCTTTGAATTTAAGGTTGCTATCATTGCAATCCCTCCATCCACTGTCACTCTTTAAATAGACAGTGTAGTGTCCAGATGTTATATCAAGGCCTTCAGTAACGATGATAGCCATTGTTGTGTAAGTTATTCCTGAAATTGATATTTGACCTGCTTTGAAGTTTGTAATTTCGGTCTCCAATTTAGATCCATCTGCTTTACATAGTTGCAGCATTAATATAAGGTATTTATTTCAACTTCTTTGTATTTGCAACGTAGACATAACCCTCTGATCTACAATTTGAGCAGATCATATTTTGGTTTGCTGTTTTAATCAATCTCTAAAAAGGCACTGGTAGTGTTAAGTATAGGAATCCCTCAGCATTTATTTCAGTGGTAGATGTAAACGAGCAATCTTCACAGTCATAGTCCCATTTGTAAGTTAGTCCAAATAAGTTATCACTATTTACTTCTTCTTCTTCTAAAACTGCAAGCATGACCACTATAAATTCTTGTGTGTCTTGTTGAATGTTGAGACTAAATATTAGTGATCCGCTACATGTATCCAAAAGATCTTGAATGCCTGAAGCAGAATGTATTAACCTTCTATCACTGACTAAATGTTGGGGTAAATAATACAGTGCAGAACAGAACCTTTTTTCACATTTTTGTTCAATTTGATTAACAAGATGTGGTAAATGAAGCACTACATTGAGAACCACATTTGCATAGCAGTTGATAGCTGAACGTTTTCCCTACTGGTGTCCTACAATATCTCCCTCGGTTTCCACTTTTTTCTTCTTAGGTCCTTCTACCTTGTCCTGGTTTCCTTTCTTTTCTTTGACATCAGTTGAGTTTTTTGTATGCTTCTGTTTTGGACACAGCATCAGTTTCTCATAAATAGGGTATTGACCTAAATGAGGAGCGTATAGACTTCTTAACCGAATGCACTCTCTTACACAATTTCCATCAGCACTAACGTTTGTGTCATGAAATTCCATCAAATACAAACTGGACAATGTTCTTACGCAAAACAATGCAACACATGGCATTCCTTCTTTAAAAACACTACTACCGATGTTCACAAAATCTCTGTCTACACTTAAACCTTGAGATTTGTGGATAGTTACAGCGTACGCTAGGGACACTGGGAACTGCTGTCATCGAACATACAAGTCATTTACAAGCAAAAAAATTGTAACACATCGCCCAATCTGCTTTACACCATCAATCTGATCAAATGTTACAGACAAGAATTCTATCCGATCCCTGTTCGGAAAATTACCAAAATCAATAACTTTACCTATAGCACCATTTACTCGTCAGTCTTTAAACATGCCTAAACACTTTTCTAAACCTGCAGCCTTCGATACAGACTTCTCCAAAGAATCCAATTTTGTTTACAGTTTTTCAGTTAGTAGAAGTGTTACTCCCTAGTGTTCCATTTTATCGATAGCTGTAATCTCCAAAATACACAGTTTTTCCAATTTCAGTAGTTCTTCATTAAAGGTGGAGCACTCTTGTATTGTAGGCATTAAACAAACTATGGATTTGTCTTGTGCAATGAAATTATACATTTGTTGTGCTGGTGTGTTCTCAGATGAAAACAGTTTCTTGATTAGTCGACTTTGTAAAGCTCATTCACTGTCTTTTGTCAAAACTCCTATTCTAAAGCCCTTTAAAATTTCTCCATATTCATTATCAGAAGCTTGATGCATATTCTTCACTAGTTCCTTGTATTTGAAGTTTAACCAAATATTTACAATGCCAATGCTTCCTAAAGAATTCCTTGTTTCATTATGTAGAAGTGTCTTGAAAACAGGCTGGCCTTTCGTGGGGGTAAGTTCAAGTACGTCACCAAAGACAATTAAATGCTTTCTTCCAAACAGCATTTCATACTCTGTTTTTAAAATCTGTTGCATTCTCAAGTGTACAAAGTTTGAGACCATGCTCACCTCATCAATGATTAAAAGCTTCACTTTCTTCAGTAATCTTGAGACTTCATGACAAGCTTCACTGGATAACTTCTGGTATTCCAGTTTATTATCATGTTCAACAGGTAGCATACGTAGTTGACTTAAAGTCATTCCTTTAATGTTGTGTGCTGCTAATCCAGTTGGTGCTGTCACTACACAGGATACATTTGAGTCTTTAGTTCTGTGTAGGTAACTGGTGAGAACTTTTAATTAAGAAACATTTTCCTGTTTCAGCTTGACCACTGATGTATAATACGATAGGTTTAAATGATGAGCATTCACATCTTTTGTTCTCATGGAGGTATCCAGGCTCTATATTGTCCTTTATTTCTATATAGATATATTTCTGTCCATTGTGTAATTGTACTTCTAACTGTTCAAAATCAATAGTGTACTTTCTTGCTTGTTCCATTGCAGTTTCCACCTCATTCATGACTATTGCTGCTTCATTTTGAATATTTGGTTGTTCAAGTGGATCTTGACTCACTGGTCCTGAATTTTGCCCACATTGTGAACTTTCTCTAGCTATTTCAGCTACAATGGTTTCTTCTTGTTCAATATCATCATTTTACATTTTCAAACAGATAGGAAAGACTATACACTGAATATTGTTTTTAATAGCATTAAAAAAATCTTCATTGCAGTTATAGTCTCCAGGTAAATCTTTTTCAGCACGCCATGGGTTGAAGAGTAGCACAAGTGCTAAATAAAAAAACTCTCTCTCGTCTGGAGTTTGACAACTGAGTTTTCTATGGTTAATTAAATTTCCTTTGGCATGTCTGACCAAACATCTGTCACATCCAACTACTGCATGCTTTTCTTCTTCTGTTACATTTCTTTTATATCTGTAGTGTTGAAGTACTTCATAGAGGCTCATGTGTTCCAGATGTGGACTCCTTCTTGCATAGAATGTATCCAACATATTTGTTTTGTTAATATCAGTACTTTCTGTCTCAAACTCTGTTAAGTATTGGATTTTATGGGAAAGACTTTAACACTCTGTTCTGGGTGCTGGCTAGGCCTGGACTTACCCAAACAATTCCTCTTGACTTTGAGAACAAACTGGCCAAGCTTAACTGATCCGAGCACTCATAGGATCCTATGGGAAAGCATCTCCAAGCTGAAGCTCTACAATTTCTTGCTGAGACTCTTTTCCGCAGAAATCTCCTCCCATATCTCTTTCATCTCTGACTTCCCTGATTTTGTAATATATGATGTGACATAACGAGCAACAGCAATCAAGTTGTCTGCAATAAACTGTATATTAATGTTTGCATTCCACATTTTCAGAATGACTGGATTATAGTCATTAATATACTTCAAAGCTTCTGTTCTTAGGTTGTATGTGCTTTTTGGTGATTTCCGAGTTAGCGTATGTCTTACCTCCGATAAAAAGCTGTTTCCTCTTCCTTGTTAAATGACAGGCCTTGTGGATCCAAAACAACATCTTGTATAAAATTTACCTCTGCATCTGTATTTTCAACTGCAGTATTTTCCACATCTATGGTTTTGAAACCATAAAACTTGTTGTCTCAATTAACCCTGGGCAAAGTACTACGCTACGCTCGCGTAGTTTGCGAAGTTTGCGCTACTTCGCACAACGCGAATTGCACGTAGCACAGTGCAAACACGCGTAGCGTAGCGTAGTGCAGCGGTCATTTTGCTTGCTCGCGGTCCTCAACGTCAAGTTGGCGACCGCGAGCAAGCAAAATGACATCCCGGCAAGACTTTTTCCTCGTTCGCGATCAGCAACATCAAGTTGCCGATCGCGAGCGTGGAAAATAAACCTCCCGGCGAGATTCTCAACGCGGGAGGTCAGGTTTCTTATTGCGAGTGGTCGCGTATGCTCGCGACCGCTCGCGATGAGAAACTACCAGTCTGCGTTGAGAAAGCTGCCGCTCGAGTAAAAATCTACTTGAGCGGCAGTAAAAGACAGCTTGCACTGTGCAAGATGCCGTTTTCAATGATTGCACAATGCGGACAAGCATCCGGCACTGTGCAATCATTGCGAACAGTGCACTACGCAGTTCGCGTAGTGCTACGCGTAGCTCGCGTAGTGCGAACTGCACTTTGCGTAGCGCTACTTCACGAACTACGCCCAGGCTTAGCCTCAATGTGCTTTCATCACCATCTTTTTGGATGGCACATTTGACATACTGTTTGATGAAAGACAGGATAGCCTCTTTACTATCTGTCCCATATTTTGGTGCATCCTTTATCCATAACAGCATGTGTATATGAGGAGCACCTCTTGCTTGGTACTCTTTTCACCCAAATAAATCAGTTACTTCTCCAAGAGGAGGATTTGTTTTGCTGCAGATAAAATACATCATAGCTTGAAACCTGTGTTTAAAGTATCGGAAAACAATAGTGGGATTCAAGGAACAAAGTTCTCCAGCTGTCTTTACTTCGATGTTCTTTATGTTTGAATTTGCATCTCAAAAGATTTGAAGCAGGTCATCCCATGCATACTCAGCACAACTGAGTGTTAGAAACCAAGTAGGTGCTCCTAGGTTTCTCAACATGCATTTGAGTTCACCATGATGATGATACCAATACTCATTGGTGTCACATTGGCACACCATCAAATTGATAAAGCTGTATTCCAAGTTTGCATCCCTTCCATGAACTTTGTCAATAAATACTCTTGCAGAGAGATTTTGTAGATTAAGTCCTGTCTTCAATATGTGGTGAACAGCATATGACAGTCTAATCAAGTCACTCACAAACAGAAGATGACATATGTAGGGAATGCACTGCTGAAATCTTGGATCTTCTGAGTATAATCGTGTTGACCAATATTCAGATGTTGGTATCTGTACAGGGCAGTCATCAAAGCATCCTACTTCTCCAGTGGGAAACAGTCGTGGAAAACAGCAAGCTTCTAATCCTTTCTCCCATACATTCATGGGAGCTCCTTTTGCTTCCTTCATTTGAAATAATTCAATGGCATCACCGATCACTTCTTTAGAATGCAGAGGATGGATTCTGTAGTGTTCATAAATCTCTTCTGATCTGGATCGATTAACTTTTTCAATTTGTCCACTTGATGGCAATCTTTCATACCCTACATATGTTGCATCTTAAACAAGATTATTTTGTATCAGGTATGATGTTGCTTTTTTAACTTTACTAATATATACTAACTGTTGTCATCTTTTGTATTCTTTGTAGGCACACCATTTACTAGAATGACCAGTGGTTCATGATCCTCTCTGTCTACACCAACAGTTTTATTATTCTGTTTAAAATCTAAAGGTAAGTACACAACTCTTCCTTTAAGACCTTTTAATCGGTCAGTTGGTGGCAGCTTCCCCATCTTAGACTCTGTATAAAATATGGCCTGGAATGGGTGTGCACATTGTATTACAATAGACTCATAAACATTTAAATCTCGTACTTCTTGTGGAATAGTTGCCAATTCTAAGTTGTTTTGTACTGCTCTAGCTGGCATTTTGATTTCTTCTAACTTATTGTAGCAGTACTTACATATAACTTAACAAGTGGACAACTCAAAGCGCTCCTCTACAAATGAATAAAAAGTAAATTGTTGCCACATATCATGGTTCTGTTTTTCACATTTTTAAATACAAATCAACATTCCGAGTTTGACTTTTGTAGTGAGTACGTCGACCAGAAATTCAAACGCAGTTTGGTTTTTCAGAGGAAACTCTACTTGTAATCTCTTCTACAAAGTTATCAATACTAATCCCTGTCTCCTGTTCTGCTACACCTGCAGATACCAACTCACCATTTTCCCTACACTCTTGTTCTGGACCAAAATAACGAAACTGAAGATCATCACAAACTTTCTCTACCTCTGCCACTGGACCATGCAAAAAAGCTCTATTCATTTCTTCTAAACAAAGTGCAGGTGTTTTAACATAGTAAAGTCTCCTAACTAACTTTCGCATTTCTCAGTGGTGAACAGCTAACATTCTGAAATTATGAAAGGTGCTTCGGCATGCTTTCTTTGATAGATACGCTAGTGAATGTCCTTTCATGTTACTATACTTTCTCACTTTGCATGGATCTAATCCTTGCAAAACGTTCTGTTTGAAACTTCTGCATGCAAACCCCTGTGATAAACTTCTCAATATATCAATAGATTCTTGCCAAACACCATAAATACTGCTACAATTTCACTTGTGTACAGGGGCCTGTCTATGCCTTCCCTGTACCTCTTCAGCTATCACTTCCTCAGCATTCCTTGGAACCTTGGAAGTAGCTTTCTTCGTTAAAGGAAAGGCTCAGTGCTAGATGTATGCTTCCATTCACCTCTAAATATGTTACAACAGTTAGTTTTATTCACAAGTCTTTTTTTCTGGCTTTTTCTCTTCATAATCAACACTGTTTTATCCAGTGTTTTCATTCTGTTTGATATTATTATTAACAATTGTCGCTTCAAAACAAATGCTTTATCTACTACAGTTTCTATCAGTTGTTTTTCCTTATAAGCTATTGATCTTCTCTTATACTGCTTTATATTTCTTATCAAAGTTTGTATTACTCTAATTCTAAACATTCTTCTTATCTCTTTATACTGTTTCTGCTTTGCTGTTAGATGACTTGTTTTTTAGAACAGTTTTCACTTTCAACATCACTTACTGCTTTTCATTTCTGAGTTGTTGGTAAACTTTTCTTTTTGTTGATATCATTTTGTATATTTTTCATTTTTCTTACTACTGTTTTAAGAAACTATTTAGCTCTCTTACCAGTAGATTTGTTTTCTGCAGAACATTCTGTCCATCATCCCTTTTCCAAAGTAGTAATTTTGTGCTTTTCTCCTCTGTTCCTTTGTTGTCATCTTAAATTCTTCCCTTTGAACTCAACCAGATATCTAAAAAGAAAATATAATATACATTTTATGTTCTATAATTAAACCATCTAAAATCATAGATGTACGATTATTTTAATATTTTATAGCATTCTGGAGCTAAGTACGGAGCACTGTGTCGTATGACCTAGATACAGCCTATCTGACTTGTCACTCGTATGTACTTGATAAAACATTTTAGGTTTCCAAAGAGTTATAAACGTAAAGTCTGCCTAGTACTAAAACTGCACACATAGGGGTCGATTCCGATCCCGGCCGGAAGCGCACCTAACAGTATTCGTCCGGGAAAAAACCAGCCGATTGCGTGTTTCCCGACCGATTCGAACATTTGTCCGGACGAACAAGTACGATGCGTATAACAACCCAGGTTCCGAGCGAGCCGTACTTACCCAATTCAGCTCCTGTTCCCCGCCCGAGCCGGATCCGTAAACGCCGAATCGAGTCGTATGGAAGCAAATACACAGCACCTTCCGGCCGGACGAGTACGATGCGCACTCCGTACGCGCCGAACCCGTCGCTACGTCCGGGACGTTTGAGCATCCGGGCGAGCCGTACATAAGCTCCGTTTCGCGCCACAAGACGATCCACGGCTACGAGACGAACAAGCCTGCTACGAGTACGACTCGAAGACACGAGAAACCCGAACAAGACGATCCAAGCATGAATCCCATTGCGCAGGTCCTACCTATACTCTACATCTATTACCGGGACCGGCACGGACGCGTACGGCGCAGACGGTAAGTCAAACACCAACAATACAAACAAACGACACGTACCCGAAATGTGTCACACACACATAGGGATGCACAAATGACGTACACTAGCAACAGCAGAACCATAGGGGTGGGATGGCCATCACCAATGCCATACACACCCATAGGGGGCTGGATGCCTGCCACTACCACCACCCCACTCAGGGGGGGCTGGATGCCTGTCACTACTACCATCCCCACCCTTAGGGGATGGATGCCTACCACTACCACCACCCCTACTCAGGGGGGCCTGGATGCCTACCACTACCACCACCCCTACTCAGGGGGCTGGATGCCTGCTACCACCACCACCCCTACTCAGGGGGGCCTGGATGCCTACCACTACCACCACCCCTACTCAGGGGGGGCTGGATGCTTGCCACTACCACCCCCCCTACTCAGGGTGGGCTGGATGCCCATCACTACTACCATCCCCACCCTTAGGGGGCTGGATGCCTGCCACTAACATCACCCCACTAAGGGGTGGCTGGATGCCTGTCACTACTACCATACCCACCCTTAGGGGGCTGGATGCCTGCCACTACCACCACCCCACTCAGGGGGGGCTGGATGCCTGTCACTACTACCATCCCCACCCTTAGGGGGATGGATGCCTACCACTACCACCACCCCACTCAGGGGGCTGGATGCCTGTCACTACTACCATCCCCACCCTTAGGGGATGGATGCCTGCCACTACCACCACCCCACTCAGGGGCACTGGATGCCTGTCACCACTACCATCCCCACCCTTAGGGGATGGATGCCTACCACTACCACCACCCCTACTCAGGGGTGGCTGGATGCCTGCCACTATCACCACCCCACTCAGGGGGGCTGGATGCCTGTCACTACTACCATCCCCACCCTTAGGGGGATGGATGCCCATCACTACTACCATCCCCAGTCATAGGGGGCTGGATGCCTGCCACTACCACCACCCCAGTCAGGGGGGGCTGGATGCCTGTCACTACTACCATCCCCACCCTTAGGGGGCTGGATGCCTGCCACTACCACCACCCCACTCAGGGGGTGCTGGATGCCTGTCACTACTACCATCCCCACCCTTAGGGGGATGGATGGCCACCACTACCACCACCCCTACTCAGGGGGGCCTGGATGCCTACCACTACACCACCCCTACTCAGGGGGAGCTGGATGCCTACCACTACCACCACCCCTACTCAGGGGTGCCTGGATGCCTGTCACTACTACCATCCCCACCCTCAGGGGGCTGGATGCCTGTCACCACTACCATCCCCACCCTTAGGGAGATGGATGGCCACCACTACCACTACCCCTACTCAGGGGGGGCTGGATGCCTACCACTACCACCACCCCTACTCAGGGGTGCCTGGATGCCTGTCCCTACTACCATCCCCACCCTCAGGGGGCTGGATGCCTGTCACCACTACCATGCCCACCCTCAGGGGGCTGGATGCCTACCACTACCACCACCCCTACTCAGGGGGGGCTGGATGCCTGCCACTACCTCCACCCCTACTCATAGGACGGGTAATGCATGACACAACCAGCATACTCCCACATAAGGAATGTCTGAAAATTACATCCCCCACAACACCATGACAAGCGTGTGTAGTCTGTGACAAATGCCTACAACACTGAACATGACATTGAACATACAATGTGACCCCCTAGCACATGTGTCACACATAAATGTGTGTGGCCTCCACAATGCAAGCCGACCATGGCCACTGTGGCAATGGGGTTGAACACCCCATCACCAAAGCGACCAAAAGGTAGGTGTGGGGTCCATAGCTGATGCACCTTTTGAACAGTGTGGCAATGGGGCCCAAAGCCCCATCACCACAGTGATCAAAAGGGAAGTGTGGGGTCCATAGTTGATGCACCTTTTGAACAGTGTGGCAATGGGGCCCAAAGCCCCATCACCACAGTGATCAAAAGGGAAGTGTGGGGTCCATAGCTGATGCACCTTTTGAACAGTGTGGCAATGGGGCCCAAAGCCCCATCACCACAGTGACCAAAAGGGAAGTGTGTGGTCCATAGCTGATGCACCTTTTGAACAGTGTGGCAATGGGGCCCAAAGCCCCATCACCACAGTGATCAAAAGGGAAGTGTGGGGTCCATAGCTGATGCACCTTTTGAACAGTGTGGCAATGGGGCCCAAAGCCCCATCACCACAGTGACCAAAAGGGAAGTGTGGGGTCCATAGCTGATGCACCTTTTGAACAGTGTGGCAATGGGGCCCAAAGCCCCATCACCACAGTGATCAAAAGGGAAGTATAGTCTGGGTAAAAGCTGCCAAAGCCAAACTGCATGGATGATTCCTGGTCACACAACAACAAACACATCAGTGGCATAGTAGTGCTTGTGTCCCATAGCAACATAGATTGGGTGAGGCAAACAGTGCAGTGCAAATAAAACATACCTTTGGCCATGTGCATACAAACATCACCCATGGGGGCTCACATTGTCAACATTCATAAATAACACAATGACAGAAGTGACCATCATAATGCAGACCCACATATCTGCACCAATGGACACACAAATGTAGATATCCTAGGGAGACTGTAGATGTCAGGTGAACAAATACCATACCATGGCAGCAATGGGACATACAAACCATGATTATTGTGCTGACTGATGACCTAGGAGTCCCAGGGACAGCAGGGGAAAGCCACCAAACAACATACAGCCAATGGCACACTCAAGATATGCCAATGCAGTGGTGCAAATGCACAAACAGGCAGACCCACACTGCATATCAAACACAACAGGTGATGGGGGTGTGTGCCAGTGTCCCCAGGCAACCACACAACACATGAGGAGGCCTGAATTCCAATTACACAGATGTGTATACAGTGCCATACAAAAGTAACTCATGGATCGGATTCCCCTATGTGGGCAAAGAGGCATTGTTAGATGAGAGGGAGCCCAAATTACACATGTCACACAAGCTAGTAGGAACAGCAACTAACACAGCAAGAGACAGACCCACCACAGCACAACCCCCAGGGACCCCACATTGTGGTGACACTACCCTGCATGTTAATCCCACTGTGATGACAAAGGTAGATGTCATTCACACTGTGAACCACAGCCATGTGTCCTGAGCAACAAACTACCATCACACCTACACAAGCACAAATCAAACAGCACGGCCTGCCAGCCATGGCCAATATGGAGGTAGGGGTCTAGCCATGCAACAACTCACATTTGCACACACTCAACACCACACACCTTGATCTCCACCAATGTGCAGCAGTGAAGCTCACATGGACTGGTGACATTGCACATGCACCCATGACAATCCCAGGGGTGGTGGGGGGAACTAAGGTGCAGAAACCCATCACACATGGCCAGTCAACAAGACTCGTGAATGTCTGACACACTGCACACTACGCGGTACGTGGGCATGACGTGAAATCCACCACAATCAATGGGATCCTGGCCATAGTCACACACCAATGAAGAAGACAAGGTGACACACAAAGAACACACGTACACAACTTCCAACATTGCAGCTCTGACCCTGAGGAGTGGCAGCAGTCACACACACAACGTGTCACAATCACTGAAAGCTACCATAGACTGTAAATTACATGACATGTGTAACCAACAAGTGCCAAGGGGAATCCTGACTGTGTCCCATCTGCGTTTGACCACATCCCCAGCCCTGACAACAAAGACAACCTGGGATGACAACCTGATGAACCTTAGTTAGCCATGCATCCACATCCCGGAGTAACCAGGTCCAAGATGCTTGATGAACACAGAACAACTCAGCAAGCATCAGAAACAGGAACATCCGTAGGGACACAGCCTGTGTAGGAAAAGGGAAGGGTACACGCACAGACATGCTTACACAACACAAAACACGGGCCCAGGCAATGTCACGGGATTACACACTGCCATGAGGGCACTCCATTGCTGTGGAAGGTCCGCTGTGCCAAGCCTTGTCTGTGCACGACTCAAACATGTCGGCAGAACACTCGGTCAGTGAGTCAATAACTACAACACACTGAAGGCTCTGCTCACATCAGCCTGGGTACGGGAGTGTCACGTCAGTCATCTGCATACACCCAAAACACGTGTCAAGCAAGTTGCACTGTATACACAGATGAGTCCTTCGACATTGATGTGCAAAACTGCATGTCCAGTGGAGCTGGGCACACAGTTAGGGAAATAGGAACATTGAACAGTGGTAAGCCCACCAGATGTGCATCACTGTAAGACAAAGATGTTAATTTACTAATGCAAAACGTACATCCATGTGTCATATGCTGAACATCACACCCTCAGACTGCAGCAGAGGATGCCATAGATCCAGACTACAACAGGACACACATCCCATGGACCACATGGAGTCCATCACTGCAACACTTCATTTCCTGATCTGAACACTATTACAACGGCAAATGCATGATGATAACCATGTACATCATGTACATCAAAAGAAAAACCACAAGTAAACAAAAATAGGCTTTATTCAGCAAATGTCACTAAAAATCAGAAGTCCAAATTAAACTAAGGCCAATGGCCAGTCCAAATACACAGTCCCAACAGGGTGATATGTGACAACTTGTCACCCATTGCTTGCCTGCACTGGTAGGGACAGGGGACATCCCCTTGGAGGGGCATACAAGGGGCAGGCCAGGCACCGCAGGGACAGGATCAGGGGATGCCAGAGTGAGGCAGTGAAGGGGTGGTGGGTGCAGGAGTGTCACCAGCAACTGCAGTGGAGGTGTCTGACTCAGGGGGCCGGCACCACTGCAGTGCCCGAGTCAGACGGGGTGGTTGTGGACTCCACTGCAGTGCATGCCTCCAAGGGAGTGGAAGGGGGGCAGATGAGGTGGGCA
The DNA here is from genome assembly GCA_963921515.1 of Calotriton arnoldi. NCBI lineage: Eukaryota > Metazoa > Chordata > Amphibia > Caudata > Salamandridae > Calotriton > Calotriton arnoldi. The sequence goes on from CAWUFW010005086.1 coordinate 1,330,519, forward strand.
GGACAGAGGGGGGACCCGGTCTCCACACCAGTGGCACAAACAGGCTGAGCATCTGGGTTGGGGGTGGAAGAGCAAGTGGCAGGGGGAGGGCCTAAGCAGTTTGGGGATGCGGTATCGGTGTGTGGGGGAACCTGGGGCAGGGTGTGGCGGTGGAACCTGTGGAGTGGTGGCCTGGGGGATGGAGGAGAGAGACTGGGTGGTGGAGCTGCGTGGTGGTGGTGGTGGGGTCTTGCCCTTCCTGGTCCGGGGGACTTCTGAATGGGGTCCTCAGTCTGTCTGTGCCTGGGGAAGGTGTCCGGGGGCGAGGGCACTCCCTCTGTGTGGGTGGACTTCCTCTTCCCCGGTATGCCGGATCTGCAGGATCGGAGGGGAAGAGGCCAAGGTCACACAGGAAGACCTGCTGTGTAGGTGGGGTTGCAGGTGAGGCAAGGGAAGGGGTCTTGGAGGGAGAGGATTTGGAGGACTGCGGAGTGACTGTGGATGCCTGTGTGTGTGTCTGTTCCCCATCCCCTGTGTGTGTGGTATCTGTCCCCTGAGGATGCTTGTGTGCACGTCTTGCCTTTCTTTTGGGTGTGTCTGAGCTGCTCGTGTCTGTGTGCTTGGGTGAAGGTGCAGGTGTGCATGTGGATGGGGCAGAGGTGGGAGGGGTGAGGGACTGTTGGAGGAGGGACACTGCTGCCGTCAGGGAGGAGTCCATGGACTTATTGCTCCTCTGTAGGGCAGACATACCCGTCGAGATGCCCTCCATGAACGACACCAGCTGTGTCAACAGAGTGGTGTGTGCATGGAGGACACTCAGCATTGCTGTCTGCCATACATGGAGCTGCCGGAGTAGGTACACAGGCTCCTCACTCAGGGCAGCAGGGGACACAGGGGCATGGGGTGCGGTGCCTGGCACGAAGGAGACACGCTCCCGAACACAGGAGCCTCCACGGACGTCTGGAATTGGAGCCAATGGGAGGGCGGTGCTGGTGGTGGTGGTGGCGGGGCCAGACAGACTAGCGGGGGTGTGGTGGCTGCTGACACCCGCCTCCACAAGGGAGTCATCTTCTGAGCTGCTGTGGTCCTCAGCTGAGGTGGATGGTGCTGAGGACTCCTCGGTGTGGCTCCCTCGCCCTCCGTGCGACTGGGTCCCTCCTGACCACTCATCGGATGCTGACCCAGTCTGGCTCCGCAGCTCCTCCTGGTCCGTGGAGCTGTCCCCTCCTGTGGCCGTGGATGTATCTGCAAACAATTAGGGAAACAGACAAACATCAGAGGTGTGGTGTGGTGCAGCGGCCAGGGCAGCTGTCTTCGGAGCACAGGGTTCACGGTTCGATCCCCGGCTCCGGCGGCAGCTCAGCTCAGCACCATGTGACTCTGGGCAATAGCTCGCTTAATTTCCACGACGGCCCCCAGCGCCTTGAGACCCGTAAGGGTGAGTAGTTCGCGCTTTACAAATACGGATTTAGTCACCTGCACTGACCGCACACACCACAGTAAGTACAGCACTTACAGAGCCAGCCCTGGCATCCTTAGTAGAACATTGCCAAAACTCCTCACACAGATTTGGAGAAGCCAATTGTCAGTCTGATGGTCAACCATGGGACTCACACCCCTCCTGCCCTTGCACCCATCTGTCTGGTGCCTGTCTGATGGTAAGACCCCAGTGTGAACACATGCACCACCTACACAGTTGTTGGACACTGCAGGGAACACAGTGAAGTATGTGAACATGCACACATCACATCTCTTGCCACTGAGTCAGTGCAGGTGTCCGGAGAAAGGGATGACCAGAGTCTAAATAGAAACGCATGTGATGCATACCAGCACCAGACACCATGATGCACCCATGTCCGGATAGTCCATGCCACAATGGGGTGCATGTTGCACATGTCACTCCCCTGCAGGATCACTCTTAGGAAGTTTAATGCCATGACACAGGCATGCCTGCAAAGTCATACATCACTGTCTCCAGTCACATGGCCATGGCAGCCTGCCAACAACAGTCTGCACTGTGTCACAATCCTAGGACATGGGGAATGCAAGTTATGTAACTGACAAGTGCACATGTCCATCCCCCACACACCACATCATCTGAACTAGTATTTGTCCACGTCATGCCAATTGGACATATGGGGGACATGAAACACAACTCCCAGAACCTGAGCACCTCACAGTGTGCTGTGAATGAATAACAGCTGCCTGAAAGTCACAGTCGCATACACCTGTGTGCACAGTCAAGTGATCAAACATCTATAAGTCACAGAAGTATCGTCTCACATGGTCACATCTCAGATGGCATGCTGAACCCTAACCAACAAACATACCAGTAGTCCTGACAACGAAGCCACAGCACACTGACACAGAGGCAGACACCTGAGGGAACATGTCACTGATCACAACATGTCAGATGATCCACGGGAGTGGGAGTACAGAGTCTATTGTATGCCCTGGAGTAGGCATGACTGTCCAGCTCCACCTGTAAGAGGGATGAGTCCTGGACAGTAGGCAGGTGTCTAAGCATGTGTGACACACTTGATATACATACTCCTCAGGCCCAAACATTGTTCCCACCCACAGCATGGGGGTGTGCCAAATACCCCAGGGACATGTGGTGAATCAGATCAGCAAGTGGACCACATATCAAAGTTACACCCAGATTACATGTCAGGACTTGGGCATTGTGTGAGCAATTGACCCACCCATGAATCCCACAACATAGTCACCGGAACAAATGCTGTCCCCCACCTTGAGCAAAGCAAAATGCAATGACACAGTCCCCAAGTGACACAATTTCCTGACTGTAAGGGCCACACATATGCGTATCAGATGAGGAGTGGGCATGTCACAATAGAGGGACATGGGTCCTGGACCACAAGACTGATGTACTGTGGAAGTTTAACCAGGCCAGAGGAGGGCACATAGCATGTCAGACAAAGTGCACAGTGCTGTCATGGACTCACCCCCTCCTTACTGCTGTCTGGCCTTCAGCTGCCCATCCAGGTCAGGGAAGACCACTGCCAGGATCCTGAGCATGTGGGGGTCAGGGTCCGGTGTCCGCCCCTCCTGCGAGGAGGCGACAGCTTCAGCTGGACCCTTGCGATCCTCTGGGTCCAGCCTCGAAGGTCCTGCCACCTCTTCTGGCAGTTGCGGATCCGACGCTTGTAGTCCCCACGGATCTTACTGCCCGGGCGATGGTCAGCCAGATTTTCTGCTTCTGGTGGGCATCAACCTGTGAGGATGACAAAGTGAAAATGCCATTACTACACATGCAACATATCCGTGCATCACACAGTTGGATATACATGTCTCAATCACTGGGGCACATGATGTACACAGGCAGTGCAACGATGGCTATGAACAGTGTGCCAGCAGTTACTACATGGTATCATTGCATGGAAAGTAAACCTTGTTGGAATGCACTGTTACTGCACTGTACCTGTTCAGTGCATGTAACTACATACTTTGGGGGCTCAGAACTACTCAGTGAGCATGCTAGCCAGTGGTGTGCACACTGTAAGTCCTGCTAGTCAGACAACATGCAAAATTAGTAAGGCAGTGGACAGCACACTCACCTGCTCCCCTGGTGTCCCATACAGCTTGCTGTACTGTGGAAGGAGGCTGTCCAGCAGGGCCTGGTTCTCCTCAAGGCTGAAGGCTGGGGCTCTCTCCACAGTACGTGCCATTGCAGTAGCCAGAGGATGCAGAGACAGCAGCAATGTTGGTGGCAGATGTCGTCCTGGAGCATGTAGTGCAGGCAAGTGAGCTCTCAGGGGAACAGCCAGCATTATATGTGTGCTGCAGAGGCAGATACTGTCCCATGTGTCCAAAGTGATAGGTCCAAGTCGTTTGCATCTTCTGAATCTGACCAATCCATGGAATAGCAGCACTAATACACGCCCACAGCATCCTTCAAAAATCCAAGTTCATGACACCCATGATTTTGCAACATTGTTGTGGCTGGCCAACTGAATTCACTGCATCAGACTCGTTGAAGCTTCGAATACGCGTCCGTTGCCATGCCAGGCCCCAGCCAACGCATGCGCACCGATCGGTCCATTGCTGTACAACGCGTATTTCGGGATACAACGCGTACCCGCTCACAACAGATGCAATGGGCCGGCCGGGCACACCGATCGGTCCATTGCTGTACAACGCGTACCCGCTCACAACAGATGCAATGGGCCGGCCGGGCACACCGATCGGTCCATTGCTGTACAACGCGTATTACGGGATACAACGCGTACCCGCTCACAACAGATGCAATGGGCCGGCCGGGCACACCGATCGGTCCATTGCTGTACAACGCGTACCCGCTCACAACAGATGCAATGGGCCGGCCGGGCACACCGATCGGTCCATTGCTGTACAACGCGTACCTGTACAGGTCAGTCGCATATGTCACCATGCTTGTCACTGGTGAACGTATGCCAGCCACATATACCTGCCAGAGACCCAGGGGCACACCTACAACACCACACCCAGTCCACACTGTTTCCTAAGGCATGTAAGGCTGCATTACCTTTTCTGTGTATGGGGGTTAACATGTGGTTTCTGTGGTGGCACTTGTGGGCAGCCACACCCAGGCTGTGCATGTGTTAATGGGGACAGGGTCCTTTGTGTGTTGTGCACATGACCACTGTGATGTGCAACAGTTCATTACGGAGCATGTGGCATGGTCACATTTCCAGGTTGTGTATGTGTGTGACATGTCACATACCCCCAGGGTCCCATGGGGGAAGGCATGTATGTCACAGGGTGACCCATTGCCACAATAGTTATGTCCCTCCACAGTCTGTGTGCATGTTGTGTTTCCGATGTCTCTGATTCCATGTGCACGATGGGAGACAGTCTCCACATCAACGTTGTTTGTGCATGGACTTTGATGTTATGCGTCACTGGCGTCCATGTCTGTCCTGCGTAGGCGACATGGGCCACTACCTGTGGGAGTCATGTTTGTTTTTCTGACGTGTACATGATACGCCATGTAATGCCAGTGTCCATGTGGCAAGACAGGGTCACTGGGAATCTACCTGTCAATGAGCTGTGATGCCTGTGGCGCATCTGTCCAGACATGTCACTGTGGTGTGTGTGTGTGGAACGTGACAGCAGTAAATGGGTACTGTGACACAGCCTAATGGTTTCCCATAGCACAACCTGGAACCTGTTGTCCACACATGTTGTACTGAGAAGTTAGATGATGGCCATGTAGGTGCGAGTTATGTGCGAACAGAACGGCACACACATCAAGTACTTGTGTCTCGTAATGATGTATCATGTGAAATTGAGTATGGTGAATGGCACATATGTGGGGTGACTGACAATCTTTCTTTCCTCAACCTATGCACTGCAGGGCTCCAGCTGTCCATAGACCATTCCCTGACCTGGCAACGATGGTGGAACGTGACAGCATCCGACGGTACCGCTTCACCAGGCAGCTGATTGAGGATTTGGCAGTGCGCTTGGCACCACATTTGCAACCTGGCCGGCCGTACCCTACGGCGCTGACCCCCAAGGTGAAGGTAATGGCAGCCCTACACTTCTTTGCCACCGGTACCTTTCAACACACTGTGGCGACTGCCGGTGGGATGTCACAGACTATGTTCAGCCGTGTGCTACGCGATGTTTTGGAGGCAATGTTGAGATGCCTGAACCAGTACATCTATTTCCCTACACGTCAACAACTCACTGACGTCAAGAGTGACTTCTATGCCCTGGGGAGGATGCCACATGTCATTGGCTCCATTGATGGGACACATGTGGCTTTGGTACCACCACAGGCACATGAGCAGGCATACCGGAACCGGAAACATTACCATTCGATCAATGCTCTGGTGGTATGTCTTGCAGATATGACCATCACACATGTGTGTGCCCGTTTCCCTGGTTCAGCACACGATGCCTACGTGATGAGGAGTAGTCGCATCCCGAGGATGATGGCACAGATGCAGAACCAGCGTGCCTGGCTTGTCGGTGTGTTCTGACTTTGTACCATTGTGTGTGTTCTGCTCTGTAGTATATCGCCCACTTTTCCAACTCAGCTAATGTGCACTTGTCTGTCCGTAGGTGACTCCGGATACCCCAACATGCTGTGGTTGCTGACACCCCTCAGGAACCCTGTGACACCAGCCCAGATGCGCTACAATGAGGCACATGGTCGGACCAGGAGAGTGATTGAGCGGACCTTTGGTCTCCTGAAGAGCCGCTTCCGCTGCCTAGACAAGACAGGAGGGGCCCTCCCATATGCCCCAGCAAAGGTGTGCAAGATTGTCATCGTCTGCTGCATGCTACACAACCTGGCAGTGCGGAAGGAGTTGCCTCTCATCCTGGATGACGATGACCAACGTCCGCCACCTGTGGATGATCCTGGCCTGGACCACGATGCCAGTGATGATGATGATGATGATGGTGATGTCCGCACACAGCTCATCACCAACTTCTTCAGCTGAATGTGAGTATCCAGGGAGATGTAATGTGAATGATGTGAGTTTGCATGATATGAGTGGGTGGTGCTCTGGTGCTGTTTGAGCGTGGCCATGTGCTACTTGACTGGATGCGTGCAGCAATGTGTCCTTAAAGGTAGTCTGTACTCCCCAACAGTTTTGACATGCTAACTTGGTTTTGTGTAGTTGTCTTGTGACATGTATTGGGCATGAGTATTGCAGTTATGTCCTGTTCTTCAGTGGTTTTAACTGTGTGTCATGTCTGTCCTTCACAGGGTGCTTACTGAGTACTTTGGTCAACTTGGATCCCCCGACACCATGATTCAGCTTTCAGGGTGGCAGCAGTAGTTTCCTTACAGGTGATGTGCCACACATCCCTGGACTTCATATCTTCTGCACTTGTTGACTGTGTGGCCACTGCCACGTGGGATTACCTTGCATTTGTAGTGGAAACAACATGTTGCAAATGTGTAATAAACCTGTGCTTCACTTTGGGATGTGCGTTGTCTGTGGTCACACATCTGACTGACATTTGCTTACTGCACCTGTGGGCTAGTTGACACAGACTCTGAATAGGTGTGGTGTCTGTGCATTCCACAGTATTTCCTGGCAACATCACTGTAGGCGATGAGTCCAATGGCCCTGGTGTCTCTGTGTTGTGTAGCCCTAGTGGTGTGTCTCCCTCATATGTGTCACGTCACCATGACTCACATGACGGTGTTGTACTTGCTGTAGCAGTTAGCATACACAGTGTAATTTAGCAGATCATCATCACCATAACAGTATCCACATTTGAATAACAACAGAGGCAAGTATGGTGTACTAGTGATTTTATTTACAGAAATGTGTGTGTGTATAGTGCACAGGATGGTGGGTGCTGTACATTGGGATTGTGATCCAAAGTTCCCAGATGAGTTGGAAGTCTTGGTAGCAGAAATGTCCTGAGTGTAGTCCACAGTCATATGATACATTAGTCCAACTTGAACTCCCCATGTCATGTGGGAGAGTTGTGTTGCATTCGACAGGGTGAAAAGTTTGCACACAAAGGAGAATTTCCGGAACAGGTGTTGGCTTCCTGGGGGATGTAAGTGGCCATCAACCTCTCAGTTTTCCTTCCTCGGACGACCCCTCTTCTTTGGGGGGACCCTCACGTGCAGGCTGCTGCGGTGCAGGGGAGTCTCCGCCAGAGTCCTCCTCCCTCCCTGTGGCGGTGTCAGTTGTTGCAGCACCAGATGTTGTGGGCACACAGGGAGGTGTGGCCATGTTGGTGCTAATCTGGCGGAGGCATGTCAATATGTCCCTATGCACCGCTGTGAGTTCTTGCAATGTGTCCCACTTGGACTCCATGCGAGACATGTGTGTCTCCACACGGGACATGTGGGAGTCCAAGCGGGCATGATGGGCAGCCTGCTGCTGTTGTATGTCCTTGAGGATCCCCACTACCTGTCTGACCTCTCCGGTGCTCTCCTGGTACGCATCAGCGATGCGTGCCAGTTGTGGGTCATCATGCAGTCCAGACCCCTCTGCAAGCAGCGACCTATGTCTACCACCCCTCCCACCACCCCTGGCGACACGTGCAGGACCTGCGGTGGCACGCACAGGTGACCCAAGGCCCCCTTGGGGGTTGTTAGTGGTGTTGTTGTCCGTTGCTCCACGGTGGGCCTGGGGCCCTGTGCTGTTATCATCGGTGGTCCTTGGTCTGTCCGTGTCAGCGGGGGTGGTCTGTGTGTTGGCAGTTGTTGGAGGGGTGGGTGCAGGGGGTGCAGATGTTGGTCCTGCTGGTGCTGCATGATGACTCACACCGGAGGTGCCAGGTAGGTCTTTGCCATCCGAGGAGGGCAGAGGCTGTTCCACACCAGTGAGCTCAGTGTCCCCCGGAGCCTGGGACAGGGACTCCTCCTCGCCTGCTGCTGTGTCCCCATCATCATCACCTGTATTTGGATGAGACACACATTGTATGTTATGTTTCTACAGGCATCAATGGTTCACACACCTGACAGTTGTGACTGCACCTCTGGATGTGGGCATGTACATTGCATTGTCCTACGTTGTCACAGTAAGAGGTTGATATTGGTGTAGCACATTGTCCTGCATACCTGGGGCATTTCAATGTGAATGTTGAGGTGTGTGCATGGCCAGCATTGGTTGTATTTGGTGGACATCCGGCCATCCTTCTCCACCTAGCCCAGTTATCCCACCATGAAGCATGCCACCCTTGCAGTGGGTTCAGGTTGACTCTCAGGATGTCATTCAGCGGTGTTCTGCTGTTTGTTGGTGCACAGTTCCCAGCAGGGCCTTGTGCTCCCCACAGCAGTACCCAGTGTCAGCCATCTTGTCAGTCCTTATCCACTCCCTGTGATGTGAGCATGGTTCAGAGTGGTGTTGATGGGCCAATTGTGTGGGTGAGCAATATCTGTGACTACAACTCCCATCATGCTATTGCCTACACCCCCTTCCCAGCATGCCCATACTTCCTTCCTTTTGAGTGGACTTCACTGTGTGTGAGTGTGACAGCAATGGCAAGATGGCTGACAGTGTGGTCCTGTTGTTTGTTGGTGCACAGTTCCCAGCAGGGCCTTGTGCTCCCCACAGCAGTACCCAGTGTCAGCCATCTTGTCAGTCCTTATCCACTCCCTGTGATGTGAGCATGGTTCAGAGTGGTGTTGATGGGCCAATTGTGAGGGTGAGCAATATCTGTGACTACAACTCCCATCATGCTATTGCCTACACCCCCCTTCCCAGCATGCCCGTACTTCCTTCCTTTTGACTCTGCTTCCCTGTGGGGTAGTGTGCCTGTGCTGACAGGAAGGCTGACAGTGTTGTCCTTGCGTTTGTTTGGCTACAAGTCCCAAGAGTGTCCCTGTGCTTCACACAGCATTACCCAGGGTGGTGGTTCTTTGTGGGATCTTCATTTGGTGTGTGAGGCATTGCATTCTCCCAGGTGGGTTATGTGGAGTTTGTGTTGAGGGGGTGTGTGAGGAGAGCTGCTTGTAACTATGGTCAGTGCTGTCAGTCCTCCTTCCCACCCAGCCAGATATCCCACCATGCAACGTGCTTGCATTGCAGGGAGTGCAAGTTGGCTTTCAGGATGTCAGGCAGTGGTGTTCTGCTGTTTGTTGGTGCACAGTTCCCAGCAGGGCCTTGTGCTCCCCACAGCAGTACCCAGTGTCAGCCATCTTGTCAGTCCTTATCCACTCCCTGTGATGTGAGCATGGTTCAGAGTGGTGTTGATGGGCCAATTGTGTGGGTGAGCATTATCTGTGACTACAACTCCCATCATGCTATTGCCTACACCCCCTTCCCAGCATGCCCATACTTCCTTCCTTTTGAGTGGACTTCACTGTGTGTGAGTGTGACAGCAATGGCAAGATGGCTGACAGTGTGGTCCTGTTGTTTGTTGGTGCCCAGTTCCCAGCAGGGCCTTGTGCTCCCCACAGCAGTACCCAGTGTCAGCCATATTGTCAGTCCTTTTCCACTCCCTGTGTTGTGAGCATGGTTCAGAGTGGTGTTGATGGTCCAAATGTGAGGCTGCCCATTATCTGTTACTACGAGTCCCATCATGCTCTTGGCTACACTGACTTCACCAGCATACACAGGATTCCTTCCTTTCTGTGAGCTTCCCTGTGAGGTGGTGTTCTAGTGGTGGCTAAATATCTGACAGTGTTTGTTAGTTAGATTTGTGCCACTGCCTAGCTCTATTTGGTATTGGGTTTGTACATGTCATGACACAGTTACATATCACTATGACATGGCATGTATTGTGTTTATCTGACTAACATACACTTCTTGGGATGATTATCTTTTGGTTGCTGTTGATTTGCTAGGGGTGCATGGTTTGACTATCCCCTTGACAGTGATGCGTGTGTATTGGCACACAATATTGTGTATATTAGTTGTGTACTCACCAGGCTCTGGGATGTTTGTTAGTCCATATACGCTCACTGGTGGTAGGATGGCCCGCACCTTCTCCTCCCAGGGCCTGAGGTATACTGGTTTGGCAGGAGGGCCACTGCCGGTGTGCTGGCTCAGGAGGTAATCCTTCTTCATAGGTCCCTGACCCTCCTGCGCACATCATACCACCTGTTCTGGATGTCTTCCTTTGTGCGCAAACATGGTGATTGTGCGTTCACCCTGTCGACGATCCTCGCCCACATCTTGGTTTTCTGTGCCATGGGGGTCTGTTGGACCAATGTGCCAAACAACTGTGGCTCTACCCTCAGGATCTCGTCTACCATGACTTCCAATTCACTATCTAGGAACTTTGGATTCTTCTTTAGGGGCATGGTGATGGGTGGTGGTGGTGATTGATGTGTGTGGGTGTGCAGGTGAGGGTGTGTGTGTGTGTAGGTTTTGCTGTGTGTGTGTGAGGGTGCTATTTGTTGAGGTGCTAATGGTGTGTGGCTTTTGTGTTGGATGAGCTGTGTGTGTGTCTGCTGTCTGCTGGTGTTCTGTGCTGGCAGGTCAGTGGAATTTGCAAAGGATCATGGTAGGGATTTGTGGCCTTTATGTAGGTGGAGTTGGGGGTTTGTTCTTGTTCCATTTTTTCCCCCCCTTTCATTATTGGCTTTGTCATTGCTTGTTTGGCCCTCTTTTTTTGTATTTTTTCATTTGTGATTATTGTGCATGTAGGAGTCGTTCTTCTGACCGAGTAGGACGTTGCAGTTATCTCGTGCGCGCCTCTCTGAGTCGTTCCCGCTGTGTTTCAGCTCAGTTTCATATGCGGCATTTGCGTCGGTCGCGGAGTATTGTGTTTGTTCGGCTGGGTTTTGTATGCGTGTCGGTCGTACGGCTTGGGCTCCGTGCAAATCGATCTGATTTTGCACCCATTGCATCGTACTGCGCGGGTCGGAGTTTGCGGGTACGTTTCATTCAGGTTGATTCCTGGTGCGTGTCGGTCAGTTCGATTCGCGTGGTTTCCCAGCTGGATAGCTTGTTTCCGTCCGGGTCGGTCGTTCGCCTTGAGTTCCGTACGAGTCAGTCGTGATTCACATGCATTTCATCGTACTTCCCAGGTCGGGCAACGCCGGTACGTGTCGGTCGGACTATGATCCCGTACCGAGTCGGTCGGTATTTTTTCCGGCCCGAATTGGATTCGGCCCCTAAGTCTGTCCAGTAGCAGTAGCTATGGTTAAAGGGCTACTTCTCTGGATGGGTGAGTTGGTAGTACTAATTACTATTCGATTATTTAAGTGAGTGTGCCACCGACTCCATTAGTGCTAGATACATAGGAGTTGTGCTTGTGCATGTGAGTGAATGTTTAGATGGTTCTGACACTGTCTGAGAGGGTGAATTACTGCCTCTCCCCTTTTGTATGTAGTTATATGAGATTCAAATCAGAGTAAAACACTAGGGGCCCGATTCGCAAAGGTAAACTGAGATGAAAGTCTAACTTTATGACTTTTGTTATTCACAAAGGGCATTTACGTGTAGCAAAGTTAGACTTTTGTCTCAGTTTAACTTAAGTTTTAGTCTTAAGTTTAACTGAGGCCAAAAGTCTAGTCTCAGTTAAACTTAAGACCAAAACTTAAGTTAAACTGAGACAAAAGTCTAACTTTACTACTCGTAAATGCCCTTTGTGAATACCGAAAATCGTAAAGTTAGACTTGCATCTCAGTTTACCTTTGTGACTCGGGCCCTAGATGTATAACTGAGTATATGTTCTTCTAAGTGTGCAAGCGTCTCACTAAAATTCTAACTACATGTGTTAGCTTTTATGTACATAAAAGGGTACCCTATGTTTGGTCTAGCTACAGGCTACCTTAAGGGTGAATTATATGTGGTAGAACAGCAGGTTAAGGCTACATGGATTGGTTACTGTATGTGTTAGAGAGCACTGGGTATATATCTATGTGTGCAATTGCCTCCATTATGCTGCATCACATAAGATCTGTGTATGTCTAGATACTGAACAGCCTCTATCTATATCTGACTGGGTGTGTAAGAGGCTGTATCTTTTTCTAGACATCTATGTGAGTTGCAATCCAGGTCTCAGGCTGGATGTATAACTAGATATATGGGTTTGTAAGTGCAGATGTGAGCCACTGAAACTTTAAACTATATGTCTTATGTTTCAAGGACATACCTCACTACCTATACCCTAGTTACAGCCTACATTATAGGTGACTTTTATGTAGTACACCACAACTTTATAGACTTGGGAATATGTTTTAAATACCAGGTCTGCATAGCAGTAACACTGCACACACAGGCTGTCCAGCAGCAGGCCCAAGATATGTTGAAAGGGCAAGTGCTAGTATCTGAGTGCCTCTCTTACTGAATATATGGCTCTAAACATTTATGGTGAAACCAGCATGGATTGCTTGCTGGGTGTATTACACAACTTTGTAGTATGTAAGTCTGTATGTAACTGACTCCATAAGTCCTACTTACATAACAGCTGTGTGTGTGAGAATGAATATTGAAGTGCCTATATGAATGTTTCACTGGGTATTTTAGTCACTCTATCATGTAATAGATGGGTATGCGAGTTCCAGTGTGGGTGTGACACTGCTTCTAACTCTGCACATATATGTCTGTAAGTGCACATGGAACACACTTATAATTGGAAGTATATAATTTAGATTTACCCACTTACCTCATTCAGTGTCTATTACGTACACTCCAGCTAACAGTTCACTTATATGTAGTACAATAGCAATTTAGGATTTGGCAATGTTTTTAAATCTCAAATCAAGCAAACAGTAACACTTCATACACATGCTCTACAGTGCGTCTACAGATACTACCACAAGTACAGTACTGAAGTACAATCTGATAAAGTAATTAAATACATCAATAGCAAATAAGGTATGAAAACTATATCTTGGACATAAAAATATTCACTTAATCACCAACAAAAATTTCGGTCATCTAATTCCAAATAGATGAGTCAGTGGATAACCTTTTTGCTGCTGACTGTTTCATTATGCAACTGCCTATATAAGATACTCTTTACATGTATATATCAGTTACTATTGAAACAGTTGACTAGTTCAATATCCGTTTCATTTAATCTATAAACAAAGATTTCAAACCCTTTACATGTGTGTCATTGCTTATATAAGTATACTCTAAATTAAGTACATTAAACTGTTACTTATAACTCTCTTTCTATCTGTCTAAATATATATATATATATGCATATATATATATATATATATATATATATATATATATATATATATATATATATGCATTATTAATCACCTCATTATTGACATACCTGTTACTTTGCTTTGTTGATCTTTAAATATTAGCAATGTTTCTGTTCAAATTTCTTCTCACTGAAAATGATTAGTACCACTCACTCACTGTAAGTAAGAACCAGTAATGGCAAAGTTTCACTCTCTTTTTCCAGTGTTAATGATGTTGTTATCAAATGAAAATGTTTCTCTCATTTTTTCAGTTTTTTCCTCCAATTTTCATTAGTCATTTTTTTAACCCTTTATTGTTTCTCGCATTAAGAAGCCCCATTTGGGAGTAGCTGTGAGTGGATCTGTGACCCCTTTGCGGTGCCCAGCGTGCCTCCCCATGTAAAATCATGACGAAGTTGCGACTCCATACAGGAGTTCGGTAAAGCATATTGCTATGCTTTTTCAACTACATTTCAGAAACAAAGACAATACTGAATTAGAAAAGGTTTATTTCGCAATATATGCTGTGTCTAAACTACTATACTTTGCTGATTCAAAGTAGACTGTATTTGGAACCTTTTCCCCACACTGCTTTCTCTCAGTTGCCATAATAACCTGGTTTGAAACACTCTATGGTACCAGTAAGTCAAAAGTTAATACACTTTATAACCAGAACATACCAGCTTCAAGTCCAACTGTAGCAGGTGTGGCTGACTGGTTGAAACTGTAAGCAAATCCACAATTGCGCAACTTGTGTACAATTCATCCACAGCCAATCAGAGAAAAACTTACTTTAGTAAAGATATCACTATCTATTTCTAATTATCACATTATTTACACCACCCAATCAAATTCCTCCTTTTGTAAAAGCAGGTCCACTCCTCCACTTTAACTACCTTTTATTCTACCAACTGTCACTTCAGTTGCAGCCTTCTCTTGTGTGCTACTGCTCCATCCTTCAAAATGGTTAGAGTGTGGATTGTGGGTTACAGCTATATCTACTGGTCCAGAGAGTCTGCTAGAAAGAGTGGTATTGACAGGGACTTGGGTTTGCCTAATGTGGACATTAACTGGATTGGCCAGAGAGAGTTAAAGTGGAAGCAATTGCTTCTTTTGATTGAGAGTATTGCAGATTGCCAACATCCAGACCTCTTAATTGTGCACTGTGGTGGCAATGACCTAGGCACTCTTACTGGTGTTGGTTTGGAAATGGTAATGAAGGAAACCTTTGCCAATTAATGGCACTTTTCCCTCAGACTGTCTTGTGTAGTCCAACATATGCCAAAGGCAGAAATGGAAGTGGTCAAAACAAATCTTTCCACAGATTGACAAAGCCAGAGAGCGTTTAATAAAGCTGTTTTTAAACTCGCCAGAGACCATAAGAATAGGCTCTATCTACAGCAATAATCTGCATTTCGACACAAATTGAATTTATAGAAGGGATGGAGTTTACTTAACAGATGAAGGCAACAGGGTGTTTCTCAGCAACCTGACACTCTGTATTCAGTCTTATGTGTAGCTGTCACATACTCACAATGAACACAAAGGTTCTCTTCAGAGCCACCCTATTGCCCAACACAAAATGATATTAGTCTTAAATCCTTTAAAAAAGAAAATGTTTTGGAGTCACGACCCCGTCATGAATCCGCAAAGCAAAAGCACGAAATCAATGCACAACAACACATACTAGATTTATAACTCTTATTTTCACTCCATACATGTTAAAATGACTTTGTGAGTAGTTTTGTCACATCACTGTTTAAGTGTGTGTGTAAGTTGCAGCATAAGTCTGAGTGGGTCTGTGAGTACATATATTAGTTCCTGAAAGAATGTTTGAGTGGGGCATGAGTGTTTAAGTGGGTCTGAGAGTGGTTACATCAGTGTGTGACTGGGTCTCTCAGTGCGTGCATAAGTGTCTGATTGACTGCATCAGTGCCTGATTAGGTATGGGAGTGGGTGCATGCATGTCTGAGTGGTGGCTGTGAGTGAGTGAATGAGTGTCTGAGTGAGTCTGTGAGTGGGTGCATGAGTCTCTGAGTGGGTCTGTGACTGGATGCATGAGTCAATGAAAGGGACTGTGAGTGGGTGCATGAGTTTCTCAGAGGGTCTGTGTGTGGCTGCATGAGTGTGCGAATGGGTCTTTGAGTTGGTGCATGACTGTATGAGTGGGTCTCTGAGTGGGTACGTTAGTCTCTCAGAGGGTATGTGAATGAATGCTTGAGTCTCTGTGTAGGTCTGTGAGTGGGTGTGTGAGTGTCTGACTGAGTGTGTGAGTGGTTGCATGACTGTCTGAGAGGCATTGTGAGTGGATGTGTAAGTCTCTGAGTGAGTCTGTGAGTGGGCGCATGAGTCTCTTAATGGGTCTGTGAATGGGTGCATGAGTTCATGAGAAGAATGCTGAGTGGGTAGATTAGTCTGTCAGTGGGTCCGGGTCTGGTGGCTCAGTGGACTAATGCATCCACTGCAGGGGCCTGTGTTCGAACTCAAGATCACGGGTTCAAATCCTGGCGGGTCCACCTCAGCCTTTCATCCATCTGAGGTCGATAAAACCAGTACCATTGAGTTGGGTAACAAGAAACATCTGTTATTCAGCGCCAAGATACCTACGGATGAACATGCGCTTTACAAATACTTATGTTATGTTATGTGACTGAGTGCGTGACTATGTGAGTGGGTCTGTGAGTAGGTGCATGAGTCTCTGAGTGAGTGGATCAGTCTATCTGTGGGTCTGTGACTGAGTGTGTGACTCTCTGAGTAGGTCTGTGAGTGTATGCATGACTCTGTGCGGGTGAGTAAGTGGGTGCTTCAGTGTCTCAGTAGGTCTGTCAATCAGGGCGTAAGTCTCTGACTGGGTCTGTGTGACTCTGTGTGGGTCGGTGAGTTCATACATTGCTCTGTAACTGAGTGTGTATATATATATATATTTTAAACATTTTTGTCAAGGTTTGTGACTCCACTGCGACCTTACATGAGGGGGCAACACTAAGCATTGCAGTGGGTACACGACTCCAACTACATGGAAAAAACAGTTTGCAGCATTTTAAACTCATAAGGGATCCCCCGAGACACCACTACAATGCACCCATGGGGTCAGGGTACCCTTACCCAGGCCCCTTATATTCTATGTAATGTTTGTTTTTATGCCCCAGAACCTCTCCCACTTCATAAAATGGTGCCACAACTTTGTACACAGGTTGTGGTCAGACAAGGACAGTACTGCTTCTGGCGCGTGCATTCGCGTACCTGTGTGTATGCATTGCAAAAGGTCTGCATACCTAGAATGCAAAAGCACAAATTCATTGCACAACAACACATTTAAGATGTATAACTCTTATTTTCATTCTTTACATGTTACAAAGACTTTGTGAGTACTTTTGACAGTATCTAAATGTGAGAATAATTGGGTGCATAAGTCTGAGTAGGTCTGTGAGTATATGTATCATTTTCTGGGTGAATGTGTGAGTGGGTACACAAGTGTCTTAGCAGATCTGTGAGTGGATACATGAGTGTCTGAGTGGGTCTGTGAGTGGGTGCATAAGTCTCTGAGTGGGTCTGCCAGTGAGTGCATGACTTTCTGAGTAGATGTGTCAGTGGATACGTAAGTGCCTGTGAGTGGGTGCATGAGTCTCTCAGTTACGTAACTCTCTGAGTGGGTCTGTGACCAGGCACGTAAGTCTCTGAGTGGGTCTGTGAGTGGGTGCTTGAGGTCTCTGAGTGGGTCTCTGAGTGGGTGCATGAATGTATGAGTGAATTTCTGAGTGGCTGCATGAGTCTCTGAGTGGGTCTGTGAGTTGGTACATGCATATCTGAGTGAGTCTGTCAGAAGGTGCTTCACTATGTGAGTGGGTCTGTGAGTGGATGCATGAGTCTCTGAGTGGGTGGATTGGTCTATCTGTGGGTCTGTTGTTGAGTGTATGACTATGAGTGGGTCTGTGAGTGAATGCATGACTCTGTGTAGGTGAGTAAGTGGGTGTTTGAGTGTCTGAGTAAGTCTGTATGTCAGGGTATAAGTCTCTGACTAGGTCTGTGTGACTCTGTATGGGTCTGTAAGTTCATATATTACTCTGTGACTGAGTGTGTATTGTTAGTATGGAAAGTGTTAATATAGACAGTGAGGAGGGGGAATCCGAGAAAGTGCCACTGAAAAACCTTGCATGCACCCACACAGAAATGTACATGATTAGACAGCAGTATGTGCCCAATGCTTCGAGTTAATGAATTACAGTAGACATGCTCGGAGAGAGAACAGATGCAACCTTTGATACACACTGACGGTATCCAGTAATCAATAAAACAAACAAATCAAGGAAGCCTCTAGTACAGTAAACAAACCAGTATTGACAGTTCCTCCGGAGAATGATATTGTGAGGGGAGGAACAGAGAGGTGGGATGCAAGCAACCAAGCAGCTTTGAGGTCAATTTAGTAGGGAAAGATAAGACACATGGATGATCAAAATATGTTGCAACAAGATCACAGGTTCTGCTTGTGCTGAGGTTTTAGAAATAGGCCACGTAGTCAGATTGCACAAATCAAATAACACGTAGTCAGATCATGCATTCTGCTTGAGCTGACATTTTAGAAATAGTACACGTAGTCAGATTACACAAATCAAATAACACGTAGTAAGATCATGCATTCTGCTTGCGCTAAGGTTTTAAGAATAGACACGTAGTCAGATTGCACAAACTAAATACTACGTAGTCAGATGACACAAATAACACATAGATGATTGCGCCAATGAACATAGGAGGGTGGGATGCTTGGCTTTAGTTATGTAATGTTGCTCAAATATGTCCGTTGTCGGTCACATGATTAGTATGCATAATTCAGCAAAAATTCACTTTATAAAGGGCTACCTGTTGTAGCGAAAACGAGAGTTGGGTAGCAATCCTACCAGGGTTCATCACTCTCCCAGCCACTGTAAAATAAAACCTTTATATTTTATCACTTACTCTTGCATGTTTTACTACTTCAATTAAGGTCTAACCAACATTCTGGCGAGCCAGCCAGAAGGAGTACCAGAGGTCATCGCTGACGGCAACCGAAGGACAGGAGACTGCCCATTGGGAATAGGACTGTGCATTTTTCTAAGAAGGTAAGCAGACGCCTGTTTGATCAAAAGTCTATCTATTCTCATGGGTAGTTCTTCCCCTGAGGTGGCGACTGTCATAAGGTGAGGCCAATGCGGACTCCTCGAATTATAATAATTGAAGAAAGGTTGTGATAAAGTAAAATGTTATGGTAAAAACGTGCACTAGGCATCAAGGGTAGGCATAAGTAAGCTCCTCACTGCAGGCCGGTGAGGAAAGGAGATCTGAGAGAAGAAATAGGTCTAAACGTGTAGACAAAAACATCATTTTAAGGTTAGAGAGTCAACCCCAGACCAGGTCTGGAAGATCTGAAGAGAACGTAAATCTAAAAGAGCAAGTTGATTGAGGACCGGAAAACTCATGATACCACTCTGCAGATATGGTTCTTATCAGATGTAGTTTAGAATAAATAAGCAAGTGTATTGAAATGCATAAATACATCAATAAAAAGCTCTAAAAAGAACTAAAATAGACCAAGAAAATAGAAGGATTGTCAGCTACCAAACACTAAATAAAAACAAAGCAAGGACTAAAAAACAAGTTACCACCCCTGACAGACGGGGCAGATAAGTGGGTCAGTAGCTTCGATAGACATACTGCAGGGATGACCTTAGCTACAGGAGATATAAAAAGTCTATTGAGTAGGTTAATTGGGAGCCAAACTGACAACATTTTCAAAACAGCTAGAATTCCAGGAGTAACACTTACAGAGAATATGTTTGATGGATCTCAATTTAACAATTACAGAACAGAAATATGGGAAGCACAGTGGAAAAACTAGCTCAATAAACCAGATAGAGGAGGCATGATGACCAGATGAAAATGTAACTGATTATGTAATTAGAATGAAAGACAGGTGGAGTCAAGAGACAGGGAAAGTATGGGAGAATGAAGGAAGTAACACTATATTTTTTATAACATAATAAAACGGGGGCTACCAGCAGATGTACAGGCCCATTTAGAGAATATAGTGGGGTTGGAAACAAAGCCCTTGATGGAAATCCTGTTGCTTATTGTACACTTTTACAAAAAGAAGGTAGAAAAGGAGAAAGAAAAACAGATGGAAAATAAAAGAGCAGCTGCCAGACTTCTACAACAAAAATTAAAAAAGACAGCAACAGAAGGGGCAGTATTGGCTGCAGCAGCACTCCAAAATATAACATTGCAACCACAGCATCAATATTACAGAGGGATCCAGTCAAGTGGTGGAAGGGGAAGAGGAAGTCTTAGAGGAAATATGAGTAACCGAAAGTCAATAGAATGCTTCTACTGTCATAACATGGGCCACATGGCAAGAGAGTGCAGATGCAAGAAAGCAGACATGCAGGCACCAGCAATGCAGATACAGGGGCAGGGACAACAGATACAGAACATATCCCTGCAAAATAATTTGATACAAGGACAACAAATTCTGAGCCCACCCCAGCAAAATAACTTCCAAGGTTATCAGAATCAGGGTCCACAAATCCAGCAGCAACAGAGCAACCCTTAAAACAGCAAAGAAAAGGAGGAATGATAGTGATGGCAGGAACAAATTCATTCTATGGGAATATGGAAGACAATGGCCAACAATAACAACAGTACATACAATGAAGAGGCCCAGAGAGCATTCCAATATATCCAGTTGTATCGATAACACACAGATCAGATGAGGAACCCACTGTGACATTTGCCATAAACAAAATCCATACACCTTCCTAGTAGACACAGGGGCAACAAAACCATGCATTAAAGAAGGAAAAATCCCCTCATAAAATACAGCAATAGGCACGCAGGGATTCTCTGGGGCAGTAGAAAGGGTTCCATTTACAGAAGCAGTCGAGATGGAAATAGGAGGAGCTTTAGTAGATGGAAAACTGTTATACTCACCATCATCGCCAGCTAATCTCTTAGGAACGGATTTGATGTCCAAACTAAATATGACGATACATTTTGGCTCCGATGGCACAATGGTCTGCACAACTCCAAGGGTTTCCAAAAAAACAGCAATGATGTTACTTATGAGAGCAGAGATCAATCAACAATATTGAGCGAGGCCCACTGATGAAAGAGGGTTTCTAAGGGTAGTATCTCCTATAATAGCAAATGCACCTCAACTGAAGAGATGATTAGTGGAAATACCAAAAGAATTCCTGTTCAGATCCATCGAGTACCCCAATCACAGCAGTTGCAGGACACATCACTCTTGATAACCATAGATGAAATTGAAACTCCCACACATGGTATACTATTGGCCACTGACAAGCACCAAACAATGTGGGCATGTGTAATATTCATGAACCCCGGACTAAGATTACGAGACCTACTTTATGAACAACTGTTTGAAGACAATAAGCCAGCAACTTCCACTCTGGTGCTTGAAAATGCAGTAGCAATTTGGGTAGAGTTAGAGATAAGAACATTTACACCCAGGCCAAGGCTCAACTCCATGAAAGACCAAGATTTAGCAAAGTTACCAGAGTTGTGGACAACAGGACCATATGATGTAGGTTTGATACAGACCGCAGCACCAGTAAACACTACCATAAAGGCAGGAGCCAAAAGAGCAGCTAGAGGCACACGCCCAACACACCAAATTTTCTATGCAGGACAAAAAGAGGAGAATGAAGAAAATAAGACAGATGAGATAAACATATCCAGAACAACACCATATGTCAAGACTTCCCAGCTACATCTCAAAGAACTGCAAGAGGTAGCACCTGAGTTTGAGAAAGATCTCTGGAAACAGAGAGAAAGTCAACACTGACTGGATATTCAGACAAAGCACTACAGGCAAACCAGAGATGCCCCAACAGCTATTGATCGTTGTTTTATATCAAATACATCGCCCTGAACACACTGCCATTACTCCAATGTGCAATGAGATGCAATCGGAATGGTTCATACCAAATTTACTTGAGATGGTGACTATGAGGCCGATTCACAGAACTAATCTGAGATAAAATCCTAAACTTACTACTTTTGGTATTCACAGAAGGCATTTAGTATTAGTAAAGTTAGGACTCCTAACTTTACTACTACTAAACTAAGACAAAATCCTAACTTTACGACTTTCGGTATTCACAAAAGGCATTTAGTAGTAGTAAAGTTAGGAGTCCTTACTTTACTACTACTAAATGCCTTCTGTGTATACCAAAAGTAGTAAGTTTAGGATTTTATCTCAGTTTAGTAGTAGTAAAGTTAGTAGTCCTAACTTTACTACTACTAAATGCCTTCTGTGAATACCAAAAGTAGTAAGTTTAGGATTTTATCTCAGATTAATTCTGTGAATCGGCCCCTATGTATATAAGTGAGTGCCAAACCTGTCGTAAATAGTCCCCAAAACCAACTCTAAAAGTGATCATATCAACAATACCACGTCCACAGGGTTCTTTTCGAGCTTTACACATTGACTTTGTAGAGATGTTATATAAGTGCAACAACTACAGGCATCTATTAGTTGTAGTCTGTCCATTTTCAAGATGGATAGAGGCAGGCCCAAGTGTACATGGTGGTTCACTGACAAAATATTGATGGCAAAAATATAGGTGACAAAAATATAGATGAAAAAATATAGAATGCAAAAATATTGACACCCTATACCTAAACAGGTAAGTAAAAAATATCGAATCACAAAAATTGAAGTAAAAATATAGATGTAAAAAATATCGATTTAAAAATATAAATAAAATAAAATAATATATATTAAAGATATAAAATATTGATATTATCTTTAACAAAATAAATTACATTTAATATACATTTTAACTAATTATAAAAATAAACTTAATTTAAAAAAAATAAATACACAAACAATATTTTATACATATACATATATTTACTTTAAAATAATTTAACGTTATCTTTATTTAATTTTTAAACGTTCAAATGATATAAAAATAGAATATATACATATATCAATAATTTAAAATTAAAAAAACACCATTCTATAATTAATTAAAACATTAAACTATTTGAAAAAATTAAAATGCACATTTCGCAATACAATAAATACAACAGTAGGGAAAATGGATAGCGGAATAATTACATTTACTAATCCAACTCCAGTGAATACAACAGTAGGTAAAGTGTTGGATAGCGGAGGGGTAAAAATTACTATTCCCACTCCAAACAGTGCAACAGTAGGGAAAGTGTTGGATAGCGGAGGGGTAAAATATACTATTCCCACTCCAGTGAGTGAAAAAGTAGGGTAAATGTTGGATAGCGGATGAATTAAATTTACTATTCCAACTCCAGTGAGGGCAACAGTAGGGAAAGTGTTGAATAGCAGAGGGGTAAAAATTACGATTCCCAGTCCAGTGATTGCAACAGTAGGGAAAGTGCTGGATAGCAAATGGGTAAAAATTACTATTCCCACTCCAGTAAGTGCAACAGCAGGGAAAGCATTGCATAGCGGAGGGGTAAAAATTACTATTCCCACTCCAGTCATTGCAACAGTAGGGAAAGTGCTGGATAGCGAAGGGGAAAAAATTACTATCCCACTCCAGTGAGTGCAACAGTGTGGAAAGTATTGGATAGCGGAGGGGTAAAAATTACTATTCCCACTCCAGTGAGTACAACTGTAGGGAAAGTTTTGGATAGTGGAGGGGTACAAATTACTATTCCCACTCCATTGAGTGCAATAGTAGGGAAAGTATTGGATAGCAGAGGGGTAAAAATGACTATTCCCACTCCAGTAAGTGCAACAGTAGGGAAAGTGCTGGATAGCGGAGGGGTAGAAATTACTATTCCCACTCCAGTGAGTGCAACATTAGGGAAAGTGCTGGATAGCGGAGGGGTAAAAATTACTATTCCCACTCCAATGAGTGTAACAGTAGGGAAAGTGCTGGATAGCGGAGGGGTAAAATTTACTATTCCCACTCCAATGAGTCCAACAGTAGGGAAAGTGCTGGCTAGCGGAGGGGTAAAAATTACTATTCCCACTCCAGTGAGTGCAACAGTAGGGAAAGTGTTGGATAGCAGAGAAACAAAAATTACTAATAACATTTAAACAATTGAAAATAATTAAATAATCTTAAAAATAAATAAACAATATTTTTTAAAATATACGATTAAATATATTAAACATATAAAAAGAACACATATTATAATATTGATTACATATAACAAAAAGGTACAAATATTATATAAAATAAATTAATAAATACATTTATAAACAATATTTATTTAAAAGGAGCAAGTATTAACAAACAAATTATTTAAAACATAAATGTATTTATTTTATTTCCTACCCTATAACCCCGCACCAATAAAAAAGACTTCAACATTTTTTTATTTATTTCCATAATTAACATAATTAATAATAAATTAAAAATATTATTAATAAAAAATAATAAACATTCATTGAGTATACATTTTTTAACACTATATTATCCACAACAGACACCTAAAATAATTACACAATTACCATAATTAATTACTAATTAATTAATTAAAATTAATTAACAACTAATTAATAATTAATCATTAAAAAATAAATTACTTCCCACCCTTCCCACCATTTACACATATATAGTCACCACAACACACACCTAAAATTAATTACACAATTACCATAATTATTTGCCAATTAATGAATTAAAATTAATTAACAACTAATTATTAAATAATTAATAATACATTTATTTTCACATTTAACACTATAACATCTCAATTAAACCAATATTAATAAATAACATTATTCGATAAATGTAATATAATTAAATTACTTCCCACCCTATTCCCTTATAAACCCACAACCCACTACAGAACTAAAAATGCAAAATTCAAATAAAAAAAAAATAATAACTACTAAAAATAATCAATACATTTTATATAATTAAATTACTTCCCACCCTATTCCCCTATAAACCCACAACCCGATACGGAACTAAAAACGCAAATTCAAATAAAACAAAAAGGAATAACTACTAAACTTTTAACACATATAATAAACATACAAACAATTCTTATACAAAAAAACATACATCACACACATATAAAATATATACTAAAATACATAAGATTAATGAAAAATCGATATTTTTAATAACTATAGGTTTGCAAACGATATTAAACACTTTGATATTTTTAAATCGATATCACTTACCTAAAATCAATATTCTTGACCACGAGAATTTGTCTGTCGATATTCCTGGCCCACAATATTTTTATCACGATATTTGTGCAATTCGATATTTTTTACTCGATATTCTGTCTCTACACCATACATGGTGATGCAAAATCAGCTGCTAACTTTCTAGTGAGAGAGGCTATACCAAGATGGGGAGTCCCAGAAGCAATAAGATAAGATAACAGAACTCATTTAGCAAATGACATCTTCAAGCATATCACAGAAATGTTAGGAATAAAGCATAAACTGACTTCAGCTTATCACCCACAAAGTAATGGAATTGTAGAACGCCTTAATGACCTTCTAAAAAACAAAATTAGGAAAATATCAGCAACTTTAAACAAAAAATGTTTACACTGCCTTCCCATTGCATTGTTATCAGTATGAAGCACACTAAGGGGCCGATTCCGATTCAGGCCGGAAATCACTACGACCGAGCCGGACCCAGAGAGATTTCCGACCGAATCGGACTCTGGCAGTCCGACCGAACGAGCACGATGCGCACGCATGCAATCGGACTCGAGTCAGTCGGACTCCCATTGAAGTCAATGGGAGCCGGACGTACAACGCGTACGCGGGCTCCCATTGACTCAATGGGTGTGAGGCGAACAAGGGCGCCCCCTACAGCGGGTACGCCTCGATGCGACTCGCGGCGTACATGCACAGGTGTGCATGTACTCGCGCGGCTACGCGTACAGGGGGGTCCAACACGGACCCCCAAAGTCCGGCTCCGACTGCTCTTTCAAGCCGGATGGCGCGAGTCGGTCGGACTGCTCGCGGTGCGCATCGTACTTGCCCGGCCGGGGAACGTCTCCATTGCGCGGTGCGAGTCGTGTCCGTGCGAGTCGGTCGGAGCGGTTCGGACCCGCGTACGAATCGGTCGGCGATTTCGCGTGCGCTCGCATCGTACACGCTCGGCCGGACGCACTTACGAATCGGTCGGGAAAGAGGGCTCCGAATCGGATCCGGTTAAGCCGAATCCGATTCGGTGCCCTACCGGCCGAGATCGGAATCGGCCCCTAAGTGCTGATAATCACGTCACACCCCATCAGATAGTGACAGGGAGGACTGTTAAAATGCATCCTCCTCCATCCAGACAAAAATCAGATGCTGAAACAAGTAGCGAGGTACTAGGAAAAGAAATGTATGACAATGGGGTCGATTCCGATTCGGGCCGGAAAAAGCACCGACCGACTCGGATCCGGAAATTATACCGACCGACACGTACCTGTGGCGCCCGACACGCCAAGTACGATGCAATGCGTGCAAAATCCGACCGACACGTACCGAACCCAAGTCGAACGACCGAGCCGCACGGAAAACAGCAATCCGGTCAGAAAAACAGGCGAATCCAACCGACCGACACGCACCCGGAACAAATCCGACCGAAATGTACACGCGAACTCCAAACCGCAAAGTACGATGCAAGGCGCGAAAACCACGAGCGAGTCGGACGGAGGCCAAGCCGTACGACCGACACGCATACAAAACCGAGCCGAAGCAACACAAAACACCGCGACCGACGCGTACGCAGCATAGAAAACTGCACAAACACAGCGTGAACGAAACGGAGAATACCGTACGAGACAAATGCAGGGTCCGACTCGGTCACAAGAACGTTTCCAACATACACAGACAGTACAAAGGAAAAATCACACAAAAAGGCCAAACAAGCAATTACTAAGCCAATAAATACTGGGGGGTGGGGACAGAGAACAAAGACACACCCACAACTCCACCCATATAAAGGACACAAATCACAACCATGATCCTTTGCAAATGCCATTCCATTGCCAGCACCCAAGAGAAAGCAACCACACACCCACAGCTCATTCCTCACACAAGCCACACACCATCAGCACACCAACAAATACCTACCTCACATACACCCAGCAAAACACACACTCACACACCCTCACCTGCACACCAACACACACATCACTCACCATCACCACCCATCACCATGCCCCCAAGAAGAATCACAAGTTCCTAGATTGTGAATTGGAAGTCATGGTAGACGAGATCCTCAGGGTAGAGCCACAGCTGTTTGGCACACTGGTCCAACAGACCCCCATCTCCCAGAAAACCAAGATGTGGGAGAGGATCATCAACAGGGTGAACGCACTATCACCATGTCGGCGCACAAAGAGCGACATCCAGAACAGGTGGTATGACGTGCGCAGGAGGGTACGGGACCTGCTCAAGAAAGACTACATCAACAGCCAACACACCGGCAGTGGCCCTCCTGCCAAGCCAATATACCTCAGGCCCTGGGAGGAGAAGGTGCGGGCCATCCTTCCGCCAGTGAGCGTATATGGACTAGAGAACATCCCAGAGCCTGGTGAGTACACAACAAATGTACACAATATACTGCCACAAAACACACACACATCACTGTCAAGGGGAGAGTCAAACCATGCACTCATAGCAATTACACAGCAACCAGAACAGAATCATCCCAAAATGTGTATGTCAGTCAGATAAACACAACACATGCCATCAACAAAGTCACATCCAACTGTGCCATCACATGTACAAACACAACTACAACTACAGCTAGGCAGTGGCACAAATAGAACTAACAAACACATCCAGACATGTAGCCACCACAACAACACCAACACACAGTGAAGACCACTCAAAGGAAGGAATTCTGTGTATGCTGGCCAAGTCAGTGTAGCCAATAGCATCATGGGAATCGCAGTCACACATATTGCCCCCCCCCACAACTGTCCCATCAACACCACCATGAACCATGCGCACATCACAGGGAGTGGAGAAGGACTCACAAGATGGCTGACACTGGCAACTGCTGTGGGGAGCACAAGGCCTTGCTGGCAACTGTGCACCAACAAACAGCAGGACACCACTGACTGACATCCTGAGAGACAACTTCCACTCCCTGCAATGCAAGCACGTTCCATGGTGGGATATCTGGCTGGCTGGGTGGGAAGGAGGACTTGCAGCACTGACCATAGTCACAAGCACCTCCCCTCACACACCCCCCAACACAAACTCCACAGAACCCACCTGGTAGAATGCAATGCCCCCCATCCTAACACAAGATCCCACAAAGAACCACCACCCTGGGTTATGTTGTGTGAAGAACAGGGAGACTCTTGGGACTCTTAGCCAAACAACTGCCAGGACAACACTCCCAGCCATCCTGTCAGTACAGCCAGTCCACCCCACAGGGAAGCAGAATCAAAAGGAAGGAAGCAT
This sequence comes from Calotriton arnoldi, assembly GCA_963921515.1. Classification (NCBI taxonomy): domain Eukaryota; kingdom Metazoa; phylum Chordata; class Amphibia; order Caudata; family Salamandridae; genus Calotriton; species Calotriton arnoldi. Next base: position 1,358,502 of record CAWUFW010005086.1, read on the forward strand.
GGGCATGCTGGGAAGGGGGGTGGAGGCAATAGCATGATGGGAGTCGTAGTCACTGATATTGGTCACCCCCACAACTGTCCCATCAACACCACCCTGAACCATGCTCACATCACAGGGAGTGGAGAAGGACTCACAAGATGGCTGACACTGGCTACTGCTGTGGGGAGCACAAGGCCCTGCTGGCAACTGTGCACCAACAAACAGCAGGACACCACTGACTGACATCCTGAGAGACAACTTCCACTCCCTGCAATGCAAGCACGTTCCATGGTGGGATAACTGGCTAGCTGGGTGGGTGGGAAGGTGGACTTGCAGCACTGACCATAGTCACAAGCACCTCCCCTCACACACTCCCCAACACAAACTCCACAGAACCCACCTGGTAGAATGCAATGCCCCCATCCTAACACAAGATCCCACAAAGAACCACCACCCTGGGTTATGTTGTGTGAAGCACAGGGACACTCTTGGGACTTTTAGCCAAACAACTGCCAGGACAACACTCCCAGCCATCCTGTCAGCACAGCCAGCCCACCCCACAGGGAAGCAGAGTCAAAAGGAAGGAAGCATGGGCATGCTGGGAAGGGGGTGGAGGCAATAGCATGATGGGAGTCGTAGTCACTGATATTGGTCACTCCCACAACTGTCCCATCAACACCACCCTGAACCATGCTCACATCACAGGGAGTGGAGAAGGACTCACAAGATGGCTGACACTGGCTACTGCTGTGGGGAGCACAAGGCCCTGCTGGCAACTGTGCACCAACAAACAGCAGGACACCACTGACTGACATCCTGAGAGACAACTTCCACTCCCTGCAATGCAAGCACGTTCCATGGTGGGATATCTGGCTGGCTGGGTGGGAAGGAGGACTTGCAGCACTGACCATAGTCACAAGCACCTCCCCTCACACACCCCCAACACAAACTCCACAGAACCCACCTGGTAGAATGCAATGCCCCCATCCTAACACAAGATCCCACAAAGAACCACCACCCTGGGTTATGTTGTGTGAAGCACAGGGACACTCTTGGGACTCTTAGCCAAACAACTGCCAGGACAACACTCCCAGCCATCCTGTCAGCACAGCCAGCCCACCCCACAGGGAAGCAGAATCAAAAGGAAGGAAGCATGGGCATGCTGGGAAGGGGGTGGAGGCAATAGCATGATGGGAGTCGTAGTCACTGATATTGGTCACCCCCACAACTGTCCCATCAACACCACCCTGAACCATGCTCACATCACAGGGAGTGGAGAAGGACTCACAAGATGGCTGACACTGGCTACTGCTGTGGGGAGCACAAGGCCCTGCTGGCAACTGTGCACCAACAATCAGCAGGACACCACTGACTGACATCCTGAGAGACAACTTCCACTCCCTGCAATGCAAGCACGTTCCATGGTGGGATAACTGGCTGGCTGGGTGGGTGGGAAGGAGGACTTGCAGCACTGACCATAGTCACAAGCACCTCCCCTCACACACCCCCAACACAAACTCCACAGAACCCACCTGGTAGAATGCAATGCCCCCATCCTAACACAAGATCCCACAAAGAACCACCACCCTGGGTTATGTTGTGTGAAGCACAGGGACACTCTTGGGACTTTTAGCCAAACAACTGCCAGGACAACACTCCCAGCCATCCTGTCAGCACAGCCAGCCCACCCCACAGGGAAGCAGAGTCAAAAGGAAGGAAGCATGGGCATGCTGGGAAGGGGGTGGAGGCAATAGCATGATGGGAGTCGTAGTCACAGCTCTACATCCCCCACCACATGGCCCAGCAAGCTCACACTCACGCATGCACATCCCACAGAGAGTGGAAAGGCCCATCAAAGATGTCTGACACTGTTGCTGTGTCGTGGGGAGCACAAGGGCATGCTGGGAACTGCACACCAACCAACAGCAGGACACCACTGTCAGCCATCTTGCCATTGCTCTCACACCCACACACACTGAACTCCCCACAAAAGCAAGTAAGTATGGGAATGCTGGGAAGTGGGGGAGGCAATAGCATGATGGGAGTCATAGTCACAGACATAGCTCACCCCCACAACTGTCCCATCAACACCACCCTGAACCATGCTCACATCACAGGGAGTGGAGAAGGACTCACAAGATGGCTGACACTGGCTACTGCTGTGGGGAGCACAAGGCCCTGCTGGCAACTGTGCACCAACAAACAGCAGGACACCACTGACTGACATCCTGAGAGACAACTTCCACTCCCTGCAATGCAAGCACGTTCCATGGTGGGATAACTGGCTGGCTGGGTGGGTGGGAAGGAGGACTTGCAGCACTGACCATAGTCACAAGCACCTCCCTCACACACCCCCAACACAAACTCCACAGAACCCACCTGGTAGAATGCAATGCCCCCATCCTAACACAAGATCCCACAAAGAACCACCACCCTGGGTTATGTTGTGTGAAGCACAGGGACACTCTTGGGACTTTTAGCCAAACAACTGCCAGGACAACACTCCCAGCCATCCTGTCAGCACAGCCAGCCCACCCCACAGGGAAGCAGAGTCAAAAGGAAGGAAGCATGGGCATGCTGGGAAGGGGGTGGAGGCAATAGCATGATGGGAGTCGTAGTCACTGATATTGGTCACCCCCACAACTGTCCCATCAACACCACCCTGAACCATGCTCACATCACAGGAAGTGGAGAAGGACTCACAAGATGGCTGACACTGGCTACTGCTGTGGGGAGCACAAGGCCCTGCTGGCAACTGTGCACCAACAAACAGCAGGACACCACTGACTGACATCCTGAGAGACAACTTCCACTCCCTGCAATGCAAGCACAGTCCATGGTGGGATAACTGACTGGCTGGATGGGTGGGAAGGAGGGCCGGCTGTCAACCAAACACAACCAATGCAGACCATGTTCACACCCCAAAAAATACATAGAAATGCTCAAATAATGCAGGACAATGTGCCACACCAATATCAACCCCTGACTGTGACGACTTAGGACAATGCAATGTACAGGCCCGCACCCAGAGGCACAGTCACAACTGTCATGTGTGTCAACCATTGATGCCTGCAGAAACATAACATACATTGTGTGTGTCTCCCAAAAACAGGTGATGATGGGGACACAGCAGCAGACGCTGAGGAGTCCCAGTCCCAGGCTCAAGAGGATGCGGAGCTCACTGGCGTCGTACAGCCTCTGCCCTCCTCGGATGAAGAAGACCAACCTGGCACATCCGGTGCAAGTCTACATGCAACACCAGCAGGACCACCAGCTGCAGCACCAGCAGGACCACCAGCTGCACCCCCTGCACCCACCCCTCTAACGACTGTCACCACAAATACCATCCCTGCCGACATGGACAGAACAAGTAGCAACACCAGCACAGGGACCCTGGACCAACCTGGGGCCATGGACACCACCACCACCACCAACCCCCAAGGTGGACCAGGGTCATCTGTGCGTGCCACTGCACGCACTGCACATGTCAGCAGGGGTGGTGGGAGGGGTGGGAGACAGAGGTCGCTGCTTGCAGAGTTTGCTGGTGTGCATGATGACCCACAACTGGTACGCATAGCTGATGCGTACCAGTCCAGCACCGGAGACCTCAGCCAGGTAGTGGGGCTCCTCAGAGACATGAAACAGCAGCAGGCTGCCCATCATGCCCGCTTGGACTCTCACATGTCCCACATGGAGTCACACATGTCCCGCGTGGACTCACACATGTCCCGCGTGGAGTCCAAGTGGGATGCACTGCATGAGATGACGGCGGTGCACAGGGACATTTTACAATGCCTCCGCCAGATGAACAGCAACCAGTCCACACCTCCCTGTGTGCCAACAACATCTGGTGCCGAACAAACTGCAACTGCCACAGGGAGGGAGGATGACTCTGGCGGAGAGTCCCCTGCACCGCAGCAGCCTGTACTTGAGGGCCCCCCAAGAAGAGGGGTCGTCCGAGGAGGGGCAAGTGAGAGGCCGATGGCCAAGCGCAACTCCCAGGAAGCCTGAACTTGTTCTGGATGTTCACCTTTGTGCACAGACTGTTCACCCTGTTGACGGCAACACTACTCCCACACATTGCATGGGGAGTACAAGTTGGACCAATGTCTCAGACAACTGTGGCCCCGATACTGGGGATTCTGTCTACCAGGACTTTCAATTCACCTAGGAACTTCTGATTGCAAGATTTATGTACAGCACTACCCATCCTATGCACTATTCACACAAATGTATCACAATAAACACACTAATACACCATACTTGCCTCTGTTGTGATTCCAACGTGGGTGCTGTTATGGGGATGATGAACTGCAAAATTACACTGTGTATGCGAACTGCAACAGCAAGTACAACACAGGCATGTGAGTAAAGGCAACGTGACACATATGAGGGAGACACACCACCAGGGCTACACAACACATACACACCTAGGCCATCTGACTCATTGCCTACACTGATGTTGCCAGGGAAGACGGTGCAATGCACAGACACCACACCCATTCCCAGTTGTAGTCAAGTAGCCAACAGGTGCAGTAAGCAAATGGCAGTCAAATGTGTGACCACAGACAACGCACATCACAAAGTGAAGCACAGGTTTATTACACAGTTGCAACATGTCGTAACCACTACAGATGCAAGGTAATCCCACCTGGCAGCGGGCACACAGTCAACAACTGTAGACGGAAGGAAGTCCATGGGTGTGGCGCACATCACCTGTAGGGACACAACAGCTACCAGCCTGGAAGTGCAATCACGTCGTCGGTGGACACAGTTGACCAAACGAATCTGAAAGTACCCTGTGAAGGACAGAAATGACACACAGTCAAAAGCAATGGAGTACAGGACAGAACAGCAAAACTCATGCACAATACATGTTACAAGATACCCACCCAGAACCAAGTTAGCATGTCAACACTGTTGGGGAGTACAGCCCACCTGTAAGCACACATCGCAACACACATCCAGTCAAGTAGCCCATGGACACACTACAACAGCACCAGAGCACCACCTACACATCATGCCAACTCACATCATTGACATGACACCTCAGGATACTCACATTCAGCTAAAGAAGTTGGTGATGAGCTGTGTGCGGACATCACCTCCTCATCATCATCGTCACTGGCATCGTGGTCCAGGCCAGGATCCTCCACAGGTGGCGGATGTTGGTCATTGTCATCCTGGATGAGAGGCAACTCCTTCCGCACTGCCAGGTTGTGGAGCATGCAGCAGACGATGATAATCTTGCACACTTTCGCAGGGGCATATGGGAGGGACCCTCCGGTCTTGTCCAGGCAGCGGAAGCGGCTCTTCAGGAGACCAAATGTCCGCTCAATCACTCTCCTGGTCCGACCATGTGCCTCATTGTAGCGCATCTGGGCTGGTGTCACAGGGTTCCTGAGGGGTGTCAGCAACCATGGCATGTTGGGGTATCCCGAGTCACCTACGGACAGACAAGTGCACATTAGGTGACTTGGAAAAGTGGGCGGAATACTACAGATCAGATCACACACAATGGCACAAAGTCAGTACACACCGACAAGCCAGGCACGCTGGTTCTGCATCTGTGCCATCATCCTGGGGATGCGACTACTCCTCATCACAAAGGCATCGTGTGCTGAACCAGGGAAACGGGCACACACGTGTGTGATGGTCATGTCTGCAAGACACACCACCAGTGCATTGACCGAGTGGTAGTGCTTGCGGTTCCTGTAGGCCTGCTTCTGGGCCTGTGGTGGTACCAAAGCCACATGTGTCCCATCAATGGAGCCAATGACATGCGGCATCCTCCCCAGGGCATAAAAGTCACGCTTCACGTCAGTGAGTCGTCGCAGTCTAGGGAAATAGATGTACCGGTTCAGGAATAGCAACATTGCCGCCAAAACATCGCGGAGCACACGGCTCAACATGGTCTGTGACATCCCACCAGCAGTAGCCACAGTATGTTGGAAGGTACCGGTGGCAAAGAAGTGTAGGGCTGCCATCACCTTCACCTTGGGGGTCAGCGCTGTAGGATACGGCCGGCCAGGCTGCAAATGTGGGGACAACTGCACTGCCAAATCCTCAATCAGCTGCCTGGTGAAGCGGTACCGTCGGATGCTGTCCCGTTCCACCATCGTTGCCAGGTCTGGGAATGGTCGATGGACAGCAGGAGCCCTGCAGTGCAGAGGAGAAGTAAGCAAGATTGTCAGTCACCCCACATATGCGGCATTGAAGACACTCAATATCCCAACATACATCATTATGAGGCACAACTACATGAAGTGTGCAGTTCCGTAAGGACATGTATGGTACATACATGGCCAACATCTGTCAACACGGTCCAACAGGTGGCATCATTTAGTCCCAGGTTGGCCCATTGGATATCATGAGGCCGTGTCACAGTTCCCATCTCCTGCTGCCGTATCACAATCACCCCCCACAGTGACATGTGAGGACAGATGTGCCCCAGGCACCACAGCTCAATGACAGGTACATTCCCAGGGACCCTGTATTGCCACATGGACACTGGCATTACATGGAGTATCATGTATACACCACAGCAAAACAACCATGACCCCCACAGGTAGTGGTCCCACTTGCCACAGCAGGACAGACATGGACGTCTGTGACACACACACGCACAACATCAAAGTCCATGCACACACAACGTGGATGTGGAGACTGTCTCCCATTGTGCACATGAAATCAGAGACATTGTAAACACTACATGCACAAAGACTGTGGAGGACCATCACTATTGTGCCACTGGGACACCCTGGCTCAAACATACCGTCCCACATGGGACTCACGGGGTATGTGACATGACATACACATACACCACCGTGAAATGTGAGCATGGCACATGCACAGATATGAACAGTTGCACATCACAGTGGTCATGTACACGTAACACCCAGGATCCTGTCCCCATTAACACGTGCACAGCCTGGGGGTGGCTGCCCACAGGTGACACCCACAGGACAACATGTACACCAACATACACACAATAGGAAATGCAGCCTTACATGCCTTATGATAAAGTTTGGACAGGCTGTCGTGATGTAGGTGTGCCCCTCACTCCCTGGGAGCTATCTGTGGCTGGCATATGTCCATCTGAGACAGGCATGCTGACATATGCCAGTCACATGTACAGTGATGCGTTGAACAGCAATGGACCGATCGGTGCCCCCGGCCGGCCCATTGCATTCAATGTGTGCGGGTACGCGTTGTACCCCTGTACGCGTTGAACTGCAATGGACCGATCGGTGCCCCCGGCCGGCCCATTGCATTCAATGTGTGCGGGTACGCATTGTACCCCTGTACGCGTTGTACCCCTGTACGCGTTGAACTGCAATGGACCGATCGGTGCCCCCGGACGGCCCATTGCATTCAATGTGTGCGGGTACGCGTTGTACCCCTGTACGCGTTGTACCCCTGTACGCGTTGTACCCCTGTACGCGTTGAACTGCAATGGACCGATCGGTGCCCCCGGCCGGCCCATTGCATTCAATGTGTGCGGGTACGCGTTGTACCCCTGTACGCGTTGTACCGCAATGGACCGATCGGTGCCCCCGGCCGGCCCATTGCATTCAATGTGTGCGGGTACGCGTTGTACCCCTGTACGCGCTAGTACCGCAATGGACCGATCGGTGCCCCCGGCCGGCCCATTGCATTCAATGTGTGCGGGTACGCGTTGTACCCTGTACGCGTTGTACCGCAATGGACCGATCGGTGCCCCGGCCGGCCCATTGCATTCAATGTGTGCGGGTACGCGTTGTACCCCTGTATGCGTTGTACCGCAATGGAATGATCGGTGCGCACCCATTGACAATGGCCTTGCCTGGCAACGGACGCGTTTTCGAATTTCGAATGAGTCGGTTGCTGGAAAATCAGTTGGTCACCCACAACAATGTTGCAAAATCATGTATGTCATGAAGTTGAAGATTTGAAGGATGCTGTGGGCGTGTTTTGGTGCTGCTATTCCATGGATTGGCCAGATTCAGAAGATGCAAACGACTTGGACCTATCACTTTGGACACCAGGGACAGTATCTGCCTCTCCAGCACATATATATTGCTGGCTGTTCCCCTGAGAGCTCACTTGCCTGCACTACATGCTCCAGGACGACATCTGCCACTGCACTGCTGCTGTCTCTGCCCCTCTGGACCCTGCAATGGCACGTACTGTGGAGAGAGCCCCAGCCTTCAGCCTTGAGGAGAACCAGGCCCTGCTGGACAGCCTACTTCCACAGTACAGCAAGCTGTATGGGACACCAGGGGAGCAGGTGAGTGTTCTGTGCACTGCCTTTCTGAATGTGCATATTGTCTGACTAGCAAGGCTGAAAGTCTGCACGCCACTGGCTAGCAGGCTCACTGAGTAGTTGTCACCCCCCATAGTGTGTAGTGACATGCACTGGACAGGTATGGTGCAGTGACAGTGCATTTGAACAAGGTTTTACTTCCCATGCAATGATACCATGTAGTGACGTCTGGCAAACTGTCCATGGGCAGCTTTGCACTGCCTGTGTACATCATGTGCCCCTGTGATTGAGACATGTATATACAACAGTGTCATGCACGGATATGTTGCATGTGTAGTAATGGCCTTTTCACTTTGTCATCCTGACAGGTTAATGCCCATCGGAAGCAGGAGATCTGGAAGGACATCGTCCGGGCTGTCCGGTCCGTGGGGGTCTACAAGCGCCGGATCCGCAACTGCCAGAAGAGGTGGCAGGACCTTCGGGGCTGGACCCGGAGGATTGCACAGGTCCAGCTGAAGCTGTCGCCTCCTCGCAGGAGGGGCGGAACACGGACCCTGACCCCCACATGCTCCAGATCCTGGCGGTGGTGTTTCCAGACCTGGATGGGCAGCTGAAGGCCAGACAGCAGCAAGGAGGGGGTGAGTCAAAGACTGCACTGTGAACTCTGTATTACATGCTGTGTGCCCTCCTCTGGCCTGGTTCAACTGCCACAGTGCAGCAGTCATGTTGTCCAGGAGCCATGTCCCTCTATTGTGCACTGCCCACTGCTCATCTGATACCCAGGTGTGGCCCTTACATTCAGGGAATTGTGTCACTTGGGACTGTGTCCTTGCAGTTTGCTTCACTAAAGGTGGGGGACAGCATCTGTTTCCCTAACTCTGTTGTGGGCATCATGGGTGGGTCCATTGTTCACACTACGCCTGTGTTCGGACATGTAATCTGCGTGTTGCTTTGATATGCGGTCCACTTGCTGTGCTGAGCCACCACATGTGCCTGGGGTATGTGGCACACGCCCATGCAGCGGGTGGGAACAATGTTTGGGCCCCAGGAGTGTGCAGATTACGTGTGTCACACATACATAGCCAGCTATCCACTGTCAAGGGCTCATCCCTCATTCATGTGGAGCAGGACAGTCATGCCTTCTCCAGGCCATGCAATGCACTCTGTACTCCCACTCCCGTGTATCAGCTGACACATTGTGCGCAGTGATTTGACCCCTCAGGTGTCTGCCTCTGTGTCAGTGTGCTGTGGATTAGTTGCCAGGACTGCTGGGGTGTTTCTTGGTAGGGGCTCAGCATGCCCCTGGAGATGTGACCATAGGAGACGATACTTGTGTGTCACATCGGTGTTTGATCAGCTGCCCGTGCAGACTGGGGTATGCGAATGTGAAGTTCAGGCAGCTGTTCCCCATTCACAGCAGATTGTGAGGGGCTCAGGTTCAGAGGGTAGTGTCACAGGTCTCCCATATGTCCAATAGGTGTGACCTGGACAGATGAGGGTTAAGATGATGTGTTGTGTGGGGGATGTACATGTGCACTTGTGCAGCTCCAGGACTTGCATTCCCCATGACCTACTATTGTGACACAGTGCATAGTGTTGTTGTCTGGCTGCCAAGTCATACATCACTGAGACAGTGATGTATGACTTAGCAGTCATGCCTCTGCCATGGCATGTGTCTACTTATTGGTGGTCCTGCAGGGGAGTGACATGTGCTACATGCACACCATTGTGGCGATGGCTATCAGGACATGGGTGCATCATGGTGTCTGTCGCTGGTATGCATCACATGCATTTCCTATTTGACTCTGGGCATCCCTTTCATCCGGAAACCTGTACTGACTCAGTGGCAAGAGCTGTGATGTGTGCATGTCCACATGCCACACCGTGTCCTCTGCACTGTCCAACTACTGTGTACTTGGTGCATGTGTCCACACTGGGGTGTTGCAATCCAACAGACACCAGACAGATGGGTGCAAGGCCATGTGGGATGTGAGTGCCATGCTTGGCATCAGACTGACAATTGGCTTCTCCTGTTCAGTTAGGGCACTTTTAGCAATGTACAACTAATGATGCCAGGGCTTGCTCTGTAATGTGCTGTGCTCACAGTGGTGTGTGCGTTTGGTGCAGGTGACTGATGTCTGTCTGTTTCCCCATTGTTTGCAGATACATCCACGGCCACGGAAGGGGACAGCTCCACGGACCAGGAGGAGCCAGAGAGCCAGACTGGGTCAGCAGCCGAGGAGTGGTCGGAGGGACCCAGTGGCACGGAGGGCGAGGGGAGCCACACCGAGGAGTCCTCAGCACCATCCACCTCAGCTGAGGACCAGAGCAACTCGGAGGATGACTCCCTTATGGAGGCGGGTGTCAGCAGCCACCACACCCCAGCTAGTGTTGCTGTCCCTGCCACCACCAGCACCACCACCGCCCTCCCATCGGCTCCCATTCCCCAGGTCCGTGGAGGCTCCCATGTTCGGGAGCGTGTCTCCTTTGGGCCAGGCACCGCACCCCTGCCCCTGTGTCCCCTGCTGCCCTGAGTGAGGAGTCTGTGTACCTCCTTCGCCAGCTCCATGTAGGGCAGACAGCCATGCTGAGTGTCCTCCATGCGCACACCACTCTGTTGACTCAGCTGGTGTCGTTCATGGAGGGCATCTCATTGGGCATATCTGACCTACAGAGGGGCAATAGGTCCATGGACTCCTCCCTGACGGCAGCAGTGTCCCTCCTCAGACAGTCCCTCACCCTTCCTGCCTCTGCTCCATCCACACTCCCCAGCACCTTACCCATCCCAAGCACACACACACCGGCACAGGCACACACCAGCACACACACGTCCAGCACACAGACACACACGCCACAAACAAAACGCACACGCACGCACAGTCAGGGGACTGAAACCAGACTCACAGGGGATGGGGCCCTGGTACACACACACACGCATCCACGGGCACTGCGCAGTCCTCAGTTGCCTCTCCCTCCAAAACACCCTCCCTTGCCTCACCTGCAACCCCAAAGACCCAGCGCCTCTTCCTCAGTGACCTCGGCCTCTTCCCCTCCGATCCAGCTGCTCCAGCATCCAGGGGGAAGAGGAAGCCCACCCACATGGAGCAGAGTGCCCCTCGCCCCCGGACACCCTCCCCCAGGCGCAGACAGACTGAGGCCCCCACCCGCAAGTCCCCCGGAGTGGTAAGAGCAAGACCCCGCCGCCGCCCTGCAGCTCAAGCACCAGGTCTCCTTCCTCCATCCCTCAGGCCCCCACTCCACAGGTGCCCCCACCACACCCTGCCCCAGGTTCCCCCACCCACAGATATACCATCCCCAAGAGGATCCGGCCTTCTCCCCCTGCCACTTGCTCTCCCGGCACCACACCCCCGCTGCGCTTGTCTGTGCCACTGATGTGGTGAGGGTGTCCTCCCCTCTGTCCAGCCCACCTTGCCTGTTCCCCATTCTCATCCCCTGGTGGTAGGCACTGCAGTGGAGTCCACTACCACCCTGTCTGACTTGGGCACTGCAGTGGCGGACCTGTCCACTCCATCTGCAGGGTCCACTGCAGTCATGCCGGCACCCACAACATCTGAGTCATGCGCCCCAGTTGTGCCGGCACACACCATGTCAGACACCTCCACTGCAGTTGTCAGTGGCTCTCCAGCACTCACCACCCCTTCCCTGCTTCCTCCTGGTGAGCCCTGATCCTGTCCCTGCGGTGCCTGGCCTACCCCCCCCGGTTGCCCTCATAGTGGATTGTCCCTGGTTTTGTGCAGGCATGTGTAGGGTGGCATCTGCCACTGTCACCCACTTGTGACTTTGTTGATGGACTGGCCATTGGCCTTTGTTTATTTTCTACCGGACTTCTACTTTTAATGCCACATATGCTGAATAAAGCAACTTTCTGTTCTCTAGTGCTTTTGCTTCTGATGTACATGATGTTGATGATGCTAACCATGCCCTTGCTGCAGTGATGGTGATATTTGGTCTCATGATAATGAAGTGTTACTGTGCAGGAACCCATGTGGTCCAGGGGGAATGTGTCCTATCCTGTGGTGTATCCATGTCATCCATAGCAGCATCTGAGGGTGTCATGTGTTCAGTATTTGGCAATGGGATTTCCTACTTAGATTGCGCTATTTCACATCTGTGGCTTCCACCCCTGCACATCTGTTGTGCCTGCCATTGTTCAATTCGTCTACTTCCCTGACCGTGTGGCCATCTCCAGTGGACATGCAGGTTTGGGCATCAATGGGGAAGGACTCATCTGTGTTGTCAGTGCAACATTGCTATACAAGTGTGTTGGATCTGTGCTGATGATTCCGTTGGCACTTCCATGACCAGGCTGATGTTACGGGAGCCCTCATTTGGTGCTAATTGTTGATTGTGTGACCAAGTGCTCAGCTGACATGATGGGGCCCTACTGAGGCAACATATGGCACAGCTTTCCTCACACAGGAGTGGAGTCCCCTCATGGCAGTGTGTACTCCTGTGACATTGCCTGCGCCCAAGGTGTGTGTTGTATGTGCATGTCTGTGTGTTCACTTCCGTTTAGCTGTGCATGCTGTGATCCCTAGTGTTGTACCTGTTTGTGATGCTAGCTGAGTTGACCTATGTTCCCCCAAAGTCTTCTCCCTGGGTTCTCTGTGATGTGGGTGCATGGCACATTACTGGTCATCAGGATGTCACCCATAGGTGTGTTTGCTGTCAGGGCTGAGTTTGTGTGCAGACGCAGATGGGTCACAGTCAGGTTTCCCCTTGGCACTTGTTGTTTGCCCCTGTCATGTGATTTCCAGTTTGTGTTATCTTTCAGTGATTGTGACACGTTGTGTGTGTGACTGCTGGCACTCCTCAGGGTCCGGGCTGCAATGTTGGTTGTTGTCTATGTGTGTTCTTTGTGGGTGACCTTGGCTTCTTCATTGGTGTGTGACTGTGGATGGGATCCCATTGGTTGGTGTGGTATTGCCGTCATGTCCATGTACAGCGTAGTGTGCAGTATGTCAGACATTCAGGAGTCTTGTTGAGTGGCCATGTGTGATGTGTTTCTGCACCTTGGTTCCCACCCACCACCCTGGAATAGTCATGGGTGCATGTGCAATGTCACCAGTGCATGTGTGCTTCACTGCTGCACATTGTTGGAGGTCGAGGGGTGTGGTGTTGAGTGTGTGCAGATGAGAGTTGTTGCCCGGCTAGGCCCCTGCCTCCATGTTGGCCTTGGCTTACTGGCCATGCTGTTTGATTTGTGCTTGTGTAGGTGTGATGGTAGTTAGTTGCTCAGGACACATGACTGTGGTTCACAGTGTGAACCACATTTAGCTTTGTCATCACAGTGGGATTGTAATGCAGCCCAGGGTCACCACATTGTGGGGGCCCTGGGGGTGGTGCTGTAGTGTGTCTGTGTCTTGCTGTGTCAGTTGCTGTCCCTACGTGCCTGTGTGACATGTGTGATTTGTGCTCCCTCTCATCTGACAATGCCTGCTTGCCCACATAGGGGATTTGGATCCATGAGTTACCTTTGTGTGGCACTGTATGCACATCTGTATGATTGGTATTCAGGTCTCCTCATGTGTTGTGTGGTTGCCTGGGGACACTGGCACCTCCCCCCCCTCACCTGTTGTGTATGATATGCAGTGTGGGTCTGCCTGTTTGTGTTTGTGCATCTGCACCACTGCATTGGCATATCTTGGGTGTGCCATTGGCTGTATGTAGTTTGGTGTGTTTCCCCTGCTGTCCCTGGGACTCGTAGGTCATCGGTCAGCACAATGATCATGGTTTGTGTGTCCCATTGCTGCCATGGTATGGTATCTGTTCACCTCACATCTCCAGTCTCCACAGGGTATCTGCATTTGTGTGCCCATTGGTGCAAATATGTGGGTCTGCATTCTGATGGTCACTTCTGTCATTGTGTCATTGATGATTGTTGACGGTGTCAGCTCCCATGGGTGTTGTTTGTCTGCACATGGCCAAAGATATGTCTTATTTGCACTGCAGTATTTGGCTTCCCCAATTTATGTTGCAATGGGACACATACACTACTTTGCCACTGATGTGTTTTTTGTTCTGTGACCAGGAATCATCCATGCAGTTTGGCAGTTGCACCTCTTTCTTTGTCAACACTTACCTTTTGGTCACTGTGGTGATGGGGGTTTAGACCCCATTGCCACAATGTTAAAAATGTGCTTCAGCTATGGACCCCACACTTACATTTTGGTCACTGTGATGATGGGGGTTTGGACCCCATTGCCACAATGTTCAAAATGTGCTTCAGCTATGGACCCCACACTTACCTTTTGGTCACTGTGATGATGGGGGTTTAGACCCCATTGCCACAATGTTCAAAATGTGCTTCAGCTATGGACCCCACACTTACATTTTGGTCACTGTGATGATGGGGGTTTGGACCCCATTGCCACAATGTTCAAAATTTGCTTCAGCTATGGACCCACACTTACCTTTTGGTCACTGTGGTGATGGGGGTTTAGACCCCATTGCCACAATGTTCAAAATGTGCTTCAGCTATGGACCCCACACTTACATTTTGGTCACTGTGATGATGGGGGTTTGGACCCCATTGCCACAATGTTCAAACTGTGCTTCAGCTATGGACCCCACACTTACCTTTTGGTCACTGTGATGATGGGGGTTTAGACCCCATTGCCACAATGTTCAAACTGTGCTTCAGCTATGGACCCCACACTTACATTTTGGTCACTGTGATGATGGGGGTTTGGACCCCATTGCCACAATGGTCATGGCCTGCTTGCATTGTGGGTGCCACACACATATATGTGTGGCACATGTGCTAGGGGGTCACATTGTATGTTCAAAGTCATGTTCGGTGTTGTAGGCATTTGACACAGTCTACACACGCTTGTCATGGTGTTGGGGGATGTCTTCTTCTTGCATTCCCTAGGTTGTGGTGTGCTGGTTGTGTCATGCATTGTCCATCCTATGAGTGGGGGTGGTAGTAGTGGTAGGCATCCAGCCCCCCCTGGCTAAGGGTGGTAGTAGTGGTAGGCATCCAGCCCCCCCTGGCTCAGGGTGGTAGTAGTGGTAGGCATCCAGCCCCCCTGGCTCAGGGTGGTAGCAGTGGTAGGCATCCAGCCCCCTGGCTAAGGGTGGTAGTAGTGGTAGGCATCCAGCCCCCCTGGCTGAGGGTGGTAGTGGTAGGCATCCAGCCCCCCTGGCTAAGGGTGGTAGTAGTGGTAGGCATCCAGCCCCCCTGGCTAAGGGTGGTGGTGGGCATCCAGCCCCCTGGCTCAGGGTGGTAGTAGTGGTAGGCATCCAGCCCCCCTGGCTCAGGGTGGTAGTAGTGGTAGGCATCCAGCCCCCCTGGCTCAGGGTGGTAGTAGTGGTAGGCATCCAGCCCCCCTGGGTGAGGGTGGTGAGTGGTAGGCATCCAGCCCCCTGGCTAAGGGTGGTAGTAGTGGGCATCCAGCCCCCCTGGCTCAGGGTGGTAGTAGTGGTAGGCATCCAGCCCCCCTGGCTCAGGGTGGTAGTAGTGGTAGGCATCCAGCCCCCCGGGCTGTGGGTGGTAGTAGTGGTAGGCATCCAGCCCCCTGGCTGACGGTGGTAGTAGTGGTAGGCATCCAGCCCCCCTGGCTAAGGTTGGTGGTAGGCATCCAGCCCCCTGGCTGAGGGTGGTAGTAGTGGTAGGCATCCAGCCCCCCTGGCTGAGGGTGGTAGTAGTGGTAGGCATCCAGCCCCCCTGGCTCAAGGTGGTAGTAGTGGTAGGCATCCAGCCCCCCTGGCTCAGGGTGGTAGTAGTGGTAGGCATCCAGCCCCCCTGGCTGTGGGTGGTAGTAGTGGTAGGCATCCAGCCCCCTGGCTAAGGGTGGTAGTAGTGGTAGGCATCCAGCACCCCTGGCTAAGGGTGGTAGTAGTGGTAGGCATCCAGCCCCCCTGGCTAAGGGTGGTGGTAGGCATCCAGCCCCCCTGGCTGAGGGTGGTAGTAGTGGTAGGCATCCAGCCCCCCTGGCTGTGGGTGGTAGTAGTGGTAGGCATCCAGCCCCCTTGGCTGAGGGTGGTAGTAGTGGTAGGCATCCAGCCCCCTGGCTAAGGGTGGTAGTAGTGGTAGGCATCCAGCCCCCCTGGCTGAGGGTGGTAGTAGTGGTAGGCATCCAGCCCCCTGGCTAAGGGTGGTAGTAGTGGTAGGCATCCAGCCCCCTGGCTCAGGGTGGTAGTAGTGGTAGGCATCCAGCCCCACTGGCTGAGGGTGGTAGTAGTGGTAGGCATCCAGCCCCCCTGGCTGCAGGGTGGTAGTAGTGGTAGGCATCCAGCCCCCCTGGCTAAGGGTGGTGGTGAGGCATCCAGCCCCCTGGCTAAGGGTGGTAGTAGTGGTAGGCATCCAGCCCCCCTGGCTAAGGGTGGTGGTAGGCATCCAGCCCCCTGGCTAAGGGTGGTAGTAGTGGTAGACATCCAGCCCCCCTGGCTGAGGGTGGTAGTAGTGGTAGGCATCCAGCCCCCCTGGCTCAGGGTGGTAGTAGTGGTAGGCATCCAGCCCCCTGGCTCAGGGTGGTAGTAGTGGTAGGCATCCAGCCCCCCTGGCTCAGGGTGGTAGTAGTGGTAGGCATCCTGCCCCCCTGGGTAGGGGTGGTGGTGGTGCGCATTCAGGCCCCTGTGTGCATATGTGGCATTGGTGATGGGCATCCCGCCCCTATGGTGCTGCTGTTGCAAGTATATTCTGCATCCCTCTGTGTGTGTGTGATGTGTCGTGGTACGTGTTGTATGTGTTTTGTAGTTGGTGTCTGACTTACCTTCTGCGCCGTACGCGTCCGTGCCTGTTCCGGTAGTAAATGTAGAATATTGGTATGATCGGGACGAAGGGATTCATGGTTGGTTCGTGTCGTTCGCCCTTCTCGTTGCTTCGCGTCGTCCTCGTCGCTTCGCGTCGTCCCTCGTCGCTGGCGTGTTCGTCTCGTAGCCGTGGATCGTGTTGTGGCGCGAATCGGAGCTTATGTGCGCCTCTCCCGGATGCTTTGACGTGCCGTGCGCAGCGACGGGTTCGGCGCGTACGGGAAGCGCATCCTACTTGTTCGGCCAGACGGAGCTGCATTTTCCCTTCCGTGCGACTCGATTCTGCGTTTCCGGATTCGCCTCGGTCGGAGAACAGGACCTGGTTTGGGTGAGTACGGCTCGGCCGGATTCTGTGCTGTTGTGCGCATCGTACTTACTCGTTCGGTGTGCTGTACGGATCGGTCGGGAAACAGGCTTTCGCATGGCTTTTTCCCGACCGAATGGTATTGGGTGCGCCTCCGACCGAGATCGGAATCGGCCCCTTAGTCATCTTGTGTGTCTAAAACAGTTCATTAATTTTCATGACATGAAATGACTTTGATTTTTGAGAAACTTATCGATCATTTTCTGTCACATGTAAATATTACTGCTTATTTCATTCCAATTGCATTTATTTTCGAACTTTATGCCTGAAATGAAAAGCATTTGCTTCAGATGTACAGTACCTTTTGCATTTTTACTATGTTTTTAATGCTTTTAAGAAATATTTTTTAAATATGCGGTACTCCATTTAATGTTTAGCACTTTTAATGTTTAGCATTTTAGTATTATCGTACACACGAAAGTGGAGTGGGTGTTGTATTCCTCTTAGGGTGTCCATAAACGGGCTTTCCAGTATCATGTCCTTATATAGGCACAATTCGCCCTGCCCTTATATAGGCATAAAATCCCAGCCCTTATTTAGGCATTAAACCGTGCGCTCCAAATACAGGCATGGTCTCTGACATCCGTCCACCCTAACGTCACAACGAGTTCATGAAGAACAGACCCTTAGGCTGCGGGAGTTTCCCTAGCCCAGGACTATTGATTTCTTCCAGGACTCATATATTATGCATGAACCATTATTCCTTAGGGGTTCATTCATGACATCTTCCGCTGTCCGACTCACGTCAATGCTAACATTCTGAGGTACCTCTCAGGTATAAATATACCTTCCCTAGCCCTTGTAAACTAGAGGAGACCTCGACTTCAGAGGAGCCCGTTTCCCGGCCTGACGCACTGAGAAGACGCTGTCATCCCTGCACGCAGAGAGTCCAGCTTCCAGTGATCTGACTTCCCTTGCGGGGTGTTGGAGTTCGAGTCTGGCAAAGAGATTCCCACCTCTCTCATTCTAAAGGTATGGAGCTGACTAGAACCTAGAGGGACTCTTGGCATACTAGGCAAACTAGGCTTAACATACTCTTAGTATACCATAGTAAGGAATACTTCACCTACTTCATACCTCTTCCTACACCTAGGTTAGGTTAGGCACATTGGGGTAGAACTAGATTAGAAACGCATCGTATGAGTACTCGCATTTTTAGTCTGTGTTATTTATGTAAAGGCATATATACTAAAAGATAATGCTATCGCAGTATTATTTATTTCTACTGCTCACACTGTACATTATTTATCTCGCATACTGTCTTGTGATCGTAACAGCACATTTTACTTACACCAGAAACAAGACTGTTCAATAAATCTTTTATTGAAACGCCCGTCTGTTCTTTCTGTGTAACTTGGAGAAAACTAAGCATGCACGATTGAGCTGAGTGAAATAGTTATCTATTGTTTCCACGACTCTGGGACACGTTCTGATTCTAAAGGGAAACAAAGTGGTCATGTTTTGCGGCTGCCAGAAACTACTCCCTTCTTGTTGTCAAGGAGTTTCTAGTGGCCTCTGAGCTAGCTGGCACAAGTAATTAAGTTTAATATACTCTATAGGGACATACTGACCGTAGTCCTATGTCAAACCTATAGGATATATTATTCCAATGCGCAGAGCCTATTAGGGAAATAGGAGCTACACTACAAGTGGACCAACCTGATGTGAAAACAACAGAGATACAAAGAAAGTCTATACTAAAGGGCATGCTTCCAACAACGGCAGCAAAACCATTTTCCAATTTAAAGATTCACCTGGCCCCGACAAATGCCACTACAAGGCGTGAAATCACTGAGGGATTAAAGGATGCAGATCATATTAATGATAGGAGATGGCCGGCGTCTACCTGAGGAGGCCCCTACAGCACTTGCTCCTAGCACAAAGGGGCAAGTAATGAGAGGAGCAGAAAACAAACTAAAAATAATATCTTGGAACGTCTTTGGGATGAAATCAACGTTAAACAATGAAGACGCATTTGAATTCCTGCAGTCCAGGACATTCTTTGCTTACAGGAAGCCTGGCTCATGACACCACTGTTAATTCCTGCATTTGCGGAGTTCCAACACCCAGCCAAAAAGTACAATCTATTTGGGAGGCCGTCAAGGGGCCTATCCATATATGTAAATGTGAATACATCATTAAAAGTAGTAAAAACCCCTCCATGCACAGACATGGAACAGGCTTTATACCTACCAGGGCTGAAAGCAAATGGCCGGTCAACAGCGATCTTACTACTAACCGTGTACTTTAATTGCAAGGAAAGCCCTCGACAGGGCAAAATGACAGAGCCAGTAGAAACACTGGAAGATTTATTGATCAACTACCCACACTGCGGGATAATTATAGCAGGAGATTTTAATATCCATAACTTGGGATTAGACAAATACACCAACTCATTGAGGGACCTAGCCGGTAAATACACATTTTTAAATGTACACTGCCTGAGATCAACTCAAGTCAAATCTGCACTCCTCGCAGTCAAAAATCAACTATTGATTACGTTTTTATGAGTAGCCATCTTCAACCACTAGTCATGGACTTCTGGCAACCTCAGCAGCAGGTCAGGGATCACCTTGCCTTATGCATTAAAATTTCACTACAAGCAGGAAGTCCCCACCTGGTAAATATGCTGGGCTCATCGACCGGAGAAGAAATCCATAAATTACTACGCAGGTTAAAGTGGGGAAAAATTGATATATCTAGTTTGACCGAATGGAAAAACAACTACCCACCAGTCAGCAATAACAGCACAGGGGAGACCGTGGGGCAGATTTACGTTTCTGGCGCATCCCTGCAAATCAGCAGGGATGCGCCAGGAAGATGCGTGACTCAAGTTTACTTTGCGCCACCACAGATGCGCTGCATTTACAATGCGGCGCATCATGGCGCAAGGATAAACAGATGCGTGACGCATCTGTCGGCGGAGGGGTGGCGCAGTACTGGAGTCGTGTCGCAAGTGCGACGTAACTCCAGTACTGCTCAGGGGTGCCCTATACCTAACATGCTGCGTCACTCTTACGCCTGCTTGAAGCAGGCGTAAGGATTTGACGCAGCAGGACGTAAAGTGACTCAGTGAAATCTTGTAGATTTCACTGCGTCACTTTTACGGGGCTTCCTTGCGCAGGAACGCCCCCTGCGCCGGCACGCCCACATGAAACCTGACGCAGGTTTCATGTGGCGCAGGGCTTTACAACGTGACGCATCTCCCTAGATGCGTCACGTTGTAAATCCCCCGCAGCATGGCGCATGATTTGCGCCGCCGCTGCGTCACAAAAGTGACGCAACGGCAGCGCAAAAGTGGCGCAAGGGGCTAGTAAATATGCCCCCATATTTCTAAAATGGCCAAGTATGTTCGCTGCCTTTACCATCTGCTGCTCGATAGATCCACTAGTCCACATGTAATACATAAAGAAAAGGAATGCTGTGGCTATCAATCAAACTGCACAAACTAAAAGGGCAATGAGGCAGGCAAACCATCGCTACAAGCAACTAGGGGGAAGCGGCTCAACGCAAGTGGATCTGAACCCGAAAAACGCACAAGGAAACATATGGCATTTTAAAAAACAACAACAAGAATCTCAATGGATATATGTCCACAGTCTTTTAAAAGAAAGCAAACAGGCAGAATTCTGGCAAATTGTCAACACACTTACGGGCACGGACATGACAGGTGAAATGGAGTCTCAAGCATCAGATGGATCAAGCATGTGAATTCCCTAACCTGCAAACCGAGCAGTAGAAGCTTGGGAATATTCACCCAGCACAACATCGCAGGACCAAAATCTGGAATAAGGGGAACAGCAAGTGGCGACGAATATAAAGTTTGGACGCGCATAATCGTGTGATAACAATACTAAAGAATATCAGAGGTAACGGGGCCCCAGACCCGAACGGGCTACCTGGCAAATTATTTAAAGAGGACTATGACTTCTAGGCGTCTTTATTCACACTGTTATTCCATTATTGCATGCTTAACGCTACAATCCCAGAAGGCTGGAAAGGATCCCTATTACAAAAATCCGAAAAGAAGGTGACACATCAGATTCCACCAATTACAAGATGATGGCATTGCTGAACACGGAGGCAAAGGCATATGCAAGCCTTCTTTTACATGAACTACAACACTGGGACAGGGACGAAGATATACTCCCAGTATACCAGTCGGGCTTCAGGGCCGGCGCGTCAAACACTGGACATTGTGACAGCCCTGGCCTATTTAATCGATCGAGCTACACGTGAAGGACAACGCCTTCTTTTTACCTGCTTCATGGATTACACTGCGGCATTTGACTGTGTTAATAGAAACCTACTGTGGGCAAAGTTACAAAACTGGGGGATCCCGAGTATGTTGCTGAATGCCATCATTTCCCTTTACACAAAAACTTGGGTACGGATTAAACTCACGGCAAGCACCGCGACAAAAAAGGTGTTTATGAATCAAGGGCTTAAGCAAGGCTGTGTGCTTGCACCTCTACTTTTAACATGTATACCGCGGACGTAGGCAATTCTTTAACAGCTGCCAACTTGTTCATCTCAAAAATTGGGCGGACCCGACTGTTCTTAATGCAGTATGCAGACGATATGGTCCTCATGGACCATACACGAATGGAACTCCAGAAAGCACTAGACGCGTTAAGTAAGTACAATACTGCTAATGAATTAGTGGCTAACGCCAACAAAACAAAGATAGTGATTTTGGAACCTTCGCTAATAAACTTAAGCAACATTGGAGGCTGGGCAACCTGAAAATAAGCACCGCTCCCAAGTATAATTATTTGGGCGTGTGCTTCACGAGCATGGGCAGGACCACCATCACATTGTCTCCATAGAAACAAAGGCCAAGGCGCTGACTTACACCATGTGCAAAAATGTATAGCCCATCTACTGTGGCAATACGAAAAGTGATGAAGCCAAACTACATCCCTCAATTTCATATGGACAACTGGCCTTTCCAGGGGAACTGGCAAAAACCTTGAAAACTGCACATTGTCAGGCTTTTAGAAGGATTTTCAAATCCCCCGCCACACCCGGAACGCACTGATAAGACTGGAGTTCGGATTAAATAAACAAACATATGAAAACTAGGCCTCTATTGTGCAATACTACCGCAGAATCTGTGCAGCGCCCCCAAATACTATGAAGGAAATCTTTATAGAAAAGAAAAACCCCTGGTCAGAGTACCTGCGGACTGCCTATAGCAAATTACACCTAGTTATGACAAACTGGAGCACATTTATCCATCATCCTGGGATCTTAAAAACAGTGCTGAGGGACCAAGTCAGACTTTTATCCAGGCAAGAAGACATGCGACTCATTGAGACCTCTGAATGTAACACCCAGGTTATTGTCCACTCCTACAGGGACAAATTATTCCAGCCATACCTAAATAGTGCGCTGAACAAACCAATTTTAAAACAAATTTTAATAATTCGGCTCATGTCGCTGCCTATAAAAGATATAAACGTCCCCTGGAAAGCCCTGGAAACAGTTACCGCCTGCAGACTGTGTAAATTAAACCATTAATCTCTGGCCTACTTCCTCTGCATCTGTCCAAGCTTGATGAACGCACACCTCACTTTATTAAAACCCCTGTTTTAAAAATATGGCACCCGCCCAGAAGCAATGGAACTTCTTTTTAACTTAGAAACTCCAATGGAATTGGCAAGGCTAGCCAAATTCGTACATCAGCTTCAAAATGTATTAATGGGAAGCCACGCACACACTAACGAGCATTGAAGAAACTTAATGTAGTTTCAAGTTGGAATATAAACCTTAGTTCCAGTGGTCGTCTTATGAATTCTTTTAGACAATTATGAAATGCACCAATTAAAATGAAATGTGGTAACTAACAATGTGATCATTTTAGCATGATCACGCAATGGTTTTGTAAGAAGTTTTATAAATTGAAACAAATAAATGTATTTATTCATTCATTCATTCAGAGGGTTTTAAAATGTTCAATTCTGACTTTTAAGCACATATACTTTATTAATCTGATAATTTTATTTACGTTTTAATGCAGTCGGTGACCCCCCCTCCCCTGAGTAGGAATTGGTAGAGTCCCCAATGGTGGACTCTAGGTAAAGAAACAATACTATACATTTCATTGTGTGTCAATGAAGTGTTCCATCAATTATGAAACTGCCTGCATGAGCTCCAAAATTTGTCTTGTAAAAATGGGTTTTGCCCTGATGTTCCTCTATGCTGGCCTTGTTCTCCAATAAGTCTTAACCATAACCCTATGAACCAGTAGCGGTCGGTGGTGGAGTGCCGCCGGGCACTGACGTGGGGCGGGTAGTAAACTACGGATAACGGGCGATTACAGGTAAGTACACATATAAATAAATAAAACGAATTTCGTTTCTCGCGCTGCATCACATTTGCACCCCACCCTGCCCCTCCCCCGCCCCACGTCAGCGCCCGACGGCACTCCCACCACCGACCGCTACTGCTATGAACCACAAAGTTGCATCACAGGTTTTAGCCCATTCCAGAACACCTTCCCTCATCCCCCCATCTGTTGCCCTTTCCTTAAACACTTAACCTCTTTATCTGAAAGGGGAAGGGAGCTGTTATATTTTGGGGTTAATGGGGAGATGTTGGTGTACTCTAGGAAGGGTAGTTACTGTACCATGAAACAATCAATGCAACTGTCATCGCATCTGAAAAACAGCTGCCAACGAACCCCCCACTTGGCGCTCAGTGCATGCACATGTACGTGGAACCTACATTAGGAAACAGTTGCTTCTTTTACTACATTTTGGGACTTCTGCTATGCTGGATTGTTTTTTCTGCTTTATTTTAAGGTGGGGACTATGATAAATTGGCTACATACTTATTTACTTCATATGCAGAGCTTTAAGTGGCATGAAAGAAGTGTAGGGTCTCTCAAAGGGGTGTGGCCTATTAAGTGTAACTAGGAATCCATTCCAAGAGGCGTGGCCTGTCATTAAGGGTGTGGCTTAAAACATGTCAACTAAAGTCTTGTGCTCCCTACAGTGTGGCACGTGACTAGTATTTTGTTGACTATCTGCGAGCTTGCTATTATTGCATTTATACATATAATACAACAATGGGCAAACGATTAAAACAGAACTATTGGCTCTGCTAATGCTTATTAGTTGTTCAATGAGTATCAATCATTTTGTTGTATCGAAAATATGTTTCAATTCTGAAAATGTGGGACCTTAAAATAAAGATTACTTATGTTTGTGGAATGGGGATTGGTCTGCGGAGCATCCATTACTCCTGTTCTCTTCACAATATTTTTTTCTGCAGTCCATGTTTGACACTTTGGCCCTTTTTCTCCCCACATCTTTCTGAAATCCTGCATCTGTCTATCTTATCACACCATATCTCCTCCTTGTTAGCACCCTCTTTTCATTGTCTTCTGCATTGCATCACCTTAGCTTCACCATAATCCCTGTACATACAAAACCTCACCAGTAAGCACTGTCTTTTCTTTTACTTTCACCCTGTCAATATTTCGAAAACTGTGTACCTCCTTCACACACTTTCACATAGAATTACAAATACACAAGTGAACTTTCTCTTATGTGCTCTGAAGAGAGGCCCATGTTCGGATTTTGAAAACGTTTATGACCCACTAACAGGCAACGTGAGAAACTCTCACTGTCTTCAGCCTCGGTGCTCCAGAACTTTCAATCGAGTGCCATCATAAGCACACCTCCACAGCCTGAACCCACCCCGACATCTAGAAGCAACTCAGTTCGCAGTGAACACTGTACAACAGTAGTTATAGCTATAATTATCAGAGGAATGCAGAGCCTCACGAAGCGTGAGCTCCCGATACTGAAACCACAGATTTTCCACAAAAAGAAAACGTGCTACAGAGTCTTCTCTGGAATCTCCCCGAAGATCTGGAACTCTGCCGCCGGATGTCCGCCTAATTTCGCCTACCGCCTCCTTAAAAAAGAAAGAAAACACTTCTGATGAACAAGTTTTTGCCCTAAGATAATCACTTTATGTTTTACTGATAACACCTGTTTTATTGACTGTATACCTGCCTACTATTCTTGTATGGTTTGTGACATCTTCATTGATGACCCTCTATAGAGATCAAACTTACTATTCTTCGTTCTCATATGTGACGAGTCTCTGTTTTCACAACTATATCCTGCCTTCCTCTTATGTAAAGTGCTGTGATACCCCTAGGGTCATGGTCACTCATATAAAACTTTATAAATAAATAAAATAAATAAAAAATAGTATGCCGCACAAAAACAAATAGTGGTCCTCACCGTTTTACATTCATTATTCGGATATCAGTCCGTGTTTCTAGCTGCCAAATTGAGGACATGAACATAGAGCCCAGTAGCAGACCTGTTTCAATGTCAATTTTTAATTACTGTCAGAACACAGACCTGCAGGGACCCGACCCACTTAAATGAAACAGCCATAACCTCTAGAGCTCTGGTACTTTCAGTGTGTGTCTTTCCCAAACCTAAGGAAGTGTCCTCAACTTGCAGTGATTTTTTTCTTTTTGGGAGCAAGGCCCTTGTGTTCGGATAGTTTTTTTCAAACCTAGTGCTGTTTCTGTGCAGTTTCTTAATCGGTGATTGAAAGTTCTTAAAATCTCCATTCCAACATGGCGACCCAGTAGTTAAATAAACAAAGGCAGCGATGGGGTAATATTACGTGACTTCATGCTCACCACAATCATATGGCCTACTCAACAGTCTGTGTTTCGGATAATGACTGAAACGATGTTAAGTACAAGCAACTGCGGAATACAGTGAGGTGATATTTTGAACGCCTTTTTTGCCCTTTTTTGTGTTTGTTTTTCACCATTTTTGGGTGAGAAACAATTGCTGTGATGTCACTCGGTATCACCAAAGTATTGATTCATCACTTCCTAACACCCTCATTTAAACTAAGTGAAAAAGTGGTTTTCACAAGTAAATTGGGGAAAGTGTGGCTGGGCTTCATGCTATTCCTAGTAATGTGATCATGGCGGCACTGGCAGTTAAATGGCCTTGAAGTCAGCCCCAAAATGAACTGTGGACAGTGCGTAATGAAATTACAGATCTCTATACTGCATTGTCGTCGCACTTTCTCTGCTTCCGCCTAGTTATAACCTCTCCGATATCTTTTCTTCCACTGTGACTTTGGTAGCTGGGACTGAAGCCTCACGGTTCCTGATAAGACAGCTCACCGGGTTCATGTATCAGCTACAGAGATTTGTGTGCATCCTCAAAAAGCATGGTTGTTTTATTCCGAGGATGTTGGAAAAAACACAGCGGGGTTGAATAACATCTGCTATTTAGATTGCGTATGCAGATGGTTGAAAAACGAGTTTTCAGGGACACCTTAGAGAATTATTTTTCACCATTACTCGACTCTGTCAAGAAGAAGTAGGAGCAGACGAACTGTCGATAAGCTTACTTTTCTCAAAATTACTTTTGATAGAGCGCAGATAGCACTCTATTTGTATGAGTGCACTATACTCATGGTTTAAAAATGCACTCTTATATACTCGTATTGTGTGCAGTGTTTTGATTATTAAGAAACATTTAATTGAATCATTTAATGTTGAATTAGTGAACGCATTAAGTAGACTTCTGTATGTATTATGATTCCTTCATGCATAACGTGCAGGACAATATTATATTATATATCGCAATTGTGATTTGTCTAAATTGTCTGAATTATAGGCCCAAAAGTTTCTCCTTGCTCTCGAGAAATGATGAATTAAATGAGTGTTATGTTCAAGGTTAGAGTGTTCTCACCCCGTTGCAGGTGCAGAAGTACACATCATTATTTTCAGAGTTAAGGAGAGATCCGGAATGCCTTTGAAGATACTGAAAGCGAGAAGGGTGGATGCTTTGAGTATCGGGTCTGTCTGGAAGCCAAGGCCACTGGAAGAAGATACCTCTAATTAATTTTGCTTCATGAAAGAGCACCAGCTACTGTATAGAGGCTTAGTGGAAACTTTTAGAAAAGGTGACGCAATGTTGATTGAATCCCATCTTTTTGTATGATGCGCAGGGAAAGAGAGACCAGACTTCTGCTAGCTTTCGGAGAAGACGGAGCATCTTAGAGCGAGCTCCATAGCCTTAAGCTAAACAACCCATTTGACGTGAGTACTTCTTAGGAAGTCACACGTGCTGACACCATGGGGGAACGATAGAAGAGAGACAGGAAGGGCCCTCATATAGAATAGTGTAAGGAAAGATTTTATTTTTTTCAATGAATCGAGAGCTGAATATTGCATCTATTCTGTGTTGCATTGTGATTTTGGAATTTATAATCATTTGCCTTTTTGGCCGCATTACTTATATTAGAAAGATCGGCTCTGTATTAATTTTTCTGTATCTCTATACTTTGCTATTGAGATGTATTTATGTCCAATTGTTTTTGGCCTTATAATAAATATTCAAACTGCACTTCGGAGTCAGTGATCTTTACAGGCAGGGGTAAGAGGCCAAATTACCATGGTACGCATTCCAGGAGGGTCTGGAGGAAGAAGGTATTCAAATACTGATCCGGAACCACCTGTAGGAAATATGCAGTTGCCAGATGCTTTGTCTGTACCAGTCACAATAGGGCCAGTGGTTTCGATATATACTTCTAAGGACAGAACCGACGATAGTCATCAGCACATGGGTGAAGGGGAAGAGACAATTTCTGGAGGGAGCCTCGCAATGAGTGGGACAAGATTCTGTCGATTATCAGTAGAAGCTAGTACTCCACTGCCAGCTACAGCTGATCCATCTAGAATGGATAGTGAGACAGAACGAGGACGGACAGGTGCCCTAGCGAATTCTAGGTCTGACCTTCGAATGTGGGTTCAACCAGTGCGAGAGTCAATGATGCCGAGGGAAGAGATAAGCAGGAGACAAGAAACTCCTAAAGTATTGTTTGGCCCACAGGTGATTTGTGCAGGTGACCATTGGAGAAGTCGAAGTTGTGAGAGAGAGAGGCGCCTGGATGAAAAGACAGAAGAGGGTGCAGTTCTTAGGAGAACCCAAAGTTGTGACAGAGAAGAGACGCGAAAAGAGGAAATTCAGAAAGTGTTGAAAAACGCAATAAAGGTGCCCATGTTAGATGTGGTACGATTAAAGGCAGAACTAGACGAGGTGATTGAAGGAAATCTACCCCTGATTAAAATTGATACTTATAACTCAAGCGAACTACTGTTCGTAGCAACGGACATGACAAGGAAGGCCAAATGAGCTTATGATGCATTATTGCTTTTAGCACAAAGATATGAGGTTGATTTGTTAAAAACTAAGCTAACACAGGGTTCTTGCAGATTAAATTATACAGATAAGGATTTGGAAGAGAAGCGAACGAGCGAATTGAAAGCACACATTAGAGAGCTAGTGATGGGGATGCAGACATGGAAAGATTTAGACAGATGGAGAGAGAAATGGGCCAAAAAGAAAAGTTTCCAGATTGGAATAGGGAATACTCCGCCTCCGGGTGGAGGGACAGGAGCTGCAGGAAATTACCCCCTAAGAGAGGTATAGAACGGAGGGTATGTACATGTGCCATGGAGCAGGGGTGATATGGCAGCATTTACAAATGATTTCCTCGGCTGAGGGAAAAACCTGCTGAGTGGTACAAGCAAATAGATAGGTTTGTGAAGATTTCGAAGGTACTGTGGATTGATTTGAACACCTTGTTTGATATAGTAGTATCTGCAGATTTGTGGGCGGCATGTAAGATTGCCATTGAGTGGCCCACTGCAGAGCCACCTAGAGATGCAGTGACTCATGGTCCTTCAACTGATGTTATGAGAAAGTATGAGCAAGTGATTACATGGTTGCAATCGAAGGTAGCTCCTCAAACAGTTGATTGGTTGAAGATTGATCGTACTACCCAAGACTCTAAAGAATCAGTACATGATTACTACGAGCGGCTGTTGTTGGCTTTTAAGCAGCATAGTGGATTGGATACAATTGAACAGAAAGATATGGGACAGTTCGTCTCAAAGTTTGTGTTGGGACTGAAATCTGACATTAGCTTGATGATACAGCAGCATTTGATATGTTGGCAGAATAAGTCGGTGAACGAGATTCTGCGTTATGCTAAATATTGCAGTGATCAAGTGGAGTCAACACAGAAGAAATTGAAGGACAAGTTGATGTTGGTGCAGTTGAGAAACGCAGATATGACGCAAGGGTTTGGAGGAGGTCAAGGAAGAGGTAGAGGAGGTGGAAGAGGAATGGGACAACAGGTGGTGACCCAACCTGGTCAGGGTAGAGGAAGAGGAATGGATTCAGGTACAAGTGATTGGGTGGCTCAACAGAAAAGAGTCACTGCCTGTCATTATTGTCACAAAATCGGGCATTGGAAGCGCGAGTGTAGATCAAATCCAGCAAATCAGATACAGATGGAAGGAGAGGGACAGCTGACCGAGGCTGTCAATACTGTGACAAGACCCAGGTCTATGTATGGAGGAGGATATGAGCCACAAGTGCAAGTGCCTCAACCTCCTAGAATACCCATGCAGAACCAGTTATACCATCAGATGCCTTATTTTGAAATACAGGACCGATTTGATAAACATCACTGATGATTTAGTGTTGGATTATTGTAAAGGACTGGCTGATGTGGTTACTTCTGTATCCCACCAGGTCGAAGCTGCGACTGCATCCACCTCGAGAGACCTGCTGCATGATCTTAATCCTGGTGACTGGGTGCTCGTGCGCAAACACGTAAGGAAAAGTTGTCTTGATGTTCGCTGGCGAGGACCCTATCAAGTGATACTGGTCACAAGTACCGCTGTGAAGTGTGGAGGATTGCCGAACTGGATCCACACTTCCCACACTCGCCGAGTTCAAGCGCCTGCAGAAGAAGAGAGTTCCCTGGGGCCGAGGAGCGTGTGTGGACCTGATACAGACAACGACGACGGCACAGACTCAGCTGTAAGAGTTTTGGAGGAAACGGAACAGCCAAGTGAGCAAGAAAGAGAAGAGCTGAATGCTCCTAAACTGAGTCCAGATCCTGAAATAGAGGATATTGCAGAAGTGAGTGGTGCCTCAGATCAACGTGAACTGTCTGTTGCAGAAAGGTCCGATCAAGACGAAGAAAGGAGAACAGATGCTAGAGCAGAAAAGTGGCCAGCAAGAAAAGAAAGGCTGAATATACGGCTTGCATCTGAGAAAGATCTCACTCCAATTCCTGAAACATCTGAATCAGATCAAAGTGACGTGGAAGAAAGACCGGATGGTCTGAGACGTTCCCGAAGAGAAAGAACAGCATCTCGAAGATACGCATCTCCTGAGTGGACATACCTGGTTGCAGATGCAGGGCCCAGCGAAGTCCGGGAGGTTGGGAGCTGGTACGGTGAGCTACGAAGGGATCACCCTTTCGATTGAAATACAGTTACTGGTCCCAGGCGTAGAAGCACTTGGAAAGCTAACTCTGCAAGTCCCAAATCCCCCAAAGCTAAGTGGATTGCGTTTCCTGATCCTCAATCAGGTTATTTTCCCTTCATTTGGCCGACAGCACACCACGCAAGAGTTGGGAGAAATCCGTGCAGAGATCTTGCAATTTGTCCTCGAAATACTTGGATCAAATATCATTAACGACGAAGCTTGATTTATAACCAAAGAAGACATTAGGCCTTAGAAAGAAGATAACCTAGACCCCAGATTAAGAAGATTTAAATTTAGGCACTTTCTAGTAGATGATGGAGTGAGGAGTAGGGTTGTCTACATCTCTTCAATAGGTTTAGTATTAATCGAAAGAACTCTGACATTAATTGGATGAACGAAAAGAAGCAAGAAAGACATTGTTAAAACAAAGAAACAGAAAAAGACTGTGTTTCCTTTGTGTGTTTGGAACAAATCAAGAAAAACCATGGTGTCCGAAAAAGCAACACGCAAATAGAAGTGGATCATTGGCACCCTCATTGTAGCGGTGCTTATTGTTATAACTGTGGGGATTGTTGTATCTCTAGTTGGATATCAAAATGACGAACAGAACAGGGTACAGACAACACTCACTACACCAGGCTCTGAGATAGATGAGAACGCAGACGCTCATGACCTAGAAATGATTAAGGAAACCAGTCGTAGACTGCATGTTGATCTGTCAAAGGGTGATTTCACTTTGAATGCGTATGCTCAATTATTGTATGAGTATGTGGATACCATGGAAGCAAAGGATTGCTATGTGTGCATGCAGTTACCTGCCTCAGTAGAGGAGGGCATTCGATATCACCATTTGCCTGTGACTTATGGCATTACATGTAGTGTCTTATTGAGCATGTTTTATAGCAAGGCACACTTCGAGTACTATTTCTCTAATTATGATGTGGTACTCTCGGAAGTCCCCATTCTGAAATATATGAATAAATATGATTATTATAAGGAAGTAGAGAGAATGTCAAAGTATTTCGTGCCTACCATCACGTTAGATACGTCCTATGCCCATAGACACAATTTAACCTGTATGTTGACTGACATCGAAAAGAAGTTCATAGATCAGATAGAAGATCGACATAGATTAACTCTATTCAGACCAGATCCAAAGCATAAGGCTACCCCATGGACCAAAGAAGAATTAGATCATAAAGCAAAGGGGAGTTTTGGACCCATAGCATTAGATTTCGAACAGACAGAAAATTGTGCATTAGACATCCAACCACATATTACGATAAGACATTTGTGGGTGAGAGTGATTGTGAGCATATTTTCCTGATTGAAGAATCAATCAGAAAAGCATTACTGGATAAAATAACAGTAGTGCCTAATGTGTATTTCGTGTGTGGAAAGAATGCTTATGTGAAGTTGCCCAAGAACTGGTACGGCACCTGCTATCTGGCTGTGGTATT
This sequence comes from Calotriton arnoldi, assembly GCA_963921515.1. NCBI lineage: Eukaryota > Metazoa > Chordata > Amphibia > Caudata > Salamandridae > Calotriton > Calotriton arnoldi. Next base: position 1,390,674 of record CAWUFW010005086.1, read on the forward strand.
TCCTAAGATTTTCCATGTGAATGATTTATGGCCTCTGGAGAAAAGAAGACCTCAAAGAGGGAAACGTGGTGCGAGTGCAGGAGAAGTGATTGGCGACATATTTGGAGCTATGATACCGAGTATGGGTGTGATTCTGAATGATTTGAAAATCAGAAAGCTGGCAACATTAGTGGATAATCTCTCCATAAATACAGCTCAGATTCTGCTACTTGTATTTTTTTTAATTTTTTTATTTTATACAATTTATAAAGCGCACAAATACCCAAGGGTGTCTCGGCGCTACGGACAGCAAGCATGAACCAAGATCTGTTGACTATTGGCTAAAAAGCCATGTTTTTATCATTTTCCTGAAGGTGAGCAAAGTCGGGCTAGTCTTGATTTGGAGAGGGAGAGTGTTCCACAATTTGGCGGTGGCGACAGTAAAGCGTCTGTCACCCCATGAGGCTTTCTTAGTGCGGGGAACCCTCAGCAGGTTCGCAGTTGATGAACGTAGGGATCTATTGGGGGTGTAGGCACCAAGGGCTTCCTTCAAGAACATAGGTCCAGTGTTGTGCATGGCCTTGTAGGCGATGCAGAGGGCCTTAAATTTGATTCGACTTCTTACAGGTAGCCAGTGGAACTGTCGCAACACCTTTGAGATTGATTTATACTTAGGGGTGCCTGATAGAATCCTGGCAGCTGAGTTCTGCACCAACTGTAATTTGTTGAGGACCTTACTTTGTGCGTTCATATAAAGACCGTTACAATAGTCAATTTTAGACATTACTAATGTGCTGACAAGGGTTTTTCCTGCTCTAAGTGGGAGGAATGGTAAAAGTTTTTTTATCATCCTCAGTGTGTAAAAAGACGATGAGACAACAGTATTAACATGATGTGCAAAAGACAATTTGTCATCAAATGTCACACCCAAATTTCTAACCTTTGATACCGGGAGTGGAGGAGGGCCTAGTTTAGTAGGCCACCAAATGGGGGACCAATCCGGGGAGAGGTTGCCAAAAATCATCACCTCTGTTTTTTCAGAGTTTAACTTTAGGCAGTTGTTAGCCATCCACGTACTGATGGCCACCATTCCATCCTGAAAATTGGCCGCAACTGCTCCTCCATCATTATGTACTGCAAGCACCAATTGTGTGTCATCAGCGTAAGATGTGAGACCCATCCCGTGTGCTTTGATGACTCTGGCCAAGTCCGACACATAGATGTTAAATAATGTCGGACTCAGAGATGATCCTTGTGGCACACCACACGGGAGGGTGAATGATGGAGAATGAAAAGTGCCGAAACTCACTAATTGGGTGCAGTAACAAAGGAAGGAGGCTAAGAGGGCTTTATCCTTGTGTCTAATACCAATGGTTGAGACACGATCGATCAAAGTAGCATGATCGACCGTGTCAAATGCTGCTGACAAATCCAGCAGCACCAGGACAGCGGCACCACCTTGATCTAGTATCGTCCTGATTTCCTCTGATGCCTTTATAAGGGCTGTCTCGGTTCCATGGCCTTTACGAAAGCCGAATTGCGTATCATCCAGTAAATTATTATCTTCAATGTATTTAGATAACTGTGAGTTCATAATTTTTCGAAGATTTTAGCTGGGAATGGAAGACTAGTGATAGGCCTATAGTTTTTTGTATCTGTAGGGTCAAGGTTATGCTTCTTAAGCAGAGGCTTAATAATGGCCTTTTTCCATATGAGCGGATAGTTGCCTGTACTGAACATCGCATTGCAGATATTTGAAAGGTTGGGGGCTATAAGATCGGAATTCAGTTTCAAGACTGAAGATGGACAGGGGTCAGTAGCGGATCCTGACTTAATGAGGGAGATTAAGTCTGCAATCTGTTGCGGTGAAACTTGACTAAATTCTGAAAACGACGGGGAAATTTCGACCATGTCGTGAGCCGAGATCTGGTAGTCTGTCTTGGGTTGTGATGAGAAGTTGACATATATTTGGTTGACCTTTTCATGGAAGTAACTAGCAAGTGAGTTACATAGGGATTGTGAGGGGGCTGTGGTAAGGCTTGTAGATGGAGAGATGGTTTCGATAAGGGCTATGGTTTTGCAAAACCGTCTTGCCCTAGATGTGTTGTTAGCAAAAGCCGGAGGGGTCTGCAAATTATTGAAAGTTCAACAGTGCTGCACTTATATTCCTGACAACAGTCGGGATATAAGGAAATACATCAACAATATCTCAGATATACACCAAGAGTTACGTGAGATGGCTGCTGAAGGACTCTGGGAGCAAGTGGGGAAAGGCTTTGGCAAGATAGGCAGTTGGTTTGGAAGTCTGGGACAAGGAATAATGGGTTATATTTTGAAGCCTATTATAATAGCTGTCATTTGTATAATTGTCCTAATAGGAGCCATCAAGGCTTACAAATGGCAAAGGGCAAGACATCAGGAGACTGTGTTGAAAAAGAGAGAGCTACAACTTGAGCAACTGCAGGACAGACACTACCAACATCTTAAAGGGTTAGAACGATTCAGACAGGGACGGCAAGCTACAGCTCCTGTTTAGGTCAGTCTCTTCTATTGGGAGTACTAATTCAGAAAAGAGAATTGGTGTTATGACACTAGTCATAAGAGGGGGAAAAGATAGTGCGCAGATAGCACTCTATTTGTATGAGTGCACTATACTCATGGTTTAAAAATGCACTCTTATATACTCGTATTGTGTGCAGTGTTTTGATTATTAAGAAACATTTAATTGAATCATTTAATGTTGAATTAGTGAACGCATTAAGTAGACTTCTGTATGTATTATGATTCCTTCATGCATAACGTGCAGGACAATATTATATTATATATCGCAATTGTGATTTGTCTAAATTGTCTGAATTATAGGCCCAAAAGTTTCTCCTTGCTTTCGAGAAATAATGAATTAAATGAGTGTTATGTTCAAGGTTAGAGTGTTCTCACCCCGTTGGAGGTGCAGAAGTACACATCATTATTATCAGAGTTAAGGAGAGATCCGGAATGCCTTTGAAGATACTGGAAGCGAGAAGGGAGGATGCTTTGAGTATCGGGTCTGTCTGGAAGCCAAGGCCAATGGAAGAAGATACCTCTAATTAATTTTGCTTCATGAAAGAGCACCAGCTACTGTATAGAGGCTTAGTGGAAACTTTTAGAAAAGGTGACGCAATGTTGATTGAATCCCATCTTTTTGTATGATGCGCAGGGACAGAGAAACCAGACTTCTGCTAGCTTTCGGAGAAGACGGAGCATCTTAGAGCGAGCTCCATAGCCTTAAGCTAAACAACCCATTTGACGTGAGTACTTCTTAGGAAGTCACACGTGCTGACACCATTGGGGAACGATAGAAGAGAGACAGGAAGGGCCCTCATATAGAATAGTGTAGGGAAAGATTTTTTTTTTTTTTCAATGAATCGAGAGCTGAATATTGCATCTATTCTGTGTTGCATTGTGATTTTGGAATTTATAATCATTTGTCTTTTGGGCCGCATTACTTATATTAGAAAGATTGGCTCTGTATTAATTTTTCTGTATCTCTATACTTTGCTATTGAGATGTATTTACATCCAATTGTTTTTGGTCTTATAATAAATATTCAAACTGCACTTCGGAGTCAGTGATCTTTACAGGCATGACAACTTTGTTGATATCTGTTTAAGCTGTTTTCTCTCCCTCAACCACTTTAGGTAAATAAAAGATCGATCGCTTACGCTATATCTAGTAGAGACTTTAAGGGTGCAAGTTAGCGTAATCACTTTTTAAAACCGAATCCATAAAAACAAAAGTTTCACTTATACTCCCTCATACGTAAACCTTTCTAACAACACCTGCTGGCCCTCTGCTATGAGGCCTCGCCCGTACTTTCAAATACGCTAAAGAGGCCCCTCTCACCCTTGTTTACCAATCCACAAAACCTGCTGGGAGCTACTTCCACTAAAGATTTTGGAAAACATCCTTCGTTTTTTTGGAGTCTCTTCTTCATTTACGTATGATTACAGCCTTAATCCAGTAGAAAATGGATTACTGTGATGCTGTCTCATACCTGCCAACTTCTATAATATTTTCACTGTGTGAGGAGGGGCGGGGACTTAGAGGGGCGGGGCCTGGTACAGAGAGCTTACTAAGAGGCACTCCGCCCTCATCAAGCCCCCTCCCAAAAAACAAAGGATCATCGAGGTTGTCACTGATGTCCTGGTGTGTTTTCACACCTTTATGGACATCAGCTGCTTACATCCTCTGAAAATGAGCTGGAAATCCACTGTTTATAGTGGTTTTCAGCTCGTTTTCTCTGCCATCGTGTGATTTCGGCTCCTCACCAGGTGACTGTGTAAAGAAAGCCGAAATTGCGTGACACACACGGTGGCACCATGTGAGTTGGCAGGTATGCTGTCTACCAAGCGCCACCAACTGGATGTTCTCAGGGTCTTCAGTTAGTGCAAAGTGCTCCAGCCCTCCTGAAAGAATGCTGGTCCAGACGTCATCATATCAGCCACATTCTGCGATCTGTCCACATGTTGCCCTTTCCAAGCAGCCATTTTCAGGTGTTGCCTGCACAGTGCTTGCGAAACGTCTTGTAAGTAAAAACAAAATCTTAAAGGGGGCTTAGAGCCCACCCATTACTTACCTTTACTGACCATTGGTTAGCTCCCACTCACTCTTGTTCCCTTGCTTCTCATTGGTCAGCTGCTCCTCCCAGCACCAGCTTCCTCCTGGGCTTCAGAGTCTTTAGGGTCTTCATACATGCCATGGAGCATTGACAAAGTACTGCTTCCTGTGGCCAGGTCCTTCCACTGGCCAGCAGATACTCCTTTTAAAAAAAATATATTCTTTAACTTACCTGCATGCACTCAGAGTGCTCATGCTCTGGAGTCCCTCATTCATCGCTGCCCTTTGTAGAGTTACCCTCCCGGCCCTCTGCGAGGTCAGTCCCTCACCACCCTCCATAGTGTCACCCTCCCTTGTGTCACCTCTCGCTGGCCCCGCCCCTGTGCTGTTTCTTGCACATGTTGGGTGCACTACAGCGTAGGCTGGTGTGCAACATGGCTTAACTTAAAGGGGAAAAAGCACAGTCAGTGCGGGCAGCATCATAGTGCTGTTTTAAAAAACGTTTAGCCATGTCCTACAGCAGTTTGCGCTGCTGCGCATTAGATACAAAAATGAATAAAGCATTAACAAATTAACAAGCCAATAGATCTTAGATATCCGAAACCTATTGGCTTTGACAATGCTTGTTTTGAACTGGATTGGAAAGGGCAGCTCGCATGGCAGTCTAGTTGTAGGAATTCAAACCTCTAGAAATACATTTATTTGTTGCACTAGTTGATGCAAAATCATGATTAGAACTGTGCCGATTTCTTTCTTTTCACACATCTCTAAATCCACCCAAAAATCAGGCTCTGGTGAAAGATTAGAAGTTACCACACAGAATATATTGGCTCCCACTTACTACCTGGAACGTGGAGTTTTCCAAGTTGAATTCACATTATGGAATCTATGTATTAGCATTGAATTAAGTGTACACAGAACTAAAAATCATTTCGTAGTGACCGATAGTAAACAAATTAAAATCAATGTCCCTCACAGGATCTAGTATATCATAAATCCCTGGTCACCTACCGAACAACAAATGGTTAGGCCCAGGCATGAGAGACTAACAGGCCAGTAGGCCCAGGCAGTCCCAGCTCAACCCCAGTCTGGTGCGAGGTCTCCCAGAAGTTCGACCCTCCCTCCCGTCGATCGCGCCCAACACATGGAACCCCAGCAGCACAGAGAACATGCACTCCCACTGGTTTAGACGAACATACACGAATGACAGGGACATTTGTGGCAGTTCTAGACAGTGATACAGCTAGTGGGACTGAGGAAAGGGGCCCCAGTCCCCTGGGATCCAATGACAAGGGTGGAGCTACAATATTTGTTTAGGAAGTTGAGGAAACAAAGAGCGAATCTGAGGCCAAAGCCCAACCAATAAGAACAGCGCATAGCTCAGAGCGAAGGAGGCACCCCAGATGTGATGTGGAAGAAAGGCGCGAGCTAAGGAGGGAGAGAGAAAGAGCTCTCACCTAGGAAGCACAGTGGGAAAACAGAGCAGCGCCCCCACATGAGGAGAGGGAGGTAGGCACAGGGCACTGATCGGGGAAGATTCCGAGGTAGAATTAGATGAGAGGCTTCTGGCTCGGATCCGAGCCTCACCAATTTTCAACGCAGGAGAGGAGCTGACCGGGAAAAAGCTGACCAAGATAGTCGGGTGCTGACCCAACCAATATATAGGAAAAACCAGATGGCTCCTTTGCTCACGTACAAGGGGAGCAGCAACAAAGTTGTGCTCTGCTCCACCCGAACGCAAGGGATAGATAAACTGACTCGAGGAGGGATAGTGGCCAGAGAGGAAGGCGAGATCTTTTCCAGCCATTCTGCTACCTGCTAGCCCACTAGACTGAGGGAAAAGACCAGTACGAAAGACCTTGGCTTGAGGAGGGATCCTTTGAACCAGAGGACATGGCCATAGGAAGACTTCATCCGGCATGGAGGAGGAGATCCCAAGTGGATCTTCCCCTACACGCAGGAATGCCTAAAAAGATGGGAATGTCATGTTAGGGAGGAACCAGTAGAGCTACCCCAAGTAAGAATGTACCTCCAACTACAGAAGGGCATGTCAGGGAACATCCATATGCCGTGGGCTCAAATGGATAAACAAGGGCTAAGGACAAAGTTACCGCCATTGCTTGATGGAGCGGGGAAATAGACCTCATGTTTTGAGAACAACACCGCAGGAATAAACCTAGCAATAGGCGATATCAAAAGTCTGCTAAGTAGTCTTATCGGAGAACAAACTAACACAGTGTTCACCCGCATTCCAGCAATTATGAAGGCAAACACAGAGCATGACGGGGCCATATTCAATTCATACATGCACTGAATATGGACGGCCCTGATAGAGATGTTCCCTGACCATCCTGACGCAGGCGGGTTAATGGCGGAGACTATGAAGCCAGGGGAGACTATAACCAATTTTCTGGATAGGATGAGGGAATGATAGGGAAAAGAGACAGGACAGCTGTGGACTGATACAGGCCCACAAATCACATTCTTTTACAAAATTCTCAAAAAGGGGCTGTCCCCAAAGATACAAAGTGGATTGGACAGCATGGTTGGGTTAGACACCAAACCCTGGCTGGAGATATACGCCCATATATTGCATTGCCATAAATAAAAAAAGAAGCAAGAAAAGGATTGAGAAAAACAGGAGCAAGCCCAGAGAAATACTACTAAATTGGTCCAACTCAAATTGAAAAAGACCATCTTTGAAGGGGATGCGTTGGCCGCAAGCGTGTAAATGGCACCAGTCTTAAAGGGAGCGCGACCGCAAAACCCCAGAGGGTTTTAACCTAGCCATAGTGGCAAAGGCCAGGGAGATTGGCAGCCACCAGACCCTAGGGAATGTTACTATTGCCACAGGATGTGCCACCTGACAGACATATGCCAGTTAAAAGCATACCACAATCAGAGTTCAATGGTCCAAGGCCAGCCACCACAAAACCCTCATCCATACAACCAAGCCCAGGTAAACCCAAATGCACCTTACATTCAGCCACAGGGAGGTCAGTCAGCCGCCACACCAACGCAACAGGGATCAGGTAGTTGGACAAACACGTGGCAACAGCAACCACAGACAGGGAACTCAGGCCAACAAGGACAGGGCCACAGCCTCGGCAGGGAGTGATAACTGTCTGGGGAGGTAATGCCTTCACACTAACACCAAGTCCAAATGTGCAGTAAGATAAACCCCCAAAGTAAATACCACCCATTCACCCACATCCCAAAAATTAACTGTACCAAAACCAAAAGAAGGACCTATGAGACAATGTTGATAATACACACTTTTACTTGCATCTGGGGGTTCAGGACTGCTGTATTGTTGGAAAGTGGGTTATTGGTAGGGGTAACTATGCACCGACCACTAGTAATAAGTCCACTAACACAGTATAGGGTCCAGTAAAGGTCTCAGTAAATTAGCCTCTTGCTCAACCCTTGGTGGCTGACAACGAGCAGTCAGGCCTAACATAGGAAACAGGAGTGTAAAGTATTAAAAAACACCAATACATCAAATAGGCAAGACACAACACGCAATAAAAATCTCACACAATGCATAAAAATAGTAAATATTTTATGAACAAATAGACACCAAAACAACAAAATACAATGTAAGGAACCGGAGATAAGATTTTTAAAGATTAACCACTTTACAGTGCTTAAAACCTATAGCACCACTCTGGGACTTCAGGCCAACTGCGATGGAGCCATGGACGGATACACCAAGCGGGAGGCCCCAGTCAAAATTTTACCTCAACACTTAGAAACTTTTCTGGAGATTTTTTGTTCCGATGGTACTTGGCCCTCCACAGCAGGCCAGATTCGGAGAGATTATGCTGGCTTGACTTCCCGCGAGGCCCCGGTCAAATCCTGGAAGTCTTGAGATTTCAGCGGGATGAACCTGAAATTCTAGCCTGGTTGCGGTTGAAGGTAGTTGGCTTGACATTCGCAGTCGGGTTGTTCACCTTATGGAGCTGTTCCCCAAAAGTTCTCCAAAGTTCTTCAAACTTCAAGAGATGCTTCCTGAAGGTATCCTTGTAGGTTCCAAGTGTCCAAAACATAAATTTAAAGGTCTGGAATCTCCTGGATGGTTTCTGGAAGGTCTGGACTACAATTCCCACAATGCACCTGGCCAAATCCTTAAAGGTAGACTGGATGCACTCTAGGATGGGTACTCCTGGTGGAGATAATGCAGGTGCACTCTATTAACCTGTAGCTGCAGGAAGTCCACTCCTTAATCCTTCTTGAAGAAAGGGCTGTGGTGCCAAATTGTGCAGCAGGCACAGTCATTCAGAGTGAAGGCCTTTTGGGTGAAAATTCAGATTCCATCAGGGCGGTCCTTCTTTTCCTTGTAGTTTCAGGCAGCAGATCTGAGATGCTATGCTCCTTTCACATATTTATTCTCAGATTCTGGGAATCAAGAGGGGGCACCCATGCGTATGACCACTTCCTCTAAAGTGTGGCATCTTCTTGTCCCAAAAAGCATTATTCCTCCAAAATCATGCATGAAATCTCAGCAGAGCAGTAAGAGCTAACTAAAGCAACTCACAGTGTGTCTCATTTCCATACGGTCCCCCTCTTCACATCTGCAAATTCCTCCCCTAAGTCTGCCATCTGGCAGGAAGAGGGGGTGGGCCTAGCTGGTATTCTTACCTGTCCTGTTCTTGTTTGAAGCTCATGCGTTATGGCCCATCTCCCTGCTTAGGCACTTCTTTGCAGCTGCAGAACTCCCTCCATCAAATAACGTATGGTCAGCCAAGTCACTTATCACCTAATCAAGGGAGTCTGGCTAATCCTGTTAGAGATGACCAATCAGGTAAGACTGCAAGAAGGCAGGAGTTTGACTTACAGAAAAGATAGTCTTGTAACTTATTTTCTGTACAAGTTATGATAAATTCAACAATGGCAATCTGTTGGATTTATCAATACCAATCTTTTAAGTCTTTGAATGATATTTCATTCCCTTGCTAGCAATAATTATGCATGCATAAAATATTGCAATGTTAGCCTATGGGCCATGTATCTACAATGGGAGGAAAAAAATGGGCAGATTTCCCTCACCAGTGTTTAAACAACATTTTGTCTAAGGACCCTGCTTATAGTTACATGACCCCTAGCCCCTGGGACACCTAGGGGAGACATGTAAATATAACGTAGATTATCACTTCTAAAGTGCCCATAGCACCAAAGTCGAGTTTGCAGAGAATTTACTTTTAAAAGCAGTGCTGCTTTTAAAATAACCTCAGGCACTCAGTAGTGCATGCATGAAAGTGCAAAACGTCTTCTGACCTCTTAACTTCCATGCCCTATTATATAGTAGGGCCTTATAGGTAGTTTTAATCTCCCTGCCCTATTATCTACTAGGGACTTATAGGTTAGGTCATGCCAATGGTAAGAATTTACTTTTAAAGGCAGTCTGCAATGCAAAGCCACATTTAAAATGGCAGACAGCTACTCAGCAGTGCAAAGTGCATAAAATCTGCTGGGCATCTAAACCTTCATACCATATTATCTACTATGGCTTATAGGTAGATTAATCCCTCTTGCCCTATAACATCCTAGGGACTTATAGGGTCTGTCAAGCTAATTGTAAGTGTACCCTAATACATAGTGTACCATATACATGTGATGTATTTAAACATAACACTGCCTAGAAGAGCCCAGGGCACTCTCAGAATCAGAAAACCAGCATCCAGGGGTCTTAAATGGGGCAAAAGGTGGGGGCACACTGCAAACAAGTCCTGATTCCTCACGTTTGTTTTCTGTGGATCAGGTATCCTCACTAAAGTTCACCATTAAGGGTGCCTGCAGGAGCCAATGCCCCACTCTGCTGCTGATCCCCCAGGGCGGGGTTGGCTGGCCACATCCCAGGGGTGTTGCAGGGATTCTACACAAACACAGAACTATGCGTAGGATTATGGGACCTTAGTATATAGGGACTGAGTCATCCTACCACCTTAGTACCCATGAGCCCAGGACCGACTAGCTATAGTGTCTCGCTTTCCTCCTACTCACTCACAGAGGAACAAGTGATTAGACACCCCAGAACACAACACTCCCGACTCTCTCAGGAATCACGACTGCAAGACACACCCTTTCGCTCACACTCTTGTACTTGTACACAATAAGATCTGACAGAGACACGAATAAGTTTAAAATATTTATTTTAACTAACGTGCTCTAGTATACAGTATACGTGCCACAATAAGCAGGAAAATGCATAACACAAATACGGTCAGCATAGCAAGTATTCCATAAATCATAAAAGGAGCTGTCATAGTGAAAGACAGCGTAGCTTAACCTCCCTCCCCTTGTATAGAAGCCAGATGATTATATCTTAAAAGATCTCTGGGCGTTATCTGCAGACCCCGTACCTCAGTCTATAGATATTAGATCTACATCATAGGTGCTGTCATGCTCTTCTCCCTGGAAAAGTCCCTCTCCAAGTGTGTGCTACCTATCTGTGTATTCCAAAAGACCAAAGTACGTATTCCCAAACAACAGCTGCATCTGTATGTTTTCTCTAGGTGCTAGGACCTGACCAGGACAGAATAACAAGGGGCATTTTTGTTCGACCTTGTTCACAATGTTCAAACTAAATCCCAGGAACCTGCAAAGCGTGAAAACAGCGGTAGGTTCTCATGTGAAAGTATCAAAAGAGGCATATGCAAAATAAACTTGTGTAGTAACGTGCGCAAAGCAGCGACGGTCTGCAACGTGCTCATGCTAATTTAGAGAAGACGACAATATCCCCATGGGCCATGTGACGGGGAGGGCAGTTTGACAAGCAGGTGGGATGGCTTTCAGACAAAGTACTCAAAAAATGGGCCCCCAGGTCTCCCATCCAAACTCAAATAGGGACGAGTTCCAATGACCAAATCGAAAACGTCCCCATACCCTGGCATCCGATCTGGGACCCATGCTTCCTTCGTGGCATGGCGTGGCGTGGAGACCCCTTTCAGTTCTAAAATGAAGCTGTTCTCAAGAGATGGGAGCCAAGATTCCCATACACCTGGGAAAGCGAAGATCCCATAACCTCCACAGCACACGCACAACAGCCAATAAGTTGGGAGGCACCCGCATGGCTTCGAGTCAGTCAGGAGGTTCGCCAGGTTAGCCAGACATCCCAGAATTGTGAGGCAGTCCAGATTCAGTCATCATTCCTAGGCAAAGTGTAGCGAGGGTCCTTGGTCTAGGCCCCAGGCTACCCCTGTTCTTATGATGCCGGTAGTGCTTTCTTTTCATTCCTTCAGATTTTTCAAATCTCCGAAGTCTGATCGCCGTGCAATACCCCTCCAAAATAGCAACAGGAGCATGCCTGCTAGTTAGAAGTCCATAGCCACAAGCCAGGAACCACAGATCCAAATGCACTGAAAAGACATGGTCCGAGGGAGAGGGGGGTGCCTGGGAGAGGGAAGTTCACAAAGTGCATCACAGCTCCAGGCGAGAGTAGAACATAGAATGCGCTTACCCCCGTATCAGGCCTATCAATTAACCAACGCACCTGGCCTTATATACACCATTCATAGAAATCAGTAGGCTCTGACCTCGAACACCACCAGATGGCATTATCAGGGGTACATGGGGGCCACGGAACAACTTTCCGCCCCCTCTGCCTCATAATAAGTGAGATAGAAGATCATACAAGATCTAGGGAAGCATCCAAACACTAACAAAAGGAGCCCAAAGTGAATCCAAAAGAAGTCTCTAGAGAAAGTTTGAAGTTGAGATATCTGGCAGGAGCCACATTGCTGGGAGGAGCACATTGCCCTCTGCATGCATGCAGAGAATAGAGAAGAATGCACACCAAGAAAACTTAACAGTAACATGCCCCCTCCGCGCACAGTCCTGCACATGCGTAGGTTGAAAGCAGTCTGCACCGATGGCACACCCATGCACACACCAAGAGAGACAGGGTCTCGGAAAACTGGTGGCGCCATAAAAACCTAGATAAAAACTGATACAATCCATCCCTATGATCACATGTTCACTCCATAAACGTTTTGCACTAATCCAAGCACCCAGTTAGTTATGAAGAAAAAAGGGGGGCTCAACGGCTCATAAAATAGAATAATTCGTCTTATAGTCAGTAAGCCACTTTTATGTTTTAACTATCTAAAAGATACCACGATCGTGGCCACCTTCCGGTGCCTCACTAAAAATTGCATAAATGGAGTGTGGATAACACACACCTAAAGGGAAGTACAGGAACCCCGAAGAAAAATCAGGTCTACAATCGAACCTCCAAGTGCATCACCTTTTCAGCTGCCACATCAACACCCCAACACAGATCTAAAGTGTGCAAATCAAAATTACGAACTGCACTGCAAACATTTTGAACTGTTAAATGAGAAACCCCAATCACCAGAGAACCACAGACACCTCCCTTGGATCCATACCAAGACCTGCAATGTTTAATTTATAAATGTCATTATTATTATTATTATTATTTAATTAAAAGTTATGCATTATTGCATTCTTGCATTTCTATCTAACCTTTGTCTATTTTGGGTGCTGCTGCACCTATTCACTGTTAAAGAACTGCCTGGCCAAATGAAGTCTGTTCACTGTCACAAGCACTTGCATAGGGATCTCTTCCATGTCACTTATAATTACACCAACCCTAACACTAGCATTCCACATGCGCTACACAGCTCCCTTTTACACAACATGTGGTATCAGCACATGACCGCCATGAGCTCTAAGACATCAGCCAGGTCGTGTTACGTCTGTTCACTGATACCACATGCAGTAGGCGCAGACAGACTTTACTTGTACCCGAAAAAGCGAAATACCTTCTCCACTTATACCTATGATGAATCAGGGCCCAAATCCAGCCCAACAGGGTAGGACCCCACAAAGTAGTAGTGAATCTGACCCGATAGGAAACTAACCCAACAGCTCTATACCTTTTCACCGAGCCTAGCAATATCTAAACTGAACTCGACAGGATGCACAGAAAGGGCACCATAGGGGAGGATACTGTTTGGCCAGGAGACTTCCCAGAAAAGAGTTTCTTAGAGGTAGTGAAATCCCCAATTCAATGAACAAACACAGCCACGTCTGCCTTCATTGGCGGTTCAAGGGCGGCCCTTAGTGAGTCTGGGGCAGTCTTCTTTAACAACAAGTGTACCCTAGACATGGAGTTCCTGTGTAGGTTTGTCCAGTTCGATGATACGAAGGGAAATGGGTCTCATAAGGAAGGATCGAACAAAAACATAGACACCCCATGTCAGGGAATATGGGATATCAAGGTGGGTGGATACACATGGCTAGAAGGGAAGGGGCAACCCCTAATTGTATGGAAACTTACTCTGTATTCTGTATGTTTCATAGGTAAAGGAATGCTTCCACTGGGCACAAATGAAAACTGCAGCACGATCCTGCACATTCCAGATATACAGTGGGGCACCTCTACGCTGATGGATATGTACCGTCATTGCTGCGAGTTTGCCTACACTCAGCTCGTCCCCAGATGGCACGTACTTTGTTCCCTCATAACCATACACACCCGACCCTGGTCATTCCCGCAGAAGACCTTTCAGATTTGTACCAGCACCTTCTAAGGAAAAGGACAACCTTGATTCATCAGGACCGTGAAAAAGAACTGCAGATTATTTTGTCTTGGTGCAATACATGGACATTCCAGAAAAATTCAGACTGTTCTTGGACACACAAGTATCGGTGGGAGCGTCTATACCCTTCTTCACCATGCAGATAAAAGCTAATGCCCACTGGCTCTAAATCACCTAGTAGGACATGCTCAAAATGATGAACAGCACTGAGCTTGGCCTTAATTCGATCAAGAAAGTACTGAGAGCAATCCAGCTCATGGTGATGCAGCATCGGTATGTGTTAGACTCAATGACCGCCATGGAGGGTGGGGTGTGTGCCAAGATTAGTGCGTCCTGCTGCACGTTTAGGAAATGACATGGATAATGGGACATTGACTCTTGCCATCCAAGCACTGCACCGTTCACAAAGAGACATACGTGAGGAGGGAGGTGCCCCTGAGCAGGAGTGGTTCTCAAATTGGTTTCCTGGCTCACCCGGTGAATTTCCGATCTATGCTCATCGTAGTTGCCAGTTTTCGTTGCATTCTTGTTTTTGTGTGGTTCCGTGTAATTGGGGATTTCCTGCTGGAAAAACACAGTCCTCAAATTGGGTAGAATGCAAGTAACTAGGAAAGTGGTAATAGTGAAAACCGAAGAATAGTCCCCCAATAAAGTAACTGTCATGAAATATAGGTTAGAAAGTGTAGTTGAAAATTCAACTAAAAAGTTAATATTGAGAAAGTTGATGTCAATATGAATAATAATACATTGATGTATAAAAATTAAGTTGCATCTTTACTGACAAATTCGCCCGTTATGAACTGCACGTCAACCCCAACTCAGAAATACATAGTAAGGCTGGCGCTGAGAACCAGGCCCGCGGTCACTGATTGACAGGTCACAGGTGAGGTGGCACGTAGCAGGCAGGCAAACACATGAACAGGAAATCCCAGATCAATCCCACAGATAGGCACAGCAACACCACAATGGTCCAGGGAGATTAGCCTTAATAAAACACACGTGGCCGGAGGGTTACGCGCGTTCCCCAAACATGATAAATTCAGATGCCACATGAAGTTAGGAACATATAGCCAATCAGGACACAGCACACACAGTACACAGAGTGATCACATGCAACCCATGCTGGACATCTGGACACGTTACCCACTGGGCGCTTTGTGTCCACGCAAGGTCGAGGCCCACCTGAATTCCTCATTGAATACATTCATGTATGACTCCAAAGACAGCGGTTCACATTCCTTACCAAAAAAGGATCGCCGGAACTGTTTTATGGCATTTAATGAAATGTACAAAACCCATGTAGGATCGATTGTAAGTTGAGATAGTCCTCAGACCCTTTGCCTGTGGCTTTTTTCTGGGTCGCACTGTTAAATTAAATGAACTGTTCCTGTTTTTCCCAAACGCCTCTTGTTTTTCAAGGTATTTCATGTTCAAGCAACATTACTTTTGGACATGCACAGTTATTGAGTGCATGTCCAAGATAAACTTTCCCTTACCAATCCTGCCCTCCTTTGATTTTCACCTACCACTGCCCTTCTCCCGGTCTCTGATGTGTTGACCCCACAAACACCCCCATGGTGAGTTTTTTTGCATGTTGCACAGCAGCACGGGCTGCTGTGCAACATGACTTAGAGGATAAAAAAGTGTTATGACAATGTCAAGTCTAGCACTTTTCTTTTTTTTTACTTTAAGCCAAGTTGCACAACAGCTCAACTGCTGTGCAATATGTAAAAAGACATTGACAAAGCCACTAGATTTTGCATAGGCGAAATATATTGGTTTTGCCAATGCTTGTTAAATCTGCAACCATTGTTCATAAAGCCATGCACCAGCACACTTTGGCCATTTTAGCCTCTAAACTCATTTGGTACAGCCCTACAAGAAGCCTACAGTCTGCACCAGTTCTTACTGCTAATACCCTAAACTAGACTCAACATTTGACGGCAGACCATTTTCCATCACTGCATCTTGGATTTGGAATTCTCTGCCAAGGTAATTCTGTGAGAAGCGCGCCTTATTCAGTTTAGGCAAATGCTGAAAACTTGACTTTTTAACCAGTCAACTAGCCAGTTCATTTGGCCCTTCTTATATTTACCTGTTTTCTTTTAACTAGAGTTATGAAGTTTGTTTTCAAACCCCCAAGACGCTTTGCTTATGTGTGCTATGCAAATAAACTTAACATATCACTGCTTAGAAGTGGGGTACAGTGCAATGCACAGCACCCCTGTGTTGTACACAATTTATCAAACTTGTGAAAAATGTAGGAGAAACATATCAGACCTATTGTGTTAGAATCTATTCAGTTGCTACTGCAGCAGCAAAGATTACTCCATTTAAGCCCTTCGCTGCTAGGCCTTTCCCCCTGTGCTAAGCCTTTTTTGGCTATTTGGGGTAGTTCGCGCTAGGCCCCTGTAACTTTTTGACCACATAAGGTATCCACGCCAAATTTGCGTCCTTTTCTTCCAACATCATGGGGATTCTAAAGGTACCCAGGGTTTGGGGATTCCCCTGGAGGGGACCCAGAAATTAGCCAAAATACAGCTAAATTTTGGGTTTTTTGGGAAAAAAGTGCTGCAAAGGAAAGCGTCTGGGTTTTTCCCTGCAAATGGTATCAAAAAAGGGTTTGTGGGTCTGAAATCACCATTTTCCCAGCTTTTAGGGAATGACAGACTTTTGTCAGAAAACCAAATTTATTTACACAGTTTTGGCATTTTTGTGGGACATAGCCTATTTTTGCTATTTTTTGTGCTTTCAACCTCCTTCCAGTTAATGGTAGAAATGGGTATGAAAGCAATAATGTATCCTGGAAAGCTATAAATTTTAGTAAAGTAGACAAAATTCTGAATTCAGCAAGGGGTCATTTGTGTACATCCTTCAAGGTTTCTTTATAGAAACTAACAGTTAAATATAGGAAAAATTGAAAATTAGTTGAAAAAAACAGCCTTTTGTGTTAACGTTTTCACCTGTAACTTCTTCTAATTATGACAGCTCTTTGAAAGCAATATACCGTTACATCCGCGGGACCTTACTGGTTTGTGGGGATATATAGGACTTGTAGGTTCACCAAGAACCCGACGAACCCAGAGCCAAAAACTGAGCAGCGACTTGCAATGGTTTTTTATTATGTACCGGGTATATAGCAATTATTCTGGGAAAATGTATACATGGAAAATCGGTATGAAAGACACCTATGCATTTCTGAAATGGGAACGAAATATAGAGTTTAGAAACAGTAGATATTTGCACATTTCCGAAATTGGGAATACTCATACTAGCATGAGAATTATCGGTCATTTTTCAAAATGACTTCTTTTTACATATTGTCTTTCATTTGGAAGGCAGAAATGCATTGAAAGTCAATAGGTAATAACAGTTGCTTTACAATTCTGAATTACCCTAAGTCTCCCGATAAAAATGGTACCTCACTTGGGTGGGTAGGCATAGTGCCCATGGCACGAAACGGCTCAAAACGCAACGTGAACACACCACATTTTCACAATAAAAAATTACCCTTTTTTTGCAAAGTGCCTAGCTGTAGTTTTTGTACTCTAGTGATGGAGCAAGGTTTCATAAATGAAACTTTGCTTGTATTCAATCCTCATCACAGTATTAATTTATTAAAACTTGTATTGTTAATACTAACCTTTGCATTCACAACACGAAAGGGAAGGATGCTTGCTTATGTGTTTTTCTAATGAATAACGCTTGTCTGTAAATCCAAGATGGCCGCTATGCGCGGGAAAACTCAGTGCGCATGTCATAACCAGATCACATGGTGTGACGTCTTTCTTTGCTTGGCGGGAAATTTCTGCTTCTGCGCAGTGTGTATTAAAATGGCTGCTTGATGTTTTCACATGCTTCAGCTTGCTCTCATGTCATTACTAAATTGTCGTTTCCTAATGCTACTAACGCGGGATAGAATTTATAATTAAATGGGAATAGAGTAGAAAAAGTGGGCATACAGTGAAACATTTTATTCTGTGATTTTAATATTTGCTTCTTGCACTTTTATTAGTTTGTAAACTTGGGCCTGGGTTAGTGACCTGAAACTCGAGAGGCAAATGGTTCTGCGCATGTGTCCTGTGTGCCTGCCAAATGAAGTCAATCTGGACATCGTCCAAGGCCGCGACCCGATGGCTGAAGATGCTGTACGCTTGCCTTTCCTGTTGCACATTGATACATTGTCTATGAAAATTGGTTTACATTTGTCATGAGACGGGTGGGAAATAAAGCGAATGTATTAATTTGAAGGGGTGGGAATTTAAAGACAATAGGCTTTGCAATTTAGGCCAAATCGATATGGTGCGACAATCCACCCCTGTCCCTGTCCAATCAGAAGTAGTGGCCCCATATTTTAGCAACATTAAGGGGAGGTACATGGGCGTAGAGGGGTATAATAGATATAGAATTAGCTAATTAGTTTAGCTTCAGGTTTCTAGCAGAGACCACAGGACGCACAAGAAGAGCTCCAGACCGCTAAGCTGATCGATTGCAGACTGAATACCTGTCCAGAAGAGGTCCTGAGGAGGGGGCGGCGGAGTCCATTAGAAGGAAGGCACGGGAGAATCGAGGAGAAGCCGAGTATCAGAGAGGGAACGACGCAGACGTCGTTGTAGAGAGGTCACCGGTCCTGTCCTGATCCTGGAGGAAGTCTTTGCTCTTCATCCTTCCTGGGTCCTATTCTTTCAACTCCTTGGCTAAGGGGTTTGGTTCTCGCACTTAGGTAAATATAATGCAACCTCTAGTTGCGCTGCTATCTCTATCCTCTCCATTTCTTTAAACACCGTCATTGATTAGCAATAATCATTTCTATGCTTAATCTTGGGTATTGCGATTAAGTACCATGTGGCTCTGTATTTTACTCTGCTAAATCTTTAGATAAACATTTTAAAACTTCCTGACTCAGTGGTTATTTCAGGATTATGTACTATAATAAATGTCACTCATTTTAAATTTCCCAATTAGCAAAGGATTCATTGGTAAGTCATTACTCTTCAATCAGAAGGTAA